>OZ005654.1:253196345-253870512 GCA_963930645.1 Salticus scenicus
TCGTATCTAATCTATAAATCTAATCTCTTGATGCATATAGTGTCCTTACAAAAAATGAACATACTTTAGAGCTCTTTTATAAAGATATAACATATATGCAGTATGTTTTTAAAAAATTCAGCAGTTTTTACTAAAAAAAATGGCCGACCTTCATCAAAAGCAATTGAATGATATCGCGTTGTGAAACTTTTCAACGTAATATCTTTAAATCTAATAACTTGATGTATATAGTGTCCTCACAAAAAGTAAACAGTTTTTAAAGCTCTTTTAAAAAAGTATAACAACTATGCAGTATGTTTTTTAAAAAATCATCAGTTTTTACTAAAAAAATGGCCAACTTTCATCACCAAAGTAGTTAAATCTAGACCAATCAAATATAGGAGTGGTCCGCTTGGTTGTGTTCCGCCGGCAAACTCTTTGCTTTATTTATATAGATACGCATATCGCTAACTACGTTTATCACTAGAGAAAATTTCATTATCTATATGTACTTTTATTTATTCCTTTATTTAGTGTAGAGGTGTAACTGGCTATGGTATAACTTGATGTGTTAAAAACCCCATTGTTTCAATTTTATGAAGTCAACCTTTATTTTTATTCTTTATTTGAAAAAGTAAAAGTTATAAAACAAAAAAGAAATGTAAACTTTGTTAAATGGTTTTAAAAGTAAGGTTGAAAAAGCCTGAGAAGGTATTAGTTATTAAGTTTTTCTGTCAAACATTTTGCAGTGTTACCAAATTATTGATATTTTTACCACTTCAACCTTCCCAAACGATATTTCTGATTTAGTGTAGTGACCCCCTTAAAAATCTTAAAATAATAATAATAATAATGATGATGAAAAAATTTGATCCACTACCCAATTATTAATAAAGGTTGGCCATCACTAGTATAGTTAATGTGATTAATTTCATGGGTGTGTAGGAAGATTTTGTGATGCTTGCTTCTTCCTTTACACGCTTTGCACTTTTCTAGAATGTTAAAACAGAGCGTAAAAAGAAAAAGAAACAATAATCTTAAGAAGAATAGTTATTGATGCTCATTTTTATTTCACTAAATATAAAACTTAGTTGAAGAGGAAAAAATAAATGTGGTCACAAAAAATAATAATTTTTGTGATGCTTGATTCTTTTTTTACACGCTTTGCACTTGTCTAGAATGTAAATAAAGCAGAGCATAAAAAGAAAAAGAAACAATAATCTTAAAAAGAATATTTATTGATGCTCGTTTTTATTTCACTAAATATAATATTTAGTTGTAAGAGGAAAAAATAAATAAACAAGCAACCCCCCCCCCCCCCCCCCCCCCCGAAATGACGATCTTTAAAAGGGATATACTTTTTTCGTAATTTTTCAAAATTTTGTAGTCACAAAAACTAAAAAATATTATTATGTTACTTCTTTTTTTCTTTTTCTTTATTTCTCTTTCTCTATTTTTATCCCTCAAGAAGGTTTTATTAACAGTTATTTATTACAGTAAAAGCAAAATCTAATAATAAACTAGTATGCTGTGGCCACTAAAAAACTTTCTTTTATATCATTCTATATAACAGTTCTACCTACCGGTTAACAAGCACAAAAGTTAATCAATATTGTAGATCACAATAAAAAT
This sequence comes from Salticus scenicus, assembly GCA_963930645.1. NCBI lineage: Eukaryota > Metazoa > Arthropoda > Arachnida > Araneae > Salticidae > Salticus > Salticus scenicus. The sequence continues at coordinate 253,197,957 of OZ005654.1, forward strand.
TTTACATATGCAGTTTAGTGTAACTTTAACTAATAGGTATTGAGACATAGCCATCTAAAAAATCGTAATAAAATGAATTAAAGTAGCGCTGTCGATATGCACCCAAATTGAATCAGCATATTTTTTCCTGCTACCTGTCTTACATATCAAGTTTGAAAAAAAAACCACTGAAGCTGAGCTTATAGCCTTCTTGTAAATAAGAGATATTGCAGAATAGCAGCGTTACCTGTTGTCCGTTATGCACTCCAGTTGAATCAACTTATATCTTTATATAACATATCAAGTTTGGAGCATTTCTATATCATAGAAATTCAGATAAGGCTATCACGTAAACAGAGTTAACTTGCAACATAGCAGTGCCACCTGTCAATTTGTATATTGTATGCACACTAATTGAATCAACATAATTTTTCACCATGGCTATCATACTTACTATATTGTGCACGGATAGTTTATAGAAGCTGAGATACAGCTTTTGCTGAAATGCAATAAATTGCAGCACAACAACATCACCGGCTGAGAGAGACATCCTAAAACCTAATCAGCACCAATTTATATCAAGGCCCAACTAATCTAAAGTTTTGTAGAATTCCATCGATTCATTCTTGAGATACAGTATCCACAAATTTTGGTAATACACAAACAGACAAATTTCTAAAAATGGTCAAATCATGTTTAGGATATCTCCCAACGTGTAAATAACGTGTAAATAAAACTGAAAGTCGAAAATTTTTACTAATTATGTATTTTCTTCATACAAAAGAAAAAAAAAATTTGACGAATTAAAATAAATAAATAAAAATAAAATAAAGTACATATACTTTTGCATATTTTGTCGGCAGAAAAATTTATATCATTTGCCCCAAAATCTGAGATACACAGCTTAACTTTAGGTTATAAAAATATTTACCGTATCGTGTTCGGAGTTTTGATAAGAAATAAGAACACACCCAAACGTTCAATATTTGACCAACTGTCAAACTTGAGTGATGTTAGAAACAATGCAGTTTAAAATGAACAAATAAAGTAAGTGAGTAACAATAAAAAGCTGTTAAAAAAAAAAAAAAGTCTTGCGTTAAGCAAAATTTTCTAAGATATTGAAATTTGCATACAAAAAAGTAGATAATAGATTTCTCTCCATACTTTATTTAGTAATAGTTTATTGTTAACGAAAAGCGTTTCTTTTGAAATTTTTCTTTTTCGTACACAAAACAAGCAACAAACATCCAGAGTCAAATGATAGAATTGTGAATTTTGCCATTTATTCTTTTAGCAACTTTTAAAAAATTTATAGAAGTTTAACAATAATTCAAAAGTGATGATTTGTATAATTTTGTAGAAGCTTTGCTCTTAAAGACGGTAGGTGGGAGGAGCCTAGATTCGATCTCAGGTCGCATTTGTCGTTTTAACCATTCGGAGTTGTTCGTTGTTTTCTCCGAATTTTCCGTGAATCCGGCCTAAGATCCTTTAGAAAGATTTCCACGGAGGGCAATTCATACAGACCTACACTGAAAAAAAAAAAAAATGTTGAAGAAACAAAAATATTGTTGTATCAACCAATTTTTTTTTTTTTTTTTTTTTTAATTGATATTCCGTCAACAAAAGTTTTGCCACCAATAGCCAAATTATTTTGTTGATTCAACTCATCGCTAGCTCTGAGGCTAGAGGAGAGATCTATGACGTAGAGAGAGATCTATGATTTATCAAACTATTCAACGAAAAGTGCTCATATTTCAACGCCATAATCTTTTGGTCAATCGAAGCAAATTGGTTTGGGAAACAGAACAAAATTATTGTTAAAAGGGCAAAACGAACATTAAAATGAGTCAGCAAAATAAATTTGTATTTTTTTTTTTTTTTAACAAATGATTTTTTTTTTCTTTCTTCTATATATATAAGAAGAAATTATTGGATTCGTTAAAATTTCAACCTCCGGTTTTCGATGGATTTACACGTTTTGGAATAAACTATTTTTAAATATGATTTGACCGTTTTTAGAAAATGTCTGTCTGTCTGTGTATCAAAAAATTTTTGAGCACTGAATCTCATGAATCAACGAACTAAATTTAATCAAACTCGGTATTTAGTTGGACCTTGACCTAAACTAATGCTGATTACATTTATCAATCGCTCAACAGGTGGCGCTGATAATTTTAATATGACAGTATAGGACGAAATTCAGTATAAAGTATAAATGTCCATAATGAGAGTTATTTTCAATGAATCACTGAAAATTAATATGAATTATTGATAATAGTAGAAATAAAATAGGAAAAAAAAATGTACGAGCATCGCTTTTCCCCTCAGAGGTGAACGATGATGATGGTGGGAGAGGGGGGGGTGTTCATTACGATTATCTTTCAAAATAGTTCGTAAATATCTATAAAATGAACAGTTGAAACATAGATTTGTTATAATTTAAAAAAGTAATAGATTTTTTTTTCCATTTTAACCAAAAAAAAAAAAAAAAAAAAAATCATTTTTTCTGATGTCGGCCTAAAATTGACTTTTTTTTCGGCATTTAGTGTTATACTTATCTGAGATAAAAATAAAGAAAATAGTTCGCATTCATCATGGAGAATACTTTAAATAAATAATAATTTAATAAATATTTTTTGTATAGGATAATAAAGAAGAAAGTCTTCTGGTGGCCACAACATATTAGTTCAGTGTATAGGACCCTCGCACAATCAATTTGCTTTAATTCGAAACACCAAATGCGTATAGTGTTGTAAACATTTTATCTTCATATGTATAGTGTAAGAAAAACAAACAGAACAAAAATTACACATCAAGTGGGGAAAAAATAAAGTGACTGGTGCTAACAAATTATTATTCGATTATTGTTTACAACGAATAAGTTAAGTTTGAAAGAAGGGTGGTCCTCTTAATAAAACGCCGAAATCCAAATCTGAGAACGTAGAAGGATGTCAGCTTGAGCTGAAGATGCTTGATGATTAAAGACTTTAAAGTTCTCGTGATGAAAAGATTCCTTGTTTTTTTTCTTTTTCCATGTAGTCGCGTATTTGGCTAGAGATGCGTGGGAGTCTTATCACATTCCACTTAATGAACTTGATGTCTCATTAGCGATAATATGTCTAATAAATGGGTTAAGGATACGTGTCATAAGTAGAAAGCGGCGATTTTTCAGATATTATATCGACGGGCAGTTTCAAGGGAGAAAAAAATGAAAAAATTTGCTATCATGTAATGACAGTTTCATGATTAAGTGAATCATTTTATACAAAGTAAATACAAAATTTTATCTTCTATGTAACTTGTTTTGCACTAAGTGAATGTATAGAGATATCAAGCCTGCAAAAATATTCAGGGCCCGATTAACCTTACAATTGAGGGGAAGCACGAATCCATTTGGGGGCCCCCACTGACTTCTTGGTCTAAAGACTCATACAAACATTTTGAAAAATTTATAAATTTTTCATTAAATTTTGTAGTTACCAGGAAATGAGGACAAGTAAATTCGATTAAAACATAGACAAGCAAATTCACTTGATTTTTGTAGCAAGATAAACTGGTGAAAGACTGTATTCACCACAATATATGAAATTATTCCATTACAAATGAATGTGTAAAAGCTTTATTAGCATATAGCCTATATAATCCAGAAATAATAGTTGTGCAGTCAGGTAGGACTGGGACATTTTATAATCAGACAATGCTTTTAGACAACAAGCTTACAATTCGGGCAAAATGTTCCAGGGGAAGCACATGCTTCTCGTGCCTATTAGGTAATCAGGGCTTGAAAATATTGCTATTATTATGTAAATGTGTTCAATTAACACAATAAAATGGAAAGATCAATTACCATTAAAGCGAAGAGTGTAATTATAATCATTAATAAAAAATTTAATTGTTCGTCTGTTTGTTTACGGCAATACACAAAAGCCGCTTGACAAAAGCTAAATTTGTTCACAATTATATCCGATACACTATTATTTGAAAACTTATTTTTAATTTTTGTAGATATATATTTTACACTATCTGTTATTAGAAATCTTGTAAAATTTTGACCTAATATTTTACTTGACGTTATAATTTTTTTTTTTTTTTAACTGACTTAAAGTTCTGAAATTCTGTATACAAATTCATTTCGTAATTTTAAGTGTCCAACATGAGTTCCGAAAATAAACGATAATAAATCTTATATTTATTTCATAAAAGTTTTATAAAATAAATAAATATGAAACGAACACTTCAAGAGATACGTAACTGAAAATTAATAGGAACAATTAGATATTTGTTAGATTACAAAGTTGCAGTAAAAATCATGCCTTTTTTTTTTTTTTATAATAATAATTGTAACATAATTTTACGGAGGAATCGATAAGTATGGGCACGCCAATCCATAATCGTATAATAGACATCTGGTAAAACCTTTTCTCAGTTCTCGTAATTTATTTTCAGTTGTAGCTCTTGTTTCAGTAGCACAAGAATAGCGACGCAATTATAGTTGCGCAGTGAAATAAGGATCATTATGTTAATCAAATTAGCAGAAAAAAAAAAAAAAAAAAATGAGGTTATTTCGGATGTGTGGAAAAAGTATGGATGTATCAAAAATGGTGAGAAACTGATATGTGTGCCTTATACACAGATCTATTCATCATCAAAACATAACTTAATATTCATAAGAAAAAAAAAAAAATGAAAATCCTACTTGAACTACCTGAAACGTCTTCTTAATACACACGACACATTTCAGCTGATATTGACACGCAATAATAAAAAAAAATAATCTGGTGTGTCACTCACACGACTTTCTCTTACCCTGAAATTTAATACTATAAATACAGCTTGCAGATTAATAGGTAAGATAACGAGTACTGTTATGTAAACCTATGTTAAACAATTCATATTAGGCTTCTGAAGAGTTTTATATGATAATTAGTTCTGTGTGAGGGGGGCTACCGCCCCCCCTCAACCCCCCGTTTCATTAATGCACCTACATTTATATAGAATTTAATTCGGTTATTAAAAAATAATTCTCTTTTTAAAAAATAATTTATTAAAATTATTATTAAAAAAATTATCTTTTATGATAAGGCAGACGTTTTCCATATTAGAGAAGTAGTATAACACCAAATGTCCAAAAAAAGTCCATTTTATTCTCAATATTAAAAAAAAAAAAAAAAAAAAAAAAAATGTACGATTTTTTTTCTGTTTTTTTTTCGTTAAAAGTAAAAAAAATCGATAACTTTGCTTTAAATTATCGCAGATCGATGGTTCAACCCGCTAGCGGGCGAAGCCAGCTAGTAACACTATAATATCCAAAAAAAAAAAAAAAAAAGTCAGTTTTATTCTCAATAGTACATTAATTGTTAAATATGAAAAAAAATCGAAAACTTTATTTTAAATTATCGCAGATCTATGGTTCAACCATTCGTTTTAAAGGTATTGGCGAGCTCTTTTGAAAGATGCCCATCATGAAAATTTACTCCCCTTGAGGGGGGACTTCCCCCCCCAGAGGGGGAGGCGAGGCTCCTACTTACACAAATTTTTTTTCCCAGTTAACTATCTCTATTACAAAAATATATATATTCGTTTCATTTGGTTTAGTGCAGTCTATAGAAGTTAAACTCTACTTTCCTGCAATTTCCCCCATAGACGTAATGTATTAGAATTCTCTTGATTGTCCCTGTACACGAACCATTCGCTTGATCTTAACGAAAAGCTTACTGTAGCGTCCCTATATGATACACATTTAGAATACCAAGTTTGAACTTTCTGCCATAATTTGTTCTTGAGATATGCTGATAACAGACAGACACACATACAGACACACACACAGACACACAGACATACACACAGACCATTTGCTAAAAACATCATTTTCTTATTCAGGGGACCTCAAAACGTGTAAATATAACAAAATCTCGCGTTCGAAAATTTGACCCAAAAACAATACTTTCTCTACCTTATGGGTAAGAGAAAGTAAAAAAGTTGCCGACTCCTTCTCTACATGGTTCACTATTAGAAAATATTATATTGATAAATGTAAAATTTTCTGAGATAGCTTGCATTTTAATCGCATTAAATATGAAGGGAAATAATTATATTATCTATCGATATTAAAATATTCGTTCTTAACAAATATTTTGATATTGATATTTTAACATCGATTCGTTCTTAACGTAACGATTATTTTGGATTATTTTTAAGATAACTGACAAGTATTTTTACTTTCTTCTCTATCCAGTAGAACAAAGAATTGATTTCGTAAAATTTTTATACTTTCAGTTTTCAGTGGATTTACAGAACAAAAATTGACTCTGTCAAAGAAAATATCTCTGTCAGAATCTGCATGCTAAAAATTTTTTTATACTGTTAGCTCAAGAACTCATGCGCTGAATTTCATACAAATTGATATGTAATTGCATCTCGAGATGAATTAGTGCCTATCAACTTTTGGTGAATATTGCCTAACAAATAGAGTTAACATCTAGTTTTTTTTTTTTTAATTTTTAATACGGCATTATAAGACAAAGTTTCGTATAAATGTGCGAAATGACAGTTATTTTTACCGACTCGTTATGAAATTAAAAATAATTCTAAATAATAGATGTAGTCAGTAAAAAATTTGCATGTAGGAGCATCGCTTCTTTCCCGGGAGTAGGAAGTACGCCACCCTCCGAGGATGTCATTTTTCGATATGTATATTTTTAAAAAGAACTCGTCAATACCTTAAAAACGAATGGTTGAATCATACACCAATAACAATTGAAAACGATTTTTTTTTCCATTTTAACCCTAGATAACTAAACTGAAATCAGTGTTACTCTGTAACTAATCGTTCGACCCACAGACTACGAATTAAAAACAAGTATATTTTTATATTTCCTTTCTTTATTTCAAACAAATAGCGTAACTTAAAAAAAGTATTATAATATTTCTATAAAAAAAAATAGAAAAATGGTTGGTTGGTCGGGTTTTACGTCACAGTGCTGCGCAATGGGCAATTTATAGAAAAATGGTAAAAATTATCGTTTGCACTCTTGATACATGTTAAAAGTGTGCTCACCACAAATAGTTGTATACGCATTTTGTCCTTCTGCATTTCTTAGATGGACAGAAAGTTCAAATTCTGCGTTTGTTCGCCGCACTTTTAGTCGTACCTTCTGCGGGCTTTTCAATATTCAAAATATCTTCAATAATTATCTTGATGATCACTAAACATTCGACTGTTAGACGACAATTACAGCAAATCTCGAAAAATAACAAGTGTACAGCCGTGCTTATCACCTTCGAGTAACTCATTTTATTAGTTATAAAGGTACTGTGAGTCTGTGAGGGAGGTGGTATGAGCGCAGCGCAATGGGAACGTCTCAAATTCGCAAAATTAGCTGGGGTCGGTAGTCTATTAGACGAATGTTTAGTTATCTTAGGGTTAAAAACGAATGGTTGAACCATACATCAATGACAATAAAAAAAAAGTTACAGTTCTTTTTTTTTTTTTTCATTTTAAAAAAAAGGAAAAGGAACCCCACCCCCCCTCGGAAAGAAAGAAAAAAAAAAAAAAAAAAAGGAAACGCATTTTTTAAGATGTTGTCTGTCGGGTATAAAAATTGACTTTATTTCTACATTTAAGTGATATAATTCTATGAGATGAAAATCATCTGCATTCCTTATGGTAAGTAATTTTAATAAATGGTAATTTTAACAAATAATTTGTTCTGCATGAGTTGAGTTGTTGAGTTGTGGGAACTTATGTCGATTGACTGCTCTTGGGTCCGAGACCTGACGGGGAGTGCCCTTCTTTGGGGGGGGGGGGGGTCTTTCTAAGGGGTCCTAGCCCGTATTTACGCAAGTTTCGGAGAAAAACACGTAAAACTCCGAACAGCTAGGCCGACGAGCGCAACCTGGGATCGAACCCGGCACTTCAGCTGTTCTGTGTGAATTTGTATAGGAAAATATAGAAGAAAGTTTTGTGGAGGACACAACATATTAATTTTAATTAAATTAAATTAATTTAATATCATTTTTATAAATTGTTTAAAGGAAGAGACTTGAGACGTAATGTTAAAGCATTAATTAGCAGCGAACAATTACGTTCGTTTTAGAAAATTCAAAGTAATTCCATTATTTTACGGACAACATTAAATTTAAGAAATACAGTAATGATTCTTTTCATTATTGTAACATGAATGATTAACAATTTCATTTGATTCATCTAGTCGTAGATCTGTCTAAAGGAAGATTGCTTTATTATGTATAAGTTAAGCATGAGTTACTTTTTAATAAGTGCCAAGCCTTTGAGTGTTGAATGAAAACAACGTTTCTCAGCAAAGTTCTGTACGGTGACAGCAAGTTCTCAGATTATGGGGTATGCAATGGAGCGTTGCCAACCGAGAGTGATTAACTTTCGCACTTAGCAGATGAAATAAATTCCCCACCATGATTACTTTTTTCCCTTCCCATTTCCGCTAATATAAGCTATAGACTGAAATTACAAGAGGACGTTCACATCGAAAGCATGGAACGCCAAAATAATGTAGCTGGTTTAATTAATATTAATTGTCAAGGCTGTGCACAAGGGAAGTGTTTTTGGGGCTTATTCCCCCACATTCAGGATTCATTTTCATCTTATTTATCTCTTCAATAACATTTTATGATCTTGAATATTTTTTAGCCTGAACCTGTCATGTAATTAGTATGCTGGGGACATCACAAAGTTTTCTTCTGTATTTTCTTATACAAATTCAAGTAATTAAGATCAGAACACGTGTTTATGTCTTGAACGCTTTTAACCCTTTCAGCGTTAGCCGTTTTTCTGTATATCTGTTTAATGATTCATAAAATTAATACTATGCACAACACAAATATGAGAATTTAATATTATATAGTACACAAACACATATTTATTAATCTTATTTTCTCGAAAAAAGCAGCATATATTTCAAAATTTAGCCACACCAGCCTTTTATTTTGACTATGCATGACAGAAAAAGACGGACTTAACGCTTAAAGGGTTTTAAAAAACATTTCCCAGTACTGTCTCTCATCTACAAATCCCCATAAAAATTGCCCCAATTTTTACATCTAATATGTACAGTCGGTAACAAATCTAAGAACATGATTCGACAAGGATTTATTTAATAAAACATTATTAATGCTACTTTTTTTTATATAGGAATTTTTGCTAGTGTTCGGATACTTTTGTTACCGACTGTATTCAAAATATCAAAAAAGATATATTCCCGTTTGGACAAAAATTTTAAAGCAAATCGCCAGATGCGATATTTTAAAATTATTTACTGTGGCGAGTACAGATGATTTTCAGCTGAGAAAAGTGTAACCTAAATACTGAAAGAAACTCAATTTTGTGCCTTACACATGGCATTTTAGAAAATGCATTTTTCAAAGTGAAAAAATCGATAATTTTGTTGCGAATGATTACAAATTTATACTTCAATCGCTCATTTTAAAGTTATTTACGAGTTCTTTTGAAAAATGCACATATTGGAAATTTACATCCCTCTAGAGGAGGATACATACCGTCAGTTATGCTTCTATATATACAAAACCTTTTTCCTGATTGATTATTACCACAATATGTACACTTATAAGTAATTTTGCCCTTATACTGCCATATAGAATTTGTAGAAAACAGAACAAAACGCCACCTGTTGAACGATATTTATGTCCACATTAATTTATATCAAAATTCAACTTAATATAAAACTTCATGAAATTTTATGGAAAAACTTACAGATTGGTCCACAACTCTATTTGGCATTTTTTTTTTTTTTTAATCATTATTATTATTTTTTTTTTTCGGTGATTATGGCAGAATGCGATTTTTTGAAATTATTCCCATGGTTTTCAAAAGTAAACAAATGTTGCAAAGAGAACGACATCGTTATCGTTCAAAACGGCGGCAAAAAGAAATCGCCAAGTAGGATTGTCGACCAACCTGCAAGTTGTACCAATTTTATGTATTAATAATATAAGGAGATTCTTAATCTGGAGCTAACACAAAATTTTGGTCACACATACATAAACAGTAATCATTCCTAATTGATTACTGTGTATAATTATGCGTTTTGACGGAATTTATTAACACTGTCAAAACGCATTCTGGACCTATTGAAATGCATCAAACAGAAAGTCAAATTTTTTTACTAATCCAATACTTTCTTCTTATAAATACAAAAGGGAATAATAATAATAATAATAATAATAATAAAGGAATACTCGAAGGTTAAACAGGAAAAATCACTCCTTTTATTTCTCGTTAATTTTCTGCACATGATTGTTTGTGTCTGTGTGTGGGAATACTTCCCCTAACGTTGCAGGTTGCCTATCTCATATTATTCTATAAGTAAGTTAGTTATGCAAATTACTCATAACGTAATATATTTCTTAAAATTCCCGTTTTCAAATTTAGAAAAATGACAGCCGTGAAACTAATTCTTGTTTTCTAAAAAAATATTTTTTGAATTTTTAATATTTCATTTCGAAGCTTTAAATTTTAAAAAGAGCGCATGTTTCATTTTTTATACTTTAGAGCTTTAAAATAAAATATTAAAAAGCTTTTAAAAATTAGTTTTTAGAAAATACTTTTAAGTAATCTGCATACAAATCTACTCATAGAACAACATGGGATTTGGTTGTCTGTGACAATAGTTGGTGAGTCACTTTAAATCCCATCGGCTAAGTGAAAAGTTTAGGGTTTTTCTTTTAAGAATTCATGAAGGAATTCCCTCCATAAGCTCATTTTAAAAGGTCCTAACGAGTATTTACCTGAGCTTCGAAGAAAATAATATACTACAAAAAGCAATAGATTTCTTACAGCTGATTTAAACCAGGGAATTTAAATGAAGAGTCCAAGTACACATTATTTAATACAATTCAGATTTTAAAAAAGTTTAAAAGGACGATCTGTGGCAAAGTACTCTTAAGCTTTTTTAAAAATGTGTTTAATGAATGCATTTGGACAAAAGTACAATGTGATTTTCCATGTGTTTACATATTCTATTATTATTTTCTTTTGTGATGTATTTAAATTAGACACATCTCTTTATTTCATTGATATTATTATTATTATTATTATTATTTTGATGCTCTACCGTAAAATGATGACAATGCTTCTATGCTGTCTCTGTCTGAAACATATAGCCCTTTAAACATAATTTTATAAGCACTGTTCGCAGAGCCGTAACTAGGAACTTGGGGGTCCCGGGGCAACAGTTGATAATGGGGCCCTATCTTTATTGTTTCTCCCAAACAATTTTTTTATTCAAGTGATATTTGAACATTTCTTTAGTAGGAAAAGTAGCACTTTAATCGAAAGATAATTCATCGATAAATGTCTTATTAATGTGTGTAGTTACAATATAATTTCTTTTTTTCTAATGAGTCAAATAGAATGTGCGACAGTAAATGAAGATGAACTTAATTTGTGAAGGCAATAAAAAAGTAAAAAAAAAAGAAAAAAAAAAGACTTTATTTGAGTGCTTAGTATAAGTGAGGGCAATAGCGGATTTAACAGTCAGGAAACATGAAAAATTGGATTATGCTCTGGACATAAAAGTACCAGTTAAGAACGTCATGTGCTACAAGTTGAGGTCGGCAAATAATAGAATTAACATCCCTCAAAAAAAAAAAAAAAAAAAAAAAAAAAATAGTAAGAGATGCGGAAAGAAGTTTATTAGAAAGCACTATAATGTTCTCGATTAAGTACAAAAATATACATTATGCACAATTATGCTGAGAACGTGTAAAATGTGCGTTTGTTTGGTCGACATTTCCTTAATCCATGGTGTCAAAAAACACATACGAATGGTGAAAATATTAAATAATTATGATTTAAACCACAGTTTTGTGAGTCATACAAGTTCTAGTTTTTGGTCGAAAAGCTGATAGTTTCTCCGTTCGTTTGTGGTTTTTAACGTCAAAGTGTTGATAAGACATAAACCAAACAAACGGGTTTCTTTAAAACTCTTTTTAAAAAATATTGTGCGCAAGACGTCTTTTCGTACTAAATCTGGGATGCTTTATAACTTTTAATTGACTTTCTAACGCATCTCTTAATGTTTTTTGAGATAGGAAAATTAGTTTCGTTGTTTACTACTAGGTGACACTGTAACTCATCTGGTATTAGGGACCCTATATATAGGATCTCTATATAGGGTCCCTATCTGGTATAAGAACCATTGAGTATTGATAGAAGTAGAGTACGGATTCCCTATACTGGCTATGGAAAAACAAATTCTGCGAACATCACTAATGTCTTTGCGCCTTCTTTTGACAATAATAGCTTTCTTGGCAACTGGCTCTTGAGATTTTATATGTTTCAAATGTTTTTTCCCTTGTACCACCAAAAGTTAAAAAGGAAAGTCAAGAGGAAAAAAAATTATGAAATTACAATAAGAATACGATATAAAATGTTAAAAAAAAAACAATTTAAACGTGTCAATGTCAAACGGAAATGCAGCAGCTCAGAAATTCTGTGTGTGATAGATGGAAGTAGAGGAAACCTGCTTTAGTGGAAGTGGAATGTCGGTTTGGTGAATGGATTGGTGGGGATGTGAATTTCGGGAATAAAATGGTTGCTAGTCCGGGATCTACTCATATATATAATGAATGTTAAGGACCCTGGATAATCAAATTATACTTAGTGTAAATATATTAATTGAGAGTGGCGCCAAATCTGTTGCAAAACCTGTTTGATCAAGACCAAGCATCAACCGTCATGTTGGTGATGTCTCAACAATATATCAGACTCAGAAATCTGGAAAATCATTGGTTGCTCAGAAGGAGTGAAACGGTAGCCATAGTTTCGGAATCCATAACCCTAAATGAAATGTGCATCATTTAAAATGACTTTTGGAGATTGCAAATGAACGCAGATGTCCAAAACAAGGTCGTAGACGAGAAACACTACCAAATGAAGACTGGTACTTATGGTTGAGAGCCATACATAAATAACGATGAATATCACTCTTCTCCAACATAACCTTTAGTCAACAACTAGCACAACAAATTTGAGTGAAACTGTTCGAAATTGGTTCCACATTATAGGTCTATAGTCGACAGCAAAAGTATCAGAGCACTAGTCAATAATTCCAATATAAAAAAAGTACACTTAATACTGTTTTGTTAAATAAATCCTTGTCGAATCATGTTCTTAGACTAAGAACATGATTCGATAAGGATTTATTTAACAAAGCAGTATTAAGTGTACCTTTTTTAGACAGGGACTATTGCTAGTGCTCGGATACTTTTTCTGCCGATTGTATAAGTTGATAGATTTATGATATTTGTATCATCAACAGAACATCATCGTGCTGTCTACAGAGCGGACAAGTTAGCATTTTAATTGAAGTAGACATAAATTGAGCAATATTTTTATCTGCGACAAATCTAGTTTTACAATTTTTCTTGATAATAATTTCATTTTCCTTTGAAGAGAACATGGGACTAGAAAAAATATTTCATCTGTGCAAGGAAATGTCAAATTTAGAGGGAATTTAATTTTGGGTTTACAGTGTATCATCTCAACTGATGATTTTTACTGAACTCCGAATCCTTAAAAATAGGTCTCTGGAATTTCAGCAAATGATTAAAATCTTTATGATAAAGCTATAGAAACTAATTTTATTTTAATAGACTATAATAGTAGTTCATATTGTGTTTGGAGTGTGAACGACTTCCTTCACGATGAAAGAATTATATAAAGAATCATACACTGAAAAAAAAAAAAAAAAAAAAAAAAAAAAAAAAACGTTAAAAGTACAGGAAAAATCTGGCAGCTAGGGTACCAGTATTCTCCGTCAAATATACAGTTTAAAACCGTAAAATTGTATCACTGACATATATTTTACACAGGAATCCTGTAAATCAAACAGGTTTTTTGTTAAAAGTACAGTTTTGTCCTGTATATTTGAAGGAGAAATACTGGCACACCAGCTGCCAGATTTTACCTGTACTTTTAACAGTTTTTTTTTTTTTTTTTTTTTTTTTTTTTACAGTGTATTCATTTAGCATATTCTTCCAACATGAATCCGATACGACATATTTGGAAAACATGCTAAGCAGACTAGTTGTTACTCGTCTATCTTCCCCACAAACGTTTACATAGCTGGAAAGAGCCCTTATGAAGGATTGGAATATCCCAATACAACATAATCAAACTGATCGACACCATGCAGAAGGTAAACTTTGCTGACCGTTCTGGAAACTATACCCCCGATTATTCATCGCTTATATTAAACAGGTTAATCACCTGTCTTTTTATATGGGTATCTTGGATTTCTCGGAAACGACTCTAACAATTTCGATGAAATTTTAGGATTAAGTATTTTTTTTTTGTGTGTGTGAAAAATAGATTGATTTTGTCTTCATCTCCAGGAAAATTGTTGCTCGCTGTTAACCCTTCTGGCATTTGCAACACATGGCAAAAATTGGGTTTACTCAGAAATATAAGTAAAGATTTTGATGAAAGTTCAGGGTTAAGGGTTTTTTAGGCAGAAAAATCGACAGGACTTATCCTCATCTTTAGAAAAATTTGAGTTCGCTGTTAACCTTTTATCCGTCATTTGCAATATATGGCATAAATTGGATTTACTAAGAAATATACATAACGATTTTAAGAAAAGTTTGAAAAGTTTTTTTTTTTTTTACTGAAAAATCGACTGGACTTCCTCATGTTCAGAAAAATTCACGTTTACTGTTAATTCTTTACCTGACGGTGTCAAAATATAGCAGAAATTGAGTTTACTCGAAAATGAATGTAGTGAATTTAATAAAAATTTGCAGCTAGAGATTTTTTGAGATACAAAATTTATTGGACTTATCCTCATCGTCAGGAAAATTTGCCTTCATTGTTAACCCTTTATCTGCCGTTGTGAACATATGGCATAAATTGTTTTTACTCAGAAATATACAATCGTGATGCAAGTTGGAAGTTAAGGATTTTCTGAGGTGAAAAATTAATTGGTCTTATCCCTATCTTTAGGTTGGTTGGTTGGTTGGGTTTTACGTCGCACTAATGCTGCGCAGATGGGCAATTGGCGACGGTCTGGGACACACCCCTAGAGGTGGTCCGGAGACATGCCATCACAATTTTGATCCTCCACGGAAGGGATACCCCCCCCCCTATCTTTAGGAAAATTTGCGTACGTTGTTAATTCATTTTCCGCCCGTTGCAAGATATTGTAAAAATTGGATTTACTCTGAAATGGGAAATAACAATTAATTTCAATTGAAGTATGGTGTTAAGTGTTTTCTTTTCTCTTTCATGCAAAATCTATTGGACTTAAAATGGCAAAAACTTCATTTTAATTTTATTATTATTTTTTTGAATCCTTGAAGGATTTTGATAAATATTCAAAATTGGTGCGTTTTTGAGATGACTGTTTGATCTGAAACAACCCTTATCTTCAACATTATTAGCGTTCACTGATAACCCGCACGACACCCGGAAGAAATACGGCATAAATTTTTTTTCTTGGAAATCGCTGGAAAGGTTACAAAATATATGTATTTAGACGTCATTACTTTCTCTTACCCATAGAGTCCAGAAAGTATTGTTTTAGGGTGAAATTTTCGAGCGTGAGTTTTTGTTATATTTACATGTTCTGAGGTCCCTTGAATACAAAAATAAAGTTTCTAGCGAATGGTCTGTGTGTCTGTCTGTCTGTGTGTCTCTCTGTGTGTGTTATCAGCATATCTCCAGAACAAATAGTAGCAGAAATTCCAAACTCGGTATGCTAAATGTGTATCATATAGGGATGCTACACTAAGCTTTTCGTTAAGATGAAGTAAATGGTTCGTGTTCAGGGACACTCAAAAGTATTCAAATACATTACATCTATGTGGGAAATTGCAGGTACGTAGAGTTTAACATCTATAGACTGCCCTAAACAAAATGAAACGAATATACATTTTTTGTAATAGAGATAGTCAACTGAGAAAAATTTTTTGTGTATGTAGGAGCCCTGGGGTGGAAGTCACCCCTCAAGGGGAGAACATTTTCATGATGGGTATCTTTCAAAAGAGTTCGCCAATACCTTTAAAACGAATGGTTGAACCATAGATCTGCGATAATTTAAAATAAAGTTTTCGATTTTTTTTCATATTTAACAATTAATGTACTATTGAGAATAAAACTGACCTTTTTTTTTTTTTTTTTTTTTTTTTTGGATATTATAGTGTTATACTACTTCTCTAATATGGAAATCGTCTGCATTATCGTGGAAGATAATTTTTTTAAATAATAATTTTAATAAATTATTTTTACTGAGTGAATTTGTATAGGAAAATATAGAAGAAAGTCGTGTGGTGGCCACAACACGCTAGTTATTTGTTGTCAGTGGATGTGCTTTACTAATAATATTTCTCCATTTCCAGGAAAGGTGTTCGGGAAATTAAATAAATTCCTCATAGAGATATAATAAATAATGTATGTTTTAAGCTAAATATTCATCGCTTGTTTTTTGTATATTTACATGTTTCGAGGCTTCCTGATTACCGTAGTCAAGTTTTTTAACGTTTGATCTTTGTATGTGTTCCGTAGAGTAACGTAAAAACGAATAATTTTAGGAGATCCAAATGTTGTATTTTGAAGTTAATATAAGTTTGTTGCTGGAAAAGTTTGATCAAGATTGATAAGTTTCAATGAATGTTGCGTGTGAAAATTGTCTGTATATAATTTTAAGTAAACTTTTAATTTTAATAACAGAATTCAATTCTATATAAATGTAGGT
Organism: Salticus scenicus; assembly: GCA_963930645.1. Classification (NCBI taxonomy): domain Eukaryota; kingdom Metazoa; phylum Arthropoda; class Arachnida; order Araneae; family Salticidae; genus Salticus; species Salticus scenicus. Next base: position 253,214,681 of record OZ005654.1, read on the forward strand.
GCATTAATGAAACGGGGGGTTGAGGAGGGCGGTAACCCCCTCACACAGAACTAATTATCATAAAAAACTTTTCCGAAGCCTAATTTGAATTGTTTAACATAGGTTTTCATAACAGTACTCGTTATCTTACCTCTTAATCTCCAACCTGTATTTATAGTATTAAATTTCAGGGTAAGAAGAAGTCGTGTGAGTGACACACCAGATTATTTTTTAGATGAAAAACGGTCTTCATTATCTTATTCTTTAGGAGAATTAGCTGCCATTGCCCTAGAATAATATGTAGCAGAAATCTTGTCTAATTATAATCTAATTATAAATCTAATTATAGTTAGAGATTTCATATGATAATTCGATTTGAATTTTTCTGACCTCCAGGAAACATAACTTTCAGTGATAATTCGCGTATCGCCCTGGGCAAACAAATAGTAATTATAATTACTTGAAAACAAATCACTGTATCTACACGAATGATTTTTACAATGAGATCGAGTGAATTCGGTAATCTAGGTTTACTGTTAATAATAGCTGAAAGAGTGAAGAATATATCGCAATCCATGACCGCAAAAATCCTATTAACTCTTTAAGGAGCGGATACATTTTGGTGTTTTTTAACACTTACCGCCTTGTGCTAGTACTATTGATTGCTCATATATAATCTAATTTTTTGGTTGCTAACACCGCCTAAACTTGCACAATTTAAAATCTTGTACAATACATCATTTCACAAAATCATACCTAGTATATTCGTATTCATACAATTAGTGTTTTAAATTGACTAGAAACACTGATATTACTATGTATATCTTTTATATAATCATTTGCACGAAAAAAAAAAAAAAAAAAAAAAAAAAAGTTTGTTTAAAATTTAAAAGCCACGTCCACATCTGCTAAAATATACCCTAAAACACCCGGGTCTTAAAAGATTAAGAGGACATTTACGGAAATGGTTTCATATGCAATTCTGAATCCTTATGATATGTGTTCTATATCCTCTTAAAGTTTGTCGCCGTAATTTTGGAATACCCTGTATACAGGATAATCCCAACATGATTTTTTTCTTCAATTTATTGCTGGTTCCCTTTTTGCTTTCGGGGCAAAAGCTTCGGTGAAATATGTAAGATATATCATGTAATTTATACACCTAAACTTTGGAGAGAATCCATCAAAAATTTCTTAAGACATTTGATAAAACATCTAAATTTGAAAATTTCTGAATATTTATTGGTAGTCAGTGTATATTATCATGTACAGTAGTATGATATTGCGGTGCATATTGTATAAATTTACTCATTAAATACCCTTGCATACTGAGATAATAAATAAGTAATATTCATGTCAGTTTAAGATTAAAGGATCATTAAAATTTCAAGTGCAGAGTGTGCGTTCTTTTGCAAGCACCCTAAAGTGGGTGATTAATTATATTATTGCATTTTTTACATTCTTCTCTATTATATGAGAATAAAGAATTGGATTTGTTAAAATTTTCGAAGTCCGTTTTTCTTTAAAAGGATTTATACGTTTTGAGATGTCCTAAACACGATTTGCCCATTTTTAGAAGATGTCTGTCTGAGTGTCATGTGCATGTTGTCAAAAATTTTGTGGACCTTGTGAACGAACCAACGGACGAAAGGTCCCCAAACCTGATGTTTAGTTGGACCTTGACTTAAACTGACACTGATTACATTCGGGGATCATCGCTCAACAGGTTGCACTGTCATCCTATTTATCCATAATTTTCAATATGGCGGATAGGAAAGAATTTTATATAATTTTACATAATGAAAATTATTTTTAACATTTAAATGTGAAATGAAAAGAAAAATATTTAGAATAATGATAGTTAACCAGGATTTTTTTTTTAGGACTGAGGGCCTATTAGTCTCGATCTGGGATTTTTGCGTTGTCGATTCCGATAGTTGGACATTTGTCGAAATCTAAAATTTATCGAAAATATAATTGAATAATTTGAAAGCGATGTTATAATTTGAAAAAAGAAAAAAAAAAAAAAAAAAAAAAAAAAACTAATAGTCCTCCGTCCTAAACTAAATTCTGCTTTTGCCAGAATTTCATCAAAATCTTTTTTATTATTATTATTATTATTGAAAAAAAAAAGAAAAGAAAATTAATAATAATCGGTATCGTTACAAGCGATATCGAAAAAGTTTTTTTTAATAATTTTGAATTAGGAAATAAAAAGTGCGCGTGAAATAATATGAAAGAAAAATAAGTAAAAAAATGAATTTAATGATTTAATGTTTTTGTTTTTCGGGGGCTGCTCATGCATATAAAAAATGCGTATTAAAACGAGTTGAAGAAGGAAGCGAAATAAGTATTGAGTTATATTACGATAAATACTATATATAATATGATACCATTTATTAGACCTATCGTCCAGGGTTAGTAGGCATTTTCGTTGAAAGAAATAGTTTGTTCGTTCGGTGCAACTTGCACATTAGTCCCGTGAGGTACAACTTTCACATTAGTCCCTGAGGCACCCTAGTCCCTTGAGGTACAACTTTCACTTTAGTTCCGTCAGGTACAACTTGCACATTAGTCCCCTTTAAATATATTTCTTATGTTTTATTATTATTTTTTTTAATCATACAAGGTTAAACTTTATATTTGCTTGTTATACTAATTATTTCTTTCTTTCCTTTTCCCCAAATTCTTATGTACTTACTTGTCATTCACTACAGTATGTTTGTGAATCTCAACATAATTTAATTGTTGCCATTTTTTTCCGACAGAATAAAAAAAAAAAAAAAAAAAAAGTACATTTATCTAAAATGAGAAAAATAAATTAGAAATATCAGTCGTATCGTTACAAATAAGGTACCAAATGAAAGGGAAAATTTTTGTGAATCCGATGGATTAAGCAGCTTATCGATCGGACAATCAGATTTTTTTTTTTTTTTTTTTTTTTTTTTTTTTTTATGTACGAGCATCGTTTGCACTCCTTGGGTATGAGGTATAAATTTGAGGATCTGTGAGTATCATTCAAATGAGCTCTTCAGTACCTTTAAAGCGAATGATTGATACATCCATACATCAGGTCATAGAACTATAAATCTGTGATAATTAAAAAAAAAGTTATAGATCTTTTTAATTTTTAAACAACAACACCATTAAAAAAGAAAAAAAAACCTTTCCTTTGATATTGCTCCTCAAGTTCTCATAAAAAGAAATTTGGATATCAGAAATTTTGTATCCTAATTTTTTTAAAGATTAGTCATGTCCAACGTTATTATAATGCAAATTTCCCTTTGTGAGAATCCTGATAAGCACACAAAATGGATTTTTTCCTTTCTTTCTTTTTCTTTTCCCTCTTATTTTACTAAATAATTCTTTTAATAAATAATTTTCTAAAAGAAACTTTCGTGGTAATCACAACATACATTTTTTTTTTTTTTTATTAAAACAAATATACTGTACGAAATGGCCTTAAATTTAAGACATTCAAAGAACATTCTTAGGCTCATGCATTCCAATGACGACTTAGTCATGAGTGCTATTAAGGTGACAACAACAAATTGAAGAAAAACAAAAGTACTTTGTTTTAACCTGGATTCATAAAAAGCTAGAAATGACTCGTAAATTCAACACATGATTTTTCTTACTATTTATAGTATTTGTATGCTTTTTGTAGGAATACAAAGAATATTTAGAAACATAATTTTTTTTTTTTCTAAAGTTGTTATTGTTATTATTATTATTATTATTATTATCATTTTTATTTTCACTAGTTTTTTCTTTATGACAAGAACGAATTTCGACAAAATTTTACAAAACTTGCAGAAAAATTGATCGAACATTAGAAAAACATTACTTTGAAACATAAAATTCATATGTTTAATTTTCGATGGAATATAGTAATTGTAATAAATAATTTGTATTGCTCCTTGCCAAAGACGGTACTTTTTTTGTTAAATAGGTTGGAAACTAAATATATACGGCAACTTTGTCAAAAGTTCAATTGAATTGAATAAAAATTATGAAAGTTATCGTAAAAATAAGGAACTGAATTTTATATTTTTCTAAAAATTACAAGCTCGTAAGGAGTTTTTTTTTTTTTTTTTTTTTTTTTTTAATATAAAAATGACTTTTTTTTTTTTTTTTTTTAAGTGTGGATGAAATAATTGGATCTTTAAATTAAAGACGTGATATCTAGAAAGCCCCTTATGGACCAGTAACTGTAACATAATTTTATTTATTTAATAAAATTTGTAATTTCATTAGGGGTTTTTGATAAAAATAATTTTTCGGAAAGTGGCTGAAATAATTATATCTCCAAAATAGATACTACGTGATATGTGGAAAACCACTTATGGAATAGTAGTTTAAAATCTAGCTCATTGTTTTTACGATAATATTTTTAATTTTCATTCGATTCAAATGAACTTTTGGCATAAGTTGCCCTGTACATATAGCTTTTAACCTATGCAATTAAATATTTGCTTTTACATCGAATAAGTAATTTTTAATTTTTTTCACGCATGTATATTAAAAAAAAAAATATTTTCTACAAATACACATATTTCATCGAAAATTAAACGTATGCATTTTGGATTTCAGAATAATATTTCTCTACTGTTTGGTCTATTTTTCAAAAGTTTGTTGAAATCCACTTTTGTTCTAAGCAAAAAAAAAAAACTTGCCCAAAAAATGCGCGACCCTCTGAATGTTCTTTGTATGTCTGAAGTTCTACGCCCTTTTGTTAGAAAATAGAAAAAAATACCAAACAAAATTTTTTTAATCATTTGTTCTCCCACTGTACTCACGATATGTCATAAATGCAATTTATCGGAGAACGAGTAAAGCCTTTAGCTACTATGTTAATGCCTGTTTAAAATGATTTCAGAGCTTCACGATCGACGACAAGTCAGCCCAACTCTTCCATGCTCATCATTAAATTCAATAGGTCGTATTTATACGATGATTTACATGGCCGTATGAAGCTTATGAATTATGAATAGTGTCTCGGATGAACTGGAGAGAGAAATTTTCTCAAATAAAAATTCAAAACACGTTGTTTAAACAATGGCCTCGGGCTCATAAACAGATCAAGGAAAGAAAGTTTTAAGTGATATCGATTGATTAAATTTTCGCTTTTCATTATCCTTTATTAAAATTGCTTGATTTGTTATAATAATAAAAAATAATCCTTTTTTGTAAATGAAGGTCGTTTCAAGCTTAAGATGTAGCGTATAGAAATAAATGTATTTATGTATATAATTTTTTTTCTATACCATTTTTATGCGATAAACATGCACAATGAAGACAGAGAATAAAACAAAAAGAATACTTCTTTAATTTTATTGTGATTTAATGAAGCAAAAATATTGATCTAGATTCTAGAAAACACTTTAAACCATGATTAGATGTAGAAAAAGAATACAAAAAATTTAAATTAATTGTATATTTATGAATAAGTATGCAATAATAAAATATTGTACATTTTAGAAATAGTGAGAACATTTTAAGAATTTTTGATAATGTTTTTCGAATGCTTCAATAAAATTTTGCCATATGTAACACACGGAGAGCAAAAGCTTAGAGCAAATTTTAATTTAGTGTGCATAAGTTTTAGCATACAGTTATTTCAAAGATTTATTGAAGAATTAAATTTTTTGATTTAAAAGAAAAGAAGAGATTAAACGATGCTTTCTGTGAATGTTTAAATATCGTAATCGAAAAGAAAAAAACAAAAAAACAAGAACAATAGAAAGTATAGGATTAGCAAACATCATTCGAACGCATTATAAAAAAAAAAAAATTAACACTTAATGTAAATGAAAATAAGAGAAAACTAGAAAAATATTACATTTGTTACATCATATGCTTTTGTTGCCCGATTTCAACCCGCCCCCGTTTTTATACTTTCTCTTGCACATATATAAAGTAGGTGCTCCAGTGACTGGCATGCTCCAGTAATTGACATCTATCCCGAAATAATTAATAAATAAGAAAAATAATAAAATAATAAAATAATATATTTTACATGTAAGAATTTTAACATTTAATGTCAAACACTGGAGCATAGGGTGCTAATAACTGGTAAAATGAATAACTAGCAGTGTCAAACACTGGAACATAGGGTGCCAGTTATTAATAAAAGGGAAAACTGGCGGTGTCAATTACTGGAACATTGAGTGGGTGTCAAATAAAAATTCATAAAAAAAATAATTGTTATCAAATGTATATATTTTAACATATATGTGGTTCTGAATGTCTTTCATGCCATATGAAATATTAATTGAAGATTTCTAAAAATATTTTCTGATGACTAGAACATTAAAAACATCAGAGATTGCTCTAAAACTCTCAATCACTGGTGCACTTACCCTATATGGCAAAGAAAGTATTGTTTTTTGGAGAAATTTTCGAAATTGAGTTTTTGTTATATTTACACGTTCTGAGGTTCCCTGTATCTGAAATACAGTTTTTTGTCTGTGTGTGTGTGTCTGTCTTTTATCAGCATATCTCAAGAAAAATAGTAGCAAAGAGACCAATATCGGAATTCTGAGTGTGTATCTTTAAGGATGTTACATTAAACTTTTCGTTGAGATCAGGCAAATAGTTCATGTACAGGGACATTCAAGAGAATTAAAATACATTACATCGATGGGCGAAATTTACGGTAGGTACAGTTTAACATACATAGGCTGCACCAAACAAAATGAAACGAACATATATTTCTTTTATATGCATAAAAGTATGTTTCTTATAGGTTATGATATAAAACTCATTCACCATTCGTTTACAGGGCTACCCAAAAGAACTAGAATATACTGCTGAAAGTGCATTTCAGGTTCCGCTATGTATTATTAAAATGGGACTAGATTTAAGTACACTATGTGGTGTGTACATCATTTATAGGAGACACACGGGCTGCCAATAATTAAGCGAAAACACCCTTTTTTATTGAATGAAATCGGCGGAAGTATTTACTACATTTTAACATGTCGAGGAAAACTGCTCATGAATGAAAATTAATTCCCTCATACCCATACGGTAAATATAGTACTTTTTTAAGTTAAACTTTCATTCCTTGTTTTTGTATAATTACGCATTTTGAGGTTCCCTGAATAGAAAAGTGAAATATTTAACAGCTGTTCTTTGCGTATTTCTCTTATCAGCGTAACTTAAAAATAATAATTGCAGGCAATTCAAATGTTGTATTTTGACGTTCGTATGACGTTGAAAAGTTTGATCAAGATCGATAAGTTTCCAGAAGTGTTGCGGGTGAAAGTTGCCTGAAAATTTTTGAAGGAATTTTTTAATTTAATAATATGAATTAAATGTAATAATTTATAAATGTAGGTAGTATATTCAAACTGAGGATTGAGGGAGGTGTTGTGTACCCCTCTCACAGATAATTATTTGTCTTTTTAACATAGATTTATGTACATTACTTGTTTTCCAACTTCTCAATCCACAATCTGCCTTTATAGAATTGAAATGCATTCAAAAGCAAGTCGCGTGGGTGCCACACCGGATTATTTTAAATCTAAAAACAAGATTTTTTTTTTAAAGAACTTTTAAAAGTATTGCAGACGACATTTATTTTAATATTTATTTATATTCTTCTTGCGCACGTCATTGTGTTACAAAAAAAAGTTTAACATTTATTTAATTAACTTACTGAGTTTGCATGTGTATTGATTATTTTGTGAATAACTAAATGTTTAATTTCTCCTCGCGTGTTTTTACTGCTGTAGCCACTTGAGACAGTTTTTTGTCTGACATTTGTTACCGTAATTTCTGGTGTATAGTCCGCAGGTTAAATAAGTCAGTTCTGCACCAGAAATTTTATTAGAGAGATAAATTTATATTTGTTCGAACTGTTTCTTCGATGAAATAAAGGTTTTTCTGTTAAATAGAACTTCTGGTGGAGAAATGTGACCTCTTATCTGCGGACTATACAACAGAAATTACGGTACTTTCTTCATACAAAATGAGAAAGTATTGGATTCGTGAAGATTTTCGATCTCCGGTTTTCGATCTATTTACACCTTTTGAGATATCCAGAACACAATTAGATCATTGTTAGAAAATGTCTGTCTGTTTGTGTTGCCAAGATTTTTGGACCCTGTATCACACGAATTCCTGAATGTAATTTCTCCAAACTTTATATTTAGTTGGATCTTGACATAAACTAGCGCTGAAGAACTTTTAAAAGAGCATATTATAATCTATACAGTGCACGAAGCATTATATACGTTTTTCAGACGCATTAAAGCATGTCTGATACGAATAGCGTTGATACACTATCTACCAGTAAGTATTTGGACTCTGTCGAATTTAGACGTTTTGTGAAATATCTAGAAAATTTCTTTACGAATCATCTTGAACTTTTGGTAGTGTAAAGGACATGTTATACCTCATATATATTTAAACAAAAGTTGTGTCCTGAGGAGGAAAAGGGGACCAATAAAAAATTAAATAAGAAATTCTGTGTGAAACAGCCGCATGACTTCCATTACCCCCCACTATTACCCGTATTATATGTATTTTTTGGAGATGATGTGATCAGAGGACATAAAAATGATCTAAAGAAGTAGTAGGAACCCAAAATTATCCTGGTAAGAGAAAATTTATTGACATGTAAAGACATATAAAACGAAGCTTACCTATAGCAAGGTAAAAATAAAATTAAAATAAAATAAAAATAAAAATAAAAACAAAAATGGTAGAGTTATTTTTTGAAACAACAATTTCCGAGATCTAAAACTGACCTATTAAGCAGGATGACTGTTAATTTTCCTGCATGAGAAATGCATGGATGCATGAGAAAGGAATGGATTTATATAACAATTTTCAAGAAAATCATTAGAGCCGTTTTTGATATACCAAATTATACCAAAACTCAATTTTTGACTGGAAAACAATAATTATACTTATAAGTGATTTAATATGGCGAGTTTGAAAAAAATCCGTACAGCCGTTTTTAAAGGAACGCACTTGCGAGACCTGAAATTGAGCTATTTATACAGGACGCCTGTCAATTTTCCTGAACTAACCAACAATATCATTCGAAAGAACATCTAATAGAGTGTTTATATAGCAAATTTGAAGAAAATCATTAGAGCCGTTTTTGAGATACGGACTTATGGTCCCACTTCCGGTTTTTTAATTTCTACCAAAATATGGATACTTCATCTGTACACCAGACCTGTCTCAATTCTGAAGTTTTGTAGTTCTGTCTTCATTAGTTTCGGAGATATGATAGCCAGAAGATTCCACACATACACACATACATACATACACACACACACACACTAACCAATTGCCAAAAACCACTTTTTTGGACTCAGGGGACTTTAAAACGTGTAAATCAGGTGTAATCTCGATATCAAATTTTTGGACCGAATGCAATATTTCCATTACCTTACGGTAGTAGGGTAATGGAAGTAAAAATAAAATGTTTTGGATCACCCTGTAGAAAGTAATTCTTGAAATGCGTTTTGGCTGTAGCATGTGATTATGGGGATTCTTCTAATTACCTGTATAAATTTTTATGAGACTAAAATATTAAAATAATATGCTGTTAGGGTTAGGGCGCTAGAGGTATAAAATGATAGTCCTAGATTGTCAAGGATAATGTAACATAAAATTGTAATTCCACTTATTATACTATTTTTAACTTTAGCATATTTTAAAATAACATATGTAAACATAAAATAATTAATAATAATAATAATAATAATAATAATAAATGGTAATTGGATATACCAGGTGTTTCATAAGTCTGTAGACATTTTAAAAATTCATAAAAATTGAAGGATTTGGTAGAATTGAATGCGTTTTGCGTAAACGTTATTCTCATGAAGGGGAATTTTCTTCGGTAAAGAAAAAAAAGTTAGTTAAAATTTTCGTCGATAGAGGGCGCTGTATCTGAGCAAATTGCCCATTTCCATGAAAAACTATATTTATTCTCATGCAGATGTCACAAGTATATAACTCCTACTGTATGTGGCCGACATCACCAGCAATTGCAGTTTGAAAACAAGTTACAAAAATACACCGCTTCAGTCGGCGATTCTTAGCTTAAGTAATAATGCTTTATCCACCAAGTCAGCATTGAAATTAAAACTTAATGTGCACACAAGTACCAGGGAAAATAAGAAAGTAGAGCTGTTAATCCCAAAACCGTGTGATTTATATACTATCTCTCGTTATGCGTCAGTGCAACACCCTATATCAACATTTTAACTATTTTCTTTGTTTCTTTCTCTCCTCCCCCTCCAAAAAAAAAAAAAAAAAAAAAAAAAAAACATTAATATATCCTTCACGACATTAACGTTTTTCCAAACCGCGTCCAGTGGCAAAAATGTGTAACACATCTCTGCTTAATAAATTCTTTCAAATTTATATCAAACATTATATCTTAATAAAATATACATGCATTTAAACGTAAATAACCCAAACAATAGAAATATTTGTAGAATCAAGGCCACGCAAATTAAACGTTATATCGTAACGCTATTCAAATATTTCTGATTATGGAATAATAGGGAAAAAACACGAATTGTTTAAAGCAACATTTGATTCGACGGGAAACAAAGGAAATAAAAACATGAATAATCACTCTTAGAAATCTTAACTAATCTACGGAGTATCGCTAGGAAAACTGCCAACTGTACTTCGAATACAACTCTCACACGTTTACAACCTATTTTGTTATCTGCACAGAATTACAAAGCAGGGAAACACAGCTGAGCTAAAGATTTCACTCGAAATTAGTTGAGTTTCTTATTTTACATTTCTAGGTAAGGTGTCCGCTTATTTTGCTTAATAACGTAGGAAATGACTAAAACGTGAAATGTTTAATGGTGATTTATTTTATTTATATTGTTATCGAAAATTCTGCTATCAATGATGAAAGAAAAGTCAATAACATTTATTGATATCTATTATAATAAAAGGCTCGTAAGAGTGGAAATGACAATCATATTTTTTATTTATGCGATGTCATAAAGTTTTTTTTGGATATGTTGGAAAACCACGGAATTTTTATTAACTAATTAACATTTCCAGATATTCCAACATTGCTAATTTATTCCAGGGCATTTTTTTTTTTTTTTACATCATATTTTTATCACAATTTCTTCACTGTATTTTCTGTCTTTAATAGTAAACCCCGCCTTTTGGCGTTTCTCAAATATATTACATTTACTGAAAAAAAAAAAAAAAAAAAAAAAAAAAATCTGTGACTGACATGTAGAAACTAAATTGTGTTTCTAGTAAAAATAGTTCCATTTCACCCTTATAAATTATAATTCCCTTTGTTAGCGAGTTCTAAAAACCCCTGTTTGAATTCTGGAACGTTTTCCTATATTATCCCAGACAAATTTATTTAAAAAATCTCTGCAAATAAATGTGAACTCAAGAGGTGAGTTTTAATAACTATAATCATGTTTTATGACCCAATTATAGGAAATTTACCGAGAATTTCTCGCAATATGAAGGATTCATAATATTCTTAATATCGGTACACCATCTAGAAAAGTATAGACTAGAAATTTTCGATCATTTCATCTATTCATGTTATTTGTTTACCTCGCATAGCTCGTAAATCTATATTTCTAATTTAGGTAATCATCAAATGACTACTGATTCGTCCTAGATAGAGGTGGTATATTGTTTTTCTCAGATTTATTTAACAAAAGAACTTTATGTATTTGCAATTAGATTAATTACATTTTATCCCCAGCAATCGATGTGGTAAATGCTCCAGACATATACATACGCCGATGGCACATGAAGGGTTTAATACGAAAGCACAAAATATTTTTTTGAAGTAAAGTATCGATTTAGAGGTACGCCTAAAGGCGGGGCTCGTTTTTCTTAAAAAACGTATTTTTACTTGACTCGCAATACTATGCTAAAGAGTAATTTTCTTTTTAGTCTATCTCAATTATATTCAAAATTGTTCATTAAAAAGGCTCTGTGAATAAAAGATTGTTACTAACAATGTCCCAGAATAAATTAAATACGTGAGTGTATCTCCATTACATTAAGTTGTATTCTTATCGTATGCAACGAATTTTTCTGGTTTTCATGTTCATAGTTTTTTTTTTTTTTTTTTTTAATATAATCTTATAGAAAAAATCGTTAGAGAGAGAGAAAAGAAAAAAAAAAAACAGCTATAGACTGCGATTTTGATATATTTGTTTTATGTTTTACAAAATTGTAAATCTCTACATATAAAATTTAGTAGAATTAATACATGTTAAGCTTTAGATATAATCTCGATATTTTTTAGGGGAAAAATATCGATTATAATATAAAACTACAATTTGTTTAACAAATACTAGAATTATATATCTTCATAAGTGTGCCGTCTAGTTGCAAATCGGCCATCTCCGAAAAGTGCAATTTCCAGAAAAAGCTGATTTATTGCCACACTTAGCTAAAATAAGACTGGAACCAAAGCTCTTTAGTTTTATAATCGTTAGAGCAGTTTATTTGAAAACCTGAAAAAAGGTGGTAGGGGCACGTAATGGGAGGGGATTATTCAATTTTTTATTTTGAATTTGCCCACCTTTGCAACTTATTTTGGAGTTGGCCAGTTTTGCAATAAACCAGAATTAAATTTTAGTTAAATTTAACGCGAATATTGGACTTTTAGAATTTCCAATACATAAAATGTTTTGTTCAATTAAATTTTATTGGTAAAAAACTGATTTCTATTATCTGATTAAAGAAAAAAAAAAAAAGACTGGTAAAAATAAAAATATCTGTAACAAAAATTAAGAAAATGTATCGAAAACGGTCCCAAATTCATTAATTACGAGCTATTCTTCAATACAGTGGAAAATCATTCAAATTGTAAGCAAATTTACATAAACGCATCTCTATAACCTGTTGAATCATCATAGATATGTTATTAAATTAATATCATTTGATTAATTTATCATAATATGCTAACTAAGATGCTGTTATGTTATCATTAATGCTATTACAAAGTGATTTTACACTATCTTTGAAATATGGCTTTGTGATGACAATGATTCTATGTGTACAATGTGTATACAATGTGTGTACAATGATTATTCACAATAACTAGTATGTTGTGGCCACCACGAGACTTTCTTCTATATTTTCCTATACAAATTCACTCAGTAACAATAATTAAAAAAAAAAAAAAAAAAAAAAAAAAGTGGGACTTTGACAAAATTTTGGGTAAAATGTGAAAATTATTCTAAGTTTGTCAAAACACGGAAACCGTGGGACTTTGACAAAATTGGGGGGAAAATGCAAAAATTTGTTTCAGTTTGTCAGAACACGGGAACCGTGGGAGTTTGATAGAATTAAGGGGAGAGAGAAAAAAAACTAGTATGTTGTGGCCACCACAAGACTTTCTTCTATATTTACCTATACATATTCAATCAGTAACAATATTAAAAAAAAAAAAAAAAAAAAGTACGATTTTTTTTTCTAAGTTTTTTTTTTTTTTTTTTTTTGTTAAAAGTGAAAAAAATCGATAACTTTGTTTTAAATTATCACAGATTTATAGTTCAACCATTCGTTTTAAAGGTATTGACGAGACCTTTCGAAAGATACCCATCTTGAAAATTTATCCCCCCCGGGGGGTACTTCCCCCCCAGGGGGGGGGGAGCGATGCCCCCCCATGCAGAAAATTTTTTTCCTAGTTACATACTACTATTATCAATAATTCATATTAATTTTACAATCACAAGTTTAAAACAACTCTAATTATGCACATTTATACGAATTTTTGTCCTATGCTGCCATGTTAAAAATTTAGATAAAATGCTATCACAGCGCCACCTGTTGAGCTATTGATCCCCAAACATAATCAGCACCAGTTTATGTCGGGGACCAACTAAATACCAAGTTTGGTTAAATTTCGTTAAAAAAAAAAAAAAAAATTGCGATATTTTTCTAGTTTTTTTTTGTTAAAAGTAAAAAAAATCGATAACTTTGGTTTAAATTATCACAGATTTATCGTTCAACCATTCGTTTTAAAGGTATTGACGAGATCTTTCGAAAGATACCCATCTTGAAATTTTGCCCCCCCGGGTGGGAACTTCCCCCCCCCCGGTGGGGGGCAACCGATGCCCCCACATGCACAAAAATTTTTTCCTAGTTAACTACTACTATTATCAACCTGATCTTTCGAAAGATACCCAATGTGAAAATTTACCCCCCCTGGGGGGGGTATTTTTCCCCTAGGGGGGGGAAGCGATGCCCCCCCATGCAGAAAATTTTTTTCCTAGTTACATACTACTATTATCAATAATTCATATTAATTTTACAATCACAAGTTTAAAACAACTCTAATTATGCACATTTATACGAATTTTTGTCCTATGCTGCCATGTTAAAAATTTAGATAAAATGCTATCACAGCGCCACCTGTTGAGCTATTGATCCCCAAACATAATCAGCACCAGTTTATGTCGGGGACCAACTAAATACCAAGTTTGGTTAAATTTCGTTAACAAAAAAAAAAAAAAATTGCGATATTTTTCTAGTTTTTTTTTGTTAAAAGTAAAAAAAATCGATAACTTTGGTTTAAATTATCACAGATTTATCGTTGAACCATTCGTTTTAAAGGTATTGACGAGATCTTTCGAAAGATACCCATCTTGAAATTTTGCCCCCCCGGGTGGGAACTTCCCCCCCCGGTCAGGGGGCAACCGATGCACCCACATGCACAAAAATTTTTTCCAAGTTAACTATTACTATTATCAACGAGACCTTTCGAAAGATACCCATCTTGAAAATTTACTTCCCCGGGGGGAGGGATTTTCCCCCCCCAGGGGGGGAACCGATGCCCCCCCCATGCACAAAATTTTTTTCCTAGCTAACTATTACTATTATCAATAATTCCTATTAATTTTACAATCACAAGTGTAAAATAACTCTCTTTATGCCCATTTATACGGAATTTTGTCCTATGCTGCCATGTTAAAAATTTGCATAAAATGCGATCACAACGCCACCTATTGAGCGAGTGATCCCAAAATCTAATCAGCACCAGTTTATGTCAGGGTGCAACTAAATACCAAGTTTGGTTAAATTTCATTCATTGGTTCGTGAGATACAGCGTCCACAAAAAAATGATACAGACAGACAGACAGACATTTTCTAAAAACTATTAATTCGTGTTCTCCATATCCCAAAACATGTAAATCCATCAAAAAGTGGACTTCGAAAATTTTCGCGAATCCAATACTTTCTCTATATTACATATAGAAGAAAGTAAAAAAAAAAAAAAGTACGATTTTTTTTTCTAAGTTTTTTTTTTTTTTTTTTGTTAAAAGTGAAAAAAATCGATAACTTTGTTTTAAATTATCACAGATTTATAGTTCAACCATTCGTTTTAAAGGTATTGACGAGACCTTTCGAAAGATACCCATCTTGAAAAATTATCCCCCCCGGGAGGGTACTTCCTCCCAGGGGGGGGGGGAGCGATGCCCCCCCATGCAGAAAATTTTTTTCCTAGTTACATACTACTATTATCAATAATTCATATTAATTTTACAATCACAAGTTTAAAACAACTCTAATTATGCACATTTATACGAATTTTTGTCCTATGCTGCCATGTTAAAAATTTAGATAAAATGCTATCACAGCGCCACCTGTTGAGCTATTGATCCCCAAACATAATCAGCACCAGTTTATGTCGGGGACCAACTAAATACCAAGTTTGGTTAAATTTCGTTAAAAAAAAAAAAAAAAAAAATTGCGATATTTTTCTAAGTTTTTTTTTGTTAAAAGTAAAAAAAATCGATAACTTTGGTTTAAATTATCACAGATTTATCGTTCAACCATTCGTTTTAAAGGTATTGACGAGATCTTTCGAAAGATACCCATCTT
Organism: Salticus scenicus; assembly: GCA_963930645.1. Lineage (NCBI taxonomy): Eukaryota > Metazoa > Arthropoda > Arachnida > Araneae > Salticidae > Salticus > Salticus scenicus. Next base: position 253,230,533 of record OZ005654.1, read on the forward strand.
GAAATTTTGCCCCCCCGGGTGGGAACTTCCCCCCCCGGTGGGGGGGCAACCGATGCCCCCACATGCACAAAAATTTTTTCCAAGTTAACTATTACTATTATCAACGAGACCTTTCGAAAGATACCCATCTTGAAAATTTACTTCCCCGGGGGGGGATTTTTCCCCCCAGGGGGGGAACCGATGCTCCCCCATGCACAAAATTTTTTTCCTAGCTAACTACTACTATTATCAATAATTCCTATTAATTTTACAATCACAAGTGTAAAATAACTCTCTTTAAGCCCATTTATACGGAATTTTGTCCTATGCTGCCATGTTAAAAATTTGCATAAAATGCGATCACAACGCCACCTATTGAGCGAGTGATCCCAAAATCTAATCAGCACCAGTTTATGTCAGGGTGCAACTAAATACCAAGTTTGGTTAAATTTCATTCATTGGTTCGTGAGATACAGCGTCCACAAAAAAATGATACAGACAGACAGACAGACAGACAGACAGACAGACAGACATTTTCTAAAAACTATTAATTCGTGTTCTCCATATCCCAAAACATGTAAATCCATCAAAAAGTGGACTTCGAAAATTTTCGCGAATCCAATACTTTCTCTATATTACATATAGAAGAAAGTAAAAAAAAAAAAAAGTGGGACTTGCAAGTAAGGCAAAATGCAAAATTATGTTAAAGTTTGTCAAGACACGCAAAAATTAGTTTAAGTTTGTCAGAACACGGAAACCGTGTGAGTTTGATAAAATTAAGGGGAGAGGAAAAAAAAAAATTCTAAGTTTTTTTTCGTAAAAAGTAAAAAAAATCGATAACTTTGTTTTAAATTATCACAGATTTATAGTTCAACCATTCGTTTCAAAGACTGACCGTTTACTGACGAGACCTTTCGAAAGATATCCATCTTGAAAATTTTTGCCCTATATCACCCTGTTAAAAATTTAGAAAAAGCGGGATGGCAACGCAACCTGTAAGACGATTTTTACCAAAAGTTGATAGGCACTAATTTATGTCAAGGTGCAACTACATACCAATTTGTATGAAATTCTGTGCAGTAGTTCCAGAGATACAGTTGCCACAAAATTTTGTCACACACACAGACAGATAGACAGACAGACATATTCTAAAAATGGTAAAATCGTGTTCTACAGCTCTCAAAACGTGTAAATCCATCAAAAACCCGAAATCGAAAATTTTTACGAATCCAATACTTTCTTCTATTGAAGATAGAAGAAAGTAAAAAAGGGAAATAATTCTTTTAATTTGAACAAGATACTTAAATTTCTTGATAAAATCAAAATATTATTTTGCAGTAAGTAAGCACAGTTTTTTATTGTTATTAAAATAACATGTTAAAATTTTTACTACAATTTTGAACGGTAACAGATTGTTATACCAGAGGAATGATTCCTTCAAATTCGAATATTTTGTGTCAAATCGCTTTTTTGAAATAGGACACGGAAACATTATTCTAAAATCTGACGACTGATAATTCTATAACTGTTAAAAGAATTTCAGTATAAGACTAAATCAAATTTATGCAAGTTACATGGGGCAATAAAAAAATAACTAGTATGTCGTGGCCACCACAAGACTTTCTTCTATATTTTCCTATACAAATTCACTCAGTAACAATAAGGAAAAAAAAAAAATACGATTTTTTTTCTAAGTTTTTTTTTTTTTTTTTTTTTGTTAAAAGTAAAAAGAAAAAAATCGATAACTTTGTTTTAAATTATCACATATATATAGTTCAAACATTCGTTTTAAAGGTATTGACGAGACCTTTCGAAAGATACCCATCTTGAAAATTTTCTCCCCCCCCCCCGAGGGGTTCTTCCCCCCCAGGGGGGAGAAGCGATGCCCCCACATGCACAATTTTTTTTCAAAATTAACTACTACTGTTATCAATAATTCATATTAATTTTACAATCATAGGTTAAGAATATCTCTCATTATGTACATTTATACGAAGTTTTGTCCTATACTGCCATGTTAAAAATTTTGAAAAAATACGATTACAGCGCGACCTGTTGAGCGATTGATCCCCAAATCTAATCAGCACCAGTTTATGTCAGGGATCAACTAAATACCAAGTTTGGTTAAATTTCATTCATTGGTTCGTGAGATACAGCGTCCACAAAAAAATGATACAGACAGACAGACAGACATTTTCTAAAAACTATTAATTCGTGTTCTCCATATCCCAAAACATGTAAATCCATCAAAAAGTGGACTTCGAAAATTTTCGCGAATCCAATACTTTCTCTATATTACATATAGAAGAAAGTAAAAAAAAAAAAAAGTACGATTTTTTTTTCTAAGTTTTTTTTTTTTTTTTTTTGTTAAAAGTGAAAAAAATCGATAACTTTGTTTTAAATTATCACAGATTTATAGTTCAACCATTCGTTTTAAAGGTATTGACGAGACCTTTCGAAAGATACCCATCTTGAAAAATTATCCCCCCCGGGAGGGTACTTCCTCCCAGGGGGGGGGAGCGATGCCCCCCCATGCAGAAAATTTTTTTCCTAGTTACATACTACTATTATCAATAATTCATATTAATTTTACAATCACAAGTTTAAAACAACTCTAATTATGCACATTTATACGAATTTTTGTCCTATGCTGCCATGTTAAAAATTTAGATAAAATGCTATCACAGCGCCACCTGTTGAGCTATTGATCCCCAAACATAATCAGCACCAGTTTATGTCGGGGACCAACTAAATACCAAGTTTGGTTAAATTTCGTTAAAAAAAAAAAAAAAAAAAAAATTGCGATATTTTTCAATTTTTTTTTTGTTAAAAGTAAAAAAAATCGATAACTTTGGTTTAAATTATCACAGATTTATCGTTCAACCATTCGTTTTAAAGGTATTGACGAGATCTTTCGAAAGATACCCATCTTGAAATTTTGCCCCCCCGGGTGGGAACTTCCCCCCCCGGTGGGGGGGCAACCGATGCCCCCACATGCACAAAAATTTTTTCCAAGTTAACTATTACTATTATCAACGAGACCTTTCGAAAGATACCCATCTTGAAAATTTACTTCCCCGGGGGGGGATTTTCCCCCCCAGGGGGGGAACCGATGCTCCCCCATGCACAAAATTTTTTTCCTAGCTAACTACTACTATTATCAATAATTCCTATTAATTTTACAATCACAAGTGTAAAATAACTCTCTTTAAGCCCATTTATACGGAATTTTGTCCTATGCTGCCATGTTAAAAATTTGCATAAAATGCGATCACAACGCCACCTATTGAGCGAGTGATCCCAAAATCTAATCAGCACCAGTTTATGTCAGGGTGCAACTAAATACCAAGTTTGGTTAAATTTCATTCATTGGTTCGTGAGATACAGCGTCCACAAAAAAATGATACAGACAGACAGACAGACAGACAGACAGACAGACAGACAGACATTTTCTAAAAACTATTAATTCGTGTTCTCCATATCCCAAAACATGTAAATCCATCAAAAAGTGGACTTCGAAAATTTTCGCGAATCCAATACTTTCTCTATATTACATATAGAAGAAAGTAAAAAAAAAAAAAAGTGGGACTTGCAAGTAAGGCAAAATGCAAAATTATGTTAAAGTTTGTCAAGACACGCAAAAATTAGTTTAAGTTTGTCAGAACACGGAAACCGTGTGAGTTTGATAAAATTAAGGGGAGAGGAAAAAAAAAAATTCTAAGTTTTTTTTCGTAAAAAGTAAAAAAAATCGATAACTTTGTTTTAAATTATCACAGATTTATAGTTCAACCATTCGTTTCAAAGACTGACCGTTTACTGACGAGACCTTTCGAAAGATATCCATCTTGAAAATTTTTGCCCTATATCACCCTGTTAAAAATTTAGAAAAAGCGGGATGGCAACGCAACCTGTAAGACGATTTTTACCAAAAGTTGATAGGCACTAATTTATGTCAAGGTGCAACTACATACCAATTTGTATGAAATTCTGTGCAGTAGTTCCAGAGATACAGTTGCCACAAAATTTTGTCACACACACAGACAGATAGACAGACAGACATATTCTAAAAATGGTAAAATCGTGTTCTACAGCTCTCAAAACGTGTAAATCCATCAAAAACCCGAAATCGAAAATTTTTACGAATCCAATACTTTCTTCTATTGAAGATAGAAGAAAGTAAAAAAGGGAAATAATTCTTTTAATTTGAACAAGATACTTAAATTTCTTGATAAAATCAAAATATTATTTTGCAGTAAGTAAGCACAGTTTTTTATTGTTATTAAAATAACATGTTAAAATTTTTACTACAATTTTGAACGGTAACAGATTGTTATACCAGAGGAATGATTCCTTCAAATTCGAATATTTTGTGTCAAATCGCTTTTTTGAAATAGGACACGGAAACATTATTCTAAAATCTGACGACTGATAATTCTATAACTGTTAAAAGAATTTCAGTATAAGACTAAATCAAATTTATGCAAGTTACATGGGGCAATAAAAAAATAACTAGTATGTCGTGGCCACCACAAGACTTTCTTCTATATTTTCCTATACAAATTCACTCAGTAACAATAAGGAAAAAAAAAAAATACGATTTTTTTTCTAAGTTTTTTTTTTTTTTTTTTTTGTTAAAAGTAAAAAGAAAAAAATCGATAACTTTGTTTTAAATTATCACATATATATAGTTCAAACATTCGTTTTAAAGGTATTGACGAGACCTTTCGAAAGATACCCATCTTGAAAATTTTCTCCCCCCCCCCCGAGGGGTTCTTCCCCCCCAGGGGGGAGAAGCGATGCCCCCACATGCACAATTTTTTTTCAAAATTAACTACTACTGTTATCAATAATTCATATTAATTTTACAATCATAGGTTAAGAATATCTCTCATTATGTACATTTATACGAAGTTTTGTCCTATACTGCCATGTTAAAAATTTTGAAAAAATACGATTACAGCGCGACCTGTTGAGCGATTGATCCCCAAATCTAATCAGCACCAGTTTATGTCAGGGATCAACTAAATACCAAGTTTGGTTAAATTTCATTCATTGGTTCGTGAGATACAGCGTCCACAAAAAAATGATACAGACAGACAGACAGACATTTTCTAAAAACTATTAATTCGTGTTCTCCATATCCCAAAACATGTAAATCCATCAAAAAGTGGACTTCGAAAATTTTCGCGAATCCAATACTTTCTCTATATTACATATAGAAGAAAGTAAAAAAAAAAAAAAGTACGATTTTTTTTTCTAAGTTTTTTTTTTTTTTTTTTTGTTAAAAGTGAAAAAAATCGATAACTTTGTTTTAAATTATCACAGATTTATAGTTCAACCATTCGTTTTAAAGGTATTGACGAGACCTTTCGAAAGATACCCATCTTGAAAAATTATCCCCCCCGGGAGGGTACTTCCTCCCAGGGGGGGGGAGCGATGCCCCCCCCATGCAGAAAATTTTTTTCCTAGTTACATACTACTATTATCAATAATTCATATTAATTTTACAATCACAAGTTTAAAACAACTCTAATTATGCACATTTATACGAATTTTTGTCCTATGCTGCCATGTTAAAAATTTAGATAAAATGCTATCACAGCGCCACCTGTTGAGCTATTGATCCCCAAACATAATCAGCACCAGTTTATGTCGGGGACCAACTAAATACCAAGTTTGGTTAAATTTCGTTAAAAAAAAAAAAAAAAAAAAAATTGCGATATTTTTCTAGTTTTTTTTTGTTAAAAGTAAAAAAAATCGATAACTTTGGTTTAAATTATCACAGATTTATCGTTGAACCATTCGTTTTAAAGGTATTGACGAGATCTTTCGAAAGATACCCATCTTGAAATTTTGCCCCCCCGGGTGGGAACTTCCCCCCCCCGGTCAGGGGGCAACCGATGCACCCACATGCACAAAAATTTTTTCCATGTTAACTATTACTATTATCAACGAGACCTTTCGAAAGATACCCATCTTGAAAATTTACTTCCCCGGGGGGGAGGGATTTTCCCCCCCCCAGGGGGGGAACCGATGCCCCCCCCCATGCACAAAATTTTTTTCCTAGCTAACTATTACTATTATCAATAATTCCTATTAATTTTACAATCACAAGTGTAAAATAACTCTCTTTATGCCCATTTATACGGAATTTTGTCCTATGCTGCCATGTTAAAAATTTGCATAAAATGCGATCACAACGCCACCTATTGAGCGAGTGATCCCAAAATCTAATCAGCACCAGTTTATGTCAGGGTGCAACTAAATACCAAGTTTGGTTAAATTTCATTCATTGGTTCGTGAGATACAGCGTCCACAAAAAAATGATACAGACAGACAGACAGACATTTTCTAAAAACTATTAATTCGTGTTCTCCATATCCCAAAACATGTAAATCCATCAAAAAGTGGACTTCGAAAATTTTCGCGAATCCAATACTTTCTCTATATTACATATAGAAGAAAGTAAAAAAAAAAAAAAGTACGATTTTTTTTTCTAAGTTTTTTTTTTTTTTTTTTTTGTTAAAAGTGAAAAAAATCGATAACTTTGTTTTAAATTATCACAGATTTATAGTTCAACCATTCGTTTTAAAGGTATTGACGAGACCTTTCGAAAGATACCCATCTTGAAAAATTATCCCCCCCGGGAGGGTACTTCCTCCCAGGGGGGGGGAGCGATGCCCCCCCATGCAGAAAATTTTTTTCCTAGTTACATACTACTATTATCAATAATTCATATTAATTTTACAATCACAAGTTTAAAACAACTCTAATTATGCACATTTATACGAATTTTTGTCCTATGCTGCCATGTTAAAAATTTAGATAAAATGCTATCACAGCGCCACCTGTTGAGCTATTGATCCCCAAACATAATCAGCACCAGTTTATGTCGGGGACCAACTAAATACCAAGTTTGGTTAAATTTCGTTAAAAAAAAAAAAAAAAAATTGCGATATTTTTCTAGTTTTTTTTTGTTAAAAGTAAAAAAAATCGATAACTTTGGTTTAAATTATCACAGATTTATCGTTCAACCATTCGTTTTAAAGGTATTGACGAGATCTTTCGAAAGATACCCATCTTGAAATTTTGCCCCCCCGGGTGGGAACTTCCCCCCCCGGTCGGGGGGCAACCGATGCACCCACATGCACAAAAATTTTTTCCAAGTTAACTATTACTATTATCAACGAGACCTTTCGAAAGATACCCATCTTGAAAATTTACTTCCCCGGGGGGGAGGGATTTTCCCCCCCCCAGGGGGGGAACCGATGCCCCCCCCCATGCACAAAATTTTTTTCCTAGCTAACTATTACTATTATCAATAATTCCTATTAATTTTACAATCACAAGTGTAAAATAACTCTCTTTATGCCCATTTATACGGAATTTTGTCCTATGCTGCCATGTTAAAAATTTGCATAAAATGCGATCACAACGCCACCTATTGAGCGAGTGATCCCAAAATCTAATCAGCACCAGTTTATGTCAGGGTGCAACTAAATACCAAGTTTGGTTAAATTTCATTCATTGGTTCGTGAGATACAGCGTCCACAAAAAAATGATACAGACAGACAGACAGACATTTTCTAAAAACTATTAATTCGTGTTCTCCATATCCCAAAACATGTAAATCCATCAAAAAGTGGACTTCGAAAATTTTCGCGAATCCAATACTTTCTCTATATTACATATAGAAGAAAGTAAAAAAAAAAAAAAGTACGATTTTTTTTTCTAAGTTTTTTTTTTTTTTTTTTTTTTGTTAAAAGTGAAAAAAATCGATAACTTTGTTTTAAATTATCACAGATTTATAGTTCAACCATTCGTTTTAAAGGTATTGACGAGACCTTTCGAAAGATACCCATCTTGAAAAATTATCCCCCCCGGGAGGGTACTTCCTCCCAGGGGGGGGGAGCGATGCCCCCCCATGCAGAAAATTTTTTTCCTAGTTACATACTACTATTATCAATAATTCATATTAATTTTACAATCACAAGTTTAAAACAACTCTAATTATGCACATTTATACGAATTTTTGTCCTATGCTGCCATGTTAAAAATTTGCATAAAATGCGATCACAACGCCACCTATTGAGCGAGTGATCCCAAAATCTAATCAGCACCAGTTTATGTCAGGGTGCAACTAAATACCAAGTTTGGTTAAATTTCATTCATTGGTTCGTGAGATACAGCGTCCACAAAAAAATGATACAGACAGACAGACAGACAGACAGACAGACAGACAGACAGACATTTTCTAAAAACTATTAATTCGTGTTCTCCATATCCCAAAACATGTAAATCCATCAAAAAGTGGACTTCGAAAATTTTCGCGAATCCAATACTTTCTCTATATTACATATAGAAGAAAGTAAAAAAAAAAAAAGTGGGACTTGCAAGTAAGGCAAAATGCAAAATTATGTTAAAGTTTGTCAAGACACGCAAAAATTAGTTTAAGTTTGTCAGAACACGGAAACCGTGTGAGTTTGATAAAATTAAGGGGAGAGGAAAAAAAAAAATTCTAAGTTTTTTTTCGTAAAAAGTAAAAAAAATCGATAACTTTGTTTTAAATTATCACAGATTTATAGTTCAACCATTCGTTTCAAAGGTACTGACGAGACCTTTCGAAAGATATCCATCTTGAAAATTTTTGCCCTATATCACCCTGTTAAAAATTTAGAAAAAGCGGGATGGCAACGCAACCTGTAAGACGATTTTTACCAAAAGTTGATAGGCACTAATTTATGTCAAGGTGCAACTACATACCAATTTGTATGAAATTCTGTGCAGTAGTTCCAGAGATACAGTTGCCACAAAATTTTGTCACACACACAGACAGATAGACAGACAGACATATTCTAAAAATGGTAAAATCGTGTTCTACAGCTCTCAAAACGTGTAAATCCATCAAAAACCCGAAATCGAAAATTTTTACGAATCCAATACTTTCTTCTATTGAAGATAGAAGAAAGTAAAAAAGGGAAATAATTCTTTTAATTTGAACAAGATACTTAAATTTCTTGATAAAATCAAAATATTATTTTGCAGTAAGTAAGCACAGTTTTTTATTGTTATTAAAATAACATGTTAAAATTTTTACTACAATTTTGAACGGTAACAGATTGTTATACCAGAGGAATGATTCCTTCAAATTCGAATATTTTGTGTCAAATCGCTTTTTTGAAATAGGACACGGAAACATTATTCTAAAATCTGACGACTGATAATTCTATAACTGTTAAAAGAATTTCAGTATAAGACTAAATCAAATTTATGCAAGTTACATGGGGCAATAAAAAAATAACTAGTATGTCGTGGCCACCACAAGACTTTCTTCTATATTTTCCTATACAAATTCACTCAGTAACAATAAGGAAAAAAAAAAAATACGATTTTTTTTCTAAGTTTTTTTTTTTTTTTTTTTTTTTGTTAAAAGTAAAAAGAAAAAAATCGATAACTTTGTTTTAAATTATCACATATATATAGTTCAAACATTCGTTTTAAAGGTATTGACGAGACCTTTCGAAAGATACCCATCTTGAAAATTTTCTCCCCCCCCCCCGAGGGGTACTTCCCCCCCAGGGGGGAGAAGCGATGCCCCCACATGCACGATTTTTTTTCAAAATTAACTACTACTGTTATCAATAATTCATATTAATTTTACAATCATAGGTTAAGAATATCTCTCATTATGTACATTTATACGAAGTTTTGTCCTATACTGCCATGTTAAAAATTTTGAAAAAATACGATTACAGCGCGACCTGTTGAGCGATTGATCCCCAAATCTAATCAGCACCAGTTTATGTCAGGGATCAACTAAATACCAAGTTTGGTTAAATTTCATTCATTGGTTCGTGAGATACAGCGTCCACAAAAAAATGATACAGACAGACAGACAGACATTTTCTAAAAACTATTAATTCGTGTTCTCCATATCCCAAAACATGTAAATCCATCAAAAAGTGGACTTCGAAAATTTTCGCGAATCCAATACTTTCTCTATATTACATATAGAAGAAAGTAAAAAAAAAAAAAAGTACGATTTTTTTTTCTAAGTTTTTTTTTTTTTTTTTTTTGTTAAAAGTGAAAAAAATCGATAACTTTGTTTTAAATTATCACAGATTTATAGTTCAACCATTCGTTTTAAAGGTATTGACGAGACCTTTCGAAAGATACCCATCTTGAAAAATTATCCCCCCCGGGAGGGTACTTCCTCCCAGGGGGGGGGGGAGCGATGCCCCCCCATGCAGAAAATTTTTTTCCTAGTTACATACTACTATTATCAATAATTCATATTAATTTTACAATCACAAGTTTAAAACAACTCTAATTATGCACATTTATACGAATTTTTGTCCTATGCTGCCATGTTAAAAATTTAGATAAAATGCTATCACAGCGCCACCTGTTGAGCTATTGATCCCCAAACATAATCAGCACCAGTTTATGTCGGGGACCAACTAAATACCAAGTTTGGTTAAATTTCGTTAAAAAAAAAAAAAAAAAAAAAATTGCGATATTTTTCTAGTTTTTTTTTGTTAAAAGTAAAAAAAATCGATAACTTTGGTTTAAATTATCACAGATTTATCGTTGAACCATTCGTTTTAAAGGTATTGACGAGATCTTTCGAAAGATACCCATCTTGAAATTTTGCCCCCCCGGGTGGGAACTTCCCCCCCCCGGTCAGGGGGCAACCGATGCACCCACATGCACAAAAATTTTTTCCATGTTAACTATTACTATTATCAACGAGACCTTTCGAAAGATACCCATCTTGAAAATTTACTTCCCCGGGGGGGAGGGATTTTCCCCCCCCCAGGGGGGGAACCGATGCCCCCCCCCATGCACAAAATTTTTTTCCTAGCTAACTATTACTATTATCAATAATTCCTATTAATTTTACAATCACAAGTGTAAAATAACTCTCTTTATGCCCATTTATACGGAATTTTGTCCTATGCTGCCATGTTAAAAATTTGCATAAAATGCGATCACAACGCCACCTATTGAGCGAGTGATCCCAAAATCTAATCAGCACCAGTTTATGTCAGGGTGCAACTAAATACCAAGTTTGGTTAAATTTCATTCATTGGTTCGTGAGATACAGCGTCCACAAAAAAATGATACAGACAGACAGACAGACATTTTCTAAAAACTATTAATTCGTGTTCTCCATATCCCAAAACATGTAAATCCATCAAAAAGTGGACTTCGAAAATTTTCGCGAATCCAATACTTTCTCTATATTACATATAGAAGAAAGTAAAAAAAAAAAAAAGTACGATTTTTTTTTCTAAGTTTTTTTTTTTTTTTTTTTTGTTAAAAGTGAAAAAAATCGATAACTTTGTTTTAAATTATCACAGATTTATAGTTCAACCATTCGTTTTAAAGGTATTGACGAGACCTTTCGAAAGATACCCATCTTGAAAAATTATCCCCCCCGGGAGGGTACTTCCTCCCAGGGGGGGGGAGCGATGCCCCCCCATGCAGAAAATTTTTTTCCTAGTTACATACTACTATTATCAATAATTCATATTAATTTTACAATCACAAGTTTAAAACAACTCTAATTATGCACATTTATACGAATTTTTGTCCTATGCTGCCATGTTAAAAATTTAGATAAAATGCTATCACAGCGCCACCTGTTGAGCTATTGATCCCCAAACATAATCAGCACCAGTTTATGTCGGGGACCAACTAAATACCAAGTTTGGTTAAATTTCGTTAAAAAAAAAAAAAAAAAATTGCGATATTTTTCTAGTTTTTTTTTGTTAAAAGTAAAAAAAATCGATAACTTTGGTTTAAATTATCACAGATTTATCGTTCAACCATTCGTTTTAAAGGTATTGACGAGATCTTTCGAAAGATACCCATCTTGAAATTTTGCCCCCCCGGGTGGGAACTTCCCCCCCCGGTCGGGGGGCAACCGATGCACCCACATGCACAAAAATTTTTTCCAAGTTAACTATTACTATTATCAACGAGACCTTTCGAAAGATACCCATCTTGAAAATTTACTTCCCCGGGGGGGAGGGATTTTCCCCCCCCCAGGGGGGGAACCGATGCCCCCCCCCATGCACAAAATTTTTTTCCTAGCTAACTATTACTATTATCAATAATTCCTATTAATTTTACAATCACAAGTGTAAAATAACTCTCTTTATGCCCATTTATACGGAATTTTGTCCTATGCTGCCATGTTAAAAATTTGCATAAAATGCGATCACAACGCCACCTATTGAGCGAGTGATCCCAAAATCTAATCAGCACCAGTTTATGTCAGGGTGCAACTAAATACCAAGTTTGGTTAAATTTCATTCATTGGTTCGTGAGATACAGCGTCCACAAAAAAATGATACAGACAGACAGACAGACATTTTCTAAAAACTATTAATTCGTGTTCTCCATATCCCAAAACATGTAAATCCATCAAAAAGTGGACTTCGAAAATTTTCGCGAATCCAATACTTTCTCTATATTACATATAGAAGAAAGTAAAAAAAAAAAAAAGTACGATTTTTTTTTCTAAGTTTTTTTTTTTTTTTTTTTTTTGTTAAAAGTGAAAAAAATCGATAACTTTGTTTTAAATTATCACAGATTTATAGTTCAACCATTCGTTTTAAAGGTATTGACGAGACCTTTCGAAAGATACCCATCTTGAAAAATTATCCCCCCCGGGAGGGTACTTCCTCCCAGGGGGGGGGAGCGATGCCCCCCCATGCAGAAAATTTTTTTCCTAGTTACATACTACTATTATCAATAATTCATATTAATTTTACAATCACAAGTTTAAAACAACTCTAATTATGCACATTTATACGAATTTTTGTCCTATGCTGCCATGTTAAAAATTTGCATAAAATGCGATCACAACGCCACCTATTGAGCGAGTGATCCCAAAATCTAATCAGCACCAGTTTATGTCAGGGTGCAACTAAATACCAAGTTTGGTTAAATTTCATTCATTGGTTCGTGAGATACAGCGTCCACAAAAAAATGATACAGACAGACAGACAGACAGACAGACAGACAGACATTTTCTAAAAACTATTAATTCGTGTTCTCCATATCCCAAAACATGTAAATCCATCAAAAAGTGGACTTCGAAAATTTTCGCGAATCCAATACTTTCTCTATATTACATATAGAAGAAAGTAAAAAAAAAAAAAGTGGGACTTGCAAGTAAGGCAAAATGCAAAATTATGTTAAAGTTTGTCAAGACACGCAAAAATTAGTTTAAGTTTGTCAGAACACGGAAACCGTGTGAGTTTGATAAAATTAAGGGGAGAGGAAAAAAAAAAATTCTAAGTTTTTTTTCGTAAAAAGTAAAAAAAATCGATAACTTTGTTTTAAATTATCACAGATTTATAGTTCAACCATTCGTTTCAAAGGTACTGACGAGACCTTTCGAAAGATATCCATCTTGAAAATTTTTGCCCTATATCACCCTGTTAAAAATTTAGAAAAAGCGGGATGGCAACGCAACCTGTAAGACGATTTTTACCAAAAGTTGATAGGCACTAATTTATGTCAAGGTGCAACTACATACCAATTTGTATGAAATTCTGTGCAGTAGTTCCAGAGATACAGTTGCCACAAAATTTTGTCACACACACAGACAGATAGACAGACAGACATATTCTAAAAATGGTAAAATCGTGTTCTACAGCTCTCAAAACGTGTAAATCCATCAAAAACCCGAAATCGAAAATTTTTACGAATCCAATACTTTCTTCTATTGAAGATAGAAGAAAGTAAAAAAGGGAAATAATTCTTTTAATTTGAACAAGATACTTAAATTTCTTGATAAAATCAAAATATTATTTTGCAGTAAGTAAGCACAGTTTTTTATTGTTATTAAAATAACATGTTAAAATTTTTACTACAATTTTGAACGGTAACAGATTGTTATACCAGAGGAATGATTCCTTCAAATTCGAATATTTTGTGTCAAATCGCTTTTTTGAAATAGGACACGGAAACATTATTCTAAAATCTGACGACTGATAATTCTATAACTGTTAAAAGAATTTCAGTATAAGACTAAATCAAATTTATGCAAGTTACATGGGGCAATAAAAAAATAACTAGTATGTCGTGGCCACCACAAGACTTTCTTCTATATTTTCCTATACAAATTCACTCAGTAACAATAAGGAAAAAAAAAAATACGATTTTTTTTCTAAGTTTTTTTTTTTTTTTTTTTTTTTGTTAAAAGTAAAAAGAAAAAAATCGATAACTTTGTTTTAAATTATCACATATATATAGTTCAAACATTCGTTTTAAAGGTATTGACGAGACCTTTCGAAAGATACCCATCTTGAAAATTTTCTCCCCCCCCCCCCGAGGGGTACTTCCCCCCCAGGGGGGAGAAGCGATGCCCCCACATGCACGATTTTTTTTCAAAATTAACTACTACTGTTATCAATAATTCATATTAATTTTACAATCATAGGTTAAGAATATCTCTCATTATGTACATTTATACGAAGTTTTGTCCTATACTGCCATGTTAAAAATTTTGAAAAAATACGATTACAGCGCGACCTGTTGAGCGATTGATCCCCAAATCTAATCAGCACCAGTTTATGTCAGGGATCAACTAAATACCAAGTTTGGTTAAATTTCATTCATTGGTTCGTGAGATACAGCGTCCACAAAAAAATGATACAGACAGACAGACAGACATTTTCTAAAAACTATTAATTCGTGTTCTCCATATCCCAAAACATGTAAATCCATCAAAAAGTGGACTTCGAAAATTTTCGCGAATCCAATACTTTCTCTATATTACATATAGAAGAAAGTAAAAAAAAAAAAAGTACGATTTTTTTTTCTAAGTTTTTTTTTTTTTTTTTTTTGTTAAAAGTGAAAAAAATCGATAACTTTGTTTTAAATTATCACAGATTTATAGTTCAACCATTCGTTTTAAAGGTATTGACGAGACCTTTCGAAAGATACCCATCTTGAAAAATTATCCCCCCCGGGAGGGTACTTCCTCCCAGGGGGGGGGGGAGCGATGCCCCCCCATGCAGAAAATTTTTTTCCTAGTTACATACTACTATTATCAATAATTCATATTAATTTTACAATCACAAGTTTAAAACAACTCTAATTATGCACATTTATACGAATTTTTGTCCTATGCTGCCATGTTAAAAATTTAGATAAAATGCTATCACAGCGCCACCTGTTGAGCTATTGATCCCCAAACATAATCAGCACCAGTTTATGTCGGGGACCAACTAAATACCAAGTTTGGTTAAATTTCGTTAAAAAAAAAAAAAAAAAAAAATTGCGATATTTTTCTAGTTTTTTTTTGTTAAAAGTAAAAAAAATCGATAACTTTGGTTTAAATTATCACAGATTTATCGTTGAACCATTCGTTTTAAAGGTATTGACGAGATCTTTCGAAAGATACCCATCTTGAAATTTTGCCCCCCCGGGTGGGAACTTCCCCCCCCCGGTCAGGGGGCAACCGATGCACCCACATGCACAAAAATTTTTTCCAAGTTAACTATTACTATTATCAACGAGACCTTTCGAAAGATACCCATCTTGAAAATTTACTTCCCCGGGGGGGAGGGATTTTCCCCCCCCCAGGGGGGGAACCGATGCCCCCCCCATGCACAAAATTTTTTTCCTAGCTAACTATTACTATTATCAATAATTCCTATTAATTTTACAATCACAAGTGTAAAATAACTCTCTTTATGCCCATTTATACGGAATTTTGTCCTATGCTGCCATGTTAAAAATTTGTATAAAATGCGATCACAACGCCACCTATTGAGCGAGTGATCCCAAAATCTAATCAGCACCAGTTTATGTCAGGGTGCAACTAAATACCAAGTTTGGTTAAATTTCATTCATTGGTTCGTGAGATACAGCGTCCACAAAAAAATGATACAGACAGACAGACAGACATTTTCTAAAAACTATTAATTCGTGTTCTCCATATCCCAAAACATGTAAATCCATCAAAAAGTGGACTTCGAAAATTTTCGCGAATCCAATACTTTCTCTATATTACATATAGAAGAAAGTAAAAAAAAAAAAAAGTACGATTTTTTTTTCTAAGTTTTTTTTTTTTTTTTTTTTGTTAAAAGTGAAAAAAATCGATAACTTTGTTTTAAATTATCACAGATTTATAGTTCAACCATTCGTTTTAAAGGTATTGACGAGACCTTTCGAAAGATACCCATCTTGAAAAATTATCCCCCCCGGGAGGGTACTTCCTCCCAGGGGGGGGGAGCGATGCCCCCCCATGCAGAAAATTTTTTTCCTAGTTACATACTACTATTATCAATAATTCATATTAATTTTACAATCACAAGTTTAAAACAACTCTAATTATGCACATTTATACGAATTTTTGTCCTATGCTGCCATGTTAAAAATTTAGATAAAATGCTATCACAGCGCCACCTGTTGAGCTATTGATCCCCAAACATAATCAGCACCAGTTTATGTCGGGGACCAACTAAATACCAAGTTTGGTTAAATTTCGTTAAAAAAAAAAAAAAAAAAAAATTGCGATATTTTTCTAGTTTTTTTTTGTTAAAAGTAAAAAAAATCGATAACTTTGGTTTAAATTATCACAGATTTATCGTTGAACCATTCGTTTTAAAGGTATTGACGAGATCTTTCGAAAGATACCCATCTTGAAATTTTGCCCCCCCGGGTGGGAACTTCCCCCCCCGGTCAGGGGGCAACCGATGCACCCACATGCACAAAAATTTTTTCCAAGTTAACTATTACTATTATCAACGAGACCTTTCGAAAGATACCCATCTTGAAAATTTACTTCCCCGGGGGGGAGGGATTTTCCCCCCCCCCAGGGGGGGAACCGATGCCCCCCCCATGCACAAAAATTTTTTCCTAGCTAACTATTACTATTATCAATAATTCCTATTAATTTTACAATCACAAGTGTAAAATAACTCTCTTTATGCCCATTTATACGGAATTTTGTCCTATGCTGCCATGTTAAAAATTTGCATAAAATGCGATCACAACGCCACCTATTGAGCGAGTGATCCCAAAATCTAATCAGCACCAGTTTATGTCAGGGTGCAACTAAATACCAAGTTTGGTTAAATTTCATTCATTGGTTCGTGAGATACAGCGTCCACAAAAAAATGATACAGACAGACAGACAGACATTTTCTAAAAACTATTAATTCGTGTTCTCCATATCCCAAAACATGTAAATCCATCAAAAAGTGGACTTCGAAAATTTTCGCGAATCCAATACTTTCTCTATATTATATATAGAAGAAAGTAAAAAAAAAAAAAAGTACGATTTTTTTTTCTAAGTTTTTTTTTTTTTTTTTTTTTTGTTAAAAGTGAAAAAAATCGATAACTTTGTTTTAAATTATCACAGATTTATAGTTCAACCATTCGTTTTAAAGGTATTGACGAGACCTTTCGAAAGATACCCATCTTGAAAAATTATCCCCCCCGGGAGGGTACTTCCTCCCAGGGGGGGGGAGCGATGCCCCCCCATGCAGAAAATTTTTTTCCTAGTTACATACTACTATTATCAATAATTCATATTAATTTTACAATCACAAGTTTAAAACAACTCTAATTATGCACATTTATACGAATTTTTGTCCTATGCTGCCATGTTAAAAATTTAGATAAAATGCTATCACAGCGCCACCTGTTGAGCTATTGATCCCCAAACATAATCAGCACCAGTTTATGTCGGGGACCAACTAAATACCAAGTTTGGTTAAATTTCGTTAAAAAAAAAAAAAAAAAAAAATTGCGATATTTTTCTAGTTTTTTTTTGTTAAAAGTAAAAAAAATCGATAACTTTGGTTTAAATTATCACAGATTTATCGTTCAACCATTCGTTTTAAAGGTATTGACGAGATCTTTCGAAAGATACCCATCTTGAAATTTTGCCCCCCCGGGTGGGAACTTCCCCCCCCGGTGGGGGGGCAACCGATGCCCCCACATGCACAAAAATTTTTTCCAAGTTAACTATTACTATTATCAACGAGACCTTTCGAAAGATACCCATCTTGAAAATTTACTTCCCCGGGGGGGGATTTTCCCCCCCAGGGGGGGAACCGATGCTCCCCCATGCACAAAATTTTTTTCCTAGCTAACTACTACTATTATCAATAATTCCTATTAATTTTACAATCACAAGTGTAAAATAACTCTCTTTAAGCCCATTTATACGGAATTTTGTCCTATGCTGCCATGTTAAAAATTTGCATAAAATGCGATCACAACGCCACCTATTGAGCGAGTGATCCCAAAATCTAATCAGCACCAGTTTATGTCAGGGTGCAACTAAATACCAAGTTTGGTTAAATTTCATTCATTGGTTCGTGAGATACAGCGTCCACAAAAAAATGATACAGACAGACAGACAGACAGACAGACAGACAGACAGACAGACATTTTCTAAAAACTATTAATTCGTGTTCTCCATATCCCAAAATATGTAAATCCATCAAAAAGTGGACTTCGAAAATTTTCGCGAATCCAATACTTTCTCTATATTACATATAGAAGAAAGTAAAAAAAAAAAAAAGTGGGACTTGCAAGTAAGGCAAAATGCAAAATTATGTTAAAGTTTGTCAAGACACGCAAAAATTAGTTTAAGTTTGTCAGAACACGGAAACCGTGTGAGTTTGATAAAATTAAGGGGAGAGGAAAAAAAAAAATTCTAAGTTTTTTTTCGTAAAAAGTAAAAAAAATCGATAACTTTGTTTTAAATTATCACAGATTTATAGTTCAACCATTCGTTTCAAAGACTGACCGTTTACTGACGAGACCTTTCGAAAGATATCCATCTTGAAAATTTTTGCCCTATATCACCCTGTTAAAAATTTAGAAAAAGCGGGATGGCAACGCAACCTGTAAGACGATTTTTACCAAAAGTTGATAGGCACTAATTTATGTCAAGGTGCAACTACATACCAATTTGTATGAAATTCTGTGCAGTAGTTCCAGAGATACAGTTGCCACAAAATTTTGTCACACACACAGACAGATAGACAGACAGACATATTCTAAAAATGGTAAAATCGTGTTCTACAGCTCTCAAAACGTGTAAATCCATCAAAAACCCGAAATCGAAAATTTTTACGAATCCAATACTTTCTTCTATTGAAGATAGAAGAAAGTAAAAAAGGGAAATAATTCTTTTAATTTGAACAAGATACTTAAATTTCTTGATAAAATCAAAATATTATTTTGCAGTAAGTAAGCACAGTTTTTTATTGTTATTAAAATAACATGTTAAAATTTTTACTACAATTTTGAACGGTAACAGATTGTTATACCAGAGGAATGATTCCTTCAAATTCGAATATTTTGTGTCAAATCGCTTTTTTGAAATAGGACACGGAAACATTATTCTAAAATCTGACGACTGATAATTCTATAACTGTTAAAAGAATTTCAGTATAAGACTAAATCAAATTTATGCAAGTTACATGGGGCAATAAAAAAATAACTAGTATGTCGTGGACACCACAAGACTTTCTTCTATATTTTCCTATACAAATTCACTCAGTAACAATAAGGAAAAAAAAAAAAATACGATTTTTTTTCTAAGTTTTTTTTTTTTTTTTTTTTGTTAAAAGTAAAAAGAAAAAAATCGATAACTTTGTTTTAAATTATCACATATATATAGTTCAAACATTCGTTTTAAAGGTATTGACGAGACCTTTCGAAAGATACCCATCTTGAAAATTTTCTCCCCCCCCCCGAGGGGTTCTTCCCCCCCAGGGGGGAGAAGCGATGCCCCCACATGCACAATTTTTTTTCAAAATTAACTACTACTGTTATCAATAATTCATATTAATTTTACAATCATAGGTTAAGAATATCTCTCATTATGTACATTTATACGAAGTTTTGTCCTATACTGCCATGTTAAAAATTTTGAAAAAATACGATTACAGCGCGACCTGTTGAGCGATTGATCCCCAAATCTAATCAGCACCAGTTTATGTCAGGGATCAACTAAATACCAAGTTTGGTTAAATTTCATTCATTGGTTCGTGAGATACAGCGTCCACAAAAAAATGATACAGACAGACAGACAGACATTTTCTAAAAACTATTAATTCGTGTTCTCCATATCCCAAAACATGTAAATCCATCAAAAAGTGGACTTCGAAAATTTTCGCGAATCCAATACTTTCTCTATATTACATATAGAAGAAAGTAAAAAAAAAAAAAAGTACGATTTTTTTTTCTAAGTTTTTTTTTTTTTTTTTTTGTTAAAAGTGAAAAAAATCGATAACTTTGTTTTAAATTATCACAGATTTATAGTTCAACCATTCGTTTTAAAGGTATTGACGAGACCTTTCGAAAGATACCCATCTTGAAAAATTATCCCCCCCGGGAGGGTACTTCCTCCCAGGGGGGGGGAGCGATGCCCCCCCATGCAGAAAATTTTTTTCCTAGTTACATACTAATTCATATTAATTTTACAATCACAAGTTTAAAACAACTCTAATTATGCACATTTATACGAATTTTTGTCCTATGCTGCCATGTTAAAAATTTAGATAAAATGCTATCACAGCGCCACCTGTTGAGCTATTGATCCCCAAACATAATCAGCACCAGTTTATGTCGGGGACCAACTAAATACCAAGTTTGGTTAAATTTCGTTAAAAAAAAAAAAAAAAAAAAATTGCGATATTTTTCTAGTTTTTTTTTGTTAAAAGTAAAAAAAATCGATAACTTTGGTTTAAATTATCACAGATTTATCGTTGAACCATTCGTTTTAAAGGTATTGACGAGATCTTTCGAAAGATACCCATCTTGAAATTTTGCCCCCCCGGGTGGGAACTTCCCCCCCCGGTCAGGGGGCAACCGATGCACCCACATGCACAAAAATTTTTTCCAAGTTAACTATTACTATTATCAACGAGACCTTTCGAAAGATACCCATCTTGAAAATTTACTTCCCCGGGGGGGAGGGATTTTCCCCCCCCAGGGGGGGAACCGATGCCCCCCCCCATGCACAAAATTTTTTTCCTAGCTAACTATTACTATTATCAATAATTCCTATTAATTTTACAATCACAAGTGTAAAATAACTCTCTTTATGCCCATTTATACGGAATTTTGTCCTATGCTGCCATGTTAAAAATTTGCATAAAATGCGATCACAACGCCACCTATTGAGCGAGTGATCCCAAAATCTAATCAGCACCAGTTTATGTCAGGGTGCAACTAAATACCAAGTTTGGTTAAATTTCATTCATTGGTTCGTGAGATACAGCGTCCACAAAAAAATGATACAGACAGACAGACAGACATTTTCTAAAAACTATTAATTCGTGTTCTCCATATCCCAAAACATGTAAATCCATCAAAAAGTGGACTTCGAAAATTTTCGCGAATCCAATACTTTCTCTATATTACATATAGAAGAAAGTAAAAAAAAAAAAAAGTACGATTTTTTTTTCCAAGTTTTTTTTTTTTTTTTTTTTGTTAAAAGTGAAAAAAATCGATAACTTTGTTTTAAATTATCACAGATTTATAGTTCAACCATTCGTTTTAAAGGTATTGACGAGACCTTTCGAAAGATACCCATCTTGAAAAATTATCCCCCCCGGGAGGGTACTTCCTCCCAGGGGGGGGAGCGATGCCCCCCCATGCAGAAAATTTTTTTCCTAGTTACATACTACTATTATCAATAATTCATATTAATTTTACAATCACAAGTTTAAAACAACTCTAATTATGCACATTTATACGAATTTTTGTCCTATGCTGCCATGTTAAAAATTTAGATAAAATGCTATCACAGCGCCACCTGTTGAGCTATTGATCCCCAAACATAATCAGCACCAGTTTATGTCGGGGACCAACTAAATACCAAGTTTGGTTAAATTTCGTTAAAAAAAAAAAAAAAAAAAATTGCGATATTTTTCTAGTTTTTTTTTGTTAAAAGTAAAAAAAATCGATAACTTTGGTTTAAATTATCACAGATTTATCGTTGAACCATTCGTTTTAAAGGTATTGACGAGATCTTTCGAAAGATACCCATCTTGAAATTTTGCCCCCCCGGGTGGGAACTTCCCCCCCCGGTCAGGGGGCAACCGATGCACCCACATGCACAAAAATTTTTTCCAAGTTAACTATTACTATTATCAACGAGACCTTTCGAAAGATACCCATCTTGAAAATTTACTTCCCCGGGGGGGAGGGATTTTCCCCCCCCCAGGGGGGAACCGATGCCCCCCCCATGCACAAAAATTTTTTCCTAGCTAACTATTACTATTATCAATAATTCCTATTAATTTTACAATCACAAGTGTAAAATAACTCTCTTTATGCCCATTTATACGGAATTTTGTCCTATGCTGCCATGTTAAAAATTTGCATAAAATGCGATCACAACGCCACCTATTGAGCGAGTGATCCCAAAATCTAATCAGCACCAGTTTATGTCAGGGTGCAACTAAATACCAAGTTTGGTTAAATTTCATTCATTGGTTCGTGAGATACAGCGTCCACAAAAAAATGATACAGACAGACAGACAGACATTTTCTAAAAACTATTAATTCGTGTTCTCCATATCCCAAAACATGTAAATCCATCAAAAAGTGGACTTCGAAAATTTTCGCGAATCCAATACTTTCTCTATATTATATATAGAAGAAAGTAAAAAAAAAAAAAGTACGATTTTTTTTTCTAAGTTTTTTTTTTTTTTTTTTTTTTGTTAAAAGTGAAAAAAATCGATAACTTTGTTTTAAATTATCACAGATTTATAGTTCAACCATTCGTTTTAAAGGTATTGACGAGACCTTTCGAAAGATACCCATCTTGAAAAATTATCCCCCCCGGGAGGGTACTTCCTCCCAGGGGGGGGGAGCGATGCCCCCCCATGCAGAAAATTTTTTTCCTAGTTACATACTACTATTATCAATAATTCATATTAATTTTACAATCACAAGTTTAAAACAACTCTAATTATGCACATTTATACGAATTTTTGTCCTATGCTGCCATGTTAAAAATTTAGATAAAATGCTATCACAGCGCCACCTGTTGAGCTATTGATCCCCAAACATAATCAGCACCAGTTTATGTCGGGGACCAACTAAATACCAAGTTTGGTTAAATTTCGTTAAAAAAAAAAAAAAAAAAAATTGCGATATTTTTCTAGTTTTTTTTTGTTAAAAGTAAAAAAAATCGATAACTTTGGTTTAAATTATCACAGATTTATCGTTGAACCATTCGTTTTAAAGGTATTGACGAGATCTTTCGAAAGATACCCATCTTGAAATTTTGCCCCCCCGGGTGGGAACTTCCCCCCCCCGGTCAGGGGGCAACCGATGCACCCACATGCACAAAAATTTTTTCCAAGTTAACTATTACTATTATCAACGAGACCTTTCGAAAGATACCCATCTTGAAAATTTACTTCCCCGGGGGGGAGGGATTTTCCCCCCCCCAGGGGGGGAACCGATGCCCCCCCCATGCACAAAATTTTTTTCCTAGCTAACTATTACTATTATCAATAATTCCTATTAATTTTACAATCACAAGTGTAAAATAACTCTCTTTATGCCCATTTATACGGAATTTTGTCCTATGCTGCCATGTTAAAAATTTGTATAAAATGCGATCACAACGCCACCTATTGAGCGAGTGATCCCAAAATCTAATCAGCACCAGTTTATGTCAGGGTGCAACTAAATACCAAGTTTGGTTAAATTTCATTCATTGGTTCGTGAGATACAGCGTCCACAAAAAAATGATACAGACAGACAGACAGACATTTTCTAAAAACTATTAATTCGTGTTCTCCATATCCCAAAACATGTAAATCCATCAAAAAGTGGACTTCGAAAATTTTCGCGAATCCAATACTTTCTCTATATTACATATAGAAGAAAGTAAAAAAAAAAAAAAGTACGATTTTTTTTTCTAAGTTTTTTTTTTTTTTTTTTTTGTTAAAAGTGAAAAAAATCGATAACTTTGTTTTAAATTATCACAGATTTATAGTTCAACCATTCGTTTTAAAGGTATTGACGAGACCTTTCGAAAGATACCCATCTTGAAAAATTATCCCCCCCGGGAGGGTACTTCCTCCCAGGGGGGGGGGAGCGATGCCCCCCCATGCAGAAAATTTTTTTCCTAGTTACATACTACTATTATCAATAATTCATATTAATTTTACAATCACAAGTTTAAAACAACTCTAATTATGCACATTTATACGAATTTTTGTCCTATGCTGCCATGTTAAAAATTTAGATAAAATGCTATCACAGCGCCACCTGTTGAGCTATTGATCCCCAAACATAATCAGCACCAGTTTATGTCGGGGACCAACTAAATACCAAGTTTGGTTAAATTTCGTTAAAAAAAAAAAAAAAAAAAATTGCGATATTTTTCTAGTTTTTTTTTGTTAAAAGTAAAAAAAATCGATAACTTTGGTTTAAATTATCACAGATTTATCGTTGAACCATTCGTTTTAAAGGTATTGACGAGATCTTTCGAAAGATACCCATCTTGAAATTTTGCCCCCCCGGGTGGGAACTTCCCCCCCCGGTCAGGGGGCAACCGATGCACCCACATGCACAAAAATTTTTTCCAAGTTAACTATTACTATTATCAACGAGACCTTTCGAAAGATACCCATCTTGAAAATTTACTTCCCCGGGGGGGAGGGATTTTCCCCCCCCCCAGGGGGGAACCGATGCCCCCCCCATGCACAAAAATTTTTTCCTAGCTAACTATTACTATTATCAATAATTCCTATTAATTTTACAATCACAAGTGTAAAATAACTCTCTTTATGCCCATTTATACGGAATTTTGTCCTATGCTGCCATGTTAAAAATTTGCATAAAATGCGATCACAACGCCACCTATTGAGCGAGTGATCCCAAAATCTAATCAGCACCAGTTTATGTCAGGGTGCAACTAAATACCAAGTTTGGTTAAATTTCATTCATTGGTTCGTGAGATACAGCGTCCACAAAAAAATGATACAGACAGACAGACAGACATTTTCTAAAAACTATTAATTCGTGTTCTCCATATCCCAAAACATGTAAATCCATCAAAAAGTGGACTTCGAAAATTTTCGCGAATCCAATACTTTCTCTATATTATATATAGAAGAAAGTAAAAAAAAAAAAAAGTACGATTTTTTTTTCTAAGTTTTTTTTTTTTTTTTTTTTTTGTTAAAAGTGAAAAAAATCGATAACTTTGTTTTAAATTATCACAGATTTATAGTTCAACCATTCGTTTTAAAGGTATTGACGAGACCTTTCGAAAGATACCCATCTTGAAAAATTATCCCCCCCGGGAGGGTACTTCCTCCCAGGGGGGGGGAGCGATGCCCCCCCATGCAGAAAATTTTTTTCCTAGTTACATACTACTATTATCAATAATTCATATTAATTTTACAATCACAAGTTTAAAACAACTCTAATTATGCACATTTATACGAATTTTTGTCCTATGCTGCCATGTTAAAAATTTAGATAAAATGCTATCACAGCGCCACCTGTTGAGCTATTGATCCCCAAACATAATCAGCACCAGTTTATGTCGGGGACCAACTAAATACCAAGTTTGGTTAAATTTCGTTAAAAAAAAAAAAAAAAAAAAAAAAATTGCGATATTTTTCTAGTTTTTTTTTGTTAAAAGTAAAAAAAATCGATAACTTTGGTTTAAATTATCACAGATTTATCGTTCAACCATTCGTTTTAAAGGTATTGACGAGATCTTTCGAAAGATACCCATCTTGAAATTTTGCCCCCCCGGGTGGGAACTTCCCCCCCCGGTGGGGGGGCAACCGATGCCCCCACATGCACAAAAATTTTTTCCAAGTTAACTATTACTATTATCAACGAGACCTTTCGAAAGATACCCATCTTGAAAATTTACTTCCCCGGGGGGGGATTTTCCCCCCCAGGGGGGGAACCGATGCTCCCCCATGCACAAAATTTTTTTCCTAGCTAACTACTACTATTATCAATAATTCCTATTAATTTTACAATCACAAGTGTAAAATAACTCTCTTTATGCCCATTTATACGGAATTTTGTCCTATGCTGCCATGTTAAAAATTTGCATAAAATGCGATCACAACGCCACCTATTGAGCGAGTGATCCCAAAATCTAATCAGCACCAGTTTATGTCAGGGTGCAACTAAATACCAAGTTTGGTTAAATTTCATTCATTGGTTCGTGAGATACAGCGTCCACAAAAAAATGATACAGACAGACAGACAGACATTTTCTAAAAACTATTAATTCGTGTTCTCCATATCCCAAAACATGTAAATCCATCAAAAAGTGGACTTCGAAAATTTTCGCGAATCCAATACTTTCTCTATATTACATATAGAAGAAAGTAAAAAAAAAAAAAAGTACGATTTTTTTTTCTAAGTTTTTTTTTTTTTTTTTTTTTGTTAAAAGTGAAAAAAATCGATAACTTTGTTTTAAATTATCACAGATTTATAGTTCAACCATTCGTTTTAAAGGTATTGACGAGACCTTTCGAAAGATACCCATCTTGAAAAATTATCCCCCCCGGGAGGGTACTTCCTCCCAGGGGGGGGGAGCGATGCCCCCCCATGCAGAAAATTTTTTTCCTAGTTACATACTACTATTATCAATAATTCATATTAATTTTACAATCACAAGTTTAAAACAACTCTAATTATGCACATTTATACGAATTTTTGTCCTATGCTGCCATGTTAAAAATTTGCATAAAATGCGATCACAACGCCACCTATTGAGCGAGTGATCCCAAAATCTAATCAGCACCAGTTTATGTCAGGGTGCAACTAAATACCAAGTTTGGTTAAATTTCATTCATTGGTTCGTGAGATACAGCGTCCACAAAAAAATGATACAGACAGACAGACAGACATTTTCTAAAAACTATTAATTCGTGTTCTCCATATCCCAAAACATGTAAATCCATCAAAAAGTGGACTTCGAAAATTTTCGCGAATCCAATACTTTCTCTATATTACATATAGAAGAAAGTAAAAAAAAAAAAAAGTACGATTTTTTTTTCTAAGTTTTTTTTTTTTTTTTTTTTTGTTAAAAGTGAAAAAAATCGATAACTTTGTTTTAAATTATCACAGATTTATAGTTCAACCATTCGTTTTAAAGGTATTGACGAGACCTTTCGAAAGATACCCATCTTGAAAAATTATCCCCCCCGGGAGGGTACTTCCTCCCAGGGGGGGGGAGCGATGCCCCCCCATGCAGAAAATTTTTTTCCTAGTTACATACTACTATTATCAATAATTCATATTAATTTTACAATCACAAGTTTAAAACAACTCTAATTATGCACATTTATACGAATTTTTGTCCTATGCTGCCATGTTAAAAATTTGCATAAAATGCGATCACAACGCCACCTATTGAGCGAGTGATCCCAAAATCTAATCAGCACCAGTTTATGTCAGGGTGCAACTAAATACCAAGTTTGGTTAAATTTCATTCATTGGTTCGTGAGATACAGCGTCCACAAAAAAATGATACAGACAGACAGACAGACAGACAGACAGACAGACAGACAGACATTTTCTAAAAACTATTAATTCGTGTTCTCCATATCCCAAAACATGTAAATCCATCAAAAAGTGGACTTCGAAAATTTTCGCGAATCCAATACTTTCTCTATATTACATATAGAAGAAAGTAAAAAAAAAAAAAAGTGGGACTTGCAAGTAAGGCAAAATGCAAAATTATGTTAAAGTTTGTCAAGACACGCAAAAATTAGTTTAAGTTTGTCAGAACACGGAAACCGTGTGAGTTTGATAAAATTAAGGGGAGAGGAAAAAAAAAAATTCTAAGTTTTTTTTCGTAAAAAGTAAAAAAAATCGATAACTTTGTTTTAAATTATCACAGATTTATAGTTCAACCATTCGTTTCAAAGGTACTGACGAGACCTTTCGAAAGATATCCATCTTGAAAATTTTTGCCCTATATCACCCTGTTAAAAATTTAGAAAAAGCGGGATGGCAACGCAACCTGTAAGACGATTTTTACCAAAAGTTGATAGGCACTAATTTATGTCAAGGTGCAACTACATACCAATTTGTATGAAATTCTGTGCAGTAGTTCCAGAGATACAGTTGCCACAAAATTTTGTCACACACACAGACAGATAGACAGACAGACATATTCTAAAAATGGTAAAATCGTGTTCTACAGCTCTCAAAACGTGTAAATCCATCAAAAACCCGAAATCGAAAATTTTTACGAATCCAATACTTTCTTCTATTGAAGATAGAAGAAAGTAAAAAAGGGAAATAATTCTTTTAATTTGAACAAGATACTTAAATTTCTTGATAAAATCAAAATATTATTTTGCAGTAAGTAAGCACAGTTTTTTATTGTTATTAAAATAACATGTTAAAATTTTTACTACAATTTTGAACGGTAACAGATTGTTATACCAGAGGAATGATTCCTTCAAATTCGAATATTTTGTGTCAAATCGCTTTTTTGAAATAGGACACGGAAACATTATTCTAAAATCTGACGACTGATAATTCTATAACTGTTAAAAGAATTTCAGTATAAGACTAAATCAAATTTATGCAAGTTACATGGGGCAATAAAAAAATAACTAGTATGTCGTGGCCACCACAAGACTTTCTTCTATATTTTCCTATACAAATTCACTCAGTAACAATAAGGAAAAAAAAAAAATACGATTTTTTTTCTAAGTTTTTTTTTTTTTTTTTTTTTTTGTTAAAAGTAAAAAGAAAAAAATCGATAACTTTGTTTTAAATTATCACATATATATAGTTCAAACATTCGTTTTAAAGGTATTGACGAGACCTTTCGAAAGATACCCATCTTGAAAATTTTCTCCCCCCCCCCCGAGGGGTACTTCCCCCCCAGGGGGGAGAAGCGATGCCCCCACATGCACGATTTTTTTTCAAAATTAACTACTACTGTTATCAATAATTCATATTAATTTTACAATCATAGGTTAAGAATATCTCTCATTATGTACATTTATACGAAGTTTTGTCCTATACTGCCATGTTAAAAATTTTGAAAAAATACGATTACAGCGCGACCTGTTGAGCGATTGATCCCCAAATCTAATCAGCACCAGTTTATGTCAGGGATCAACTAAATACCAAGTTTGGTTAAATTTCATTCATTGGTTCGTGAGATACAGCGTCCACAAAAAAATGATACAGACAGACAGACAGACATTTTCTAAAAACTATTAATTCGTGTTCTCCATATCCCAAAACATGTAAATCCATCAAAAAGTGGACTTCGAAAATTTTCGCGAATCCAATACTTTCTCTATATTACATATAGAAGAAAGTAAAAAAAAAAAAAAGTACGATTTTTTTTTCTAAGTTTTTTTTTTTTTTTTTTTTGTTAAAAGTGAAAAAAATCGATAACTTTGTTTTAAATTATCACAGATTTATAGTTCAACCATTCGTTTTAAAGGTATTGACGAGACCTTTCGAAAGATACCCATCTTGAAAAATTATCCCCCCCGGGAGGGTACTTCCTCCCAGGGGGGGGGGGAGCGATGCCCCCCCATGCAGAAAATTTTTTTCCTAGTTACATACTACTATTATCAATAATTCATATTAATTTTACAATCACAAGTTTAAAACAACTCTAATTATGCACATTTATACGAATTTTTGTCCTATGCTGCCATGTTAAAAATTTAGATAAAATGCTATCACAGCGCCACCTGTTGAGCTATTGATCCCCAAACATAATCAGCACCAGTTTATGTCGGGGACCAACTAAATACCAAGTTTGGTTAAATTTCGTTAAAAAAAAAAAAAAAAAAAAAATTGCGATATTTTTCTAGTTTTTTTTTGTTAAAAGTAAAAAAAATCGATAACTTTGGTTTAAATTATCACAGATTTATCGTTGAACCATTCGTTTTAAAGGTATTGACGAGATCTTTCGAAAGATACCCATCTTGAAATTTTGCCCCCCCGGGTGGGAACTTCCCCCCCCCGGTCAGGGGGCAACCGATGCACCCACATGCACAAAAATTTTTTCCATGTTAACTATTACTATTATCAACGAGACCTTTCGAAAGATACCCATCTTGAAAATTTACTTCCCCGGGGGGGAGGGATTTTCCCCCCCCCAGGGGGGGAACCGATGCCCCCCCCCATGCACAAAATTTTTTTCCTAGCTAACTATTACTATTATCAATAATTCCTATTAATTTTACAATCACAAGTGTAAAATAACTCTCTTTATGCCCATTTATACGGAATTTTGTCCTATGCTGCCATGTTAAAAATTTGCATAAAATGCGATCACAACGCCACCTATTGAGCGAGTGATCCCAAAATCTAATCAGCACCAGTTTATGTCAGGGTGCAACTAAATACCAAGTTTGGTTAAATTTCATTCATTGGTTCGTGAGATACAGCGTCCACAAAAAAATGATACAGACAGACAGACAGACATTTTCTAAAAACTATTAATTCGTGTTCTCCATATCCCAAAACATGTAAATCCATCAAAAAGTGGACTTCGAAAATTTTCGCGAATCCAATACTTTCTCTATATTACATATAGAAGAAAGTAAAAAAAAAAAAAAGTACGATTTTTTTTTCTAAGTTTTTTTTTTTTTTTTTTTTGTTAAAAGTGAAAAAAATCGATAACTTTGTTTTAAATTATCACAGATTTATAGTTCAACCATTCGTTTTAAAGGTATTGACGAGACCTTTCGAAAGATACCCATCTTGAAAAATTATCCCCCCCGGGAGGGTACTTCCTCCCAGGGGGGGGGAGCGATGCCCCCCCATGCAGAAAATTTTTTTCCTAGTTACATACTACTATTATCAATAATTCATATTAATTTTACAATCACAAGTTTAAAACAACTCTAATTATGCACATTTATACGAATTTTTGTCCTATGCTGCCATGTTAAAAATTTAGATAAAATGCTATCACAGCGCCACCTGTTGAGCTATTGATCCCCAAACATAATCAGCACCAGTTTATGTCGGGGACCAACTAAATACCAAGTTTGGTTAAATTTCGTTAAAAAAAAAAAAAAAAAATTGCGATATTTTTCTAGTTTTTTTTTGTTAAAAGTAAAAAAAATCGATAACTTTGGTTTAAATTATCACAGATTTATCGTTCAACCATTCGTTTTAAAGGTATTGACGAGATCTTTCGAAAGATACCCATCTTGAAATTTTGCCCCCCCGGGTGGGAACTTCCCCCCCCGGTCGGGGGGCAACCGATGCACCCACATGCACAAAAATTTTTTCCAAGTTAACTATTACTATTATCAACGAGACCTTTCGAAAGATACCCATCTTGAAAATTTACTTCCCCGGGGGGGAGGGATTTTCCCCCCCCCAGGGGGGGAACCGATGCCCCCCCCCATGCACAAAATTTTTTTCCTAGCTAACTATTACTATTATCAATAATTCCTATTAATTTTACAATCACAAGTGTAAAATAACTCTCTTTATGCCCATTTATACGGAATTTTGTCCTATGCTGCCATGTTAAAAATTTGCATAAAATGCGATCACAACGCCACCTATTGAGCGAGTGATCCCAAAATCTAATCAGCACCAGTTTATGTCAGGGTGCAACTAAATACCAAGTTTGGTTAAATTTCATTCATTGGTTCGTGAGATACAGCGTCCACAAAAAAATGATACAGACAGACAGACAGACATTTTCTAAAAACTATTAATTCGTGTTCTCCATATCCCAAAACATGTAAATCCATCAAAAAGTGGACTTCGAAAATTTTCGCGAATCCAATACTTTCTCTATATTACATATAGAAGAAAGTAAAAAAAAAAAAAAGTACGATTTTTTTTTCTAAGTTTTTTTTTTTTTTTTTTTTTTGTTAAAAGTGAAAAAAATCGATAACTTTGTTTTAAATTATCACAGATTTATAGTTCAACCATTCGTTTTAAAGGTATTGACGAGACCTTTCGAAAGATACCCATCTTGAAAAATTATCCCCCCCGGGAGGGTACTTCCTCCCAGGGGGGGGGAGCGATGCCCCCCCATGCAGAAAATTTTTTTCCTAGTTACATACTACTATTATCAATAATTCATATTAATTTTACAATCACAAGTTTAAAACAACTCTAATTATGCACATTTATACGAATTTTTGTCCTATGCTGCCATGTTAAAAATTTGCATAAAATGCGATCACAACGCCACCTATTGAGCGAGTGATCCCAAAATCTAATCAGCACCAGTTTATGTCAGGGTGCAACTAAATACCAAGTTTGGTTAAATTTCATTCATTGGTTCGTGAGATACAGCGTCCACAAAAAAATGATACAGACAGACAGACAGACAGACAGACAGACAGACAGACAGACATTTTCTAAAAACTATTAATTCGTGTTCTCCATATCCCAAAACATGTAAATCCATCAAAAAGTGGACTTCGAAAATTTTCGCGAATCCAATACTTTCTCTATATTACATATAGAAGAAAGTAAAAAAAAAAAAAGTGGGACTTGCAAGTAAGGCAAAATGCAAAATTATGTTAAAGTTTGTCAAGACACGCAAAAATTAGTTTAAGTTTGTCAGAACACGGAAACCGTGTGAGTTTGATAAAATTAAGGGGAGAGGAAAAAAAAAAATTCTAAGTTTTTTTTCGTAAAAAGTAAAAAAAATCGATAACTTTGTTTTAAATTATCACAGATTTATAGTTCAACCATTCGTTTCAAAGGTACTGACGAGACCTTTCGAAAGATATCCATCTTGAAAATTTTTGCCCTATATCACCCTGTTAAAAATTTAGAAAAAGCGGGATGGCAACGCAACCTGTAAGACGATTTTTACCAAAAGTTGATAGGCACTAATTTATGTCAAGGTGCAACTACATACCAATTTGTATGAAATTCTGTGCAGTAGTTCCAGAGATACAGTTGCCACAAAATTTTGTCACACACACAGACAGATAGACAGACAGACATATTCTAAAAATGGTAAAATCGTGTTCTACAGCTCTCAAAACGTGTAAATCCATCAAAAACCCGAAATCGAAAATTTTTACGAATCCAATACTTTCTTCTATTGAAGATAGAAGAAAGTAAAAAAGGGAAATAATTCTTTTAATTTGAACAAGATACTTAAATTTCTTGATAAAATCAAAATATTATTTTGCAGTAAGTAAGCACAGTTTTTTATTGTTATTAAAATAACATGTTAAAATTTTTACTACAATTTTGAACGGTAACAGATTGTTATACCAGAGGAATGATTCCTTCAAATTCGAATATTTTGTGTCAAATCGCTTTTTTGAAATAGGACACGGAAACATTATTCTAAAATCTGACGACTGATAATTCTATAACTGTTAAAAGAATTTCAGTATAAGACTAAATCAAATTTATGCAAGTTACATGGGGCAATAAAAAAATAACTAGTATGTCGTGGCCACCACAAGACTTTCTTCTATATTTTCCTATACAAATTCACTCAGTAACAATAAGGAAAAAAAAAAATACGATTTTTTTTCTAAGTTTTTTTTTTTTTTTTTTTTTTTGTTAAAAGTAAAAAGAAAAAAATCGATAACTTTGTTTTAAATTATCACATATATATAGTTCAAACATTCGTTTTAAAGGTATTGACGAGACCTTTCGAAAGATACCCATCTTGAAAATTTTCTCCCCCCCCCCCCGAGGGGTACTTCCCCCCCAGGGGGGAGAAGCGATGCCCCCACATGCACGATTTTTTTTCAAAATTAACTACTACTGTTATCAATAATTCATATTAATTTTACAATCATAGGTTAAGAATATCTCTCATTATGTACATTTATACGAAGTTTTGTCCTATACTGCCATGTTAAAAATTTTGAAAAAATACGATTACAGCGCGACCTGTTGAGCGATTGATCCCCAAATCTAATCAGCACCAGTTTATGTCAGGGATCAACTAAATACCAAGTTTGGTTAAATTTCATTCATTGGTTCGTGAGATACAGCGTCCACAAAAAAATGATACAGACAGACAGACAGACATTTTCTAAAAACTATTAATTCGTGTTCTCCATATCCCAAAACATGTAAATCCATCAAAAAGTGGACTTCGAAAATTTTCGCGAATCCAATACTTTCTCTATATTACATATAGAAGAAAGTAAAAAAAAAAAAAGTACGATTTTTTTTTCTAAGTTTTTTTTTTTTTTTTTTTTGTTAAAAGTGAAAAAAATCGATAACTTTGTTTTAAATTATCACAGATTTATAGTTCAACCATTCGTTTTAAAGGTATTGACGAGACCTTTCGAAAGATACCCATCTTGAAAAATTATCCCCCCCGGGAGGGTACTTCCTCCCAGGGGGGGGGGGAGCGATGCCCCCCCATGCAGAAAATTTTTTTCCTAGTTACATACTACTATTATCAATAATTCATATTAATTTTACAATCACAAGTTTAAAACAACTCTAATTATGCACATTTATACGAATTTTTGTCCTATGCTGCCATGTTAAAAATTTAGATAAAATGCTATCACAGCGCCACCTGTTGAGCTATTGATCCCCAAACATAATCAGCACCAGTTTATGTCGGGGACCAACTAAATACCAAGTTTGGTTAAATTTCGTTAAAAAAAAAAAAAAAAAAAAATTGCGATATTTTTCTAGTTTTTTTTTGTTAAAAGTAAAAAAAATCGATAACTTTGGTTTAAATTATCACAGATTTATCGTTGAACCATTCGTTTTAAAGGTATTGACGAGATCTTTCGAAAGATACCCATCTTGAAATTTTGCCCCCCCGGGTGGGAACTTCCCCCCCCCGGTCAGGGGGCAACCGATGCACCCACATGCACAAAAATTTTTTCCAAGTTAACTATTACTATTATCAACGAGACCTTTCGAAAGATACCCATCTTGAAAATTTACTTCCCCGGGGGGGAGGGATTTTCCCCCCCCCAGGGGGGGAACCGATGCCCCCCCCATGCACAAAATTTTTTTCCTAGCTAACTATTACTATTATCAATAATTCCTATTAATTTTACAATCACAAGTGTAAAATAACTCTCTTTATGCCCATTTATACGGAATTTTGTCCTATGCTGCCATGTTAAAAATTTGTATAAAATGCGATCACAACGCCACCTATTGAGCGAGTGATCCCAAAATCTAATCAGCACCAGTTTATGTCAGGGTGCAACTAAATACCAAGTTTGGTTAAATTTCATTCATTGGTTCGTGAGATACAGCGTCCACAAAAAAATGATACAGACAGACAGACAGACATTTTCTAAAAACTATTAATTCGTGTTCTCCATATCCCAAAACATGTAAATCCATCAAAAAGTGGACTTCGAAAATTTTCGCGAATCCAATACTTTCTCTATATTACATATAGAAGAAAGTAAAAAAAAAAAAAAGTACGATTTTTTTTTCTAAGTTTTTTTTTTTTTTTTTTTTGTTAAAAGTGAAAAAAATCGATAACTTTGTTTTAAATTATCACAGATTTATAGTTCAACCATTCGTTTTAAAGGTATTGACGAGACCTTTCGAAAGATACCCATCTTGAAAAATTATCCCCCCCGGGAGGGTACTTCCTCCCAGGGGGGGGGAGCGATGCCCCCCCATGCAGAAAATTTTTTTCCTAGTTACATACTACTATTATCAATAATTCATATTAATTTTACAATCACAAGTTTAAAACAACTCTAATTATGCACATTTATACGAATTTTTGTCCTATGCTGCCATGTTAAAAATTTAGATAAAATGCTATCACAGCGCCACCTGTTGAGCTATTGATCCCCAAACATAATCAGCACCAGTTTATGTCGGGGACCAACTAAATACCAAGTTTGGTTAAATTTCGTTAAAAAAAAAAAAAAAAAAAAATTGCGATATTTTTCTAGTTTTTTTTTGTTAAAAGTAAAAAAAATCGATAACTTTGGTTTAAATTATCACAGATTTATCGTTGAACCATTCGTTTTAAAGGTATTGACGAGATCTTTCGAAAGATACCCATCTTGAAATTTTGCCCCCCCGGGTGGGAACTTCCCCCCCCGGTCAGGGGGCAACCGATGCACCCACATGCACAAAAATTTTTTCCAAGTTAACTATTACTATTATCAACGAGACCTTTCGAAAGATACCCATCTTGAAAATTTACTTCCCCGGGGGGGAGGGATTTTCCCCCCCCCCAGGGGGGGAACCGATGCCCCCCCCATGCACAAAAATTTTTTCCTAGCTAACTATTACTATTATCAATAATTCCTATTAATTTTACAATCACAAGTGTAAAATAACTCTCTTTATGCCCATTTATACGGAATTTTGTCCTATGCTGCCATGTTAAAAATTTGCATAAAATGCGATCACAACGCCACCTATTGAGCGAGTGATCCCAAAATCTAATCAGCACCAGTTTATGTCAGGGTGCAACTAAATACCAAGTTTGGTTAAATTTCATTCATTGGTTCGTGAGATACAGCGTCCACAAAAAAATGATACAGACAGACAGACAGACATTTTCTAAAAACTATTAATTCGTGTTCTCCATATCCCAAAACATGTAAATCCATCAAAAAGTGGACTTCGAAAATTTTCGCGAATCCAATACTTTCTCTATATTATATATAGAAGAAAGTAAAAAAAAAAAAAAGTACGATTTTTTTTTCTAAGTTTTTTTTTTTTTTTTTTTTTTGTTAAAAGTGAAAAAAATCGATAACTTTGTTTTAAATTATCACAGATTTATAGTTCAACCATTCGTTTTAAAGGTATTGACGAGACCTTTCGAAAGATACCCATCTTGAAAAATTATCCCCCCCGGGAGGGTACTTCCTCCCAGGGGGGGGGAGCGATGCCCCCCCATGCAGAAAATTTTTTTCCTAGTTACATACTACTATTATCAATAATTCATATTAATTTTACAATCACAAGTTTAAAACAACTCTAATTATGCACATTTATACGAATTTTTGTCCTATGCTGCCATGTTAAAAATTTAGATAAAATGCTATCACAGCGCCACCTGTTGAGCTATTGATCCCCAAACATAATCAGCACCA
The DNA here is from genome assembly GCA_963930645.1 of Salticus scenicus. Taxonomy (NCBI): domain Eukaryota; kingdom Metazoa; phylum Arthropoda; class Arachnida; order Araneae; family Salticidae; genus Salticus; species Salticus scenicus. The sequence goes on from OZ005654.1 coordinate 253,267,543, forward strand.
GTTTATGTCGGGGACCAACTAAATACCAAGTTTGGTTAAATTTCGTTAAAAAAAAAAAAAAAAAAAAATTGCGATATTTTTCTAGTTTTTTTTTGTTAAAAGTAAAAAAAATCGATAACTTTGGTTTAAATTATCACAGATTTATCGTTCAACCATTCGTTTTAAAGGTATTGACGAGATCTTTCGAAAGATACCCATCTTGAAATTTTGCCCCCCCGGGTGGGAACTTCCCCCCCCGGTGGGGGGGCAACCGATGCCCCCACATGCACAAAAATTTTTTCCAAGTTAACTATTACTATTATCAACGAGACCTTTCGAAAGATACCCATCTTGAAAATTTACTTCCCCGGGGGGGGATTTTCCCCCCCAGGGGGGGAACCGATGCTCCCCCATGCACAAAATTTTTTTCCTAGCTAACTACTACTATTATCAATAATTCCTATTAATTTTACAATCACAAGTGTAAAATAACTCTCTTTAAGCCCATTTATACGGAATTTTGTCCTATGCTGCCATGTTAAAAATTTGCATAAAATGCGATCACAACGCCACCTATTGAGCGAGTGATCCCAAAATCTAATCAGCACCAGTTTATGTCAGGGTGCAACTAAATACCAAGTTTGGTTAAATTTCATTCATTGGTTCGTGAGATACAGCGTCCACAAAAAAATGATACAGACAGACAGACAGACAGACAGACAGACAGACAGACAGACATTTTCTAAAAACTATTAATTCGTGTTCTCCATATCCCAAAATATGTAAATCCATCAAAAAGTGGACTTCGAAAATTTTCGCGAATCCAATACTTTCTCTATATTACATATAGAAGAAAGTAAAAAAAAAAAAAAGTGGGACTTGCAAGTAAGGCAAAATGCAAAATTATGTTAAAGTTTGTCAAGACACGCAAAAATTAGTTTAAGTTTGTCAGAACACGGAAACCGTGTGAGTTTGATAAAATTAAGGGGAGAGGAAAAAAAAAAATTCTAAGTTTTTTTTCGTAAAAAGTAAAAAAAATCGATAACTTTGTTTTAAATTATCACAGATTTATAGTTCAACCATTCGTTTCAAAGACTGACCGTTTACTGACGAGACCTTTCGAAAGATATCCATCTTGAAAATTTTTGCCCTATATCACCCTGTTAAAAATTTAGAAAAAGCGGGATGGCAACGCAACCTGTAAGACGATTTTTACCAAAAGTTGATAGGCACTAATTTATGTCAAGGTGCAACTACATACCAATTTGTATGAAATTCTGTGCAGTAGTTCCAGAGATACAGTTGCCACAAAATTTTGTCACACACACAGACAGATAGACAGACAGACATATTCTAAAAATGGTAAAATCGTGTTCTACAGCTCTCAAAACGTGTAAATCCATCAAAAACCCGAAATCGAAAATTTTTACGAATCCAATACTTTCTTCTATTGAAGATAGAAGAAAGTAAAAAAGGGAAATAATTCTTTTAATTTGAACAAGATACTTAAATTTCTTGATAAAATCAAAATATTATTTTGCAGTAAGTAAGCACAGTTTTTTATTGTTATTAAAATAACATGTTAAAATTTTTACTACAATTTTGAACGGTAACAGATTGTTATACCAGAGGAATGATTCCTTCAAATTCGAATATTTTGTGTCAAATCGCTTTTTTGAAATAGGACACGGAAACATTATTCTAAAATCTGACGACTGATAATTCTATAACTGTTAAAAGAATTTCAGTATAAGACTAAATCAAATTTATGCAAGTTACATGGGGCAATAAAAAAATAACTAGTATGTCGTGGACACCACAAGACTTTCTTCTATATTTTCCTATACAAATTCACTCAGTAACAATAAGGAAAAAAAAAAAAATACGATTTTTTTTCTAAGTTTTTTTTTTTTTTTTTTTTGTTAAAAGTAAAAAGAAAAAAATCGATAACTTTGTTTTAAATTATCACATATATATAGTTCAAACATTCGTTTTAAAGGTATTGACGAGACCTTTCGAAAGATACCCATCTTGAAAATTTTCTCCCCCCCCCCGAGGGGTTCTTCCCCCCCAGGGGGGAGAAGCGATGCCCCCACATGCACAATTTTTTTTCAAAATTAACTACTACTGTTATCAATAATTCATATTAATTTTACAATCATAGGTTAAGAATATCTCTCATTATGTACATTTATACGAAGTTTTGTCCTATACTGCCATGTTAAAAATTTTGAAAAAATACGATTACAGCGCGACCTGTTGAGCGATTGATCCCCAAATCTAATCAGCACCAGTTTATGTCAGGGATCAACTAAATACCAAGTTTGGTTAAATTTCATTCATTGGTTCGTGAGATACAGCGTCCACAAAAAAATGATACAGACAGACAGACAGACATTTTCTAAAAACTATTAATTCGTGTTCTCCATATCCCAAAACATGTAAATCCATCAAAAAGTGGACTTCGAAAATTTTCGCGAATCCAATACTTTCTCTATATTACATATAGAAGAAAGTAAAAAAAAAAAAAAGTACGATTTTTTTTTCTAAGTTTTTTTTTTTTTTTTTTTGTTAAAAGTGAAAAAAATCGATAACTTTGTTTTAAATTATCACAGATTTATAGTTCAACCATTCGTTTTAAAGGTATTGACGAGACCTTTCGAAAGATACCCATCTTGAAAAATTATCCCCCCCGGGAGGGTACTTCCTCCCAGGGGGGGGGAGCGATGCCCCCCCATGCAGAAAATTTTTTTCCTAGTTACATACTACTATTATCAATAATTCATATTAATTTTACAATCACAAGTTTAAAACAACTCTAATTATGCACATTTATACGAATTTTTGTCCTATGCTGCCATGTTAAAAATTTAGATAAAATGCTATCACAGCGCCACCTGTTGAGCTATTGATCCCCAAACATAATCAGCACCAGTTTATGTCGGGGACCAACTAAATACCAAGTTTGGTTAAATTTCGTTAAAAAAAAAAAAAAAAAAAAATTGCGATATTTTTCTAGTTTTTTTTTGTTAAAAGTAAAAAAAATCGATAACTTTGGTTTAAATTATCACAGATTTATCGTTGAACCATTCGTTTTAAAGGTATTGACGAGATCTTTCGAAAGATACCCATCTTGAAATTTTGCCCCCCCGGGTGGGAACTTCCCCCCCCGGTCAGGGGGCAACCGATGCACCCACATGCACAAAAATTTTTTCCAAGTTAACTATTACTATTATCAACGAGACCTTTCGAAAGATACCCATCTTGAAAATTTACTTCCCCGGGGGGGAGGGATTTTCCCCCCCCAGGGGGGGAACCGATGCCCCCCCCCATGCACAAAATTTTTTTCCTAGCTAACTATTACTATTATCAATAATTCCTATTAATTTTACAATCACAAGTGTAAAATAACTCTCTTTATGCCCATTTATACGGAATTTTGTCCTATGCTGCCATGTTAAAAATTTGCATAAAATGCGATCACAACGCCACCTATTGAGCGAGTGATCCCAAAATCTAATCAGCACCAGTTTATGTCAGGGTGCAACTAAATACCAAGTTTGGTTAAATTTCATTCATTGGTTCGTGAGATACAGCGTCCACAAAAAAATGATACAGACAGACAGACAGACATTTTCTAAAAACTATTAATTCGTGTTCTCCATATCCCAAAACATGTAAATCCATCAAAAAGTGGACTTCGAAAATTTTCGCGAATCCAATACTTTCTCTATATTACATATAGAAGAAAGTAAAAAAAAAAAAAAGTACGATTTTTTTTTCCAAGTTTTTTTTTTTTTTTTTTTTGTTAAAAGTGAAAAAAATCGATAACTTTGTTTTAAATTATCACAGATTTATAGTTCAACCATTCGTTTTAAAGGTATTGACGAGACCTTTCGAAAGATACCCATCTTGAAAAATTATCCCCCCCGGGAGGGTACTTCCTCCCAGGGGGGGGAGCGATGCCCCCCCATGCAGAAAATTTTTTTCCTAGTTACATACTACTATTATCAATAATTCATATTAATTTTACAATCACAAGTTTAAAACAACTCTAATTATGCACATTTATACGAATTTTTGTCCTATGCTGCCATGTTAAAAATTTAGATAAAATGCTATCACAGCGCCACCTGTTGAGCTATTGATCCCCAAACATAATCAGCACCAGTTTATGTCGGGGACCAACTAAATACCAAGTTTGGTTAAATTTCGTTAAAAAAAAAAAAAAAAAAAATTGCGATATTTTTCTAGTTTTTTTTTGTTAAAAGTAAAAAAAATCGATAACTTTGGTTTAAATTATCACAGATTTATCGTTGAACCATTCGTTTTAAAGGTATTGACGAGATCTTTCGAAAGATACCCATCTTGAAATTTTGCCCCCCCGGGTGGGAACTTCCCCCCCCGGTCAGGGGGCAACCGATGCACCCACATGCACAAAAATTTTTTCCAAGTTAACTATTACTATTATCAACGAGACCTTTCGAAAGATACCCATCTTGAAAATTTACTTCCCCGGGGGGGAGGGATTTTCCCCCCCCCAGGGGGGAACCGATGCCCCCCCCATGCACAAAAATTTTTTCCTAGCTAACTATTACTATTATCAATAATTCCTATTAATTTTACAATCACAAGTGTAAAATAACTCTCTTTATGCCCATTTATACGGAATTTTGTCCTATGCTGCCATGTTAAAAATTTGCATAAAATGCGATCACAACGCCACCTATTGAGCGAGTGATCCCAAAATCTAATCAGCACCAGTTTATGTCAGGGTGCAACTAAATACCAAGTTTGGTTAAATTTCATTCATTGGTTCGTGAGATACAGCGTCCACAAAAAAATGATACAGACAGACAGACAGACATTTTCTAAAAACTATTAATTCGTGTTCTCCATATCCCAAAACATGTAAATCCATCAAAAAGTGGACTTCGAAAATTTTCGCGAATCCAATACTTTCTCTATATTATATATAGAAGAAAGTAAAAAAAAAAAAAGTACGATTTTTTTTTCTAAGTTTTTTTTTTTTTTTTTTTTTTGTTAAAAGTGAAAAAAATCGATAACTTTGTTTTAAATTATCACAGATTTATAGTTCAACCATTCGTTTTAAAGGTATTGACGAGACCTTTCGAAAGATACCCATCTTGAAAAATTATCCCCCCCGGGAGGGTACTTCCTCCCAGGGGGGGGGAGCGATGCCCCCCCATGCAGAAAATTTTTTTCCTAGTTACATACTACTATTATCAATAATTCATATTAATTTTACAATCACAAGTTTAAAACAACTCTAATTATGCACATTTATACGAATTTTTGTCCTATGCTGCCATGTTAAAAATTTAGATAAAATGCTATCACAGCGCCACCTGTTGAGCTATTGATCCCCAAACATAATCAGCACCAGTTTATGTCGGGGACCAACTAAATACCAAGTTTGGTTAAATTTCGTTAAAAAAAAAAAAAAAAAAAATTGCGATATTTTTCTAGTTTTTTTTTGTTAAAAGTAAAAAAAATCGATAACTTTGGTTTAAATTATCACAGATTTATCGTTGAACCATTCGTTTTAAAGGTATTGACGAGATCTTTCGAAAGATACCCATCTTGAAATTTTGCCCCCCCGGGTGGGAACTTCCCCCCCCCGGTCAGGGGGCAACCGATGCACCCACATGCACAAAAATTTTTTCCAAGTTAACTATTACTATTATCAACGAGACCTTTCGAAAGATACCCATCTTGAAAATTTACTTCCCCGGGGGGGAGGGATTTTCCCCCCCCCAGGGGGGGAACCGATGCCCCCCCCCCATGCACAAAATTTTTTTCCTAGCTAACTATTACTATTATCAATAATTCCTATTAATTTTACAATCACAAGTGTAAAATAACTCTCTTTATGCCCATTTATACGGAATTTTGTCCTATGCTGCCATGTTAAAAATTTGTATAAAATGCGATCACAACGCCACCTATTGAGCGAGTGATCCCAAAATCTAATCAGCACCAGTTTATGTCAGGGTGCAACTAAATACCAAGTTTGGTTAAATTTCATTCATTGGTTCGTGAGATACAGCGTCCACAAAAAAATGATACAGACAGACAGACAGACATTTTCTAAAAACTATTAATTCGTGTTCTCCATATCCCAAAACATGTAAATCCATCAAAAAGTGGACTTCGAAAATTTTCGCGAATCCAATACTTTCTCTATATTACATATAGAAGAAAGTAAAAAAAAAAAAAAGTACGATTTTTTTTTCTAAGTTTTTTTTTTTTTTTTTTTTGTTAAAAGTGAAAAAAATCGATAACTTTGTTTTAAATTATCACAGATTTATAGTTCAACCATTCGTTTTAAAGGTATTGACGAGACCTTTCGAAAGATACCCATCTTGAAAAATTATCCCCCCCGGGAGGGTACTTCCTCCCAGGGGGGGGGGAGCGATGCCCCCCCATGCAGAAAATTTTTTTCCTAGTTACATACTACTATTATCAATAATTCATATTAATTTTACAATCACAAGTTTAAAACAACTCTAATTATGCACATTTATACGAATTTTTGTCCTATGCTGCCATGTTAAAAATTTAGATAAAATGCTATCACAGCGCCACCTGTTGAGCTATTGATCCCCAAACATAATCAGCACCAGTTTATGTCGGGGACCAACTAAATACCAAGTTTGGTTAAATTTCGTTAAAAAAAAAAAAAAAAAAAATTGCGATATTTTTCTAGTTTTTTTTTGTTAAAAGTAAAAAAAATCGATAACTTTGGTTTAAATTATCACAGATTTATCGTTGAACCATTCGTTTTAAAGGTATTGACGAGATCTTTCGAAAGATACCCATCTTGAAATTTTGCCCCCCCGGGTGGGAACTTCCCCCCCCGGTCAGGGGGCAACCGATGCACCCACATGCACAAAAATTTTTTCCAAGTTAACTATTACTATTATCAACGAGACCTTTCGAAAGATACCCATCTTGAAAATTTACTTCCCCGGGGGGGAGGGATTTTCCCCCCCCCCAGGGGGGAACCGATGCCCCCCCCATGCACAAAAATTTTTTCCTAGCTAACTATTACTATTATCAATAATTCCTATTAATTTTACAATCACAAGTGTAAAATAACTCTCTTTATGCCCATTTATACGGAATTTTGTCCTATGCTGCCATGTTAAAAATTTGCATAAAATGCGATCACAACGCCACCTATTGAGCGAGTGATCCCAAAATCTAATCAGCACCAGTTTATGTCAGGGTGCAACTAAATACCAAGTTTGGTTAAATTTCATTCATTGGTTCGTGAGATACAGCGTCCACAAAAAAATGATACAGACAGACAGACAGACATTTTCTAAAAACTATTAATTCGTGTTCTCCATATCCCAAAACATGTAAATCCATCAAAAAGTGGACTTCGAAAATTTTCGCGAATCCAATACTTTCTCTATATTATATATAGAAGAAAGTAAAAAAAAAAAAAGTACGATTTTTTTTTCTAAGTTTTTTTTTTTTTTTTTTTTTTGTTAAAAGTGAAAAAAATCGATAACTTTGTTTTAAATTATCACAGATTTATAGTTCAACCATTCGTTTTAAAGGTATTGACGAGACCTTTCGAAAGATACCCATCTTGAAAAATTATCCCCCCCGGGAGGGTACTTCCTCCCAGGGGGGGGGAGCGATGCCCCCCCATGCAGAAAATTTTTTTCCTAGTTACATACTACTATTATCAATAATTCATATTAATTTTACAATCACAAGTTTAAAACAACTCTAATTATGCACATTTATACGAATTTTTGTCCTATGCTGCCATGTTAAAAATTTAGATAAAATGCTATCACAGCGCCACCTGTTGAGCTATTGATCCCCAAACATAATCAGCACCAGTTTATGTCGGGGACCAACTAAATACCAAGTTTGGTTAAATTTCGTTAAAAAAAAAAAAAAAAAAAAAAATTGCGATATTTTTCTAGTTTTTTTTTGTTAAAAGTAAAAAAAATCGATAACTTTGGTTTAAATTATCACAGATTTATCGTTCAACCATTCGTTTTAAAGGTATTGACGAGATCTTTCGAAAGATACCCATCTTGAAATTTTGCCCCCCCGGGTGGGAACTTCCCCCCCCGGTGGGGGGGCAACCGATGCCCCCACATGCACAAAAATTTTTTCCAAGTTAACTATTACTATTATCAACGAGACCTTTCGAAAGATACCCATCTTGAAAATTTACTTCCCCGGGGGGGGATTTTCCCCCCCAGGGGGGGAACCGATGCTCCCCCATGCACAAAATTTTTTTCCTAGCTAACTACTACTATTATCAATAATTCCTATTAATTTTACAATCACAAGTGTAAAATAACTCTCTTTAAGCCCATTTATACGGAATTTTGTCCTATGCTGCCATGTTAAAAATTTGCATAAAATGCGATCACAACGCCACCTATTGAGCGAGTGATCCCAAAATCTAATCAGCACCAGTTTATGTCAGGGTGCAACTAAATACCAAGTTTGGTTAAATTTCATTCATTGGTTCGTGAGATACAGCGTCCACAAAAAAATGATACAGACAGACAGACAGACAGACAGACAGACAGACAGACAGACATTTTCTAAAAACTATTAATTCGTGTTCTCCATATCCCAAAATATGTAAATCCATCAAAAAGTGGACTTCGAAAATTTTCGCGAATCCAATACTTTCTCTATATTACATATAGAAGAAAGTAAAAAAAAAAAAAAGTGGGACTTGCAAGTAAGGCAAAATGCAAAATTATGTTAAAGTTTGTCAAGACACGCAAAAATTAGTTTAAGTTTGTCAGAACACGGAAACCGTGTGAGTTTGATAAAATTAAGGGGAGAGGAAAAAAAAAAATTCTAAGTTTTTTTTCGTAAAAAGTAAAAAAAATCGATAACTTTGTTTTAAATTATCACAGATTTATAGTTCAACCATTCGTTTCAAAGACTGACCGTTTACTGACGAGACCTTTCGAAAGATATCCATCTTGAAAATTTTTGCCCTATATCACCCTGTTAAAAATTTAGAAAAAGCGGGATGGCAACGCAACCTGTAAGACGATTTTTACCAAAAGTTGATAGGCACTAATTTATGTCAAGGTGCAACTACATACCAATTTGTATGAAATTCTGTGCAGTAGTTCCAGAGATACAGTTGCCACAAAATTTTGTCACACACACAGACAGATAGACAGACAGACATATTCTAAAAATGGTAAAATCGTGTTCTACAGCTCTCAAAACGTGTAAATCCATCAAAAACCCGAAATCGAAAATTTTTACGAATCCAATACTTTCTTCTATTGAAGATAGAAGAAAGTAAAAAAGGGAAATAATTCTTTTAATTTGAACAAGATACTTAAATTTCTTGATAAAATCAAAATATTATTTTGCAGTAAGTAAGCACAGTTTTTTATTGTTATTAAAATAACATGTTAAAATTTTTACTACAATTTTGAACGGTAACAGATTGTTATACCAGAGGAATGATTCCTTCAAATTCGAATATTTTGTGTCAAATCGCTTTTTTGAAATAGGACACGGAAACATTATTCTAAAATCTGACGACTGATAATTCTATAACTGTTAAAAGAATTTCAGTATAAGACTAAATCAAATTTATGCAAGTTACATGGGGCAATAAAAAAATAACTAGTATGTCGTGGACACCACAAGACTTTCTTCTATATTTTCCTATACAAATTCACTCAGTAACAATAAGGAAAAAAAAAAAATACGATTTTTTTTCTAAGTTTTTTTTTTTTTTTTTTTTGTTAAAAGTAAAAAGAAAAAAATCGATAACTTTGTTTTAAATTATCACATATATATAGTTCAAACATTCGTTTTAAAGGTATTGACGAGACCTTTCGAAAGATACCCATCTTGAAAATTTTCTCCCCCCCCCGAGGGGTTCTTCCCCCCCAGGGGGGAGAAGCGATGCCCCCACATGCACAATTTTTTTTCAAAATTAACTACTACTGTTATCAATAATTCATATTAATTTTACAATCATAGGTTAAGAATATCTCTCATTATGTACATTTATACGAAGTTTTGTCCTATACTGCCATGTTAAAAATTTTGAAAAAATACGATTACAGCGCGACCTGTTGAGCGATTGATCCCCAAATCTAATCAGCACCAGTTTATGTCAGGGATCAACTAAATACCAAGTTTGGTTAAATTTCATTCATTGGTTCGTGAGATACAGCGTCCACAAAAAAATGATACAGACAGACAGACAGACATTTTCTAAAAACTATTAATTCGTGTTCTCCATATCCCAAAACATGTAAATCCATCAAAAAGTGGACTTCGAAAATTTTCGCGAATCCAATACTTTCTCTATATTACATATAGAAGAAAGTAAAAAAAAAAAAAAGTACGATTTTTTTTTCTAAGTTTTTTTTTTTTTTTTTTTTGTTAAAAGTGAAAAAAATCGATAACTTTGTTTTAAATTATCACAGATTTATAGTTCAACCATTCGTTTTAAAGGTATTGACGAGACCTTTCGAAAGATACCCATCTTGAAAAATTATCCCCCCCGGGAGGGTACTTCCTCCCAGGGGGGGGGAGCGATGCCCCCCCATGCAGAAAATTTTTTTCCTAGTTACATACTACTATTATCAATAATTCATATTAATTTTACAATCACAAGTTTAAAACAACTCTAATTATGCACATTTATACGAATTTTTGTCCTATGCTGCCATGTTAAAAATTTAGATAAAATGCTATCACAGCGCCACCTGTTGAGCTATTGATCCCCAAACATAATCAGCACCAGTTTATGTCGGGGACCAACTAAATACCAAGTTTGGTTAAATTTCGTTAAAAAAAAAAAAAAAAAAAAATTGCGATATTTTTCTAGTTTTTTTTTGTTAAAAGTAAAAAAAATCGATAACTTTGGTTTAAATTATCACAGATTTATCGTTGAACCATTCGTTTTAAAGGTATTGACGAGATCTTTCGAAAGATACCCATCTTGAAATTTTGCCCCCCCGGGTGGGAACTTCCCCCCCCGGTCAGGGGGCAACCGATGCACCCACATGCACAAAAATTTTTTCCAAGTTAACTATTACTATTATCAACGAGACCTTTCGAAAGATACCCATCTTGAAAATTTACTTCCCCGGGGGGGAGGGATTTTCCCCCCCCAGGGGGGGAACCGATGCCCCCCCCATGCACAAAATTTTTTTCCTAGCTAACTATTACTATTATCAATAATTCCTATTAATTTTACAATCACAAGTGTAAAATAACTCTCTTTATGCCCATTTATACGGAATTTTGTCCTATGCTGCCATGTTAAAAATTTGCATAAAATGCGATCACAACGCCACCTATTGAGCGAGTGATCCCAAAATCTAATCAGCACCAGTTTATGTCAGGGTGCAACTAAATACCAAGTTTGGTTAAATTTCATTCATTGGTTCGTGAGATACAGCGTCCACAAAAAAATGATACAGACAGACAGACAGACATTTTCTAAAAACTATTAATTCGTGTTCTCCATATCCCAAAACATGTAAATCCATCAAAAAGTGGACTTCGAAAATTTTCGCGAATCCAATACTTTCTCTATATTACATATAGAAGAAAGTAAAAAAAAAAAAAAGTACGATTTTTTTTTCCAAGTTTTTTTTTTTTTTTTTTTTGTTAAAAGTGAAAAAAATCGATAACTTTGTTTTAAATTATCACAGATTTATAGTTCAACCATTCGTTTTAAAGGTATTGACGAGACCTTTCGAAAGATACCCATCTTGAAAAATTATCCCCCCCGGGAGGGTACTTCCTCCCAGGGGGGGGGAGCGATGCCCCCCCATGCAGAAAATTTTTTTCCTAGTTACATACTACTATTATCAATAATTCATATTAATTTTACAATCACAAGTTTAAAACAACTCTAATTATGCACATTTATACGAATTTTTGTCCTATGCTGCCATGTTAAAAATTTAGATAAAATGCTATCACAGCGCCACCTGTTGAGCTATTGATCCCCAAACATAATCAGCACCAGTTTATGTCGGGGACCAACTAAATACCAAGTTTGGTTAAATTTCGTTAAAAAAAAAAAAAAAAAATTGCGATATTTTTCTAGTTTTTTTTTGTTAAAAGTAAAAAAAATCGATAACTTTGGTTTAAATTATCACAGATTTATCGTTGAACCATTCGTTTTAAAGGTATTGACGAGATCTTTCGAAAGATACCCATCTTGAAATTTTGCCCCCCCGGGTGGGAACTTCCCCCCCCCGGTCAGGGGGCAACCGATGCACCCACATGCACAAAAATTTTTTCCAAGTTAACTATTACTATTATCAACGAGACCTTTCGAAAGATACCCATCTTGAAAATTTACTTCCCCGGGGGGGAGGGATTTTCCCCCCCCAGGGGGGGAACCGATGCCCCCCCCATGCACAAAATTTTTTTCCTAGCTAACTATTACTATTATCAATAATTCCTATTAATTTTACAATCACAAGTGTAAAATAACTCTCTTTATGCCCATTTATACGGAATTTTGTCCTATGCTGCCATGTTAAAAATTTGCATAAAATGCGATCACAACGCCACCTATTGAGCGAGTGATCCCAAAATCTAATCAGCACCAGTTTATGTCAGGGTGCAACTAAATACCAAGTTTGGTTAAATTTCATTCATTGGTTCGTGAGATACAGCGTCCACAAAAAAATGATACAGACAGACAGACAGACATTTTCTAAAAACTATTAATTCGTGTTCTCCATATCCCAAAACATGTAAATCCATCAAAAAGTGGACTTCGAAAATTTTCGCGAATCCAATACTTTCTCTATATTACATATAGAAGAAAGTAAAAAAAAAAAAAAGTACGATTTTTTTTTCTAAGTTTTTTTTTTTTTTTTTTTTTGTTAAAAGTGAAAAAAATCGATAACTTTGTTTTAAATTATCACAGATTTATAGTTCAACCATTCGTTTTAAAGGTATTGACGAGACCTTTCGAAAGATACCCATCTTGAAAAATTATCCCCCCCGGGAGGGTACTTCCTCCCAGGGGGGGGGAGCGATGCCCCCCCATGCAGAAAATTTTTTTCCTAGTTACATACTACTATTATCAATAATTCATATTAATTTTACAATCACAAGTTTAAAACAACTCTAATTATGCACATTTATACGAATTTTTGTCCTATGCTGCCATGTTAAAAATTTGCATAAAATGCGATCACAACGCCACCTATTGAGCGAGTGATCCCAAAATCTAATCAGCACCAGTTTATGTCAGGGTGCAACTAAATACCAAGTTTGGTTAAATTTCATTCATTGGTTCGTGAGATACAGCGTCCACAAAAAAATGATACAGACAGACAGACAGACATTTTCTAAAAACTATTAATTCGTGTTCTCCATATCCCAAAACATGTAAATCCATCAAAAAGTGGACTTCGAAAATTTTCGCGAATCCAATACTTTCTCTATATTACATATAGAAGAAAGTAAAAAAAAAAAAAAGTACGATTTTTTTTTCTAAGTTTTTTTTTTTTTTTTTTTTTGTTAAAAGTGAAAAAAATCGATAACTTTGTTTTAAATTATCACAGATTTATAGTTCAACCATTCGTTTTAAAGGTATTGACGAGACCTTTCGAAAGATACCCATCTTGAAAAATTATCCCCCCCGGGAGGGTACTTCCTCCCAGGGGGGGGGAGCGATGCCCCCCCATGCAGAAAATTTTTTTCCTAGTTACATACTACTATTATCAATAATTCATATTAATTTTACAATCACAAGTTTAAAACAACTCTAATTATGCACATTTATACGAATTTTTGTCCTATGCTGCCATGTTAAAAATTTGCATAAAATGCGATCACAACGCCACCTATTGAGCGAGTGATCCCAAAATCTAATCAGCACCAGTTTATGTCAGGGTGCAACTAAATACCAAGTTTGGTTAAATTTCATTCATTGGTTCGTGAGATACAGCGTCCACAAAAAAATGATACAGACAGACAGACAGACAGACAGACAGACAGACAGACAGACATTTTCTAAAAACTATTAATTCGTGTTCTCCATATCCCAAAACATGTAAATCCATCAAAAAGTGGACTTCGAAAATTTTCGCGAATCCAATACTTTCTCTATATTACATATAGAAGAAAGTAAAAAAAAAAAAAAGTGGGACTTGCAAGTAAGGCAAAATGCAAAATTATGTTAAAGTTTGTCAAGACACGCAAAAATTAGTTTAAGTTTGTCAGAACACGGAAACCGTGTGAGTTTGATAAAATTAAGGGGAGAGGAAAAAAAAAAATTCTAAGTTTTTTTTCGTAAAAAGTAAAAAAAATCGATAACTTTGTTTTAAATTATCACAGATTTATAGTTCAACCATTCGTTTCAAAGACTGACCGTTTACTGACGAGACCTTTCGAAAGATATCCATCTTGAAAATTTTTGCCCTATATCACCCTGTTAAAAATTTAGAAAAAGCGGGATGGCAACGCAACCTGTAAGACGATTTTTACCAAAAGTTGATAGGCACTAATTTATGTCAAGGTGCAACTACATACCAATTTGTATGAAATTCTGTGCAGTAGTTCCAGAGATACAGTTGCCACAAAATTTTGTCACACACACAGACAGATAGACAGACAGACATATTCTAAAAATGGTAAAATCGTGTTCTACAGCTCTCAAAACGTGTAAATCCATCAAAAACCCGAAATCGAAAATTTTTACGAATCCAATACTTTCTTCTATTGAAGATAGAAGAAAGTAAAAAAGGGAAATAATTCTTTTAATTTGAACAAGATACTTAAATTTCTTGATAAAATCAAAATATTATTTTGCAGTAAGTAAGCACAGTTTTTTATTGTTATTAAAATAACATGTTAAAATTTTTACTACAATTTTGAACGGTAACAGATTGTTATACCAGAGGAATGATTCCTTCAAATTCGAATATTTTGTGTCAAATCGCTTTTTTGAAATAGGACACGGAAACATTATTCTAAAATCTGACGACTGATAATTCTATAACTGTTAAAAGAATTTCAGTATAAGACTAAATCAAATTTATGCAAGTTACATGGGGCAATAAAAAAATAACTAGTATGTCGTGGCCACCACAAGACTTTCTTCTATATTTTCCTATACAAATTCACTCAGTAACAATAAGGAAAAAAAAAAAATACGATTTTTTTTCTAAGTTTTTTTTTTTTTTTTTTTTTTTGTTAAAAGTAAAAAGAAAAAAATCGATAACTTTGTTTTAAATTATCACATATATATAGTTCAAACATTCGTTTTAAAGGTATTGACGAGACCTTTCGAAAGATACCCATCTTGAAAATTTTCTCCCCCCCCCCCGAGGGGTACTTCCCCCCCAGGGGGGAGAAGCGATGCCCCCACATGCACGATTTTTTTTCAAAATTAACTACTACTGTTATCAATAATTCATATTAATTTTACAATCATAGGTTAAGAATATCTCTCATTATGTACATTTATACGAAGTTTTGTCCTATACTGCCATGTTAAAAATTTTGAAAAAATACGATTACAGCGCGACCTGTTGAGCGATTGATCCCCAAATCTAATCAGCACCAGTTTATGTCAGGGATCAACTAAATACCAAGTTTGGTTAAATTTCATTCATTGGTTCGTGAGATACAGCGTCCACAAAAAAATGATACAGACAGACAGACAGACATTTTCTAAAAACTATTAATTCGTGTTCTCCATATCCCAAAACATGTAAATCCATCAAAAAGTGGACTTCGAAAATTTTCGCGAAT
This sequence comes from Salticus scenicus, assembly GCA_963930645.1. Taxonomy (NCBI): domain Eukaryota; kingdom Metazoa; phylum Arthropoda; class Arachnida; order Araneae; family Salticidae; genus Salticus; species Salticus scenicus. The sequence continues at coordinate 253,283,308 of OZ005654.1, forward strand.
CCAATACTTTCTCTATATTACATATAGAAGAAAGTAAAAAAAAAAAAAAGTACGATTTTTTTTTCTAAGTTTTTTTTTTTTTTTTTTTTTGTTAAAAGTGAAAAAAATCGATAACTTTTAAATTATCACAGATTTATAGTTCAACCATTCGTTTTAAAGGTATTGACGAGACCTTTCGAAAGATACCCATCTTGAAAAATTATCCCCCCCGGGAGGGTACTTCCTCCCAGGGGGGGGGAGCGATGCCCCCCCATGCAGAAATTTTTTTTCCTAGTTACATACTACTATTATCAATAATTCATATTAATTTTACAATCACAAGTTTAAAACAACTCTAATTATGCACATTTATACGAATTTTTGTCCTATGCTGCCATGTTAAAAATTTAGATAAAATGCTATCACAGCGCCACCTGTTGAGCTATTGATCCCCAAACATAATCAGCACCAGTTTATGTCGGGGACCAACTAAATACCAAGTTTGGTTAAATTTCGTTAAAAAAATAAAAAAAAAAAAAATTGCGATATTTTTCTAAGTTTTTTTTTGTTAAAAGTAAAAAAAATCGATAACTTTGGTTTAAATTATCACAGATTTATCGTTCAACCATTCGTTTTAAAGGTATTGACGAGATCTTTCGAAAGATACCCATCTTGAAATTTTGCCCCCCCGGGTGGGAACTTCCCCCCCCGGTGGGGGGGCAACCGATGCCCCCACATGCACAAAAATTTTTTCCAAGTTAACTATTACTATTATCAACGAGACCTTTCGAAAGATACCCATCTTGAAAATTTACTTCCCCGGGGGGGGATTTTCCCCCCCAGGGGGGGAACCGATGCCCCCCCATGCACAAAATTTTTTTCCTAGCTAACTACTACTATTATCAATAATTCCTATTAATTTTACAATCACAAGTGTAAAATAACTCTCTTTAAGCCCATTTATACGGAATTTTGTCCTATGCTGCCATGTTAAAAATTTGCATAAAATGCGATCACAACGCCACCTATTGAGCGAGTGATCCCAAAATCTAATCAGCACCAGTTTATGTCAGGGTGCAACTAAATACCAAGTTTGGTTAAATTTCATTCATTGGTTCGTGAGATACAGCGTCCACAAAAAAATGATACAGACAGACAGACAGACAGACAGACAGACAGACAGACAGACATTTTCTAAAAACTATTAATTCGTGTTCTCCATATCCCGAAACATGTAAATCCATCAAAAAGTGGACTTCGAAAATTTTCGCGAATCCAATACTTTCTCTATATTACATATAGAAGAAAGTAAAAAAAAAAAAAAGTGGGACTTGCAAGTAAGGCAAAATGCAAAATTATGTTAAAGTTTGTCAAGACACGCAAAAATTAGTTTAAGTTTGTCAGAACACGGAAACCGTGTGAGTTTGATAAAATTAAGGGGAGAGGGAAAAAAAAAATTCTAAGTTTTTTTTCGTAAAAAGTAAAAAAAATCGATAACTTTGTTTTAAATTATCACAGATTTATAGTTCAACCATTCGTTTCAAAGGTACTGACGAGACCTTTCGAAAGATATCCATCTTGAAAATTTTTGCCCTATATCACCCTGTTAAAAATTTAGAAAAAGCGGGATGGCAACGCAACCTGTAAGACGATTTTTACCAAAAGTTGATAGGCACTAATTTATGTCAAGGTGCAACTACATACCAATTTGTATGAAATTCTGTGCAGTAGTTCCAGAGATACAGTTGCCACAAAATTTTGTCACACACACAGACAGATAGACAGACAGACATATTCTAAAAATGGTAAAATCGTGTTCTACAGCTCTCAAAACGTGTAAATCCATCAAAAACCCGAAATCGAAAATTTTTACGAATCCAATACTTTCTTCTATTGAAGATAGAAGAAAGTAAAAAAGGGAAATAATTCTTTTAATTTGAACAAGATACTTAAATTTCTTGATAAAATCAAAATATTATTTTGCAGTAAGTAAGCACAGTTTTTTATTGTTATTAAAATAACATGTTAAAATTTTTACTACAATTTTGAACGGTAACAGATTGTTATACCAGAGGAATGATTCCTTCAAATTCGAATATTTTGTGTCAAATCGCTTTTTTGAAATAGGACACGGAAACATTATTCTAAAATCTGACGACTGATAATTCTATAACTGTTAAAAGAATTTCAGTATAAGACTAAATCAAATTTATGCAAGTTACATGGGGCAATAAAAAAATAACTAGTATGTCGTGGCCACCACAAGACTTTCTTCTATATTTTCCTATACAAATTCACTCAGTAACAATAAGGAAAAAAAAAAAATACGATTTTTTTTCTAAGTTTTTTTTTTTTTGTTAAAAGTAAAAAGAAAAAAATCGATAACTTTGTTTTAAATTATCACATATATATAGTTCAAACATTCGTTTTAAAGGTATTGACGAGACCTTTCGAAAGATACCCATCTTGAAAATTTTCTCCCCCCCCCCCGAGGGGTACTTCCCCCCCAGGGGGGAGAAGCGATGCCCCCACATGCACAATTTTTTTTCAAAATTAACTACTACTGTTATCAATAATTCATATTAATTTTACAATCATAGGTTAAGAATATCTCTCATTATGTACATTTATACGAAGTTTTGTCCTATACTGCCATGTTAAAAATTTTGAAAAAATACGATTACAGCGCGACCTGTTGAGCGATTGATCCCCAAATCTAATCAGCACCAGTTTATGTCAGGGATCAACTAAATACCAAGTTTGGTTAAATTTCGTAAAAAAAAAAAAAAAAAAAAAAAAGATTTTTTTTTTCTAAGTTTTTTTTCGTTAAAAGTTAAAAAAAAATTGATAACTTTGTTTTAAATTATCACAGATTTATAGTTCAACCATTCGTTTTAAAGGTATTGACGAGACCTTTCGAAAGATACACATCTTGAAAATTTACTCCCCTTGAGAGGAGACTTCCCCCAGGGATGGGTGGGGGGGGGGGGGTATCGAGGCTCCTACACATACAAAAATTTTTCCCAGTTAACTATCTCTATTATAAATAATTCTTGTAAATTTCATAATGATTATTAAAAAATAATTCTCTTTATGCACATCTATACAAAATTTTGTCCTATATCACCATGTTAAAAATTTAGAAAAAGCGGGATGGCAACGCAACCTGTAAGACAATTTTTACCAAAAGTTGATAGGCACTAATTTATGTCAAGGTGCAACTACATACCAATTTGTATGAAATTCTGCGCAGTAGTTCCTGAGATACAGTTGCCACAAAATTTTGTGACACACACACAGACTGACTGACAGACAGACAGGCATTTTCTAAAAATGGTAAAATCGTGTTCTACAGCTCTCAAAACGTGTAAATCCATCAAGAACCCGAGGTCGAAAATTTTTACGAATTCAATACTTTCTTCTATTGAATATAGAAGAAAGTAAAAATTAAAAGTCAAACTAATAAAATAATTAATATAGCCACTGTTGCTAAAAAATGCAATTTCATATTTCAAAACGGAAAATAAGCTTTTTTTTTTTTTTTTTTTTAAATGCTTTTTGCATATTTATGAAAAGATAATTATGATATTAAATTATATCAAAGTTATAAAAAAAAGTATTTACTAAACAGAATATTTAATTTTGTATTCAAGACTTATTTTTGATTAGAATTTTTCTCTTTAGGTTTCACAAACCCATAGATTCAGTAATACTCTCTTTTTTATTATGCTAAATTTAAGACGGTTTGCCCGTTTGCAGCAAATGGTGACGACGTCTTTTTACCATCTGGAAGAAATACGACATTTTTGCAAAAAGCAAGTTATGGGATTCTATTTTCTCCTTCCAGCCTTCGCTTTCTCATTCTGCATGAACAAAATTTTAGTTTAATTCATGTTTTTTCTTAGGGATTTTTTTCGTTTTTTTTTTTTATGTTTTGCGTGAAATCGTCAATGCAGAGTTAAAATTTTGCCACGTTATTAGTATAGCAGCGAATAAAATGCCTGATTATGTAGGCGGATTCTGAAACTACTTTAATATTTACCATTTTTACTTTCCGAACACTATAGTGAGTCAAATATTGTAATCATGTCAAAAATACAAGTTTGAGATTTTGGCGTTTCTACACGTTTTGAGGTTCCCTGAATTCATATTTTCTGTTTTTACGATGATGTATGTGTGTATGTATGTGAGTGAACACGATGCCGTCTAAACGCTTTGTTCGAATGAACTGAAAGTTGGTATAGGTCACCATACCAAAGAACTTAGAGTAAGATAGTTAAAGATCTTTGACCATACCACGAACCCTATTGATTTTGATGAATCTAGCACTTACAGATTTTTTACAGGGGCACAAAAAAAAAAAAAAAAAATTCTTTATCACTATGGTCTATGGGCCCAAATGTTTTAAAGCGCGATTGCGTCTAAACACCTTAATCGTCTGAGTTGAAAATTTATACACATGTTATTAGTTATCACTGTTATCACTGTTGTACTAACTGTACAGATTTTGGTGAATCTAGCGCTTATAGATTTTTTTTTTTTTTTTTTTTTTTTTTACAGGGATACAAGGAATAATTCTTTATCATTATGGTCTATGGGCACAAATTGTTTAAAGTGCGATAGCGTCTAAGCACCTTATCCGATTGAGTTGAAAATTTATATACGTGTTATAGATCGCAGTCACATGAACTGTATGAATTTTGGAGAATCTAACACTTATAGAATTTTACAGAAGTACAACAAAATTTTCTTTATCATTATGATCTACGGGCTTAAATTGTTTGAAGAGCGATAGTGTTAAATTAAACAACATACTCTTAAAAAAAAAAAAAAAAAAAAAAAAAAACTGAAACACCCTATTATAATTTTCTTTTTTATTTAACGACTTTGATTATTTGACGACTTCTCTTACTTTATTTATACAACCGTTAATTACTTAATGTTCGGAAAGTCCAATGGAGTCACTCCAGAATTTTTACTTTACTTAAAAGGAAGAGACAATTAACTAATACCGTTGTTTATGCATTTTTTATTTTTTGAACATCCGCTTAAGAAGTATCATAATCATGAAAATCTCTGGTAAAATATTTCGCTGTATCCTATATTCGTATGTAAATGAACGAAATATATGTATTGTGTATCAAACGATTATTACCCCCTCAATCTTTAAGGAAAACTGGAATATATACGGGAAAGGGGCGGATAATCGGCAAAAATATATAAATGTATTTTTTTCTGCTAAAATTAAGTGGTATAAAAAATAAAATAAAATAAATTACAAAACATACATTATTATTATTATTATTTATGTTGCAATGATTTAAAAAAATAAAGAAAATCAGTGAAGTTTTGGTTAACCAGTATTCAACTAACTGGAAAAATTCAGAAAACACTCCTCCCCTCCTTCTAATGAATTGTTTTAAAACATTTGCTACTATTTTAGGAAGCTCACGGTTTCTATTTTCAAATAATCAGTGTCTGATTTAATACAATACAAATCGACGTTTATACTTACAAAGACGAATGTTGTAAAAGAAATAACATAAAAAATATCGCCTATTCGGATATAGTCTACCACTGAGCATTAGGGGGCGTGTATTCCGTATTTTAAAAACAAAATTTATGTGAAAAGCAGGGGTAATCGAGGAAAGTTAATTTTATAAAATTCCACTTAAAAAAAAAAAAAAAAAAAAAAAAAAAAAAAAGTGACCACGCCAACCGTTGAATATTCAAGCACCCTATTATTCATTCATTTATTTATTTATATTAATTAGTTAGTCACTAATTCAAATTTGCTTAAACGCTTGATATGAAAACACGTTCTGATATAAAAGAACAAATAAAATTTCAACATACAGGCGTTTTGAGTCTAAAAACTATTTTTTTCAGCTGTGTATTTTCTCAGTTTTAATTCTCTTGAGTAAAAAATAAAAACATTAATGCAGTGTAAAAAAACATCAAATCTATGGCATTACAAAAGCTTTTTTCAACCTAAGAACCAACACTTTTATTATTATTATTGATATTTTTTTTATGATTGAAAAAACAGAAAATGTTTCAAAAGATGCAACTAAAGAAGATCGGTTTTTCATCTTTCTAAAGATTTTAAGAAAATTGTTTTTGTTTGTTATGATGATGATTATTTTGTCAGTCGTATGGATAATATTTTTTTAATCATTAATGATGGCTGAGAAATAAAAACGTTACTAAAACTTAATTTTTAAAGTTAAATTGAAAGATCCAGACTCTGTACAAAAATCCGAGATATTTTTTTTTTCAAGGATAGGCAAGTTTATTTGATAAATAGGAATATTAGCCAAGAACTGTCACCAGAAACAAACAAAAGAAAAAAAAAAAAAAAAAAAAAAAAAAATTTATGACAGTATGAAGTGGGGAAACAATACGGGAAATACGTCCTTGAATTTTACATGGCTACATGGCGATCGAAAAAACTAGAGTGAAAAATGATATTCCTTGGCGATCACTTTTTACACAAGCCAAGTTCAAAGTATTAGAAAGTGCAAGGTTGTGGTTTTTCGTTACGAACAATCTTGTGTAATTATTATTATTATTGAAAAGGTTATTATTAATTTTTTTGTATCCGATTATTGAATATTGGCATGATTTCGCCGAAGTTTAGTTGCTGAGAAATGACCATTTAAGCAAATATTTTGCCTAGCTCTTGAATGGAAATCAGGCGACAAGAGGTCATTCGAGTTCTATTCCGATGTAAGATGAAAGGGACCCGAATTAATATTATCTGCGTTCACAAAATAAAGCAAAGTCAAAAAGTCAAAACTACCTTTTCAGAGTCTAAATAATTTTCATTACGTTGGAACTGTATTAAAGTGAATAATGAGGGGGAAAAAACATCAAACATTTCGTTTCAGTTACCTTGAAAAAATAAATGAAAGGGAACATAAAAATTTAGAAAAACTACAATAAATATATATGCTTTCATAGTTTAAAAGTAGCTAAACCGCTATATTTAAAATATTTGTTTAAATAATTTTATTTATTTAGAAAATTTACTTATCTTTTAGAAAGAAAACGCATATATATATATACATACATGGCTTCAGCAATTTGAAAACAAATTTGTCTCCAACAAAAATTTCTGGCAGCCAGTAAAAAATATCCCCCCCCCTCCCCCGCCTTTTCTATTTATTTATTTCTCTCTCTCTCTCTTTTTTTTTCAAAATTTTCAATTTACTTGACTATAGAAGTTAAACTTTCTATGCTTAAAAACCATATATTTACTTGGATAGAATAATAAACGAGGAAATGCCTGTTTAAATTTAACATCAAGAAACCAATTTTAAAACCGATACATTATTGGCATCGATACTTCATTACACTATCACAACGATTCAGCACTGGGTCGCAAAGCACGTGCAAACAGGAGCAGTGTAAACCAATTTCCTAAGACTCTGACCTATATTAATACTAAATAGGCAGAACAGATGGACATTCTTTAAAATGTTTTACAATACCACTTGATCAAATTTTTAATAGGATTACTATTATAAAAATATAAAATATTATGGTAAAAATTACAGTAAATTAGTAAATTTATTCATGGGAGGATAGGGGTTATGGTCTTATGAAGGTAACCAGGGAAGCTCTTTTTCACATTTCTACATTCATAAGCGACGCGCTTCCGCTCACTGGTGTTATGGATACCCCAATTTGGTTACATTTTAATATTTTTTGCCATCTGCCAGGGATAAAAAACAGAAAAAATAAAAATGGTTTACAAAGTTTTCTTCTGTAAAAAAATATAGATTTATTTATTTATTATTATTATTATTATATATATATATATATATATATATATATATTTTCTGTGAAATTGCCCATTTTTTAAAATTGAAGGCTTTATATCGTTAAATACTAGATATTTATTGTCACCTAAACTTTTTGTTTTACTAACCTAGGTTGAACTCACTGAGCAATATAAGGCTACTTTAAGAAGATACAATAATGAGACTTTAATAAATTTTTACTTTACGCATTTTGAACACAATTTTCTAAAATAAAGGTAAAAATATAGATAAGAAAGAAAAAAATTAAAATATAAAAGAACAGAAGCTATCTTGACTCCTCTTCATGTTTATTCGGCGTTCAGCATTTATTTTCATTCAAAAGAACTCTCAGGTTTACCGACACATGTATACACGCCTTTCTTCTGTGAGAGAGAGCTATTTTTAACGATCGAATCCAACAAAATCCGAAAATAACAGCATCCAAGGCCTAAATCTGACACACCGTTATTTTGTCAAACTCTGATGACTCGAAACTAAATCAAGTTCGAAAAGAACTTTTTCTCGGCGATATCAGAAATCTCCTTTTACCCAGAGTGGAGCCATATTCCTCGCATCTCCGGGATAAAAAAAAAAAAAAAAAGAATTCCGGAGAAAAAGTTACAGGTGAAAAGAAAAAAAAAATTACTTCAAGGAATTTTTTGCTCTTCATCGGTGAAATAAACGAAACATTGTCTTTCGTCCAAAGAAAAGCATTTTCTTGGCTGCTGGAAAAGGGGTTGATAATGCGAGATGTAAGTCAGGAAAGGGAAGATAAGTTTGGCGGCCGTGAGAACTTACGTCGATGCGTTAAAGAGATGGCGTCGAATTTTATTCATGGAATTTTCCGTCCGAGAAAATGTTTTGAAAATTAGGTTTTGATAACTAAGAGTGTTTCTTTTTTCTTTCTGTCATGGGAAAGGTGAAAACGTGTATAAAAAAGTCTGCGAAATTTCTTTAAAAAGAAAAGAAAAAGAAAGAAAGAAAGAAAAATTACGTTATTAACATAAATTAAAAAACCCTTTCCAACTGTACTTACGTTAAATTGTACAGTTTTTTCCAATGTTTTTTGCTTCCCTGACAACACTTAAAATTATATTTGTTTTTAATTATGAAAAGAGAAATCTCATACCACAATTGAGAATACATTATTGGAAGATTTTTACTTATACCCTTTAATTATTTGAATATTTTTGTGTGGTTCTGCAAACAAACATTAATGTTATTACTTACAAACTTTGAATAAACACCATAAAATGCAATAAACTCGAAACAATTGTTTCGGGTCGAAAAAACACACGATCCTTCATCAGGCGAATAAAGTAAGCACGAGTGCTGCAGTCAAAGCGGCAACGCACTAAAAAACGCACTATGGTGTGTTGCCGCTTTGACTGCAGCACTCGTGCTTACTTTATTCGCCGGATGAAGGGTCGTGTGTTTTTTCGACCCGAAACAATTGTTGCGAGTTTATTGCATTTTATGGTGTTTATTCAAAGTTTGTAAGTAATAATTTTTACAACGCCAGTTTTGTGGTGCTTCTTTATTTAAACATTAATGTTAATAATTTTAAGGAAATACAACCAAGGCCTAGAAATTTTGCGTCCAGAAATTTTTTTCGGAGGGGTCCAAACTATAGTACACATTGTTAAATGTTTAAAATGTAGTATAACTCAAAACATTTTGACAATTTTTTGCAACGAGACCTCAAATTATTATTATTATTATTGGTGCAGGGGTAATCTTTCTTCTATAACAGTTGGAATCCACTTGCATAGAAATGTAATTTTTTACAAGGTATTCTTTATAATACTGTTTTCTTGTTTAATCGTAATCCACCTCATTCATACCATACGAAGTCAGCGGGTATGTAAATATGAGCACATGACCAAATACTACTGAAAATGTAAAGATATTTTCCATTAGGATGATACAAAGTTCTTTAATTTGTATTATATAACTGTAAGTCTGCAAGTGAAAATTTATCTGGATTTTTTGTAAAATTTTATTTTCTGTAAAATGTTATATCATTCGACCGATCTCCACGAAAACTGGTATATTTCATAATCTAGCTAATGTTGTATTTTTAATTTAATCGGATTAATTGGTTAAAAGATATTAAAAAATCCCTACTTTCAACTAAAGATTATTATCGTTAGCTAACTTTTGGTTAACTATTTTTAAGGAAATCTTTTTCCCAAAATAGCATTTTTTAAATTTAAAAATTATTTTGGTGCCTCTAGATAGAGGTGCCCTAGGCCGAGGCCTTGTCGGCCTGTGCGATAATCAGGCCCTGACAATTAGTTTAACCAATGAAAATAATTTTGAATACCATGTAGAATAATAAACTAGAGATATAGATGAAAAAATTGTAAAAGAAAATTTCACGTCTGAAAGTTTATAAAACAGTTGTTCCTGGATTCCCTAAACTGATGACTGGTAAGTCTATCTATAGACATAATCCGTGATTGTTTACTGAAAACTTCCAAGCTGGTGGTTGGCAAATCGATGCAAGTCTCTTTTATTTTCGATTAGATAACGATGAATAGAACAAGGAAAAATAATTTTATTTCATTACATCTTTGCGAGTCCAAAATGTAATAGTCGATATTTTAATTTTACAAATGCTACAGTGTACTGTAAAAAAATTTCTGTTACTTTGCACCAAAAATCGGTTTAATATGATGGCTATGAAAAATGGGGTATAATTTTTACTAGATTTAGATGTTTTCACCTAGTGTTCTCACAGAAATCAAGTAAAATTGTACACCATCTTTTACAATCAGCAGATTGACAGAGATTTCTAATGCATGGTAATAAATTTTTTTTTTACCTTTGTGATGAAATTTCAGATTCCAAAATTGAGAAACCATTATGCAAATTAAATTAAATAGATGTGCTGGAAAAATAATTAAGCTGTATATTTTAATTTGTCACTTTGAATGCTAATAAATTTATATATTTTTTAAGAAGGTTTTTTTTTGTTAATTAACAAAATATCAGATTAAAAAAAGAAAGAATGTTTTCCTTTGCACTGGAAAAACTTTTCGCCAAAAGAAGTTACTTTGCACCAAAATTGGTGTCTGTAGCAGTTTACCGCCAGTAAAAGATGGTGTGCAATTTTTCCTAGATTTTGGTGTTTCCATTTGATAGTCACACCAAAATGAAGTAAAATTGCGTATGGACTTTTATAGCTAGCAAACTGACACAGATTTTTGGTGAAAAGTAAACCGAAACTTTTAGCAGTGTGATTTTCTATGTGTTTTTTTACCTTTAATTTGCTTATGAGTATTATAGTAGTGTACTATTTCATAGATCTGTACTTTGAGTATAGAGTAAAACACCGCTGTTCAAAGAATATGTTATATATATATATATTCATTCATTCATTGTTGTATTTTAATGGCATTAAAACCCCTAAATCTAGACCACTTAAAATTACGTCAGATACAAAGATAAAAATATTTCTAAGAGTACTTATTACAATCTACATGACTTAAGCAGATATTTAAAAAAAAAGCTTTTAATAGGCTCTCTTAAATAGGTTACTCTTTATTAGGTTGATGTAGCTCTAAGTAACAGAAAGAAGAATATCTGAAAGAAACAAAATAAATATTGTAACTATTTTCTATGTATATAAAAAGAAAAATATGTAAATGAAGTGTGTGTTTAGTAGCGGCTAATCAGCCTTTATTCAGCACAAAAAATTCTAGGTCACGCTCATCAACCTAGCCGTTCGGAGTGTTCTGTGGTTTTCTCCGAAACTCGCGTAAATATGGGCTAGGACCCTTTAGAAAGACCTCCACAAGGGGCATTCCACCCATAAGCCTAGGACCCTAGCGTAGCCAATCGGTCTTGATCCGTACAACGAACAACCATCCGCAGAGATTCTTAAAATTCATTTACATATATTTTATATTTGATTAAAAATCATTATTTATATAGTTTATATGAATTAATATAGAAGGGAAAAGGAAACTAATTTTCCAAAAGTACAGAGAATATATATATATATAAATTCGTCATGGAAACACGTACAAAGCAAAGTATGTTCTTAAAGAAAGCTATTATAATTTTTATCTTGCAGTTCCGGGTAATTTGTCACTTTTTATTATCATTACGTAGGTGTTAAGGTATTTTATATTTACTAACTGCATTGAAAGACATATCTAATAGCACATCGCGTGAGAAGTCTACCTTTTTCTGTGAAGCGCTGAGTAGGTCTCATATAAATCAATTTATCTAAACTTTAACAGTATTTATGTTTAAAATTACAGGTTCTGCAGGAAATTACTGAATAGAAAAAGAATTATTATGTATTTTAAGTCTAATATAAATTTATGGCGGCCAGATGTTCAGAAGTCTTAGATATATAAAATCTTGCAAAAGTTTTTAAAGGATAATTTTTGTATTTATCAAGTTTTTGTTTGTATATATTGAATATTCAATTCGAAAAGAAAGTAATTTTTTACAATATAATGTTTGAACCACAACGCGCTTTAAATATATTTTATATTTCATCTTTTGATTTTAAAATGGCGTAAATTCTTCATTATGTTCACAGAGAAAAATATTTTATTTTCAAGCTGTCATTGCAGAGATTCGTACTTTTTGGGGGGAGTGATATTTGAGATATATAATAGATTAATAACCTTTGAAGTGATTAGGTTACTGTTATAGTTAAAATTTAGTGGTGGATATTAAATTTTAAAAAGTACCTAAATTTAGCAACACTGACGAAAGGAGTGAAAATAAATAGGACTGGCAAAGTGTTAAGCACAAAAATCTGAAAAAAAAAAAAAGAATTAATGAGTGGAAGTTCTGAATCTGATTAGTAAAATACTTAACTACATCTAAATTAAAATGTTCTATTACAATTTCCAACATCAACTGATGTTTTGATTCGATGTTAAAACAGAACAATCATGCACAAAGTTATCCACAAACCTCAAAGTAAGTTACCGTTACTATTAGCTCTAGGTGTTAAGAGATGTTTAATTTAATTTTAACGCATCTAGTTGAATTTTATTCCTAAAACTCATTTAGCGAAGTATGTAGGTTACTGTTATTGTAAATATTACATATTGTAGAAAAGAAGAAAAAGAAATGGTTACCAGTTATCAATAATTATGTATTGAATAGTATTTTGAATAATTTATAAACACGATGTTAATGATTGCAGCAAAAAATACGATAAAAAGGTAAGAAATTTACGCTAATTGGTCAATTGCTGGGCAGTTCATCCTAAAATTTAAAAAGAAATGAATTAGTGTATTTCTGGACTATAAATTTGTTTTATTCCCTTTTACTTGTAATATTTGTCTAGTTCTTATATTATTTCATTTCTGTTTGAAAAATAAAATAATTTTAACAAATAAATATAATTTCTAAATATACATAAAAATGCAAGTTACAATGATAGAATAAGAAGACAAAGGACGAAATGCCAAAATTATATACAGTCGATCCTCGTTAATGTAAATCTCAAGGGGATAAAACATTTGTTCATGTTTTTCCCAAATTCTTATGTACTTACTGTCATTCACTACGGTATGTTTGTGAATCTCAAGCTAATAAAAAATGCGCCTCCATTTTAAGGTAAATATAAGCTTTTTCATTTGTCTCTCCGTGGCTGAGGTAGTTAGAGCGCCATGTTAGTAGCGCGGTTGTCGAGCGTTCGAAACCCCGGAGGTCCAGAGTATTAATTTTTGCAGATAATTTGTAGAAAAGGTATCAATTGATTAAAAAAAAAAAAATTGTTTACTACACAGTATCCTAAGAATTTTTGAAGAGTTATTTAAGAAGCCTTTTTTTTATGTTCGAATGCTGAAATTTAAGGCAAAAATTTAGTATTCAAACATAAAAATGTTTTATAAAAATTAACTCATCGATAAATTCACAAAGTAGTACACAAACATATTTAAAATATTTTTTAAAACTCGAAATTAAAAAGTTGTTTGCAGGAAGCAACATTGTATGCATATTTTTATAATTCTAAAACAATTATGAAATTATTAAAAAAAAGTTTTTATGCATATTTATGTGTGTAATGACCGATAAATGGCACAACCAGAGCAATAACTAATGGCCAATCATAGCAATGCATCGGTCAATGGATCAAATGCCTCAGAACATTTTTTTGAAACTCGGTCAGGCGTGTATCGAATCTTCGACTGCCTTATCGCCTAGCTTTCATGGTTTATAAAAGAGTACAAATTCTTTTCCGCTGAAATTTATTATTTCACCTTAATACAAAAAAAGTTGGAAAATCATAACTTCGAAAAGATTTATGTTATATGATACATTAAAAATTTGGGTTTTAAAAGTTTTTTTAAATAAATTATTAGTAGTTCGTGCTATCAGTAACTCAGAAACTAATCTTTCTTTTGACAGGGATTGTAGATACAGTTCATCTTAAAAGTATTTAACATTAAGCATGTTCACGTTAAACGAGTTTCGACTGCATATATATGTATGTGTGCGTGTATGATCCTTTTTACTTGATATTTAGTGCTTATGAATTTATAATTATCTTTATACAAATTAAATATTCTAAAAAAGGGAAGAAGGTAATTTCTATTTAACGAATTTTCCATAAAACGAACATTTTTTCTGGACTTAGCGACCTCTGTCATTCGTTTCTAATTATATTCTACGCCATATTTGCGTATCTCAAAACTGAGATTTTTCTCTCTGCAAAGGAATTATTTAAAAATTAGGAATATAAGAGATTGTTGTGAGAAGAGAAGTGGGAGAGAAATGACAGTTTTTTCGCATGTGCCCTCGTCAAAACGACACAAACTATTCGTAATGTCACGCAAACTTCGAAGATTTTTCTCCCACCTGAAAGAACCATTAGTAACATTCCGTAGTGTCACTTTACTTCGTGTTTATCTCCACTCATAACGTTCCGTCATCGCTTCGAAGTACCACCCAGATCCTTAGAGTATACCTATTTCCGAGAAGCAGGTGCCAATTGGGACTTTTTCCAAATCTTGGAGGAAAAATAAAAATAATAAATGAATAAAACAAACGTAATGAGGAAAAAAAAAAAGGGTCTCGTCAAAATACACAGTGAGAATTCGACGAGTGAATCATGGCGTACATTAGAAAAATGATTCTGTTGCAATCGTGAGACATGCTTTTGTTCTTTTTTTTTTTTTTTTAACTGTTTTTTAATTTTGCGATATTTTTTCTCGTTTAGAATTTTATTCGCGATCTTCGTCTTCGGTTTTGGAACGTTCCGGAACGAGTTGTTAAGATCATAATTTTTGAAGTTAAAGATACTAGACATGCGAGGACTTGACAGCAAGAATGATTAGGAAGGCTTAACAATAGCATGTCATATCCAGTGATAATGAAATCATTTTTATTGATAGCATAAATATATTTTATTAAACAAGGTTGCTTGAAGGCGTCTGTCTAACGTATACGTGAGGATTTCGAAACTTCTTTTAAATTTGGTCTTTTCCATTATTCGATAAGCCATTTTTAGAGAAAAAAAATTTCTATGATATGCCAATGGTTTTGATTAACAAATTTCGATTGCATGAAATTTCAACAACTATGAACTTAAAGGCTGTGAATATAGTGTCATTCCGTTTTTTGAACATTTCAATTTTAAATTGTTCATTCATTTTCATTGGGTGAGTTTAAATCGTGAGCGTGTTATTTTACTTTAAAATTTTTGGCAGGAAAAAAATGAATTGATAAGATTTATGATATTTATGATATGATATTTATGATTTGTGATATTATTTTGAAAGAGAACTTTTGCTTTACAAGATGGTGTATTTGAATATTTAATTTAATTTATTTATTTAATTTTTGGAATGTATTTTTTGATCACTAAAAGGGAATGAATGTCTAAGGATAAAGAATGAACACGCTGTAAAAAAAAAAGTAAAATATCAACATAAGTACCGTAAATTTTTATTCTTTGCAGTGTAAGCACAGTATTTTTACAATACATTAAACATAAAAATACGGCATATGTGCCATTTCGTTTGTAAGCAGCATTTATAACGTAAAATAAAAGTAATCCAGTAAATATAAGGTATATGTAATGCTACTACAGCAGCGTTGGAAATCGGTTGGACAGTTGATAATTAATCAATCATTTTATTTAAATTTTGCAGTTAAGGATTAATTATTTATGATAAAACATATAGTGCTTGATCAGTTAGTAATCATAAAAATCCAATTAATCGTTGACCAATCATTAATCTTCAGATTAAGTGATTGAAGAAATCAACGATTTAAATTAGTTACACTGGGACAGATAAACATATATATTTATAAAAGAAAATTTTAAAACGAATATGTATATGATATAAAATTAAAATAAAAGTTTAAAGATTAGAAAAACCAACAGGGTAATTACAAGTCAATGCGCAAAATTGCTGCAAAAGAAAATGCAAAACTTGAATATAGGAATAATTTAATAAATGAATGAAATAACCCCCCCCCCCTGCAAAAAAACAACAACAACAGAGATCTTCATCAGGGAGGCCCCTCCGTGTAGGGGTAAAAGAGTTAAAAGTTTCTTATTTAAAAAACACTGTTTATCTAAGCAGCTTTTAGCACTAGCTTTCTCTGTTTTACGTTTAATTATAATATTTTTTAATTTTATATCATTAATTTTATATAGTTTCTTTTATAGATATATATATATATATATATATTATCTATTAATTTGTGAGGAAGAGGCGAACTTAAAAAAAATTCTTATTTATTTATTTATTTTATGAGTAAATATAACCACCTTTCTGTTTTGTCTGAAAGATTTATGATACATATAACACCGATGAAAATTACGGTACATGTACTGCTGCTAGCATGTATTGCTGTCCAATTGCTGCCAGCACATGCATCGTAAATGTCAACTTTTTTTTTTTTTTTTTTTTTTTCCCCTCACAGTGCACTTTTGGCGCCTTTTGCTTTTTGCATTTTATCGATATATTAAAGCCGCCAAAGCTATTCGTGAGATTTGTGCTATGCATGGAAAAAAAGCAATAGATCTTAAAGTGCAGTCCACCGTTGGTTGTTACGCTTCAAACATGAGAATTTTGATCTGAAAGACGGAACACTGTCCGATCAACCAACTGAATTCGATGAACGGCCATTGAATCAACGGTTGCTCGAAAAGCCAGAGCAAACGACGAGAACACTGGTAGAGCAGATGGATTATGCTCAAAAATCTCTGGTGAATTATCTTCATTCATTGGGCAAGGTTCAGAAGCTGGATGCTGTAAGTAATAAAAAATCAACGCTTTGCAATTACCACCAGTTTGCTCGATCGATATCGCGCGACACGTGGTCAAAAACAACATTTTGTTTATCACATTTTCATGGGCGATGACAAATAGTGTCTTTATATGAATATAGTAAAAGAATGGCTTAACCCCAACGAATAAGCGACTCCGGTCCAAAGGGGACTAGGAAGACGTAATTTATTACGAACTTCTAGAACGCAAACTAAATATTCAATGAGCTTTACATGTAACGAAGGTTGACTTGGCATAACAAATGACTCAATGAAATTATTCAGCAAAAAAGAATTAATTGGCGAAATTGTGATTGTCTTCTGCACGACAACACCTGTCTAACCAATGGGTGTAACCTGAAGACTTTAAATGGGAAGTAATGCCTCATCCTCCATATTCTTCAGATCTAGTACCGTCACATTTTTATCTCTTTTAATCGCTTTCAAATGCTTTACGTGGGCTATCATTAAAAAGTGATGTTCAGATTGTCTGCGGGAACTCTTTGAGCTAAGAATAAAAGGTTATTACTGGCGAGACACATTGGCAAACTGATTGAATGGTGAAATATATAATTGATTAACAAATTGTATTTTTTTTTAATGTTAAAATAAAATATATTAAAAAAAAATAGTCAGCACTTATTACTCAAACTAACACTTTCCCTTACTACCTTATATTGGTAAAGAAAGTGTTGCTTTTGGGTCAAATTTTCTCAACTGACTTTTTGTGGTAACCGGAATTTGAAAATAAGGAACACAGTTATTGGACTATGTGTTTATACCTGTGTGTGTATGTCTCTGTGTGTGTGAGTATGTTATTAGCATAACTCAAGAACACATATTAATAGGAAATCTAAACTCGATATTCTAAATTTGTATCATATGTAGATTTGCTTGAAACTTTTATTGAAATCGAACAAACGGTTCTAGCATGCTGAAATAATCAAATACGACATTATGTCTATGTGTGTACGCAGTTACTTTAGACTTTAGTAAACAAAATAAAATTGAGATTTTTTTTTTCTTTTTGTATGCACAAAAGTAGTTTTATAAAAAATGTGGTATGGAAAATATTTATCATTCGTTTACAGAGCCACACAAAAAGAATCTTATACAATTAGTGCTATGTTTGGAAGTATTGTTCAATGCATTTTCTTTCTTTCTTCTTTTGTACAGTGCTATATTTAAAAGCACCGTGCGATGTAGAGTATATGTACAGTCGGTAACAAAAGTATCCAAACACTAGCAAAAATTCCTATATAAAAAAAGTAGAGTTAATACTGTTTTATTAAATAAATCTTTTTCGAATCCTCTACTTTTTTTTTATAGGAATTTTTGCTACTATTCGGATACCTTTGTTACCTGTAAGTTATAGTTAATATACAGTGCATCTCAAAGTTAGTCGAATAAATTTCAAAGTATGGTGAGGGCTGTAGTTCTCCGAAGAATTTAAAATAAATTTTAAAATTTAACGGCTTTAAGGGGTATTTTTACTTTTAAGTAAGTTGAAAATGAGTATTCTAGTACTTATATTATAACATTTTGTAATACTTCTATTTTTTACCGAATTTGTACGAAAGATTTACGACTAATTCATATAACATTTATTAGTACATATACAATTTGTCTTATTAGCCAAAAAATTAGAAATTCAACTTTCGCACAAAATATTAATGTTTTTTTTCTTCAAACAGAATCTTATATTGAATTATTTTGTGCACTCTTACACAATAAAATATTAGTGCACAATTATAATTTTTATACATTTAAAATCCAAATGCAGTAAACAAAAAGATACACCTAAATAAGTTCTAATATATATATAATTATTAAATAGCTCAGTAATACAAAGTAAACAAAATGCATAAAAAATACAATATATAAACCTCTGAACACAGTAACAGAAATTCAATAATAGTTAAAAATTTAGTTATATGTTATGGAAGTAATAACTCTGTAAATTATTTTGTAATCATGCGCGCAAAGTTCAAAATCACACTTCTGAGAAAAATACATTTAAAGAAGTTTATCATTCATGCTTTTCGTACACAGCAAAGTATTCTTCCTTTTTGCAATTGTGAGCGTTCTAGTAGAAATATTTTAATGCTGTTTATTGCATATGATATAGAAAACAGTGCAAAAAGCGAATTTTCGATTTTCCCATCGTTTAAAGGTGGTAACTCACTTAAATGTTTTAGGAATATGGCCACAATATTTAGATGGGGGATTGAGGGAAGACGGTAGCATACAATACAGTATATCAAATAAAATTGTTTCTAAAACTATCTTAAAATGTTTTGAAAGTACACTGGAAATATTCTAATACGGTACCATGTACTCGTACTGTTACATGCATCTTAAACTGTTATAATATGTCTGTAGTAATGTAGGATAAGAAAGAGAAAGTAGTGTTAAGACATGCCAAATCATTTCAAAATGTATTCGGTGAGAAAAACGATTTTTTTTTCTTTATCTCAGGAAATATTTACTAAATTTATTTTACATTTATATCAAAAAATTATTTAAAATAGGAATTACAGCGTCATTTTTATTTTATAACATATTTGAGTCTGTTCATTTGTAGGTTATACTTACCAACCAGTCCAGTTTTTTGGTACTGGTATTTTTTATAGATAATTTTAACTTATTTATTCGTATAAGATACTGTTTCCAAATCTTGTACAAAATTTCTGTTAAAAAAAAAAAAAAAAAAAAAAAAAAAAATCCGGTATTCAAAAAATCGGAACGGTTGGCAGCTATAATCTCTAAATGAACAAATAAAATTATCCAGTTAAATAAAAATGACTTTTAAATCCTTTTTTGGTGCAAATATAAAATAAATTTAGTAAATATTTCCTGAGATTAAAAAAAAAAAAAAAATATTCAATCTATTTTTTTACTTTCCGAACACTATAGTGAGAAAGTATTGTAATCATGTCAAAAATCCGAATTCGAGATTTTGATGTTTCTATACGTTTCGAGGTCCCATGAGTCCGTTTTCACTATTTTTACGATGATGTATGTATGTGTGTGTGTATGTATGTGTGTATGTATGTGTGTATGTATGTGTGTGTATATATATGTGTGTATGTATGTGTGTGTATGTGTGTGAGTGAACACACTAGCGTTTAAACGCTTTGCTCGAATGAGCTGTAAGTTGGTACGCATGTTGCAAGTCACCGTTGCACGAACCCTATTGATTTTGATGAATCTAGCACTTATAGTTTTTTCACAGGGACACAAAGAAAAATTCTTTATCATTACAGCCTATGGGACCAAAATATTAAACGTGCGATAGCATCTAAACGCCTTATTCAATTGAGCAAAAAAATTATACACATATTACAGGTCACAGATACTCAATCTGTATAGATTTTGGAGAATCTAGCACTTAGTCTTTTTTTTACAGGGACACAAAGAAAAATTCTTTATAATTATGGCCTATGGGGACAAATTTTTTAAAGTGTCATAGCGTCTAAACGCGTTATAAATCTGAGCAAAAACATTGTACACATGTTATAGGTCACAATTGCACCAACTGTATAATAGATTTTGGTGAATTTAGCACTTACAGTTTTTTACAGGGACACAAAGAAAAATTCTTTATCATTATGGCCTATGGGACCAAATTTTTAAAAGTCCGATAGCATCTAAACGCCTTATTCAATTGAGCTGAAAATTTATATGAATATTATAAATCACTGTTGCACTAACTATAAGCATTTTGGGGAATCTAGCATTTATAGGTTTTTACAGGGACACAACGAAAAATTATTTATCATTATGATCTATGGGCTCAAAGTTCAGTAGCGTTAAATAAAATATCGTGTAATATATGGAGAAAAATACTCAAACACTCTATTATGGTTTTCTCTCTTTTGTTTGTTTAACTACTCCTCTTTCTTTACTTTATCTACAAAACTGTTAATTACTCAATGTTCGAAAAGTCGAGTGGAGTGACTCCAGATTTTTTTTTTTTTTAATCTTCTCTCACTAGGTCGTTTTATTCTCCTAGAAGGATAGTTTGAGAATATATATATTCAGAAGCTAATTATATTATCATTCCCTCACTCGAGGCAATGATGTTTTTTGGAAAGAATTATTTTACTTGTTTTTATAAAAATTAAAGATCATTGTAGAAGGTGAAGGGAAGAACTGAAAATGATTTCGTAACAAAAAAATTAAATGCAAATAAAAGAAAATGTAAAATATTTAAAAAATAAACGAAAAAGCCAATTAAAATCACTTCCAGAAATAATTAGGTGAAAATTAAAAGCAAAAAGACAGTAATGATAGGAGTGTTCGGAAAAATATACGAAGAAAAAGAAAGAGAAAGAAAATTTTTTAAATATTATAATTTGAATATCCAAACTTTACAATATTAAAATATTACATTATTATTTTTTTTTATATTAAGTGATACAGCTACTTCTTTTATATTAGGTACATTTTTTTGGACCTTACTTAAAAAAAAAAAAAAAAAAAGGAAAAGAAAGGAAGAAAGAAAGAAAAAATTTCTAACGTGCTTTTTTTCTTTTATCATTGGTATGAAAATAGCCTTTACGTATAGAATTACCCATATACAAATATCTAATATACTGCTCGTCTCTAACATCGTCCATAACTAAAAGCCGTTTTATGAGCTTCTTCTGCCTGTTGCTAGCTTTTCCATTTTCACAGAAACTCAACACGTTCCAACCACTTCTTTCTGAAGCAGTGTTCTGGCAGAAAATCAATGAATAAATCATTTGTCTCAAAGTAAAAATGGTCTGCTATTGTTTTACCGAACAAAGTGAAAACCCGTCATATTTCTTACCTATTATTTCGTAACTGCAGTAAAAGCACCTGTCTAACGTTCCTTGTAGTATTTGTTTACACATGTGCTATACCACAGAAAAAAAAGAAATAAAGGGTAAAAATAGAAAAGAAAATGAAAAGAAAATCTATTCTCTGGGTCACGAGTTTGAATGATTCTTTTTATGGCTTATTCCATTATGACATTATCTTTTGTCTCATCATTGTTATTAGATAAAATAAAAGAAAACTCGTGTTTCTTTAAACATGACAAATTATGGAAAAAAAAATTATGGATCGTTCTGCAAAAATTGTCTCGTTAGGCACAAAATGTTAAAATTACCTTATTTTCAATAAAGAACTAGTATGTTGTGGCCACCACAAGACTTTCTTCTATATTTTCCTATACAAATTCACTCAATAACAAAAAAAAAAAAAAAAAAAAAAAAAAAACGATTTTTTTTCTAAGTCTTTTTTGATTAAAAAAAAAAAAATCTATAACTTTGTTTTAAATTATCACATATTTATAGTTCAACTATTCGTTTTAAAGGTATTGACGAGACCCTTCGAAAAATACCCAACTTGAAAATTTATCCTCCCCGGAGGGTACTTCCCCCCTGCCCCCACATGCACAATTTTTTTTTACTAATTAACTACTACTATTATCAATAATTCATATTAATTTTATAATCACAGGTTAAGAATAACTCTCATTATGTACATTTATACGAAATTTTGTCCTATACTGCCATGTTAAAAATTTAGAAAGAATACGATCACAGCATCACCTGTTGAACGATTGATCCCCAAATCTAACAGCACCAGTTTATGTCAGGGGCCAACTCAATACCAAGTTTGGTTAAATTTCGTTTAAAAAAAAAAAAAAAGTACGATTCTTTTCCTAAGTTTTTTTTTTTTTTTCGTTAAAAGTAAAAAAAAATCGATAACTTTGTTTTAAATTATCACAGATTTATAGTTCAACCATTCGTTTTAAAGGTATTGACGAGACCTTTCGAAAGATACCCAACTTGAAAATTTACTCCCCTCGAGGTGGGACTTCCCCCCCCCCTGGGGGGGGGTCGCGAGGCTCCTACACATACAATTTTTTTTTCCCAGTTGACTATCTGTATTATAAATAATTCTTGTAAATTTCATAATGATTACTAAAAAATAATTCTCTTTATGCACATTTATGCAAAATTTTGTCCTATATCACCATGTTAAAAATTTAGAAAAAGCGGGATGGCAACGCAACCTGTAAGACAATTTTTACCAAAAGTTGATAGGCACTAATTTATGTCAAGGTGCTACTACATACCAACTTGTATGAAATTCTGTGCAGTAGTTCCTGAGATACAGTTGCCACAAAATTTTGTCACACACACACACAGACAGACAGACAGACAGACAGACATTTTCTAAAAATGGTCAAATCGTGTTCTACAGCTCTCAAAACGTGTAAATCCATCAAAAACCCGAGGTCGAAAATTTTTACGAATCCAGTACTTTCTTCTATTGAATATAGAAGAAAGTAAAAAGCTGGAATGTCTCCACTCGACTTTTCGAGCATTTAGTAGATATCAAACAGTTTAAACAAATTTGAATTGTTCAGTATATCAGTAAATAATCAAACATGAAGAGTATAAAAGGGTGTTAGACTATTTCTTCTAGAATTCAAATATTTGTACAATAGACGGCAATGTATCTGGATGCATTTTTGCGTCCCTGTAAAAGAGTACAAATTTTAAGCAAGTAGATTCCAGGAGCGACTGTTTTGCAAGGAAATTCTGAAACATATCAGTTTTAGCCCCTTTTAAATAATTTTATGAACATCATACAATTACTCCCAATAAGGCGCAATATGTGTAATTTATTCCATATACACATGAATTACCTATAATTCTTTTACAACGTAAAAAAACTATAAGTAATGCACACATAATTTTACATAATGATCATACATTAGCAATGTAGCATACGTTTGTTTTTTATGTCTTAAACAGTTTAACACTACTATATCGAACTTCAATTAATTTGAGTCCATATACCGCAATGTAGAAGAATTAGGTTTTGATCTCTGACAAGGAAAAAAAAAAGTCCTGCTCTTATATATTTTCACAAATTTCTTTCCCCGATAACCTGTAACATGCCTAACCAGTTTTATCTTAATCAAATATATAAAATGTATACGCTACACGTTTCAAGTAATTTGAGTCTATAAACCGTAATAATAAAGATTTTTTTTTAAATCCCTGTAAAAGAACTGTAAGTCCTACGTTCATCAAAATTTATACATGTTGCATGACATATGACATATCTACCAACTTTGAGTTTAATCGAATAAAGTGTCTAAACGTTGTTTTATTCACTTACACAAATACACATATCACCGTAAAGAGAGCAAAAATGAATTTAGAAGATCCTAAAACACAATGATACATCAAAATCCGATGGTGGAATTTTTTCATAATAAGAATACTTTCTTTACATAGTATATATTCGGAAAGTAAAAATAAAAAAATAAAATTATTTTTTAAAGAGCTGTTTACATGTAAAAATCAATTTTGTTTTTTCTCCTCGCAAAGAAAAATAAGAGATACAATATTTCAACATGTAGGAAAAAAGCGAAAAACAGAAAGAGCAAACGGAAAATATTTATTATTTCTAAGACAAACAAATAATGTTAGTTTAAAATCTTTTTCTTACTCCTTGGCAAATTAAGGTTCTTTTACTAAACTCGAGAAGTAATGAATAATACATTTTCATTAGAGGAGAAAGGTCTTATATAGGCATAGTTGATCCGATTGGATGAAAAAGAGAGAAATAGAAACTGGTTGTTTTGAAAATTTTCATTAACATAGTTAAACTTTTTAAACAAGATTTCACAAAAAGAAAACCGATGGGTGGATGTTCCTTCATTTGATTTTTTTTTTTTTTCTTTTTAAATAAAGTTTGTGTTTCTTGAAAGATTTAAAATGGGCATTATATTAAGGAAACTATCTGTATTTGTGTTCTTGAAGGATTTAAAATGGATATTATACTAAGGAAGCTATCTGTTAAAACAAATATCGTCACAATTAACACTAAAATTTATATATATATATATATATTCTTTTCTTTTCTTTCTTCCTATTATTTTCTTTTCTTTTCTTTTTCCTATTATTTTCTTTTCTTTTCTTTTCTTATTATTTTGTGTGTGTGCGTTTGTTTGGATAATACAGATATTAAATATTAATCAAAACTTTTATAGTATGACCATTTAAAAACGTTCTTTTATGTCCCTCTAGGATATTAATGGGACGAAAAATTAAATAAAACCTGAATACGGCTCTCGCCTCGCACACATGTATAAATTCATTACCGTGAAAATTGCAAAGAGGATTTTAGATTTAGGGTACTATAAAACGTATCAATATACGACAAAACTTATAGTCAAATTTTACCATGATTACAATACATTACTTTCACAGTCTCTGTTTGGAAAGTAAAAACAAAATTAAAATACAGTAGCCGCCGCTTTATAAAATCACGTTTGTTTTCATCAAAATGATTTTATTAAGCGGCTGCTTTTTATATCCGGCGAACATGCCCGAACTCGATAAAAGAGTATTCATTTTCTAAATGTGGAAAGAAATTCTTCGCTCTTCCATCTATCAACTAGCCATCCGTAGGAATGGAGTTTTCGTTACTTATCATTCATGTAAAATTTTCAGCTTTTAAGGACAAAATTACGTAAAAGATGAAAAATTTCTTTGACCTGGCATTCTTGAACCTATCTAGAAGTGCTGCATTGATGACTTTTGCTTTTCCGATTCATTTTTGCTTGCGGTTCACTCTTCCGTTTGGTAGAATTTAGGCACTAATATAATATTTATTCTTATGTTTTTATGAAGCAAATTGAGAAATTTCAAGCTTCGATGTCGCCTTCCTTTGACTATACATTTGAAGAAAACGATCATACTTTACCAAAATTTCACGCTTTACCTTCAAAATAAAAAAATTTCGCTTGCATATCTTGCAGCTAAGTTGCTTCAAAATAAGAACTAGAAACTCTATTTGAATATTTAAAGACAGAAACAAACTCATTGGCCAATCATTTGGCGAACTCATTCCCTGAATTCATAACTGCAACAGTGCGGAGTGTTTTTTTTTTTTTTTTTTTTTTTAGGGGGGGGGGGGGGGGTAAGAGGTGTAAAATGTTTGACAAAAAGTAAAAATGTGATGGCTTACTATGTTTTGTTTCATTTTTTCATTTCAAAAATCCGGTGAGAAAATATAATTTGTTGTTCAGCTTACATACATGATCATTTTTACTGTTGAAGAGATTTTCTTTTGAGTTTATTAACCGCCGATGCTGATTTTATTAAGCGACGGTTTCCATGGATTTGATTCCGGACCCAGCAATTTGATCAGATTAAGCGGCTGATTTTATTAAACAGTGACTTTAAAAAACGACGGGTACTGTACTTCAAAAAGTATGCCTATACCAAAATCTCATACTCAGTGATTACACTACTTTCATATCATAGTATATATTCAAAAATAAAAAATTGAAAAAAGCGTAAAATAAAATTCATTATATCAGATTTTCTATTGTTTATTTATTTATTTATTTATCTATTTTTATTTTTATTTTTATTTTTATTTTCATTTTTTATTGTATCCTTATGAAGTTGTTTATTTAGTCAATTTTTTTTCAGCTATAGAATTAAATTTAGATTTTTAAAGAAAATATTTGCATAAACAGAGAACAGATGTAAAATTTATATAGTGTTGTCGCTGTTTTTAATTAGAACTTTTAACGATCTTCACGTATGTTACAATTAATTTACATATTACGACAAGAATCTACCTTCAGTCTTGGAAAAAATGTAAAAATGTCAAACAACAAATACTTTTTTTCTCTCTTTTTTTTTTTTTTTTTTTTTAATCCCGATATATTTTCGACCTCTATGTACCAATGGTACATTAAAGCGCCACCTCACAAAATCTTCATTAAATACTATGATGAAGAGATATGCATAATTTTTATTACTTATATCTTTAGTAATTTCTCTTAAGTAGCTAAAAATATGTAACTCGGATACATTTTTTTTTTTCTTTTAGATAATGCAATAAATAACGAGTTAAAAAATCGAGAAAAAATATTACATTCAGTTATTGTAACTGTACTAGTTGTGGACATTTTAAGGACATTTACTGGCTATTTTTGTAAACTCCTTAATTTTAAAGTCTCTGAATACGAGTTCGATTCCTTAATTAACTCTTTCTGTACATAACTATACCACGAAAAATCTTATTTGAAGCAATTTTATACGCTTATTTTACCACATAGCTTAAAATGTGTCAGTAGTGAACACTTGAAAAAAAAAAAAATAATAATAATAGTGGACATCTTTGTATTTATTTCAAATAATATGAAATAAAATACAGAATAACTGTAAATATATATTTAACTAATAAAAAGCCATTTTATTAGTTAGAGACTTAATTTATAAATAAGAAGCTAAAAGAAGGGAAATATTAAGAAGAATTATTAAAGAAGCTACATATGAAATAATAACTACTTCCGAAAAAGAAAATTTCATTGATTTCATTGATTCAATGTATAAAGTTTATGCACACACATACAAGATTTTTTTTTTTTTTTTTTTTAATGTAATGATCGTAAAGTAAATAATCTGGTGTGTCAGTCACACTATTTTCTCTTACCCTGAAATTTAATACTATAAATACAGGTTGGAGATTACGAGGTATGATAACGAGTACGGCTATGTAAACCTATGTTAAACAATTCAAATTAGGCTTAGGAAGAGTTTTATATGATAATTAGTTCTACACCCCGTTTCATTAATGTACAAAAAACAAGCGATGAATATTTAGCTCAAAACATACATTATTTACCATATCTCTATGAGGAATTTATTTCGATTCCCGAATAGCTTTCCTGGAAATGGTAAAATATTATTAGTAAAGCACATCCACTAACAACAAATAATTAGTGTGTTGTGGTCAACACACGACTTTCTTTTATATTTTCCTATACAAATTCACTCAGTAAAAACAATTTATTAAAATTATTAGTTAAAAAAATTATCTTCCATGATAATGCACACGTTTTACATATTAGAGAAGTAGTATAACACTAATATATATATATATATAAAGTTGAATTTATTCTCAATATTGCATTTAAAAAAAAGAAAATTTTTTTTTTTTTGGTTAAAAATTTAAAAAAATCGATAACTTTAATTTAAATTACCGCAGATCGATGGTTCAACCATTCGTTTTAAAGGTATTGGCGAGCTCTTTTGAAAGATACCCATCATGAAAATTTACTTCCCTCGAGGGGGGGGGGGACTTCCCCCCAGGGGGGAGGTGAGGCTCCTAGATACACAAAATGTTTTTCCCAGTTGACTCTCTCTATTACAAAAAATATATATATTCGTTTCATTCGGTTTAGTGCAGTCTATATATGTTAAACTCTACTTACCTGCAATTTCCCCCATAGACGCAATGTATTTGAATACTTTTGAGTGTCCATGTACACGAACCATTGGCTTCATCTCAACGAAAAGCTTAGTGTGATACACATGTGTATCCCTATGTGATACACATTTAGAATACCGAGTTTGGAATTTCTGCTACTATTTGGTCTTGAGATATGCTGATAACAGACAGACACACATACAGACACACAGACCATTCGCTAAAAACATGATTTTCGTATTCAGGAGACCTCAGAACATGTAAATGTAACAAAAACTCACGTTCGAAAATTTGACCCTAAAACAATACTTTTTCGACCCTATGGGCAAGAGAAAGTAAAAATGGCTGTTTTTCTAAATAACATAATAATTTTTACTGAAACGATTGCGACAGATTTTTTGTTGATGGTTTTGTGTTTTAAGATTGATGATATTATTGTATAAAAGAAGTTCTATAAAAGAACCAGATGTATAAATGTCCAGTCTTACAATCATCTTGCATGTAAAATTATTTTTTAAATGCGAATGATATATCTGAAATAGAGAATAAATATTAACTGGAAAACTTTTTATTTATTATCACTAGACAATACTAAAGAAACTACAAACATAGTTGCCAACTTGGCAGCTTTTGGTTACCAGAAAATTTTAATATATATACTTTTTTAATTATTTTATCAGTAAAAACTGTTACAATTCACTGATTATATAAAATAAATATTTGTAATAAATTTTTCCGATAGCCCAAATTGTGCTAAGATGGCAACCATGACTACAGGCAATACCGAAAATTCTAGAAAAAAAGTGAAAGAAAGGTAAAAGATAAAAAAGTACAGCGTCTAGAATGAACAGTGTGGAAAGCGGCGAATAAAATTGTACTAAAAAAATTAAGCCTGTCACCAGATGTCATTGTAATCGAAGCTAGTGCCACGACAACAAAACCGAGACTCCCTATTGGTTAATTATATGCTTAGATCACGTGATTAAACTGACGAAACTGGGAAAAGCCAATCAGGTCTTCGATTTGAGATCTTTTTATAGGAAAATGCATTCTAAAAATTGCATCTTGACAATCTATGCACGCGTCATTTTAAAGCTACTGTTGAGCCACATATCCTAAAACTAGCAGTGAGGACGCGTCTAAAATGTTGGAAGGATGCTAGCTTGACCGACAGTTTGAAATTGGGAAAACATCCAGTAATACCGCGCTCTGTTATTGCTCAGTTTCTCCGAGTCAGATGACTATCACCCCTATTTTAGCATTGTACTCGTTGAGTTAGCGCTTGCGCAGATGCTTCCATGGTTTCATGAAATGTGGTCGAAGAATAGCAATACTAACAGAATATAAACAAAATATAAATTATTGCCAAACATTGACTACAAAACGCAATAATAAAAAGTATAATCAAAATAATTACCTTTTTTTTTTTTTTTTTTTTTTTTTTCTTAAACAAAAAATTATGTACAAAAACATCGCCAATATGGCAACAAAAATCGCCATGGGAGCCTTATACTAAAACTGTAACCTTTTACTATAAATAATGAATGACGCGTGTTTAATTAACTCTTTTTTAGAGATAAGTTATAAAACTGTACTGCATGGGCAAGTATGAAAATTGGGTCATCAAACACGAATTTTATTTTGAAACCTTTCTTTGAATGGTTTTGTTTTGATCCCACAATATTTGTTTGGTTGTAATAATAATTTGACTTCTAGAGTTAGAATTAAAACTAGGTGGGGAAATTGATGTAAGATTTATGAGTTTCAACTTTTAAATGTAAATAAGAATAAAATTTCGCACGGACTTGCTAGTTATATTAATAATTTCCTCGAACTTTTTGTTTTTAAAATGGAAAAAACTCATATTAACAAATCATGAATACTTTGTGGATTCTATTAACAGATTCACAGAGAAAAACTTTTATCACGTCTAATTCATTATTTGTGAACTGAAGATATAATTTTCTAAAACTAAGTACATTTTCATATGTTAGTAATTACGAATTTTATTTCTGGTAAAAGTGGAATTATTAGAGATTGTTAATTGAAAGAAAAATGTGGTAAGTGCAAAGGGGAGTAGAATTTAAATCCTGATTTTTAGAAAAAAAAAAAATGTTTAGTTTCAATGTTTCATAATATGTGTGCGATTATTTTAACATCACTGAAAAAATAAATAAACAATATTAAGAAAAAAAAACAAATCTGGAGTGACTCCACTCGACTTTCCGAAAATTGAGTAATTAACAGTTTTGTAGATAAAGTAAAGAAAGAGGAGTTGTTAAACAAACAAAAGAGAGAAAACCGTAATAGAGTGTTTGAGTATTTTTCTCCATATATTACACGATGTTTTATTTAACGCTACTGAACTTTGAGCCCATAGATCATAATGATAAAGAATTTATCGTTAAGTCCCTGTAAAAAAACCTATAAATGCTAGATTCACAAAAATGCTTATAGTTAGTGCAACAGTGATTTATAATATTCATATAAATTTTCAGCTCAATTGAATAAGGCGTTTAGACGCTATCACACTTTTAAAAATTTTGCCCCATAGGCCATAATGATAAAGAATTTTTCTTTGTGTCCCTGTAAAAGAACTGTAAGTGCTAGATTCACCAAAATGCTTATAGTTAGTGCAACAGTGATTTATAATATTCATATAAATTTTCAGCTCAATTGAATAAGGCGTTTAGACGCTATCACACTTTTAAACATTTTGCCCCATAAGCCATAATGGTAAAGACTTTTTCTTTGTGTCCCTGTAAAGAAACTACAAGTGCTAGATTCTCCAAAATCTATAAGATTGAGTATCTGTGACCTACAATATGTGTATAAATTTTTTGCTCAATTAAATAAGGTGTTTAGATGCTATCTCACTTTTAAGATTTTGGTCCCATAGGCCATAATGATAATGAATTTTTCTTTGTGTCCCTGTAAAAAAACTGTAATTGCTAGATTCACCAAAATCAATAGGGTTCGTACTATGGTGACTTACAATATACGTGCCAACTTTCAGCTTATTCGAACAAAGCGTTTAGACGCTAGCGTGTTCACTCACAGACATACACACAGACATACATACATCATCGCAAAAATAATGAAAACGGACTCAGGGGACCTCGAAACGTATAGAAGCATCAAAATCTCAAATTCGGATTTTTGACATGATTACAATACTTTCCTCACTATAGTGTTCGGAAAGTAATTAGTGAGGAAAACTATTTTTGTTGCTTCAAGGAAAAAAAAAAAAAAATACTCTTACAGTTCAGAAAACAATTTCCTGAAATAGGAACTTTATTAAGCAATATAAATATAGAAGTCAGGCAAAAAGTTAATAAATAGTTATAAGAACAAAAGGAAAAATTTATACATACACATACACACATATATACAGAAAGAGAGTGATGAAAACACAAAAATATATTTGCTACAAACGCATGTATTTTCTTTTAAGTTGTTGCGTTGAAAATAAAATTTACTCTCTTCCGTTTTCTTATTCTCACTGTAGTAAGTTAATTAAAAGTCTTCCTCTATAGCATTTTTCACATGTGTCAAAACACTGAAAAGTTTTTTTTTTAAATTTTGTTTCATACAAAGTGTCCTAAGCAACTTCAGTGTTCCGCAAAATACCTGAAAAGAAAAAAAAAAATGTCAGAGAGCAAAAATAAACAACTTTCCTGCATTTAGATGTCAGACTGTAAGTTGATGTATTCTCCTCTTGCCTAAGGAGTACGAAGTCATATTTCTGAGTTAGTGAGACAAGTCAATGTCTTCCGCATGCTGCTTTCATTGCAACATTCGAGTAGCTGCAAGCATGACATACAGACCATACAATTTATTTCACAACTTAACAGTCTGTTTTAAAATTAATAGAATGCATATTTAAAACGTATGAAAATTATTAAAATAACTAGCAAACCCGTGCGAAATGTTCGCATTTTATTTCTTTTCTTATTTACCTTTAAAATGTGAAACTCATAAATGCCATACCAATTTCACCACCTAATTAAAATTTTAATTTACCAGAAGCCAAATTATTAATAAAACCAAATTAATATTGTTCAATAGTGAAACCAAAATCATTCAAAGAAAGGTTTTTCAAATAAATTTCATGGTTCACGACCCAATTTTCATACTTCCACTGGCAGTACAATTTTAATATAGGACTCTCACGACGCCTTTTAAATTTTTGTCGTCATGTTGGCGATGACTTTTTATTAATTTTGGTACATTTTTTTAAAAAGTAAATAAATAAATAAAATAATTCCTATTTTGATTATATTTTTTATGATTGTGTTTTTTAGTCAATTTATCACACAAAAGTTCATATTCTGTATATATCTTTAAAATATTGCTAGGTTTAAAATGACGCTTGCAAAGATTCTAAAGAAACAACTGTTAAAAATACATTTTTGTTCGTAAAATAATCTCATCAGACAAATGTCGCCATTTTTTCTTATTAGTCCATTGAGCTAAGTCCGCGTGCTTAAATATTGTTCATGTATAAATATTATTTTTTTTCCTCGCGTATCGTATCGTTTCGATAAAAAAATAATTGAAACTGGTCCACATTAGAGAAATAGTATATAGATTGTGATTTTTTTTTTTTTTTTTTGGACGGGAGGCAGGGGGGGGGGGGTATATTTTCAAATGCACTTAATAATTAAAAAAATATAGATTTTACTTGTAAATATATTTTATATTACATAGGTATTGGGAGTACAAATTAATTCGGTCCGTTTTCAATAGATGGCTCTGGCTGATTTGTTTACTGAATAATGATAGATGTTTTTGGCATTGTTAGAAAGGTTTGACCTTTGTCAACCATATTCAGTCAACGAAGCTTCGAGTTTTATACAACAACATTGGTTTTTTGAGCATTCAATATGTCGAGTTTTGTGCTAAAGAAACAACATTTGCGGGAAGTTTTGATTTTCTTTTTTAATTGGAAGAAAAGTGCCGCTGAAGCGCATCGATCGCTTGTGGAAGTTTATGGTGAATCTGCGCCATCTGATAAATCATGTAGAGAGTGGTTTCGACGCTTCAAAAATGGTGATTTTAGTGTCGAAGACAATGAGCGCCCGGGCCAGCCGAAAAAGTTAAAGACGCCGAATTGGAGGAATTGCTCGATCAAGATCCGCTAAAACCTAGCGAAACAATTACTGGCGAACGCTACCGACTGCAATTAATGCGTTTGAGCCGAGCATTGCGTGAAAAACGGCCAGAAACCATCGAAAGACACGACAAGGTAATTTTGCTAATGACAATGCTCGGCCCCATGTGGCAATTGTCGTTAAAAATTACTTGGAAACGTTGAAATGGGAGGTCCTACCCCACCCGCCGTATTCGCCAGACCTTGCTCCTTCTGATTATTGGTTGTTCCGACGGATGCATCACGATTTGGCTGGACACCGCTTCACTTCTTTCGAAGAAATTCAAGAATGGCTCGATTCATGGTTTGCGTCCAGAGAGGACTCATTTTTCAGAGATGGAATCCGAAAATTGCCAGAAAGGTGGACAAAAGTTGTGGCTACCGATGGACAATACTTTGAATAACATGTTTTTTCATTTTGATAATAAATAAAATGTTTTTTTAACGAAAAAAAACGGACCGAATTAATTTGTACTCCCAATATTTGTCAGTCTGGGTTTTTATTCCTTTAATATTTTAGAGGTTGTGTTCGAGTAGGTTTCATGTCACCCTAGTGCAATACAAGAGGCAACTGACGACAATTTTGGACTTACCCCTGCGTGTGATCAGTAGACGTGCCATCTCAATTTTGATCTTCCGAGGAGGGGATGGTTCTCTCGCTTAAATGACCCCCAAAGGTACAATTTGGATGGGAACATGGAGGACATTGCTGCCACGACGGACTTTAGAGTGCACCAGTCACTATTAGTATAGGGAAAAGTGGGGCACCTTGGGGCACCTTCAATTTCAGTTTTAATTTGGTAAATAGGAATTAGTTTTCCCAAGACATCATAGTGGACAGCACAGTCTATTTTTCAGTATAATTTGGAAGTTCTCACATTAGCAGGTAAAGATTAATCCAAATTTCCTTGCTTTGAAAGATTCAAAGTTACATTAATGAGTGATTTCATAAACAAATTTCTTGCGCAAGAAATGAAATAATTAAAATCTGAACATGTGGAAATAAAAATGTGGACTTTCATAATAATTTTAATGTTAAAAAATGCATTGTACTGCTAAATCCAATTTTTTGAGAGTTACTTTATGATAATGATCCAAGCGGGGCAGGTTGGGACACATAATGGTGGGATAGGTTGGGACATTCTCTCAACAAGCCCCATCACTGTGCAATGCAAAGAAAGTAATATTTGCATATACTATATAAAATTTATTGAGACTTTAAATGTGCTAAAATTGGGAATATGGTTACTGTTATTAAGAATTTTTTTTTGTCTTTAGAATTTAGACGAGAGAAATTTTCGAATATAAAATACAACAAGTCCTTCCGGCTCATTCGGAAAGGTAGGTTGATTTCTTTTTTCTTATCAAGTAGCTGCCATTTTCAACCAAAATGTCTGCTACAAATTATTAATGGACTTGGTAGAAATATTGATGTGGGCTATGTATATATGGAGTTTTAAGCAAATCGGTAAATAAATACTTTAATGTGAATTTGAAATTTTCAAGTAACCGATGCTAGATAAAAAGTTGGCGGTCGAAGTTGGCAAACGAATATATCAAATTCATTTGTGAGATAAGTCTACTGTATATATTTATATCGAATTAATTCATAATTTCAAAAGTTATCGCGTTGACAAATTAAGCGGCTGCCACATGGATTAAAATGACGGAACGAGTTGCTCAGTGAACTAATCCAAGATATTTGTAAGATAAGTCCACTGTCCAACTTTGGTTCGAATAAATTCAATATATCAAATGTTACCGCGATAATAGATTCTCAAGTGGCCGCGTTCAAGTGGCCGCAACATTGAAACAAAATTGCGGAAAAACTTGCGAAATGAAATCATAGATATTTGAATAAAAAATCCACTTTTCAACTTCGGTTCAAATTAATTAAATATTAAAAAAATTATCGTGATAACAATTTTCAAGAGGCCGCCACTTGGAAACAATATGACAGAGCAACATGCCCAGCAAACTCATCCAAGATATTTGAAACATAAGTTTACTGTTCAACTATAGTACGAATCAGTGCAGTATTTCATAAGTTATTGCTATGAAAAATTTTCAAGTGGCAGTCTAAAAGGCTGCAACTTGGAAACAAAATGGCGGAGCAACTTGCACAGTGAAACTCTCCAAGATATTTGTATGATAAGTTCACTGTACAATTTTGGTTCAAACTAATTCAGTATTTAAAAAGTTATCGTAATAAAAAAATTTCAAATGGTACCTGGATTTCCAGTGGCTGCCACTTGAAAACAAATAATCTGGTGTGTCACTCACACGACTTTCTCTTACCCTGAAATTTAATACTATAAATACAGGTTGGAGAATTAGAGGTAAGATAAAGAGTACTGTTATGTAAACCTATGTTAAACAATACAAATTAGGCTTCGGAAGAGTTTTATATGATAATTAGTTCTGTGTGAGGGGGGGGGGGGCTACCACCCCCATCAAACCCCTGTTTCATTAATGCACCTACATTTATATAGAATTTAATTCTGTTATTAAAATTAAAAGTTTACTTAAAATTATACAGACAATTTTCACACGCAACATTCATTGAAACTTATCAATCTTGATCAAACTTTTCCAGCAACAAACATATTAACTTCAAAATACAACATTTGGATCTCCTAAAATTATTCATTTTTAACTCTCTAAGAGACACATACAAAGATCAAATGTTAAAAAACTTGACTACGGTAATTAGGAAGCCTCAAAACGTGTAAATATACAAAAAACAAGAGATGAATATTTAGCTTAAAACATACATTATTTACCATATCTCTATCAGGAATCTATTTCAATTCCCGAACAGCTTTCCTAGAAATGGTAAAATATTATTAGTAAAGCACATCCACTAACAACAAATAACTAGTGTGTTGTGGCCACCACACGACTTTCTTCTACATTTTCTTATAGAAATTCACTCAGTAAAAATAATTTATTAAAATTATTATGTAAAAAAATTATCTTCCATGATAATGCAGACGATTTCCATATTAGAGAAGTAGTATAACACTAAATATCCAAAAAAAGTTGAATTTATTCTCAATATTACATAACAAAATTTTTTTTTCGTTAAAAATGAAAAAAAAAAAAAAAATCGATAACTTTATTTTAAATTATCGCAGATCGATGGTTCAACTATTCGTTTTAAAAGAATTGGCGAGCTCTTCTGAAAGATTCTCATCATGAAAATTTACTCCCCTCGAGGGGGGACTTCCCCCCCCCCCAGGG
The DNA here is from genome assembly GCA_963930645.1 of Salticus scenicus. Taxonomy (NCBI): domain Eukaryota; kingdom Metazoa; phylum Arthropoda; class Arachnida; order Araneae; family Salticidae; genus Salticus; species Salticus scenicus. The sequence continues at coordinate 253,320,029 of OZ005654.1, forward strand.
GGAGGCGAGGCTCCTACATACACAATTTTTTTTCCCCAGTTGACTATCTCTATTACAAAAAATATATATTCGTTTCATTTGGTCTAGTGCAATCTATAGATGTTAAACTCTACTTACATGCAATTTCCCCCACAGACTTAATGTATTTGAATACTTTTGAGTGTCCCTGTACACGAATCATTTGCTTCATCTCAACGAAAAGCTTAGTATAGCATCCCTATATGATACACATTTAGAATACCGAGTTTGGAATTTCTGTTACTATTTGTTCTTGAGATATGCTGATAACAGACACACACACAGACCATTCGCTAAAAACATGATTTTCGTATTCAGGGGACCCCAGAACATGTAAATATAACAAAAACTCACTTTCGAAAATTTGACTCTAAAACAACACTTTCTCTACCGTAAGGGTAAGAGAAAGTAAAAAGCAGTATGAGATGCCCAGCGAACTTATCTGAGATATTTGAATGATAAATCCGTTACCCAAATTTGATACAAAGTGATTCAGTCATTCAGTATTACAAAAGTTATGATTATGACAAATATTCAAGTGACCGTCACCTGGAATCAAAATGGCGAAGCAAGTTACCATGCAAACCTATCCAAGATATTCGAACTGTAAGTTCACGACCCAATTTTAGTTTGAATCAGTTTAGTATTTTAACCCTTTGCGGCGCAAGACAATTTGAAACAGTTAAATTATACTGTCACCGGAATTCATGAACTAAATTAAACTAAAAGAAATTTTAAATTTTAAGGTATAAAAAAACCGGCCTTTTCTGATATGTTATAAACGTAAATTTTTGCTGAAAAATTTCCGGGATGAATTTTTGCAGCTAGATCTTAAATTTTGCGTCCTCGCAGCGAGGACACCGCGCGTTAAGGGGTTAAAAGTTATCGTGATGGCACATTTTCAAGTGGCAGCCTGATTTCAAGTGGCTGAAACTTGGAAAAAAAGTGTCAGATCAAATTGCCCAGTGAACTCCTCCAAGATATTTATATGGTAAGTTCGCTGTCCAACTCTGGTTCGAATTGAATCAGAATTTAAAAAGTTATAATGGTTATAAATTTTCAAGCGGTAGCCTGATTTCAAATTGTCCCGCTTAGTATGTTAAAAATCGTGCATAAAGTTCATTAATAAACTTGGTTGACACCCTTATATGGTCTATGTATATATCAAAATTCAAGAAAATCCGGTCTTAAATACGCTTTTTACAACGTGAATTTGAAATTTTCAATTGGCCTCCACTTAAAACAAAATTGTGGAGCAACTTGGTTAACAACCTCATTCAAGATATTTATAAGATAGATTTGCTGTCCAAATTTGGTTCGATTTGCAGTATTATTTCGGAAGTTATCGTGAATATAAATTTTCAAGTAGTAGCCTGATTTCAAGTGGCTCTGCTTAATTTAAGATATCCGCCACTGTTAAAAATAGCCGATAAAGTTTAAAGAAATATTGATAACTTGATTGAAACCCTTACATGTTCTATTTATACATTAAAATTCAAAGAAATTCGGAATACGCATTTTCAAGTGGTTTCCACTTATAAACAAAATGACAGAACAACTTGGTTAACAAACTCATCCAAGGTATTCATAAAATAAGTTCACTGGCCAAATTTGGTTCGATTTGGAATATTATTTCGGAAGTTATCGTGATGTTTAATTTTTAAGTGGTACGTTTAATTTAAGATACCCGCCACTTTGTTAAAAATAGCAGATGAGGTTTCTTGAGACCATTATATGGTCTATATTTACATCAACATTCAAGCAAATCCGGCCTTAAATACGCTTTTTACAATGTGAATTTGAAAATTTCAAGTGGCCGCCTCTTGAAAGCAAAAAAGCGAGCTATTTAGTTAACGAACTCATCCAAGATATTACCACGTTTTTATTAACTCGCCTTCTTGTTTGTTTGTCCAGTACAAATCTTGCGATCGATTTTTGACTAGCTAGACATTTGAAACTTTTAAAATAGCTCCGAACATGATGACAATGCATTCTTTTAATACTTTTATTCCATTAATAAATGTTTGAAAATTTCTTATAATTGCTCTCTTTATTACGCATTTGATAATTTTCTTTCAAGTTGATGGGATAATTCATCAAAATTTTTAAAAAAGTATTTTTTAATACATAGAATCGTCAAGTTTATATGATTCAACAGAAAATTTAAAAACGTGGTATATAAAAAGTTCTTTTTATGTTGTAATTATTTATAAGATAAGTTCGCTGTCCAAATTTGGTTCGATTTGAATTATTATTTGGGGAGTTATCGCGATGACAAAATTTTTATTATATACCGTAATTTTCTGGTAGATACCACTCAGGTTATATAATCCAGTTTTGCACCATTAACTTCAATTGATAAATAAATTTATATTTGTACGAGCTCTTCCTTCGAAAAAGTATAGATTTCTCTATTAAATAAAATTTCTGGTGGAGGAATGACACATCTTAACTGCAGGTTATCTACCAGAAATTACGGTATATATAGATAGAAAAACGAAGTGATTGAAATAGGTCGATTTCTAAAGAAATCAACCTAATATTTGTTAATTTAATATACTAGCACACTATACATTGTCATTTGTTAAACTCTAAGTCTATAAATAAAGATTTATTAATGAGCTAAACTGAGTATTTTTTATGCATAGCAGTTTTATTGTCAATGTCGCAAGGTGCCCTACCCAGTGGGGCAGGTTGGGACCAGTGGCGGCTCGTGCACCGAAAATTGGTGAAGAGGCACACTGTATTTTACGCTGTATTCATTTATAGAATATAAATTTACATTTATATAAGTATTTTTAGATAATTTTAGTTAAGACCCTGCTTAATAAAAATTATGATTGAAAATACTTAAATATTATTTTTGAGCTCTTCACCTATTTTCGGTTCACGAGCCGTCACTGGTTGGGACATTGTAAAGATTTAAAAAAAATTTTTACTGAAATTAAATTTCATGGAATACAGCATTGGAATAAATTTTAACTGAAATAGGAATGCTTAAACTTTGTGTCAAACTGAGGTTGGTGAAAATTGAATAAAAAATAAATTTTCAAAAAATCATTATCTAAAAAGTGACCCAAGGTGACCCACTTTTACCTACACGATGGCCGTCGGCCAACTCGAGTATCGAACCTGCAATCTTCCGATTGCGAGTTTGGCGCTCTACCGACCAGGCTACCACGGCACAAAATGTTTTTAAAGTTCTATAAAGACGCTTTAAATATATTTACTCATGACATCATAAATAAAAAGTCATAATTATTTTTTAACACTATTGGGAAGAATAAAAAAAGCACAACATAACTGAAAATACGCCTCCAGAAATTTCATCTAATGAACCTGAATATTTGTGAGTGACACTTTAAAGGAATAATTAATATCAATCATATTACTTTCTATAAAAAACATCAATTAAAGCATCTGAAAAATGTTGATTTCGCATTTTTACTATAGCTACCATCTTTACTATACTATAATAAAAAAATGTTGAAATTTGCTTATAAGAAATACTTTATTTAGACCATAATGAATCAAAAAATTTTAGAGAACCCATGGAAAAAGCACCATCTACAGATAAGATGTCTTAGGAAAATGTATCGATTACACGATTGAACAATGGTTTTTTAAATAAGACGATTGGCCTAATGTAGAAATGTTATGCAGAAACACCAGAACAACAAATAATCTGGATGGCTGGCACAGCAAAATAAATAGAATATTTGGAAAAAATCATCCAAATGTATTCGAAGTTATACTTTACTTAAAAGAAGATGCTGCTTATTATGATTTAGTAAGGGCCAAATCAGAGCTAAATTATTCCACCACAGGAAAGGTTTCAGAGTTATTGTGATGCCGATGAAGCTATAACAAAAACTTTGGATGAGTATACTTCTCGAAAAATCTGTTTTCACGAAAGTTTAAAAAAAAACTCGGCTATCATATGAAGTTTTACAATATTGCACTTTAATCTACCTGACAATAAATAATTTCTCTGCGAATTAGCTGAACTGATAAGGATAGTTCATTGTATTTTCCGCCAAACTTTTGGGGAACTAAAGTAGACCACTTCCCTGCAGTTTTCCCTAGAAATGCGGTAAAATTAACACCAACCTCCGAAAATAAAAATTAGCTAGTATGATGTGGCCACCACATGACTTTCTTCTATATAGCAAATCAGAAGGAATTTTTTCCCTAAGTTTTTTTCGTTAGAAGATAAAAAAATCGATAACTTTGTTTTAAATTATCACAGATCTATAATTCAACCATTCGTTTTAAAGGTATTGACGAGACCTTTCGAAAGATACCCATATTGAAAATTTACTCCCCCCCCCCCCCATGGGGGGAAGGGATGCTCCCACATGCACAAAATTTTTTTCCTAGTTTACTACTACTATTATTAATAATTCATATTAATTTTATAATCATAAGTTAAAAATAATTCTCATTGTGTAGCTTTATACGAAATTTTGTCCTATACTGTCATGTTATAGATTTAGAAAAAATGCGATAACAGCGCCACCTGCTGAGCGATTGATCCCCAAATCTAATCATCACTAGTTTATGTCAAGGTCCAACTAAATACCAAGTTTGGTTAAATTTCATTAATTGGTTCGTGAGATACAGCGTCCACAAAATTTGTGATACACACAGATAGAGAGACAGACTGACAGACCGTTTCTAAAAACAGTCAAATCGTGTTCAGGATATCCCAAAACGTGTAAATCCATCGAAAATTTTCAGGAATCCAATACTTTCTCTATATATACACTCTATAACATAAAATACGACGCACCAAGAAAGAGTTATCTGAATATGACGAAAATTGGTAGCGGTGATGTACATGTGGAGAAAAACAAATGATTATAGTTTCAGAAAATTTAGATGATTTAATCAAGAGAAAAGGCCTCACAAAGTAAACAAGTCAATAACGCGTTGGTTCACTTCTGGCCCTTATGTAATCAGTCATTTGGCTTGGTATTAATTGATAGAGTTTGCAGATGTGCTCCGGTGAGATATCGTGCCTAATTCTGTCCAATTGGTGCGTTATATTGTAAAAATTCCGAGCTAGTTGTGAGACCCTTTCCATGATGCTCTAAATGTCCTCAGTGGGAGACAGATCCGGCGACTTTGCTGGCCAAAATAATGTTGGGCAAGGAAGAAAACAAGCAGTATAAACTATCTCTGTGTGTGGACGGGCATTATCATGATGAAATTTACGATCAGTATTGCGAGATGTGAAGGAAAACACAACGGGACGTAGGATGTTGTTGACGTACGCTGTATTGATGCGACGGATGATAACCGAAAGTGTCCTGCTATCAAATAAAATTACACCTCAGACCATCATTACTGGTTGGTGGGCCGTATGGCTGGCGTCATACAGGTTGAAATCCCCCCTTTTTTTTTCGGGGCGTCTCCAGACGCGTCTTCGCCGTTCATCAGGGCTTAAATCGGAGTGTGACTCATCACTGAAGACAATTCTACTCCATTCAGTGACATTCCAGTTCTAACGATCCGATATCACTGCAAACGTGCTTGTCGGTATGCAAAGTTTTATAGTAGTCGGCACAAGCGGCTCCGTGAGCTCAACCCCATTTCTCTGAGCCGCCTATTAAAGGTCTTTGAAGTAACTGAAGTACCAGTTGCACGTAGGATCGATAATAATGATGAACTGGAGATTTGAGTACCACTCTGACGACTAATTGGTTCTCACGTTCTGTCCTCTCTCTAGGCTGACCACTTCCTCCTGACGCTGTGTTCGGCCATGGCTCACCCATTCGCAGTGGCGGATTTAAGGGGGGGGCTAGGGGGCTGAAGCCCCCCCCCCCAAAAAAAAACAAAAAAAACAAAAAAAAAAAACAAAAAAACACTGACATTCACAATTGAATATTGCAAATGTAAATTTTTTATTGGTCAAGAATAACACTTTGAAAAATCTTAGCCCCTCCCCAAAAGTCAAGTTTTGGATCCGCCACTGCCCATTCCTGTCAATATAATAGTGGCATCGCTCCTATTCGATTGTCGAAGAATTCGCAGATTAGACCAACCGGCTTCTTTGAGGCCAACTACACACCTCTTTCAAATGCTGACATCTGCGCATATTGTTTGCGCACCTGTATGTGAGGCATAGTTACTATCTTTCTGAGTAGGCGGAATAAAATTCTCCAAGAATTTATGACCTGGAATTAAAATTTCTCATTTTTAATATTCTGGCAGTTGCGCAGTTAGAATGCGCTGCAGCGTCACTTGGTCATTTGATGGCAGCTAAACTTTAAAATTTTGCATTTTCCATCAAAACCTGTATGCATGTCAATTTTTATCCAGTTTGCATTATTCCTTCTTGGCGCGTCGATTTTTTTTTTTTTTTTTGTTATAGAGTATATACATATAGAAGAAAGTAAAAAAAGGGTGTATTGGATAAACGCGGATAATAGCCCACGAAATTTATTTTAAACCAAATTACCTTGTTTCACCAAATATGAAGTCACTGCTCAAAGATCTCCCATCGTCTGAAACAGGACAATTTTCGTCTATCGACTCAACTAGGAACGTCTGACTCGGCATATCACCCTTTTAGAAGCTGCTTGTAGTGCTTTTAAATCTCTGAACAGGTGTGTAATGGAATTAAAAAAGGCTTTAAAACTTATGCGAACTGCATGATTTTATTTATTTATCTATTTATTTTAACCCGTTAGTAGTCGCTATAGACAGCGCCACCTATTACTGATTGCGTACTTTTTATTTAACTGTCACCAATAATTTTAAGAAGTGATGTGATCGACGTTTCTTCGATTTTATTCCCATTTTATTTATATCAAACGCCACTTCTAAAAATTTTTGGTGGCTATTGAATAAAAAAATCTGCCAACACTGAAGGATGGGCGGCAAATCGACCAACTAGTGACTACTAACGGGTTAAGTAAAAATTGTTTTTAAGGGAAAATTTGTTAATTTGTTAATTAGCATAGAAATGTTGCTCTTATGGAAAAAATTTTTGTCGAATTCTACGAAATTTATTGATACCTGTCCTGGGATTAAAAATGCAGACATTTGTCAGTAATAATTATTTTTTATACGAATACTTTAGATGATTAAAATCCTCTTCTCTTTCCAAACTATTAAAATCAAAGGAATTGTTTTGTGGAACTTTAGCTTAAAATGGCATCTACTTATATTCAAACCTGAAACTGTATTTCTCAGAGAATGAGTTATAAATAAGTTTTATGCGTCAGCTTACCAGAATGTAACGAGGGGGAAACTTATAGAAATTCATTTCCGCTTTCAAACCTCTAAAAAGAACCATAACAATTCATCACATATTTTCATTCAGTGAAAACAGGTACTTCATTAAATTTTATATGATATTTGGAGAGGAAAAGCGATAAATGAAAAGACACGTAAAATGTAAAATTTAAAGCCAGGTCATTTCTTGCTTGCTAACAACTTCAAACACTGTTTATTTCTCTTTTTAAATGATGTACTTCCTCCGTAATACTTTTATTTTCAGTTTTCTATACTATATTCTTAAATATTTTTTCTTTCAGTTTTCTATACTATATTCTTAAGTATTTTTTCACCCTCGAATCAAGAATCAGCTTTAGTGCGAAAAAAAAGAAAAAAAAAAAAGTTGCACTCCGGGAGTGCCGACAGAAGTGAAAACTTGAACAATTACGTGTGTATTTCTTGAATCGTCAGGAAATATTTTATTGTGCAGGAAATACTTTTAAATGAAGTGTTTTTTTATTCATTAATATAAACTACTACTACAAAAATTGTATTACAATTTTTATTTAATGCGCCATTGTATATGAAAAATAACGCATATTATTTTATATACAAGTTTCATTAAAACAGAACATATGTTTATATTATATATAGTTATATTATCAATGTATTTCAACCCAAACTCAACTCTCGTGTAAACGGGGCCAATATATGTAGATACTTATATACAGAGGTGTCGGTTACGGTAACAGTATCGCGAGTTCAATGGTTTTTTACCATCTCAAAAAATATCAGCATGCATGTGTATCTATGTACGTACATACACAATATATGTACATATTTATGTACAGAGGTGTCGGTTACGGTAACATTGTCGCGAATTCAATGGTTTTTTTTCCCATCTCAAAAATGCCCAACGCGCCTAAAGAAGTTTTCACTTCAAAAAGAAAGAAAAATAAGAAGAAGAAGAAAGAAAAGAATTCTTTGATTTTTTTAAAATCTTTTATTACATATTATGAAAATTAATCTAAGTTAAAAGACAATTTTATAATAGTAAACTAATATACTGCAGTCATCACAAAACTTTCTTGAATATTATTCTACATAATAGTGCAATCTATCAGTTAACATGCACAAACATTTAATGAATATAGCATTTCACAATAAAGATTTTACATATGTAGTTTGTTGTAACTTATCCAATAGGTGCTATATTATATAAACATCAGAAAAATCGCAGAAAATGAGTAAAAGCAGTGCCGCCTGTCGGATGACATACATTCAAAATTATAAAATGTTTGGTGCACTTGCATGTCATAGCAGCTGATATATAGGCTTCTAATAAACGGGGGGGGGGGAAATACTGTATAGTAGCGTCACCTGTCTACTGATATAGTATATCCAAACTATATTAGTATTGTTTTTTCTAATGATCATCTCACATACCAAGTTTGGTATAGTAACTGAAGTATAGCCTTGCAGTAGGTGGGGGAAAACTGAACCCTATCAGCACTATTGATATACACCCAGACTGAATCAGTATTTATGAGGGTCATCTCATATATCAAGTTTGATGCTTTTATACGCTGTTGAAAATTAGATATATCTGTGTGAGATATGTTGAAGCTTAGATATAGTTGACATAAGCATTCCCATAGGCGGAGGAAATTACAGCATAGAAGCGCCACCTGCTGGGGAATGTATTCAAAAGCAAATCAACGCCAATTTATGTGAAGGTCAAACCAAATATAAAGGTTTGTGGAGTTCCGTCCACTTTTTTGTAAGATAAAACTCTCGCAAAATGTCTGTAACACACACGCAGTACACACAAAAACATTTTATAATAAATATCAAATCATGTTCATTAAAATTCAAAAAGTGTAAATCTATCGAAAAATTGAAGGCAAAATTTTTCGTGAATCTCATATTTTCTTTTTGTATATAGAGGAAAGTGAAAATAATAAATTTGAGAATCCGGTTTCTATGCAAATTGCAACATTTTGTTCAATGAAACAAAATGAAATAAAAATTATATTTGATATATATGTAAAAAAGTAGTTTTTTTAATCTAAACTTCGTCAAAATGTGTTATTTGTTCAAAGTAGTTTCAGAAAAATTTGAAAGTGCAAAAAGAATAATTTTTAAGATTGTAAGTTTATGTAAACAACGACGTTTAAACAATATGTCTTTGATATTTTAATAGTGTAATTTAAACTAACTTCAAATCAAAAGATTAATTAAATTAATTAAAAAATATTATACTTTTTCAATAAAAAATGGATTTTATTTATCCGATTTCAATATGCTTAGTGAAAATTTGATCGATTTATGCTACCAACAGGACGAATTTTCATGCAAACAAGACGAAAAAAAGAAGAAAAAAAGATGGCCCGTAAAAACACCTATCAAACCTTTAATAAAACATATTTGTCCCAATAGTTGCAAGTGAATTTACCTTGCCAACTATTGCTCACCAATGGCGGATAGGTCTTGCTCTGAAAATTGATAGGAGGGAGATGCAAGATTAGAACCCGGTAGCGATCGTGTGTCTAAGCAAACGGGATTTTCCTTATTTTTTTTTTTTTTTTTTTTAACAATCGCAAATATGATTTAAGATTCTTTTAAAAGACCCTTTAAAAGGGAATTCCGGCTGGTCCCTTGCGTAGGGTTAGGTACTATGGGTATAAAAACACCGTTTTTGAAAATCAGTAGAACAAAATTAATATAAGATTTCAAAAAATTAAATAACTTTTTGTAGCATATATACAAGTGTTGAGAACACATAGCGCTTGAATTTTTGACTCAATATTTAAAAAAAATAAGGGGGGGGGGGGAGACTAATGTGCAATTTGTACCTGACGGGACTAAAGTGAAAGTTGTACCTCAAGGGACTAATGTGAAAGTTGTACCTTACGGGACTAATGTGCAAGTTGCACCGAACGAACAAACTATTTCTTTAAACGAAAATGCCTACTATAACCCTGGACGATAGGTCTAATATATCGTATCATATTATATATCTTATTTATCGTAATGTAACTCAATACTTATTTCGCTTCCTTCTTCGACTCGTTTTAATCCGCATTTTTTATATGCATGAGCAGCCCCCGAAAAACAAAAACATTAAATCATTAAATTCATTTTTTTACTTATTTTTATTTCATATTATTTCACGCGCACTTTTTAGTATTTTTTTTTTAGTATTTTTTTTTTTTCAGTATATTTTTTTTTTTTTTTTTTTTTTTTTTTTAAGTATACCTACTATACCCCACCTGACCCTATACAATTGGCTTAAATCCACCCACCTACATGCCGCCTATTAGCTTTCAGCTCCATTATTCAGAACTAGCGTTTAAACAATATAATCGCAAATCATCATGAATAACCACCAGAATATTTTTAATAGTTCAAAATTTCAAAAAAAAAAAAATAAAATGAATAATAATAATAATAATAATAATAATAAAATAAATAAATAAATAAAATAAAAATAAATATCAAATGAATGCATTGCATTGATGAAATTAAGTATTAAATTTAAAACTTTTTCATTTCATAAAAAATGAATGCTGTACATTAATGTAGTTGGTATGGATTGTGACATGCATCTAAAATTATTACTTTAAGTTACATGCTTTCAAAGTTCTAAATATTTGTTACAACGAACTTTCTCAAACTATATATTGATTTCTTCTTTTGAATAATACAAGCGAAGTGTATCCAGAAACTTTCTAAAGAATACTTAAAAAGTTAACGACAACTATTCGTTATGTAACAGAAAAAAGAAAGAGAAAGGTACAGAAAGAAAAAAAAAAGAAAAGATCACATGTAATGGAGATAGAATTTTAGTTTTAAATTATTTCGTAGGATAAGAAAGTTTAGAAATTTTTGCAGATTACAGTAGATTAGTTAAATGACAAATAGTTTTATTTTTAGAATTCTAACAACAAGATTTTTTTCCCCTATACTAATTGAGTATTGCATTTAAAAGTAGATAATAAGAGAAATTGTTCGTGAATTTCTTTAATTGAAATGTGTTACTGTTTTTCCTGGAGTTATTAAATCCCTTCCGTGAAGGATCAAAATTGAGATGGCATGTCTCCGGACCACCTCTAGGGGTGAGCCCCAGACCGTCGCCAATTGCCCATCTGCGCAGCACTAGTGCGACGTAAAACCCAACCAATCAACCAACCTGGAGTTATTAAACTTCCTTAAATAATAATTCAGTGGAGAGTTTAAGTTCTTTGCAACACCGCCAATGAGAAAATCCAACAGAGGACTGATTGGTTTTCCTGTAAGGTTGTAAACATAATCTTAGTTTTTACGGTTTACCGGGATGACCGAGAAATGCCTTGTTATAAATAAATGAAATTTCCAAATAACTAAACTTATGAAAATTTTCACAAAAAAATTTTGTAAAAAAAAAAAAAAAAAAATAGAAAATAGAAAATTATAATACAGTAGGACATTTAAAAGTTTAATTAATATAAAAAAGCAAAACAATGAACAAAATTTATATATATATTTTGTAAATAAATAAGTAATAAGTTGTGAAAGTTTTCGTCTTTCGGTTTTCGACTAAGTTACATATTTTGAGATGTCCTGAACACGATTCAACCATTTTCAGAAAATGTCTGTGCGTGTGTTAGCAAAATTTTGCAGGTTGTATACAATCTATTTTCTTTGAATTCGATTAAAAATATTGAATAATGTCTTTAAAACATACTCAGTTTAATGTTATTTATAAACTATTTCACTCGGATGATTTTTTTACAAGCCTTTCGACTAAAAAATTTTTTAATCTATTAGTTAATCCATTTCTCTCACGAAGCCAAAATACTGATGTTTGAGAATCCTTAGTAATCAACTCCGTTGCAGTTGGTCCGACGACTATCACGCGATATATTTGGACGCCTTTTTCTTTTTTCTTTCTTTTTCCTTCTTTTTTTTTTTTTTTTTTTTTTTTTTTTTGCTAAACCTACTTAGAATTTGAAGGCATCCTCATCGCATGTTTTGACGAGTCAATCAATTTTATTCGAGACCTACTTTGCAGATAAAATTGATCTCGAGTTAACCCTTCCTACACATGCATACATACATATGCATTTTTCAGACAGATGTATTTTATGTGTTAATTTGTATGATTTCAGTATTGTATTGCTTACAAGGTGGACTAAAGAGTCCTGATGCATGTTACACTTTAATATAAAATCTTGAAATTGACGTATTCGATTGCAGTTTGTACTGCAATATGCTTCTTACGATGAAAAATTTTGTTTAATCAAATAAAAAAGCGTAGTTCTGTATTTGCTCATGGAGGGCGCTCTACTTCAGTAACAGCAAGAAAAACTATCAAAAACGTAAGCCAAGCAGTTAAAGAGCATTTATTTTGTAAAAATCACTGCAATGTTTTAACATGTGTCCCTTTACAGCTACAGCTCGAACGCATTCAAACATTTCAACCTACGTGCAGGCCCTGATTACCCAAAATGCTCAGGAAGAAAGAGCTTCCTCTCTAAAAGTTAAGAGGGCCTAAAAAATGATTGAAAAGTAAAGCCTCGAATTAACAGTATCAGTTTTTCATAGTATCAGTGGCGTTACGTCTGAGGGTCGGAGGGGGCGGGTCGCCCTGGAACTCAAGTCTTGAAGGGGGCCTCCGAAGAAACTTAAGTATGGGTATCTTGTGAAGTTGTCAGACCGTTATTTTGACCTGAAATATTCGTTGCAATTCCACTTTAAGTTTTAATTCTACTGTAAGTTTCAATATAAAAAGCTATAATATACAAAATGTGACTGTCAATCGACAGTACAAAAAACAAAAGAGCCCATTTATGCAAGGCCTGACTAAGGCAAGGCAAGCAGTGCCAGTGCCTCTGGCCCCATGTTGGTTTCCCTTGCGAATTAATTTTAAACCTCACTTTAATGCCTTTTTATACTTAAAAGTTTGAGTGAAGAAGTACAAAGGGTCTCCTGATAAAGGGTGGTGGGCCTCCAATAAGGGGACCCCAGTAAGACTTTTTCCCCGAGCCTCGAGAGTTGTAGGTCCGGCACTACACGTTGTTACTTAAGGAAAAATGTTTTTGAGTTAAATTTCCTTAAAGCAAGAAAAAATTCACATGATTCTGGGAAAGTTCCCTCCACGGCTAACAACTGGGAATTTCGATGCCTGTAAATATATGCAATAAAAAATATTACGCACTGACATGAAATGAAGATGATGAATAGAAACTTTGAAATTAATATCATGAAAAGCACTACGTCTCAACAATTGTTTCGTCTTGAAATCCTTTAGCTCAACCTTCATCTGCTAAAAAAATGTAAGCATGAGTGCAATGTGAAAGTAGAAAATGCTGCTGCACTTGGCAAACATTTTAATCCGATGAAAATGTTTGCCAAGTAATTTTAACCCAAAACGATTGTTGCTGATTAGTTTGGCCCTGTCATGATTTTAATTTACCGGTAAATATAGCCTGCAACGTTTTTATGGAATAATGTATAGGGAAGAAAAGACTTAAATTTCTCTCTCCCAGATTTCTGCTAAGTAACTCTTAAAAATAAAATTCATAGCATAAATACGTTTGTTAATTTATGTATATAGAAATTTCTCGCAAACAAAAGATTTCGTCGAAATTATTCTGAGCTTTCCTTATCTTCAGGGGTTAATCTTGCCCTGTCCACGTGTTTTCTTGCCTTGGTTGTGGAAAAAATTGGTTTACATGTGTTATCCGTAGCTTCAATGTTTCAATGTCGGCCACAGGAAAAGCGCACATTTTGGCCTTTACATGGTTCAACAAAATGAAATCAAATAATGTAAATCAGTTTTCCGAAAGCCGAATGTGAAGCAGTAAAAAAAGAACATAGAAATAATAATTATATCTTTAATTTTTTTTTTTTTTTTTTTTTTTTTTCCAAATAAGAAAATATGCACTATAAAATTTTTTATGTTTTAAAAGGTATCCATGATACCTAACTTCAAAGATATTTTAATCAGAGTACCTCAAATTTGTTGAATCAAGTTAAAATAATGTTTCTTTAATCTTTAAACCATAATGCGAAAATTCACAGGCAAATCAACTCACCATTGCGTAAGAAAATGTGGAAAATACTACATTCAAAAAATAACTAAAACTACACTGCTTTGCATGAAAATTGCATTCAGCACCATTTTTGCAAATTCTTGTGTAAAATGTCTTCCTGAATCTGAATATGACGCCCATTTTACCATATTACCTACCGTTTTTTAGGGATAGAGCCCTATTTTTATCACTTTTTGGTAAAATTTACCCCCTAAATTTTATTTTTAGGGGGGAGGGCAGGATTATTTTAATTGTTAAATATCTTATGAGTGGCAACAGAATTGGAAAATTCTAAACATGAACATTTGCGGCAAGGGGAAAATTTAAGGGGGGGGGGGGTTGATGTCACACTGAAATTACGTATTATATCTTTTCTGTTTTTCTTTTTTTAAATATATTATTAAACATTATGTGTATTTTTTTATTTTATTTTATTTTATTTTTTATTTTATTTTATTTTATTTTTTGTTGTTGTATGTTTGTTGTTGTATGTTTGTTTGTTTATTTTTGAGTATTGAATTAATTCTTTTTCATTCTCCAAATCAAATTTATTGCCATAAAATTAACGCACATTGATAAAAATTGGAGATGTGTGTGGTGTCCCGAGAAAACGATGGTTGTCTGGGCAAAATGGTAGACAAAATCGGATTCTGGAGGTCATTTTACCTAAGAACTCAACAAGAATGGTATCACAGCTCGATTTTTTTTTTTTTTTCCAGTGCAGAGTTATTATTCTATGTTTTCAGTTGCACAGTATTGGGTCACTTTTCTATATATACGAGCACTTCTTGAGTTCCAGATTTCTTTATGCACTGCAGACGGCACGCTTAAGGCTACCGAAACAGCTGTATGCTTCCCATACTTTTTCACTTCGGTGTTTCTTACGTTGTAATTTTTATTGGTAGAGTTATTCTTTGAAACACCAATTCTCGAGATCTGAAAGTGATTTTACGTAAGCAGGATGACTGTTTATTTTCCTGTAATAACTACATATTTTACGAGAAAGTATATCTAAAATAGATTTATGTAACAAGTTTCAAGAAAATCGTTAGAGCCGTTTTTGAGATATCAACTTTTACCAAAACTGGACATACTCAATGACTGGAAAACAAGTTACGTATAAAAAGATATTTAAAAGGGAGTTAATAAGGCGAGTTTGAAAATATCCGTACAGCCGTTTTTTTTAAAAAAAGCACTTGCGAGACCTGAAATTGAGCTATCTATACAAGGCGCCTATCAATTTTCCTGAACTAATCAACTATATAATTCGAAAGGACATCTAATTGAGTATTTATATACGAAATTTGAAGGAAACCGATAGAGCCGGTTTTGAGATACGGACTTACGGTCCCACTTTTGCTTTTGCAATTTTTTCTACAATTTGGAAAATTCATCTGTACACCAGTTCTGTCTTAATTATGAAGTTTCGTAGCTCTATCTTTATTAGTTTTGGAGATATGATAGTCAAAAGATTTATCCCCCCACATACTGACCAATTACCAAAAACTACTTTTTTGGACTCAGGAGACCTAAAAACATGTAAATCAGGTAAAAACTCGACACGAAATTTTGGACCGAATACAGCACTTCCATTACCTACGGTAGTCGGTAAATAGAAGTAAAAAAAAATCTGCAAAGCTGATTTTAAAATGCACTTTTCTAATAAAATGTTATGAATACAGTTCTGATTAATCGTTTTATAAAATTCATAGCAATGTGCTGTAGATTTTACAAAATTGTAAAAAACTATTCGTAAATTTTCACACTTCTGTAAAATTTATAACAAAATGCAGTGAATTTTACAAAACTATAAAAAATGACATTTTGTAAAATTCACAGCAAAGTGCAGTAAATTTTACAGCATTATTAAAAACAGCATCTTATGAATTCCACAGCAAAGTGCAGTAAATTTTACAACACTTTTAAAAACAACATTTTGTAAAATTCACAGCAAAGTGCAGTAAATTTTACAGCACTATTAAAAACAACATTTTGTAAAATGTACAGCAAAGTGCAGTAAATTTTACAACACTCTTTAAAACAGCACCTTGTAAAATTCACAACACAGTGCAGTTAATTTTACAGCACTAGTAAAAACAGCATCTTGTAAAATTCACAGCAAAGTGCAGTTATTTAGGAGAGAAGGACGCGTAACAATGTTTTCCAGCCAGCCCTCGGGTCTTAGCAAGATATTTCTAATATGGTATAGACTTGTAAGAGGTCAGCTGTAGTAGCAATGTTCTGATCCGGGCCGGGCCGCACACTGGTAAAAAAATAAACGGGCCGGGCCCGGGCCGAATTTTTCGATTTCATACCGGGGCGGGTAAGCAAAGTCTTCATACGGGCTGGGCCGGAATTTCGGCCCGTGCAGACGTGGTGGCCCGTGGACCGTAACGAAACTTAGTATGAAGGTACGTAAGAGGTAGATATGCAAATGATTAGAAATGCAGCGTGATTGCGCATTGCCTAATACCACCAGAGAGCGTTGAACTTCGTTCTTCTTGTAGTATAAAACAGGTAAGCAGAGCTTGTTTGGTGTACATAATCTGTTGCAGAGGGACGCTTTATGAATAGAGATGCCGTTACGCCACCATCGAAGACAATACGAGCAGTTGTCAGAACCCGAGAGGGAAAGAATCATCGGTATGATGGAATCCGAGTGATCAGCTCGGCGAGTAGCCAGCCACCTAGGCCGTTCTGATTTTACTGCGAGGAGGTGTTGGGGAGAGTGGACAAGAGAGAGGTCACTTACACGGCGACCAGGCTCAGGACGAGCTTGACAGACCAATAATTGAAAAAACTATCATATCATACGAAACATACGCATAGCGCCAACTGTTTCGTTGTCAGCCATCCGGACATATGTAAAGCCTACACGACCTGTCCCTGTATTTGTACGTAATATCGAAAGGTGCCTGGCTGAAGGACATTTGCTTTTACAGCGCCCATTACGTGTGCTGCCGATAATATCTACCACCCACTGCTCTGTTTGGAGTGGTGTCGCGCTCGACGCGGTTGGATTGCAACCGAATGGAACCAGATCGTCTTCAGCGTCGAATCCAGATTCAATTTGGGCAGTGATTACGTTCATGTACGTGTGTGGAAGGAACGTGGTGAACTCCTCCATCCTGCCTTTGCTTTACAGCTTCACACCGCACTCACAGCTGGTGTGACGGTATGAGATGACATTGCATACGACACACGGAAATCCCTAATATTTATCCACGACACCATGACAACCCAGTGGTACGCTAGTGACATCCTTCAGCTATAGGTGTTGCCACTCATGGCAGGGTTCCCAGGAGCCATTTTTCAATAGGACAATGCTTAGCTACACACAGCAAAGGTGTCACAGGACTGCCTCCACCACAATACCACCCTTCCCTGGCCTGTTCTATCCCCAGATTTGTCACCAATTGAGCATAACTGGGATCACTTGGGACGGCAGGTTGGGCAACCAACGAGTTTGGTTGAATTAGAGACACGTTTACAACAAATGTGAAATTAGATGTCGCAGGACATCATACGGGACTTGTATGCCTCAATGCCCGCCCGTATCGCATCGTGCATTCACACTAGAGGTGGACCAACAGTTTACTAAAACCTCCATTCTTTCGTAATTTTTCCTGTAATAAATGGTCCTTTCGCTTTTGTAATCATTTAACTTATATCAACGTTGCACTTACGTATGTAAAATTTCGTTTCATTCTCACAAGTTTTTGTTGCTGCGCAAATTTTTATGGTAATGAGTGTATATATATATATAAGAATGAAGCACCATGTGGTTCGCACTGATTATTAACACTTTTCAACTGTACGTACTCGATGCATCGTTTAACCTCCAATATACTTTGCAAAACTTTGAATAAATACCCTATTGGATGCGTTGCAATTTTGTTTGCAGCACTCGTGCCTACTTTGTACGCCTGACGAAGGGTTGTGTTTTCCGACCAGAAATGATTATTCCATGTTATTGCATTTTATAGAGTTAATAGTTCATTAGTAGTATTTATTAATAGTTTTTATAGAGTTTATTTATAGTTTTTACTTATTAACACTTAAACGTCGTTGGAAAATGTTAAAAACGTTTAACGAAAAGGGAAATAGAATTCCAGCAATTTCCAATCATAGCCTTGATGTATCTGAATATTTTATTGTAGCCCTGTAAATATCAACGCTAAAAATACCATATCCCATAGAAAAAAATTTTTTTTTTTTTCATCATATGGATAATAAAGTTAAATTTCAGTATGATTTGTGCAATACAAAGTTATTTAAATATGATTTATAAAAATGCTTTTCATAAAGCGCAATGCATTGGCATACTTTTGGATATCCCTGTACCAATAGAGATATTGTCCTTATTTTGATTAAGGAACATGCCACGGTGAACTTATACCAGATGAATGATACATATTAATTTCAAGGAATTCCATGAATATTTACGGAAATTAGAGTGCGGACAGAAAGACAAACCGAAGTTATAAATAATGTTAAAAAGCGTGACGAATTGCATTATTTGAGATATTGTCTGTAGGACAAAAAATTATCTATGTATTGATATTTTCTATTCTTTTTTTATGAAATGAAAATTATCTTCACTCACTATAGAATATAATTTTTATAAGTATTTTGCTCTGCAGATATTTACTTTTGAAAATATCTAGAAGAAAGTTTTCCACCCTGAAAATACAACAGACAGGTGGAGAAAAGAACTAGCATATTGTGGCCTTCACAAAACTAGTTAAAGTGACTAATGCCAATTTTTGAATAACTATTTGAAATTTGACTTAGTGATTCATGCATTGCAAAATGACTAAATGCTTCGTAATCTTTTATTAATGCAAAGTTTGAAATGAAAAATGTGATTTTTTTTTTTTCATTTATTTATTTTTCTGTAATAAATGCAATATGATTTAAAATATCATTTAATGATAGTAAAATTGCAACATACCAAAAATCGACCAAAATATACATTGTTATTAAAAAAAAAAAAAAATGTTTAAAATATGTTAAATTTAATAAAAGGAAATGGAATATATCCCCGAATAGGTGGGGCTGCTACGTTGTGATTCACCCTATTTAAGTCAAGGCTATGTCTCAACTTCTTTAGTATATAAACGCACCAAGCGTCATATATGATGTGGACTTTGTGTAAAACTATGCTGTTTTAATTTGGGTGCATATCCGCCGACAAGTGGCGCTTTTGTACTGCAATTTAATTCAATTTACGTGAAGGCAATTAATTTGCTTTGTAATAAAGTGATCAACTTTCGACCACTGGGCGGTACTAGTCATATTTATCACACATTTCTGCGAAAAAGTGAAATTTCATGATTTTATGTGGAACAGTTTTTACGTTACAAACTAAAAATTACGATAAATTAAAAAATGGCAGCAGCAGGGCGTTTTTTTTTTTTTTTTTTTTTTAAGAATAGAGAGATAATATTGATTAAGTGGAAAAATTTAAAAATTCATAATTGTTGTAAATTTTAAATTTTGAATTTAAATAATTTAAAAGGAGTTTTAGTATATTTAATATTATTATATTTTAATGCATTGCTATGCAAAATTTCCTAGCTTTTTTTCTTTATTAAAAGAAAAAAAAAACTTTATAACGCTTACTTACTTTTAAAGAAAATAATTATTATCTCAATCATTCGTGCAAAATATTCGTTTTCTTTTCCTTTCTTTCTTTCTTTCTTTTTTTTTTTTTTTTTTTTTTTTGTTTTTCAATGACGTGGCATAGTGTAAAACATAAAGTTTTGCACACGAAGTTTTTACAATTAATTTTAGAGTTAGAAAAAGAAAAGGAAATTTTTTCCTTTTAATTCTGAAGCATCATTATAAAAATACCATATTTGTCGCATTTTTTCGCTGTAGTTTAAGCGTGAAAAATTAATTTTCCTTTCTTTTTTATATCTGTACTGATAAGTATAAATGATTTAAGTCCATATTCTTGATTTTTCAGGAGACGAAAAATAAAGTTTAACTAGCTAAAAACAAATCAGAAGAATCGATTAGGAAAAAGGTATTTCGTTGATTTATACCCTTTATACCATTCAGTGGTTGTCAACCTTCATTTAATAACGGGAAAAATTGAATTAAATATTTTATACCATATATGAAAGGTAAATTTCTGAATTGGTCCTTTTTTTACCAATGGATTTTCTCAAAGACTAAATGACATAGAATTAAATCCTTTATACCAATCGATAGAGAATTTTTTTCTGAATCTGACTATGTACTTAACTCAAAATCAACATTTTTGGACTTAAATCCTTTATACTTATCAGTATAGATTATATAAGAGGAAAATAATGACTTCCAGAAAACATTCGACCTACGGTTTTTGACGAATTTACATGGTTTGGCAATTTTAGAAAATGTCCGCCTGTGAGTAACAAAACACTTTGCGGACGTTTTGTCTCATAAAACAAGGAAGTAAATTTAGCTAAATTTGGTATTTATGTGAATGTTGACCTAAACTGGTGCTGATTACATTTGGAATTCAATCACTAAATGGGTAGCGCTGTCATCCATTTTTTCATAATTTTTAATTACAAAATTTCCCACATTGAAATTATTTTTAACTTTTAAATGAGAGATTAATATATATATATATATATATATACATATTTATTTATAAATAGCAATAGTATTATTTTAAAGAAAAAATTGTGTGCATATAAGGGCATCGCTACCTCTGCACTCCCCGGGAAGAGGGGGTGTGTGTGAAATTTTTTATTGTGGGTATCTTTCAAAAGAACTCGTCAATACCTTAAAAACGAATAGTGGAATCATAGATGCGTGATAATTTAGAAAAAAATTATCAATTTTTTCACAAAAAAGGGATTTTTTTAGATGTCGTTTATAGTGTACAAAATTGAATTTCTTTCGACATTTACCATTATACTTTTCTGAGATGAAAATCATCTGCATTCATCATGGAAAATAATTTTAATAAATAATTTGCACTGCATGTATTTGGATAGGAAAATATAGAAGAAAGATTTGTGATGGCCACAACGTACTAGTTTTGATTTATCATTGAAAAAACTCTCGTTTAATCCCCGAAAAAGTTATATGTTAGATTTGCAATTGTTTCTACGTTTTTCTCCGCTTTATTGTTTTCTCAAAAATATTCATCAGGACACAAAGTTTTGGACCTTTTTAAAATTTACTTTTTAACTTTTCATCTATAGATATGTGACTTAAGTCGTGTAAACTTACATGATGAAACTAAAAACTTATGCAATGCGTTAATGAAAAGGCAAGATAATTGAACAAACTACAAGTTTCTTTATATCATACCGTCTTAAAAAAAAAAAAAAAAAAAAAAAAATAAGTCTTTCTCTCTCTCTCACTTTATAAATAGCTTAAAATTTTATTAATCAGATGATTGTTTTTATGTGCCTTTCCAATTTTTTAGACAAGCTATATAGAATAAATTTTGAACATTATAAAATGTATTTTTACTGAAGTTCTTTCAAATCTAATTTCGCTCACTCTTGTTCAGAATTCATTTAATTAGCATACGATGCGCTGCGCTAAGTTTAAGTGACATTAATTAATAATAAAATTCAGGGCAGGGCTATAAAAAAGATTTCGAAATAGTTTTCTCGTCTATTTTAAATTCATTCTTTAGATTAAATGCAAAAGCGTATGCTCGGAAAAGCCGAAGATAATTCCACTTTATTTTTTCCCGTACTGCAGTAAAACCAGGTTCTGCAGTAGAGCAATGCGGGGAAGGTATCGTCTGTTTTCCGAACGTGTGCTTTACTAAACTCCTCTAACGGGCATGCGCGTTTGACGCGGTGCGAGCATCGATCCCCCAACACCGAACGCATGCGACGCGTTTTTCATTTTTATATCCTTTGTTTTTTCCCCGTTTATATATATATATAATTTTTTTCAGAGCTGTTTACGTAAAAAGGACGGGAGAAAAGTTTTAGGAGGAGCGAACTTTGCCTGATGGTTTTATAATAAAAACTTCCGCTCCCTGGGAATCGCTTATTTTAGTTAAGAACTATTAAATAGAATATATAAAAATGAACTTAAAAATTGCCCTGTTATACTTTCAAATTAAATGTTTACTTCAGCTAAACTTATTAAATGACTGAACATATGCAGATAAATAAATAAATAAATAATAGTAACTCAGGGATTAGTTAAATTTTATAAAACTTTATTATTAAGACTGGTACTTAAATATAATAAATGTTTTTATCGTAAATTCCTTTAAAAAAACAAACTTTTCTTCCATTGTGTCAAATATTGTCTGGTATTTCGTTTTTTCCAACAAGTCATATTTACTAGTCACTATTTTAATGCGATAAGTGATATAGATAAATAATTGAGAGTGAAAAACGCAAAAGCTTTTGAAAAAGAGAGAAAATTTAAAAATATTATAAAATACTCTAAAAATTCACTTTAGCAAAGAAAAGTTCAATTTATTTTGAGAACTTCAACAAAATGTAAAATTCAAGCTTTATTAATTTATTAATTTATTTATTAAGTATAAATTACTAGTTCGCTGTAGCCATCACAATTTTTTTAACCCTTTCAGTCGCAGTGTTCCCGCTGATGGAACACCTAATTTTAATTCTCAAGTGCAAAAACTCATCCCGGAAATTTTTTAGCAAAAATTTACACTTATAACATAGCAGAAAAGGCCCCCCTTTTTAAAGTGAAAATTTAAAATTTCTTCTATTTTAATTATGTTCGTAAATTCCGGTGGCAGTGTAATTTAAATGATCCGAATAACCTTGCGCCGCAAAGGGTTAAAATACTCCGGAATAAATTGAAATGTTGGGATCTATGCAACTTTTACGAGTTTTTGTTGTCGATAATGTTTACTTATAAAGTGATTTATTTATTAAATTAAATATTATTTGAATTTATTAAGGTTTACTTACAGATGTTTCAAACCGAAAATTTCTCGAAAAGGAACAATGCTAATTTTTTATTTTTTAAATATTTATGATCAGCTATGTGTCTAAAAGCCATTTTTTAAATTAGTTTAGTAATTTTTAAAATAAATTAAGTAGTGAACGTTAAAGGGTTAATGTAATTCAATATGACAGCACCAGTTACTAGTAATGTACACAAAACATTAATTAAAATCGATTTATTATTTCTGACAATAAAGAATTCTGTACTGATAAGTATAAAGGATTTAAGTCCATATATTCTTGATTTTTCAGGAGACGAAAAATAAAATTTAACTAGCTAAAAACAAATCAGAAGAATCGATTAGGAAAAGGGTATTTCGTTGATTTATACCCTTTATACCATTCAGTGGTTGTCAACCTTCATTTAATAACGGGAAAAATTGAATTAAATATTTTATACCATACATGAATGGTAAATTTCTGAATTGGTCCTTTTTTTACCAATGGATTTTCTCAAAGACTAAATGACATAGAATTAAATCCTTTGTACCAATCGATAGAGAATTTTTTTCTGAATCTGACTATGTACTTAACTCAAAATCGACATTTTTGGACTTAAATCCTTTATACTTATCAGTACAGAATTTATATATGTAATTTAGTTTAATTTTTACGAATAAATGCTGAGGTTTGGCCATCTCAACAACAGCAGAAAGTGAGTAATAGCGGCGTCACATCGACCGATGTATACCTAAATTGAATCAGAGTAAGTTTTCATAACATTCATATTACATATCAAATTTCATATATTTATATATCATAGAAGTTAAAATAGGATCTACCCCTAAACGGAGAAAATTGCAACATATATCACGTCAGCTGATATGCAAACCAAACCGAAGCAATGCTGTTTTTCATAATGATTATCCCAAATATCAAATTTTGCGCATTTATATGTTATAGAAACTAAGATACATATTTTCCGTAAAGGGGTAAATCGCAGTATAGCAGCGCCATCTGTCTGGCGATACATACCAAAATCTAACCAGGAAGTTTCAGAATGTATAAATCCATCGAAAACTGGATGTAAAAAGTTTGACGAATCCAAGTAAAAATATTTATTTAATTTAATTTTGTATAATAGCAATTGACAAGATTTTGTTTGTCGTAGAAATTTTATTGCTGAATAATAGAGAATCATGTGTGTGAATGCAGGTGTCTAATGTACTGGATATCACCATTTTATAATTAGAATTTTCACTATCTGATAAGGAAGCAGAAGATACTTAACAATATAAAACTTACTTTATAAAAACAACCCGACTTTAAATTTAATTAAAAACCATTTTCTGTAAAATCTGTAATTTTCAGTTGGAAGAGCACTAACTGGAAAAAATCCTAAAATTTCCACTCATGACTGGCGATGAATTTAATAAAATATTGTTTTTATGAAATCTGTAATTTTTAAAGGGTAGAACGCCAACTCGAATATCATAAAATTACCAGCATGACTGGCGTTAAATTTCATGAAATATTATTTTTCGATAAAATCTGTAATTTTTAATGAGAAAAACACCCACCTCGAAAATCTTCAAATTTCCTCTCATGACTGGCTTTTAATTTAATGAAATATTATTTTTTATAAAATCTGTAAATTTTAATGGGAAAAACGCCTGCTCGAATATTATAAAATTGCCACGCATGATTGGCATTGAATTTAATAAAATATTATTTTTCTATAAAATCTGTAATTTTCAATGGGAAGAACGCCAGCTTAAATATTATAAAATTACCAGCATGACTGATGTTGAATTTAATAAAATATTATTTTGTATAAAATCTGTAATTTTTCATGGAAAACATGCCAGCTCGAAAATCTTCAAATTTCCACGCATTACTGGCGTTGAATTTAATAAAATATTGTTTTTATGAAATCTGTAATTTTTAATGAGTAGAACATCAGCTCGAATATCATGAAATTGTCAAGCATGACTGGCGTTGAATTTAACGAAATATTATTTTTCTATAAAATCTGTAATTTTTAAGGGGAGAAACACCAGCTCGAAAATTTTAAAATTTCAACGCATGACTGGCATTGAATTTAATGATTTTTTTCTCTTTTATAAAATCTGTAATTTTTAATGGGAAGAACGCCAGCTCGAATATTATAAAATTTCCATGCATGACTTAAGTTGAATTTAATAAAATATTAATAACCGAGTTCAAAAAGGAGAAGGTTCTCAATTCAAGCCGTATGATTTTTTTTTTTTTTTTTTTTTTTAATGTTTGTTAGCTCATAACTTCTGAACGGATAATCCGATTTTGATAATTTTTTGTCTTCTTGTAAAGGTCTTGATCTGAAATAGGTCCCTTTGTAATATCTTTACGATCTAAAGAAAATACAAGGTGCCTACAAATGTCAGTCCCAACTCTTTTAACTTCTAGTTATAGTCATAAAAGTGGTATATAGGTATAGTAAAGTGGCCATGCGCTGCGAGATTCAACCGCTTACAGCGCCACCTGGTGGAAAATAGCGGAATTGTCGCTCCTATCCCGAAAATGGATTAAGATAAGGTAAAATGTGAATTACAAAGCTGAAGAGCACCATCGATTTAGTATGAAAAGACAGTTTGTAGACATTCATATACTTAAAATAGAACGCTTAAAAAATACATATGTTTGAACGAAATTTCTTACACTATACACACTTGAACTACGTTGCACGCATTGTAACACAGCAGGTGAGATGTGTGCTGTATAAAGTTTAAGGTACGGTCACTGTAAGAGTAACATAGATTAGCGCATAGTAATTTTTAATCGACTTTAATAGAAGAAGGTTCTTAATTCAAACCGTATGTTTCTATTGTTTTTGTTGCTGTTTGTTAGCTTATAACTTCGTTACAGATGCTCCGATTTTAATATTTCTTTTTCGTTGTAAAGATATTGGCCTGAAACAGGTCCCATTATGATTTCATTAAGATTCATAAATAAATTACAGGTACCCACAAAAGTTCGTTTTCACGCTTATCACTGTATCTGGAGTGGATAATTTTTGAGATTTAAATGTAACGTGTTTTGTGCACATTGGGTGACTTCGTATATTTTTAAGTGACATAAACTTGAAATATCTGTTTTTTTTTTGTTTTTTTTGAGTTGTGTCACTTTTGTTGCGGGTTGCGATAAGTGAAACTGCCATCGAACATCTTCTCATATTCTGCTGTATGAATACTTTTTCATGAAAAGAAAAATAAAATAAAATAAAATAAAATAAAACCGTTTTGTAAAAAAATAGAACCGACTCCAAAACGCAACTATTATTCAAACAGCTAAAAATAAAATAAAAATTGGCATAAAATGAAATTGCAAATTGCGTCAAAAAGTATAAAATAAATTCTTTTGCCAAACAACATCACTACAGTTATTCATAACTTTTGAAGTGGGCGCAAAATTAAATAAAATTTTATTCTTTTATTGAATACAAAAATCAATATCTATTTAAAATATACATCTCACTTTGGCATCTGCAAAACACAGCCGAAAAATGCTTTGATTCAAATAAACAATTAAGATTTCGTAAGCTGCAAAAGTTTGAAAAGAAAACTCACGTAACTTCGTAGAAACATTAATACCGAATTGCGAAGAATGTTCACTGTTCTACGTAGATGTTAATAATGGACTAATTGTATACAGTGATAAAATAATAAAAGGAACTATGAAGATGGAACATTTGAGACAACAGTGTTTGTAGCTATCGATCTAAAAACAAATCTGTAGAAATATAATAAAATTTTATTTAATTTTGCGCCGACTTCAAAAGTTATAAATAATTGTAGTGTTTATGTCGTTTGGCGAAAGAATTTATTTTATACTTTTAGGCACAATTTGCAATTCCATTTTATGCCAATTTTCATTTTATTTTTAGTAGTTTGAATAACAGTTGCTTTTTGGAGTCGGTTCTATTTTTTTACAAAAATATTTTATTTTTCTTTAAAATCTGTAATTTTTAATAAGAAGAACGTCAGCTTGAAAATCTTCAAATTTCCATGCATGACTGACATTGAATATAGTGAAATATTATTTTTATGAAATCTGCAATATTTAATGAGTAGAACGCCAGCTCGAATATCATGAAATTGCCACGCATTACTGGTGTTGAATTTAATGAAATATTATTTTTCTGTAAAATCTATAATTTTTAATGGGAAAAACGCCAACTCGAAAATTTTCGAATTTTTACGCATGACCGACATTAAATTTAACGAAATATTATTCTATAAATTCTCTAAATTTCAATGAAAAAAAAGCTAGCTTGAAAATTATAAAATATCAACAAATGGCTGGAAATGACGAGTCTTGTGTTTAATATATAATATTTGTAATTATAAAAGCTATAATTTTCAATTGAATTTAGAGGTTTCTGGATTATGAATTTATTAATACTATTTATAGACTTTTTATGGCCTTAAATTAAATTAAATATTATTTTACTATAATATATCTAATTTTCAACTGAATTCAGAATTTTGGACTATAAACTATTTTGACCAATTTTTTTCATTTTTTTAAAAATCGTTTAAAAATTTGCGATTTTTTTTTTTTTTTTTTTTTTTTTTTTTTTTTTTTTAAAGCTTTTTTATATTTAATTCCAAAAAGATGTGACTTTTCATTTAAAATGAATTGGAATTTAAACAAGCTGTAGAAACTAATGGTAAGAATATTTTTGTAAAATAAATTGATAATTTTTCTAACGACTTTATAAGCTTAACCAACAAAATTTAAAGCTAAGAGATCTAATCACAATTAAAATAATTAAAGATTAGTAAAGAAAGCTAGTTGGC
Source organism: Salticus scenicus (assembly GCA_963930645.1). Lineage (NCBI taxonomy): Eukaryota > Metazoa > Arthropoda > Arachnida > Araneae > Salticidae > Salticus > Salticus scenicus. The sequence goes on from OZ005654.1 coordinate 253,348,079, forward strand.
ATAGGTGGACTCTGCTCAGTTCCCCATCATATTTATGTTCTCATAAATTTCTAGTGGGAGACATATTATAATCATGTTAAAAGAAATGAATTTGACCAAAGCTTGATATAGTGACAGAATGAAATCCCCGCCTAATAGGCTATCCACCGTTCACTTCGATATATTTATCTTATTCTAATCTATTAATTTATTTTATCAGGGTCAATTCTGTTATTTTATCAGGGTCATTCTAGTTTTCATGCTACTATTTCCAATGCAATAAACCTCAAAATTCATATTTATATGAAAAATTTACAATTTCGTTATTTTGATAAAATCGTAAATTACGAATAATTTACGAAATTTTCCTATTAGAATATTTGTATTCAATCATGTTCAAGCTAATATCATAAATGTAATTTTGAAGATGTCTAATGTATTTATGATCCTCAAAATGGAAGTTTATGCTCAATTTTGCTTTATTCAGCCATTTTAAGTAAATCGTAAATTCCAAATAACTTACGAATTTTTTAAATTGGAAACATCATAGTCCATGATATTCATGCCAGTATCCTAAATAATATTTCGAAAGTGGTTTGACATCTTTACGATGAAAATATCCCTCAAGATTGACGTTTATGTGACATTTTGCTCTATTCTGCCATGTTAAGAAATTCGTAAGTTTCCAATAACTTACGAAATTTTTATATTGGAAAATTCATAGTCATTAATATTCATGCCAGTGTTCTAAATAATATTTGAAAAGTAGTCTGACATCTTTACGATGAAAATATCTCTAAAAATTGACGTTTATGTGAAATTTTGCCCTATTCTGCCATGTTAAGAAATTCGTAAATTTCCAATAACTTGCGAAATTTTCAAAATAGCATATTTATAGTTACTGATGTTCATTCCGGCATCAAAACTGATATTTTAAAACTGGTCCGACATTTTTACAGTAAAAAGTTTCCATTTAATGCACGTTTAAGTGAAATTTTGTCCTATTCTCCCATGTTAAGAAAATTGTAAATTTCTCATAACTTACGAAGTTTTTTAATTCGAATGTTTCAAATGAATAGTGTTCTTGCCAGTATTGAAAGTAATATTTTAAAACTGATCTGACCTCTCTGCGATCATTTGTTCGTGAGATATCGTGTTAACAGACTAACAAACTAACGGACTAACACACTAACGGACTGACACACTGGCACACTAACAGACACCCTACAGACAGACACCATACAAGTTTTGTCTTTTTCGGATTTCTCACACCTGAAAACGTATAAAAAAGTCAAAAAACCGAGGTCGAAATTTTTCACGATTACCTAAGTTCTCCATACCTATAGTATGATGGGGAACTAAAAATTGACAGCTCGTAAATTTTAAACTGTCAGTGAAAAGTAGTTTTAAAATGCTACGTTTTAATTAATTATATAGAATATATATATATATATATACCCCGCGACAAAAAGATAGGTACAAAGGGTTTTTTCTTTGATTTTTCATAAAATAACATTATCTAAATTGTGCTTATCATTTATTATTATCATAAAATAACACTATTCACGGACTAATGTTTGTTTTAAGACTAATTTAGAAATTTTTTAAGACTAAAATTTTTTTTAAAAAAATTCCGCGACAAAAAGATAGGAACAAAAAGTTTTTCTAAATTTTTCATAAAATAACAATATCTAAATTGTGCTGATCATTTATTATCACAACAAAATATTATCATACCAAAACAAATTAAATATTTGAATCATATTCAAAATATTCATATTCAAAATAATCATATTTAAAAAAAAAAAAAAAAAGAAAACCGTTGTTCCTATCTTTTTGTCGCGGTGTGTAGTCTTAAATTAGAAACATTTTAGTCTTAAAAGTTTTCTAAATTTGTCTTAAAACAAAAATCAGTCCGGGAATAGTGTTATTTTATGATAATAATAAATGATAAGCACAATTTAAATAATGTTATTTTATGAAAAATCAAAGAAAAAACCCTTTGTACCTATCTTTTGTCGCGGGGTGTATATCAAACAGATGTTCTCCAAACATTGCTAAGATCCATCCCAATTAAATCATCGTTCTAATTGGAATAAATGAATAAATAAGTAATAAAACACAAGGAATCGGACTATTTAATCAGGAAGATATAATGTCAAAAACAGATCCCCACTCCAATATTATGGAAACTTGCTTGAAAACTTGGTTGTCTTGGAAACTGCTCGAACAATTTTGATAAAGATTTAATTAAGTTATAGGAATTTTAAGATGACAATTCATTTTGAATTACCGTCTTTTTCAGAAAGATTGGCGTTTGCTACATCTTCTATATTATGCAGTTAATTTATTATGGGACTAGTAGGCGCACTGAACACTGGGAAAGTTCACTCTGTGGGCCAACTAACTCCATTATATTGAAAGTTAGAAAAATTCCATAAGCTGTTAAAAATGGTTTCTTAAAAATGAGCTAAATTGTCTCAAAATAGCTCCGAAACAGTATATACTTAAATTTGAGAAACCATGTACTCATTTTTGAGTATACTGACATGCTCAAAAATGGGGTTGACCAATAAGAATTCAAATATCCCCATGTTTTTCACATGTCAATGTACTCAAAAATGAGTACATAGGTTTTCAAATTTAAGTATATATTGTTTCGGAGCTACTTTCAGACAATTTAGCTCATTTTTAAGAAACAATTTTTAACAGTGTAGCAGTATGCTAAAGCTTCTGGAGCATATATGGCACAATGGCATGATAATGAAATTATCATGACATTGACATGATATTGAAGTATCAGAGAAGGCCTTGCTGACAGCTTTTCTCTAAGAGACATCCAAGATAGTTCATCAGAAAAGATGAGGTGACTTGTCAAGTACGAGTACTGAGCTTCAATCTCATAATAAACTGTTTAAATTTATAAAGTAATCATATCTAAAATATGGACTAAACAGGAATAGCCACGGCTCAAACCACTGTTCGCATTGTTGCTTGTAAAGGGTTTAAGCAAATAAGACGGGTTACATCAGTTGAGTGATTAAGTTTAATGAATCTAGCCATTTCTGTCTCTGCTAGTGGCACTCCCATTCACATTTATATATATATATATATATAGAACAGAGAGAACAGATTTTAGAGACTACTTTTTGAACGATGCTCCAGTTAGAAGCTCAGGAACTTCAAACCTGAGGTTGGGTGACAGAGGTTCATTTTGTCAACTTTGTTCATTATTTTGTAAAATATATAAACATAAGCTACAAAAGTTACAAACTAAAAATCTTCTGGGTGTTTATAGCCAAATATCTAAGCTTTATAGACGCAGTTAAATTTTGTTTAAAAACTTGAACACAAAAATAATAAAAATCAATAACTAAAAACTGCGCCTACTAGCCCCGATTTTCCCTATAACGATTAAAGTGTCCTTAATTTAAAAAAAATACTTGTATTATTATTATTATTTCTATATTTTATTATTATTTCTATTCTTCACAATTTAGGATGAGAGGCCTATTTTTAAAATGGGCGTAATCAATGCATTGTAACAAATGTGTACAATGGCATTGCTCCTATTTATTTTATTGTTATTTTTTGCATGTGATTTATTTAAATTCGGCATATTCCTTTTATTATTTAGCTTCTGGTAGTGATCTAAAGAAAAGTGGTGACAACACTTTTTTTCTCTGTGAAAGAAATAGTCCTCTTTTCCTAATAAGTAAATAAAATGAAAAAAAAAAAAAAAAAAAAAGAAAGAAATTCCCAGTGGAAAAGAAAGACAAAAAGGGAGAGCAAAAAGTTATTTAATATAACTGAAGGAATTTTTAGCCTGTAGCAGATATCATATTGGAGTACGAATTTTCATTTTCGATAACATCACGATTCGGATAGATGGCTATATTTCCTTTTTCTCTATTCCTGAAGCTTTTCAATAAATTAATATTTTACAACTATTTTACCAAATGCAGTTCTCATATACTCTCCAATTGTTGCTTCAATCCATTTTGTAAATGGAACAAACTTTCATTAGTTTATGGCAGTGGACTGATGACTTTTTATAGTTTTTATACTGACCAAACGTATATTAAGAAAAGGAAGTATTACAAATAAAAAAATCACCTACGAGATTTTGGTGCATTTATCCGTTTTGGGACGTCCTAAATCCATCTTTGTTATTTTTTCGCTTATGTACGTAAACGTGCACTTGAGTGTGTATGTGTGTGCGTGATAGCTTCTAAACGTTTCATTTGGTTCAGCTAAAAATTGGTAGGTATGTTATAGATCGTCGTCGCATGAAGTGTATAAGTTTTCATGAATATGTTACTTATCAATCTTCAACTGCGATACAAAGAAGAATTCTATATCCATACGGCTTGTGGACTCAAATTATTTGAAGTGCATTAACCCTTTCATTCCCAACTTTTTCCCTCCATAAAACAGTAAATCTTATAATTTAGTCATAACTTTATTTCAAACGTAATGTATATAAATATTTGTTTTAAATAGGAGTTATAACAGAGTACGATTTAATATAGCTAACAAAGCAACTGATAGATGTTCATTTATGTTTAATATAATCACTGATGCCATTAAAAATCATAATTTTTCAATGAATAAAAATATCAAAATTTTGGAGAATAACGTATTGTAATTAATTAAAATACATATTATAAACATTAAAAAATAAAATAAAAAATATTTCAAACAGTTAATTTACTTAAATTGCCCAAAACAGGAAACTGATTCCGATATTATTATCAGAACAGCGTAAAATATATTTTCAATTATCAACAAAGATAGTGAAGTCATCCAAAATAGGTATTTTTCGAAGGGAAAATGTATATAGATTTTAATATTGTTCATTTTGAATCAGCGGAGTGTTAGATGGTAAGAAAGAAAATCTGAAATGTTATGATTCCAATTGGAATCACGTTGAAGGAAAGGGTTAACGTTAAAATTCCACATTTATTTAAGATAAAACAGGGTATGCATGTTATATGCCACCGTCGCAAGAACTATGGAGGTTTTCTTAAGTGCAGAACATTGTATATATATATATATATATATATATATACTTTTAAGTGTGCGTTGTTCGTATTATCATGTATCTATTAATTGCTAAATTTTATAAAGGTATTAAATTCTCAATTTATATATATATATATATAGAGAGAGAGAGAGAGAGAGATAGAGAGATAGACAGATATATATACCGGATGTCCTAAAAGTCTGTAGATATTTTAAAAATTCATAAGGAAAGCATTGCTGAATTAAACGCGGTTTGAGAAAAAGTTATTTCATAAAGGGTTTTTTTTTTTTTTTTTTTCTGGTAAATAAAAAATAATAGTTATAATTTTCGTCGATAGAGGACGCTGTAGAAGAGCAAATTATGTATTTCCAGGAAAAAATATATTTATTTGCATGCAAATATTCACAGGCATATAAATCCCACTCTATGTGTTCACCATCACCACTAATTACAGTTTGCATACAAGTTACAGTCGGTAACAAAAGTGTCCGAACACTAGCAAAAATTCCTATGTAAAAAACGTACACTTCATACGGTTTTGTTAAATAAATCCTTATCGAATCATGTTCTTACATTGACTAAGAACAGGATTCGACAAGGTTTTATTTAACAAAACCGTATGAAGTGTACTTTTTTTACATTGGAATTTTTGCTAGTGTTCGGACACTTTTGTTACCGACTGTACAACACCGCTAACTCAGAGGGTGGTTCTTAGCTGAGGGAAAATATCCATATATGCACAAGTAGGAGGTAAAATAAAAAACAAGATGTGTTAAGCGTAAAACCATGCAATTTATAGGACTCTGATTTGTATATTTCTAGTTATGCGTGCGTGCATCGCCCTCTATCGCCAAAAAAAAACTTTTTTTTTTTTTTTTACTAAGGGGAAAAAAAAAAAAAAAAAAAAAGAAGAAGAAGAAGAAGGGGAAAAAAATCCCCAAACAAATATCCTTTCTTGCAAACTGCGTATAATTCTATCAATTCCTTTAATTTTTAGGAGTTTTTAAAGTGTCTAAATATTCATGAGACACCCTGATTATATATATACACTTTCGTATACATTGAGGTCCATGGACTCATATTATTTGAAGTTTATTTTAATAATGTTAAAATGTTTAAAACAGAAAAAAAAGTATACAAGCGTTATTGCATTGTTAATGTATGGTCATTATAAATACACTGATGGAAAAAAAAATCCCAACACCAGGTAGGAGGTGTGCTAGATAAACGAAATTTGGTAGGCGTGTTTATACATCTGAAAGATGATGTCGATTCAAATTTCGAGCTACGCGCATAAGTGTGGCGCTAGTAGCGTCACTATGAACATGCAAATGAGGTTTGCTTTAAATAAGCGCTGTAAGGTTCGTGATCGTTATTTACAGTTGAGATTTGACGTAGTGGGTTAATGTTAGTCAAGGATGCCTCTAAGAAGACGAAGAAGCCATTATCAACAGCTCACTGAGTTTGAACGAGGTCGTGTAGTAGGGCTACGAGAAGGTGGGTTTTCTTTCCGCGATATTGCAGAAAGACTTGGCAGGAATGTATCCACTGTGCATGAGTGTTTGCAGCAGTTGTAAAGGGAAGGTACTGCCTCAAGAAGACCGGGTTCCGGGCGGCCACGTGGCACTACTGAGAGGGAAGACTGCCGTGTTCGGCGTATGGCTGTGGCTAATCGTATTGCGTCTGCAGCTGAAATTCGAGCTGCAGTTGGCACCACAGTGACACAACGAACTGTTACAAATCGGTTACTTCAAGGACATCTCCGAGCCAGACGCCCTGTAGCGTGCATTTCACTGACTCCAAACCACTGCCGTTTGTGACGTGAGTGGTGTCAAGCTAGAGCTCATTGGAGGACGGAGTGGAGATCTGTTGTGTTTTCAGATGAAAGCCGGTTCTGCCTTGGTCGCAGTGATAGCCGTGTGTTGGTTAGAAGGAGGCCAGGTGAACGCCTGCTAGCGACCTGTCTGCGGCCTAGACACACAGGGCCTACTCCTGGAGTTATGGTTTGGGGAGCAATTTCGTATGACAGCAGGAGCACTCTCGAGGTTATCCCACGTACCCAACTGCAAATTTGTTCGTCAGTCTAGTGATACAACCTGTTGTGCTGCCATTCATGAACAGCATTCAAGGGGGTGTTTTCCAACAGGATAATGCTCGCCCTCATACCGCTGTTGTAACCCAACATGCTCTACAGAGTGTCGACATGTTGCCTTGGCCTGCTAGATCACCAGATCTTTCTGCAATCGAGCACGTATGGGACATCATTGGACGACAACTCCAACGTCATCCACAACCAGCATTAACCGTCCCTGCATTGACCGCCCAAGTGCAACAGGCATGGAACTCCATCCCACAAACTGATATCCGACACCTGTAAAATACAATGCATGCACGTTTGCATGCTTGCATTCAAAATTCTGGCGGTTACACCGGTTACTAATGTACCAACATTTCACATTTGAAATGGCTCTTCTCGCCAATGGCTCTACCTCTGATCTTGAAACTTTAATCAATTAAATATTTTACCTAGACAAATGTATTGCTGAAATTTCATTACTGTACAATAATTTTTTCTTGGTGTTGGGATTTTTTTTTCCATCAGTGTAATTATATGCATATGATTTATAGTTCTTTTAGAGGAAATTATAAAAGAATTTACGTATATCGTGCTCAGAACGGGCTAATTATATGAAGTTCATTGAATTGATTGTCAATCGATCATCAATTGATCATTGAAAAAAAATATATATAGGGTAGGATAGCGTAAATTGGTGGTGGGGTAAATCGGAGGTAAAATAAATAAATAAAAATACATATTTATTTATTTAACCCATTTTATAATTTATTAAATAAATTTTAATAATACCAAAATGTTGCTTATACATTTCTTAATAATAACAAAATATTTATGTTCAAATACCTATTACGTACAAAAATATAAAAAATGAAAAGTTTGTATCTTTTTCAATTATTATAATTATTGCGAACCTTAAATTCTGTTCATTTTTATAAAACAAAACGCGTTGTAAAACACACAGATTTTGAAAAAAATTGGGGAGATGTGCTACCACAAGAAAAAAGATGTCCTTAGCCATAATTATCTATATGCAATTATTTTTTTATATTGCAGGGTAACATGGGGTTGCGATAAGAAAATTTTACCTTCAAATTACCCTATGTGAGGAAATTGGTGGAACTTTTTATTTTTATTTTATTTATTTATTTTTTGGTTTTATTTTGTTTTCAATATATTTTTATTTAGAATTATTTCAAAATATTATAAACAACTTGCTTAAGGCATTTTCTTTAATCACTTAGCCTAATTTGCAAATTTATCAAATCAGTTCTAAGCACATTGGTCTTACTAATGTGCCTAGAACTTACTAAACTTACTTATTTAAGTGGACTGCAGTAAATTAAAGGCATTATTGTATAACAAACGTGAAGAGCTGGGATGTTTGTTTCAGAGATTATATAGGTTTAAAACATGGCCTAAGGTAAAGACACCAGTGCTCGTCACCCCTAAAATCTGCCCCAGTAGTCGTCACTCTCTTAAAAGAAGTGTTAAAATAACCGTTTTATAACCTGTATAAATTTGAATCTACCCGCACAAGATTCTCCAAAGCCTTCTGCTTCTTATAACACAAAAAGTTCGATTTCAACTATCGGGGAAGAGTAGGGGAAAGCAAAATAAGGGAAGTATATGTTAAATTACAATTTGGATAAGTCAACGTAAAGCAAATGATTAAGGAAAGAGATATGCATTTCTTGATATATTTTGTTGTTTGCTGAATTTGACATTGCTCATAAAGCATTGTATATAATGTTTATGAAATGTAGAATACGATTTATGTGCAACTTTTTAAAATTTCACATAGTATAAAGACTTTTAAGGTATGACGACTACTGGTACATATTTTGCATGTTTTACCAGTGTTCGTCACCCCTGACGAACGCTGGTGTTTTAACATTTCTAATAACCGGGTAACTTTTTTGATTAAATATACTATATTTTCGTTTAGAATTATGATGGTATAATTTTTACTTTAATTGGACTATCGGAACCAGCAGTCGTCAGGGATATTAGTAAATGTAAACAAAGGCATTTTAACCTCAAGAACGTGAACTGTATTGCACTTGTAACTTTTGTATAGCTTGTTTAAATAAAGTCAGTCATGGTACCTTTAATTCACTAAGACTGACTTTAAACCACCTAAAATTTTTCATTATATTTTGCTGGAAAAATTAAACAATGGCACATAAACATATTTAGTTATAAAGAGCTTTTTCTAGTTTTCTGCTATGTATTTTAGAACAAACAGACATGATTACTCTATACATCTGACTAATGTATTTTAATTTTTTATGATGTCATGCTTTTGCGAAGATGTATTTAAGTGATGTTTTAAAGTTACTTCATACTAATTAGTTAAAAACTATAAACACCATTTAAGCTTTTCTTGTGCATTTTACATAAGTTTTTTATTGGCCGTGATAATTTAATTTTAAATTCATATATATTTCGAAAATGATAAAATACAAAGGCTTAATTTCATAATTAACATAACTGTGATTCGGTTCAAAATTATGGTAAGGCTTTTTTGTTATGTTAGATGCAGGTAAATAAAAATTTATACAGAAAATATTAAACATTAAAAACATTTCTTAAGCAAGTTTTCTATTTATACATTATATTAATTATGTAAGATAAACAAATAGTTAAAACGTTGATCAAAATTACCCTGTTTTTCTTAAACAATTAAAATTGTAAGATACAGATCCATGATATTTGATAACATTAGTTTGATGTGTAGAATAATACTAGCAAGCTTTGTCCCCTTCGCTGGCCCCTATCTGTATATATATATAAATTACGTGTCACGATGTTTGTCCGGGGTAAACTCCTAAACTAAGGAACCGATTTTAATGAAATTTTGCACACTGTGTGCAGTTTGGTCCAACTTGAGAGATAGGATAGTTTTTATCTCAATTTATTGTCACAATATTGTTTTATTGCAATTATTTGTTAATTATAGACCTTTATTAAAGTTGCTCCAAAATATCTGTGAGTTCCATTAATTTAATTGTTGCCAAAAAAAAAAATACGAGTTCATTTTCTTTTGACATAAAAATAAATACATTTAATCAAACGTGAACGTTAAAAAATTATAAAAAGTTAAATTATGCATATCACGAAAATTGACGTCATAATCAATTTAAAGATTTTATACACATTGATAAAGTGCTAATGTAGTTCTATCATAGATATAGTAATATATATATAGATCTCTCATCCCCATGTTATCGTACAAAGATTTTTGATGCCGAAAAAAAAAAATAAATAAAAGCTTTGGAAACAGCCATTAAGTGGTATTGAAAAAAAAAAAAAAAAAAAAAAAAAAAGAAAGAAAGAAAGAAAGAAATATGAATTTGAAACTGTATCTGGAGTCTTCCATTCCCCTTTAGCAAATAAATTATTCATAAATTTTATTTGCTAAAATATTAGTATGTATTCCCGTGTGTATTCACTCGGGGAAAGACGGCCATATTTTGGTAAAAACGTCGTCTTTTCCCAAATGAAAAGGAATAACTTTTTTCTCCCCAATGATCACTCTATTCTATATATGCTATACTATATCTATGAGTTCTATACGCAAGCGAAGTGTGACTCACTGACCGTCTGTGCAGCCAAGAAAAAGATTTCCTATGTTAATTGCCCACTGGATTTTTTGTAAGAAATTATTAAAAATCGAGGAAATTTATTTCCCGATTTTAATCCTTATATTTGGGTATAGATATGTATTAGTTATCGCGGGTGTTAGATTGAATTATTTTGCTGTCAAATTGACAAAATTTTAATTTTAAATTTCAAAACTCTGTCGCCCTTGGCTTTTTTATTATTATTATTATTATTTGGCGATCAAAAGCGTAACACGAAAATATACATGCCAGATGTATGCATTGTACGAAATGTAATATGTATTATTCATTGTACGTATGTATGACATGTAATATGTATTGTACGAAATATTGTTTCATATTATTCATTACTCTTTTAATATAAGTTGTTAAAATAACCATGATTTTTGAAAGGAATTAAATATTTTCGCCAGATAATTTGGCGATATTCTTTTTTTTTCACCAAGGATGACAGAAATGAAATCTATTCCGCTGCAAAATATTAGTATCTTACATCAGATATTTTATTTAGACGTTTGAAAACAAATTTGACTTCAAACTATGATAGAATATTTATCATTTTCCTTTTAATTAGTATATTATTAGTATATTAAAATTTAAAAGCATGGTATATAAAAAGTTTTTTTTTTTTTTTTTTTAATCTTATAATTATTCTTATCTTAATCCTCAATGTTTCCCATCTTTATTAACTTGAATTTACTATTAAAATTTAACATACTCAAAAACTTCTCATCACTTCGTTAAAATACACTAAACTTTTCCAAAATCTTTTTCTATTTAAAATGATACATGTATTTACTTTAAATGTCCAATATTTCATAAGATTTCCAATTTTAAAGTTTTAAAATATTTATCAAATTTACTTATTTTTCTGGTTTAGCCTTATTGTTTTCCTTTTTATTACTACAGCTGTTGCCTTCTTTAAAATATTTAAAATGATGAGGTCATTTTATAGTAAAATTATCCATTATAGCATATATTATATTTCACTCCTCCATAAAAATTTATTTTAAAATCGTCTGTTTCTTTTATACTTTTATTTTAATAGAATTTAATTTATATATTAGTCATTTTAGCAATTTTATCCAAAGTAGCATTAGAAATAATATATATCACTTCTCCATTAAAATTTATAGGACCCTACAATAAAATTAATTTGTGCTTAATATCAACACTACGAAAATTTTTATCAATCGTTTCCAAATTTTGACCTAAGTTTCAAATCTCAACCCTGTGGGTTTTTACATCGGCTACAACGTTTTCGTCTTTGTTCGTAAATAATAATTTGACTGTACTAAATAGTTTACAGCCGTATAATTCAACGTATAACTTAGTCACAGCAACGCGTGGCCGGGTCTGCTAGTATTTAAATAAAATATGAAGAAATCAATACCATTATCAAATAATAATAATAATAATAATAATAAAATAAATAAATAAATAAATAAAAATAAATAAGTAAATAAATAAATAAAACTTTGAAATCAGTCGAAACCGCAGTTAATATTCCCGCTGTTTTCTGTAATAGATTTCCGTCCGGCAATATGATGATTGGCTTCTACTGCCTTCGACATAGACTTAACCGCTTTTTATTCTCCCCCCCGCCTCCTCTTCCACGGGTAAATTTAGAATTTTAACGAAGTATCATCAAATTACATATTGCTTACTTTTAACTAATACCCACACTCGCCTTTCTGAGTTTAATTTGGAGTAGCGCTAAGGTTAAAAGCGTTTTTTTTTTGTTTTTTTTTTTGTCCGCCCGCCTGAGGAAAGAGGGGAGCGGTAATTTTGCAAAATCGCCTTATAATGCGTGTTGGGTACACAAAAGCAACCAACGCATAAAAAAATCACCTCCCTAAAATAATTTGCAGCAGAGTGAAGTTTGAAAACTTTTTTTTTTTTTTTTTTTTGGGGGGGGGGACACTCGCACATAGACGAAAGAATTCCTCAAAATCTCCTTATACTAGGTGTTGGATACATATGACCAACTCACACATCAAAAATCACATTTGTAAGATAATTTAGAGCAGAGTTATGCATAGAAATATGATTTGCTCCCCTTCCTCAAAATTTGGTCGGAAAGAATTACGCAAAATCCCTTTACAGTATGTGATGGGTAGGCATAACCAATCAACGCGTCAAAAAATTGCTTTCCTGATATAATTTGGAGCAGAATTACTCTTGAATACGTGTTTTTGCATCCACCCTACACTTAATGAGGAAGGAGAAGCGAAAGATTTCGCAAAATTCCTTTATAGTGAGCGTCAGGTACGCATAATCAACCCATACGGTTAAAAAAAAAAAAAATGCATGATAAAAAGAACTTTTTATATATCATGTTTTTAAATTTTCTGTTGAATCATGTAAACGCTATCGAGGGCAGCGAGAACCCGAAACAGTTGGCTAAAAGTATTTTAAAAATGCATTGTCACTGTGTTCTGAGCTATTCTGAAAATTTCAAAAGTCTAACCAGTCGGATTGATGATCGGGATGAGTATATGATTGCTGAATCATATATAAACGCTACCGAAGGCAGCGAAGACCCGAAACAATTAGCTAAAAGTATTAAAAAATGCATTGTTATCGTGTTTTGAGCTATTCTAAAAGTTTCAAATGTCTAGCTAGTCGGGAAGTTAGTTAAATAAATTTTCTATTGAATCATATAAACACTACCGAAGGCAGCGGGGACCGAAACAGTTGGCTAAAAGTATTTTAAAAATGCATTGAAACCGTGCTCTGAGCTATTCTGAAAGTTTCAGATGTCTAGATAGTCGGGAAGTTAGTTAAAAATCAATTGCAATATTTGTACTGGACAAACAAACAAAACAAACAACAATACGAGTCAATAAAAACAATGGTAAAATCAATCTTACTGTGATAATTTGGAGCAAAGTCACTCTTAAAAACGAAATTATTACCCCCTCCCCTGATACTTACCCTCTGCTTTAAGTAAAGATATTTTTGAGAACGAATAAAATTTTGAGAACTTTTCTTAAAAGCAAACAATTTTCAAATTTTTATTTACATGACGACCACTGATGCAAACACCTGACGACTACTGGTGAAACTCATTTTCAAGTGACGAGCACTGGTGCATTTTTATAGGCTCAATTATTATTTTTTTTTTTTTTTTACCATTATTATTATTGGCTTAATGTATTGAAAAATTGAAAGTGTCTAACAACAACTAGAAGAATCAGTGTATAAAATAAACCAAAGTATAATATTAATACATGAATACGACACGAATACCACGCGAAAAAAACAAACATTTTAAAAATAAGGCCTTAAGAGTGACGAGCACTGCTGTCGTTACCTTAATTAGTTTTATGCTCAAGACAACCGAAAAACTACATTGATCAACCAATGTAAGTGTTATCTTATAGGAGCTTAGTGACAAATTTTAACAATTGTTTAATGCAATATGGAAAGAAAGTATTAAACAGTTTTTGATTTTACTAGATAGACATAACGTGAAAATTTGTATTATTTCTTTGCAACTTTTGGAAGTGAGGCCCCCTAAATTTGTAGGCCCTGGGACACTGCCGCCCCGAATGCCCTTGCCGTAATCTGGCCCTGCTAATAGTAATTTTTATGAAAGTATTATATTTAGTCAAATGTTATGGTATTGGTTTTCACTTAATTTGCATGCTTCAAGTTCATCTGAGTCGAAAAAAAGGTTTTTTTTAAATTGGTCAGTGCGTTTATGTATTGAGACATATCTAGTGTTTGAGTGTGTATGCATGTGAACGGTCAGAATCTTTCGACTATCATAGCTACAAAATGAAAAAAATCTGGAGTGACTCCACTCGACTTTCCGAACATTGAGTAATTAACAGTTTTGTTGATAAAGTAAAGAAAGAGGAGTTGTTAAACAAACAAAAGAGAGGAAACCATAATAGAGTGTTTGAGTATTTTTCTCCATATATTACACGATGTTTTATTTAACGCAACTGAACTTTGAGCCCATAGATCATAATGATAAAGAATTTTTCGTTGTGTCCCTGTAAAAACCTATAAATGCTAGATTCACCAAAATGCTTATAGTTAGTGCAACAGTGATTTATAATATTCATATAAATTTTCAGTTCAATTGAATAAGGCAAATGCTATCGCACTTTTAAAAATTTGGCCCCATAGGCCATAATGATGAAGAATTTTTCTTTGTGTCCCTGTAAAAAACTGTACGTGCTAAATTCACCAAAATCTGTACAGTTCGTGCAACTGTGACCTATAACATGTGTACAAATTTTTTGCTCATATTAACCCTTTGCCCGGAACATGTTTTCATCATGCTTATCGGGAACATCGGTCTCACAGACCGCTATTTTTAGAAAAAGGTACTGAATGTATTTAACGAAATTTCGTGGCGATAAATTATGAATTCTTGCAGCCATAACTTTAATTTCTCAATCATGACGTATTATAGGGACGACAGGGTATTATAGGGTTGATTGGATTTAATGCCGCATTAGTACTGCGCAATGGGTAATTGGAGACGGTCTGGGACGCACCCCTAAGGATGGTCCGGAGACATGCCATCATAATTTTGATCCTCTCCCGCTTAGGTGATCCCCAGAGCTATAATTTGGTATATTATATGATTGAATTATCTGATTTCTGAAATTATTCTTTTTTAATATGATTATAGTGACTAGTTTAGAGTACTTTTATAAATACGAAGCATTAAAATTATTAAAAGAATGTAATTACGGCGTTGATTTTTGAATTCTAAATAAGCACACTAATAAAAAGTTATAAATAAACAATTTCTTATTATTTTTCGAACTGCGGAAAATGAGTCTGCGCTCGGTTTCGCAGAAATTTTGTCACCCTGTTTCGATTATTGAGTTACCAAATTTCGTGCAGTTTGACATGCATTCACAAGCGGTACCATCGACAAGATAATAGAGTAGACCCCGGACTAGTAACCTTTTTGCTTTCCAACATCAGATCTCCACCATTCAGTGAAATCATCCACCAAACCGACATGAAAATTCCACCAAGGCAAGTTTCCTCCAACTTTGTTATCGCTGTTTTATATTTCGATTGGGTGTAAATTAAACATATACCAAAACCTACACTAGCTGAAATGGAAAGCAAGTAACCTAATCTTTGTTATTGTTTGAAAGCTGTTCCTTTTGACTTTTGTTTGGAGTTTTTGTGGTAAGAGGAACAAACCATTTAAAACATGCAAAATCCCCTAGAACCAGTGTCCCAGACCGTCGCCAATTGCCCACCTACGCAGCACTAGTGCGACGTAAAACCTAACCATCCATCCCAAGAACCAGTTGCCAAGAAAGCGATTATTACCAAAAGAAGGCGCAAAAACCGTAGTGATGTTACGGGAATTTTTCTCCATAGACAATATAAGGAATCCGTACTCTACTAGTATATCGGCTCAATGAGGGGTACCCAGTTATTTTATTTTTTTATTTTTTTCATGTGTGCAAAGAGTACATTCGTGTGTCTAAGTGATTGCTGAGCTTTCTTGTACAACCGGCAGCAAAAGGATCCGAGCACTAGCCAATAATTCTGATGCCAAAAAATTACACTTAACACTGTTTTGTTAAATAAATCCTTGTCGAATAATGTTGTTAGACTGACTAAAAACATGACTCGAGAGGGTTTATTTAACAAAGCAGTATTAAGTGTACTTTTCTTTTGAGAGGGATTATTGCTAGTGCTCGGATACTTTTGCTGGCACATACAATGGTAATGACATGCCTCGTCCTGGACCACTTGTAGGGGTGGATTCTAGACTTCCACCAATTGCTCATTACGTAGCTATCATGTGATATTTAAACTAGGGTGACCAAATGTTCTGAAATTAGGGAGTAGACTAAAGTGACTGAATGTCTCAATTTATTGGGGACAGTCACTAGTTTTGGCAGTTTGTCACTAAGAACAGGATTCGACAAGGATTTATTTAACAAAATTGTTTTAAGCGTACTTTTTTTACATAGGAATTTTTGCTAGAGATCGAATACTTTTGCTGCCGACTGTACTCTTGCCAGCAGTCAAAAGCAATGTTATTCTGTGAGGATATCTGTTTCCACATTACCCATTGCCTAATATTCTTTTTCTGAAAATTGGTTTTTCGCATTTTATCATTTTATTTTCTAGCCCCCCCCCCCCCCCAAAAAAAAAAAAAAAAAAAACTGTACTCTTGCCAGCAGTCAAAAGCAATGTTATTCTGTGAGGATATCTGTTTCCACATTACCCATTGCCTAATATTCTTTTTCCGAAAATTGGTTTTTCGCATTTTATCATTTTATTTTCCAGCCCCCCCCCCCAAAAAAAAAAAAATAAATAAATAAATAAATAAATTAAATAAAATTTAAACTAGTACTTTTAAAGTTTAATAAAAATAATTAAACTTTTTTAGAAAACGAGCGCAAATTTAATGATTGTGAAATTTTCTAAATGTGAAAATGGAATTTAAATAATCATCAATTGTGGAAGCATATTTCCCCAATAATAACATCACCTGTCGGTGAAGTTTGGTATTATACAGTCGGTAACAAAAGTCTCCGAACACTAGCAAAAATTTCTATATAAAAAAAAGTACACTTAATACAGTTTTGTTAAATGGATCCTTTTTTTAGGCTGACTAAGAACAGGATTCGACAACGATTTATTTAACAAAACTGCATTAAGTGGACTTTTTTTACAGAGGAATTTTAGCTAGTGTTCGGAGACTTTTATTATCGACTGTACTAAGAAAAGAAATCAAACTTAAAAAACAAAACTTTTAGAAAGAATTTGCAATTATTGACATTTCTACGTAATGTGTCTGTTAGCGCTCAAAAATTGAGATTCCTAATATTCTCATAACATTTTACATGTTTGTTTGTTTTTTCAACATTAAGGGGATTGCCCATTGCGCCGCACTAGTGTAACGTAAAACCCATCCAACCAACCAAACAACCGTCAACACTAAGCGGCTCCGGGTCCTGCCCACTCTTCCAACCCCAAAGGGTAGCTTCCTTGTTTGAACAGATTTTACGTTGTACTAGTACCACGCTGTGGACAATTGGCAACGGTCCGGGACTCATCCCTAGGGTTGCTCTGAGATATGCCATTCTCTACAGGTTGAGAGTATTTTACGTTGCACTAGTGCTGCAGTTAGATAGACTTGGCGTCTTCAACATTTATCGCCAAACGTGCCGGTACTCTATTCTAGAAATATGCATCCGCAAGTCCCTACACTAAGCCTAACCTTTAGCGGTCTCAGAGACCGATGTTCCGGTATAAGGGTTAATAAAACGTTTAGACGCTATCGCACTTTTAAAAATTTGGCCTCATAGGCCATAGTGCTAAAGAAATTTTCCTGGTGTCCCTGTAAAAAAACTAAAAGTGCTAGATTCACCAAAATCAACAGCGTTCGTACTATGGTGACTTACAATACACGTACCAACTTTCAGCTTATTCGAACAAAGCGTTTAGTCGGTAGCGTGTTCACTCACAGACATACACACACACATACATACGCACACATACATACACACACACATACATATATCATCGTAAAAATAGTGAAAACGGACTCATGGGACCTCGAAACGTATAGAAACATCAAAATTTCAAATTCGGATTTTTGACATGATTACAATATTTTCCTCACTATAGTGTTCGGAAAGTAAAAAGAAAGAAAAAAGAAATAAATTTTATAATGAATAATGGTCCGGTGAACTGATGAATTTTAAAAATTTTGGTGTAAACATAAACCAGAAGTGGTGATATGAAAAGCCAGAAGTGGGACAGAAAATCGGTATCACTGATATGACTTAAACGATATTTTTCAAATGTGCTAATAGAGACCCTCTTTTATTTTACTTTTTCGCCTATATTAATTATTACAGGACAGTTGGTGGTTCTCCTGATTAATAGGTCAATTTTAGGTTTCGATTGAGGATTTCTAAAAAAAATGGTTTGACTGAATTTCTTCAAACTCGGTACATTCACTCCCTTATAGATATCCTTTCGTAAGCATTAGTTGTTTATTACACTAAAACCTGAAAGAGTTTCTAATTAGTTAAATCCATTTTATACTTTTGGACTACATTATTTCCAAAGGGAGTTTGCACAGGGTAATGGAAGCTGTGTTAGTTGTTACACACAAAATTTTATTTAGAAAAGTTTGCTGAATTTCAATGAGTATTAAAATTATAGGCTACAATATATGTTCGGATTATTTATTATCACATTATATAATTCTGCTTTTCACGTAATGGATTATACATTAATATTAAATCATTTTGACTATTTTTTTTCAGTTACTTTTCAGTAAAAATTAAGAAGAAAAAAAACTTTGTTTTGTATTTTTAGGTTTTTTTTTTTTTTTTTTTTTTTTTTTTTTGCCGTTTTCCCATACGGATTTTTTTGTGTCTTCATACAACTGGACATTTTTCTAGTATTAAATGTAATTCTGAAAATACCACAAATGCACAAAACGGTTAATTCAGAAATTATGGGCGGCTTAATATTTAAACCAAATTAAGGCACATACAGTCGGTAACAAAAGTCTCCGAACACTAGCAAAAATTCCTATGTAAAAAAAGTACACTTAATACAGTTTTGTTAAATAAATCCTTGTCGAATCCTGTTTTTAGGCTGACTAAGAACATGATTTGACAAGGATTTATTTAACAAAACTGTATTAAGTGTACTTTTTTTGCATCGGAACTTTTGCAAGTGTTCGGAGAATTTTGTTACCGACTGTATATTCATAAACTATTATACTTTCAAACGAAACGCTATAAAAAAGGTTCTGAAATACACATGAACAAATTCATACTGCAAAATCACCGGACAAAAAATACTGATTTTTTTTTTTTTTTTTTTTTTTTTAAACGACAATAAAAAAATTGGCTGAAAAACAAATAAATAAAAATAAAGACAAAAAAATGAAGAGTTGTTCGGATGCATTGTTATTTTCATATTGAGTGAAACTAGTATTTCTATTTCGTAATAGTAGTGTCGAGTAGATTAAAATAACAAACAACAATCTTTAAATTTAGATATATTTATTCGAAAAATTGACCAAAAGAACTTGAAATAAATCCAGTTTTTTGTGTCGTGGTTAGAATTTATTGTTGCTTCTTAAAATAGATATGCCTTCATATTCAGATTTTCGTCTTTCTATTTTCTAGACAAAAGGCTGGTACAAAATCCGGAAATTATAGCCACCACGTTCCTCGCGAAAGTTGACCACAGATTCCCTGTCTGTCAACTGACCACATGCTACATAACCTAAGATGTGCATACAGCATTATACATTGACAGCATTGACTACATTGAAACTCAATTCCGCTCACACTGGGTAGAACTCCTTTCAAAATCTGTAATTATTATCCTCAAGTTATGTTCCATACACTGAAAAAAAAAAAAATATTTCTGTCAAAAAAGAATTTACAAAAATCTGGAACAGCAACCTAATATTTCAAACTAATGTTCAACATGCACATTTAAAATCTCAAACATCATTTAACAAAATGATTTATATTAATGCATTAGATAAATACTAGCAAATCCATGCGAAGTTTTCGCACTTTATTTCTTTTCTTATTTACCTTTAAAATTTGAAACTCATAAATATCATACCAATTTCATCATCTAATTAAAATTTTAATTTACCAGAAACCAGATTATCATTAGAACCAAATTAATATTGTGCATTAGTGAAACCAAAATCATTCAAATGAAGGTTTCAAAAGAAAATTCATGGCTCATAACCCAGTTTTCATACTTTCGCAGGCAGTACATAGGTAGTTTTAGTATAACCGCCCCCCCCCCCCCCATGACGACTTTTAAATTTTTGTTGCCCTGTTCGCGATGACTTTTTATTTATTTATTTATTTTTAACTAATTTATTTTGATTATACTTTTTATGATTGCGTTTTTTAGTCAAATATATCTTGGCGAAAACAATACTGAATCATTCCTAGGGGTGAATTCCAGACCATCGCCAATTGTGCATTGGGTAGCTTTCGGGTTAAACTCACTCAATCGCAACTGAAGATAATACTAAATTTGGTTTGGCTGAGCCCGGTCAGTAGAGCGCCTAGCTCGTAATTGGAAGATTGCGGGTTTGATACTCGAGCCGACTAAATACCGTCGTGTACGCTAATGGTGGCTGGTGCACATAAAATCCATCATGGCCGCAATGTCCTCCATGTTCCCATCCAAATTATACCGCAGGGAAGCCACCCGCCCATGGAGGATCAAAATTGTGATGGCATGTCTCCGGATCATCCTTAGGACTACGTTCCAGATCGTCACCAATTACCCATAGCGCAGTACTAATATGACGTTAAACCCAACCAACCAACTATTTAAATTTTTATTATCATATTTTTTTCAGTTAGTGTGTCAAAAGGATTAAACACATTTGATGTAAGCGATATCCCTGTTATTCGTTCCATCTGTTTAAAGACTGTTTCATTAAGTAATCATTTAGCTCAACAAAATCTAAAATTTCTTTTTCGATAACTTGCTTAGTTCAGCAATTTAAGTTCCGCTAAAACACCTTCGGAGATAAATAAACTTAAATAACACGAAAAAGCATATCGATTTTTTTTTCTTTTGGTTTCCACTACATTTTGAGTAAATTAGTTTGCTTCTCTAACCTCAAGCTATCGTGAGATAGAGAGAAAGATAGGGTTGGGGGGGGGGGGGGGGTTCATAATCGATTTGATGTCCGTTTTTCCCTCGTTGTCATTTCCTTTTTCTCATATTTGGCTTCCTTAATCGATCGAAGGAACTCGATTTCGCAAAAATCCGCATTGGTCGTTGAATATCACCTATGCGTAAGCAAACATTTTCCTTTAGTAGATGACAGCAAACGATATTTCATTTATTTTTTGCTGCGATGCCAGAAGATTAGGTACCATTTGAAAGAGGGGGAAAAAATGGTAATTTACGTAAAACGACTGTTTATTATTATTATTTAAAGATTTAAATAAAACTACTGAAAGTCCTTACGCAACAATTGTTACATGGAACAAACAAAAAAAAACTTTAAATTTTGAATGGAATAACAAAGTTTTTTATTATTGTTATTATTATTTTATTATTGTTTTATACGATTAGGATGTCGTTTTCTTTGATAAATAAGTAACTCTTTAATAAATAAACGATATCTATAACAATTAACAATTAATCTATATAATATCAGAGATACATTTTAAAATTGGAAATGGATAAAGTAAATAAAGAATACACCAGAGCAGTGGCGTTGAAAAGTAATAAATAAAAAACTTTTTTGCAAATACCACAAATGGCAAAAAAAAAAAAAAAAAACTCGCAACAGTTATTTGATGTTGGAAAAATACCACGACCTTTCATGAGGTGAACAAAATAAGAATATTGCGAGATTTTTTTCTTTTTTTTCTTTTTTATTTATGGCGTTTATACAAAGTATTTTTTATTTATTAATGGATAAATACATTTAGTAAACATTTATAAAATATAAAATTAGATTATATAACTTATAAAGATTATATTTTTCATATAACATTTTATGCTTATACACATTGAAATTATTTAGTTAATTTTCTCTTTTTTAATAATGCACTACACATGTTTTACTCATCTGTCTCTGAACATGGATGGTTCAGACATGGATATTCGTTTTGGTTCGAAATTCATGTTAAGGCGTAAGTTCTAGTCTAATGAACCTCAATGTGAAAAAGTAAATCAATAAATAAATTGAGGAATGAAAACTCAAAATGCTACCTTTAAGTTCCCCCCCCCCAATAAAAAAAAAAAAAAAAAAAAAAAAAACTGTTTTCTCTCCAAAAAATAAATCAACATCTACGAAATAATTTAATCATTTATCGAACGCTATAAAAACACGTGTTGGCATTATCGGAATTTCATCATGCATTGAACGACTTTGTACGTATATCTTAAATTTTATATTATTTTGAGAAAAAAATTATCTAAAAGTAAAATTTTTTTAAACTGTGACCTATGACATATACAGTCGGCTGCAAAATTATTCGAGCACTAGCCAATAATTTCTATATTTAAAAAGTACACTTAAGACTGTTTTGCTAAGTAAATCCTTGTCGAATCATGTTCTTAGACTGATTAAGAACATGACTCGACAAGGATTTATTTAACAAATGTATTAAGTGTACTTTTTTTTGGCAAGGATTATTGCTAGTGCTCGAATAATTTTGCAGCCGACTGTAGTTTGTCATTCCAATTCTTCCTGAACCAACAGCCAAATAAAAGATTCTGATATAGTTTTGTGAAGACTACAAAACTTTATCAAACATACAGGATGACATATAAATAGAGGTATATATTTTAAAAAGAGATAGGTCAAAAATCAAAAGGATTAAATATTGCTTAGAAACCCATGTTTGAAAATGTTTTAGAAAAATAGTATCAGGGATAAACGAGTAAAAAGACAAAACAATATTACCAGAAAGATTCCTCGCACAAAAATATTACAAAGGCTGTAATCTATGATTCTGTTTCAAGAAGTTACAAATGAGCTTCGAAATTTCGACTTTTACACACGATACACTCGTTATACGGACAGACCATGGATCGGCAGACATGGTCCAAAATTTCTGTATTGCTCGAAATTTCGCAACAGGCAGATGATTCTTTCAAGTTGATCCATTTAAAATTTGACAAGTGTTTAACACAGAACAGCCTTAAATTATACTAAAGAAAGAAATATAGGACCTTTTAATTTGTAGAGAGTCATGGAATCCAGCAACCGATTTATCACGCCTAATTTTCCGCTGACAAAACAACGCAATTAAATGTCGTCGAACATACCTATCATTACAAAGAGGTACCTTGTCACCATATCATGTTCAAGCCGTTTGCTGCATCTTATATTTTGTGGCACAGATGGGCAAGATAAAACCTGTTTCAATAAAATAAAGTAAAAAATAGTAATCTATATATATATAAATGGCTAAAATATTTCCTTGGACTATGTCTGTCTGTGTATGGACGCACCGAGCATTCCTCTAAAGCTACTCTGTTAGTGATAAGATCTTTTCAGTGTTAAGATCTAACTCATTAAGTCACGCGTTTTTGAAGTGGGATTAAAAATTTCAGTTTTCAAACTTTTTCAAATTATCTCTCGCGAACACAAAAATTAATATACAGCCTATACAATACAAGACCAACTTGCAGTTCAAATTGCATCAATTTTGGTTAATAAACAAAAAAGTTACATTTTTATTGCAAATTAAATTTTATTCTGACATACGTAATCTCTCTTTTGAAAGACCGTGTAGATTACTATGGCAATCACTTTTGGATGAAAAATCAGGTTTTTTTTTTTCAGAAAGAGTTTTCATAGCAACGAATACATTTGAAGAAAAATAATTCTTTTTATTTTTCTTATTTTAAAGTATTTTAAATTGAGATATGACGCTGAAATTTCTTATTTATATGATATATATAAATGGCTAAAAGATTTCCTTGGAGTCTGTCGGTCTGTGTGTGGACACACCGAGAGTTCCTTTAAGCCTATACTCTGTTCGGAGATCTTTTTAGTGATAAGATCTACAGTACCTTCATTGATTTCAGGGAATTAAAAATGGTTTTGTTAACAAACTTTGATTTGTTGGCAAGCAAACAGTATCAGGCCGAGTTTTGTACAGTCGGTGACAAAAGTATCCGAACACTAGCAAAAATTTCTATATAAAAAGGTAGAGTTAATACTGTTTTGTTAAATAAATCCTTGTCGAAACATGTTCTTAGTCAGTCTAAGAACATGATTCGACAAGGATTTATTTAACAAAACAGTATTAGCTCTACGTTTTTTACATAGGAATTTTTGCTAATGTTCGGACACTTTTGTTACCGACTGTACATTTCGAGTTTGATTTTGAAATTTTTCCCGTATTCGGAATTAGGTTCGTTCACGAAACCGGGCTTTTTTAGTAAAGGATAAAGTCTTACTAAGCAATCGCCGACCAACCAACCTAAACGTTTTCTAATATCGACTTGCGCATCCGGCTACTTCACAATATGAAGGGCCTTTCAAGTTTCAATTATGCTAAAGAATTGTGTAAATGCGCATGTTGTTGGTTAAAAATACCGTTTCGCGAAAATACACATGATCAAACATATAATAGGAATGTAACATTTTGGATACATTGTTAGAGATAATACTGCACAAACTCAGGATAATCTGTTGGTGAAGTGACTGTATTAATTGGAGAGGGTTGGAAAGGTTCTGTAAAACTCGATGTGTACTACTCCGAGATCTTCGTACAACAACAATAGTGGCACATATGCTAGATATCAGATTCCTCTAGTCTAGTGCATCCTGTTACATGGCAATGGTTCAAATCACTCGTGTTTTGTCTTTTCTAGTCATCTTTCAAAGACTTATATTCGCACAATTGTCATGCGCATGTGAAAAAATATATTGTAACAAAGTACCTATACAGCTGGAAATCATTCTCGTTTTAGTAGTTGAATTGCTCGTGCTTTTCTGCAAATTCATGCACTAAAGTACAGTCGGTAACAAAAGTTTTCGACCACTAGCAAAAATTTCTATGTAAAAAAAGTACACTTAATACAGTTTTGTTAAAAATAAATCCTTGTCTAATCCTGTTTTTAGACTGACTGAGAACAGTATTCGACAAGGATTTATTTAACAAAACTGCATTAAGTGTACTTTTTTTACATAGGAATTTTTGCTAGTGTTCGGTCGGAGACTTTTGTTACCGACTGTACATCTTTACCAGTTTCTTGTACAGTCGGCTGCAAAATTATTCGAGCACTAGCCAATAATTTCTATATTTAAAAAGTACACTTAAGACTGTTTTGCTAAGTAAATCCTTGTCGAATCATGTTCTTAGACTGATTAAGAACATGACTCGACAAGGATTTATTTAACAAAGCTGTATTAAGTGTACTTTTTTTTGGCAAGGATTATTGCTAGTGCTCGAATAATTTTGCAGCCGACTGTACGTACAGTCGGTAGCAAAATTATTCAAGCGCTAGCAAAAATTCCTATGTAAAAAAAGAACACTCAATACTGTTTTGTTAAATAAATCCTTATCGAATCATGTTTTTAGACTGACTAAGAACATAACTCGACAAGGATTTATTTAACAAAGCAGTATTAAGTGTACTTTTTTTAAATAGGAATTATTGCTAGTATTCGAATAATTTTGCTGCCGACTGTATAACTTTGTACGCTCTTCGCAAGACAATTACTGCTCGAATGATGAGAAAACAAATATTTCAGCTCTTATGTTTTTGTCAACCAAATAAGTTTTTTATATGCCTGTTTGATTTTAACTTCGATTATAGTGATGGAAAACGGATTTTCTGATCGCAGGTTTCCTGGTTATGAACCCGTTCGTCTGCAGCCAGACTCGACTTGCATAGCAACACATGACTGGAAATATAATCAAAAGCCTATAGCATCTACACTGTAAAAAAAAAAAAAAAAAAAAAACTGTTAAAAGTACAGGAAAAATCTGGCAGCTGGGGTGCAGTATTTCTCCATCAAATATACAGGACAAAACTGTACTTTCAACAAAAAACCTGTTTGATTTACAGGATTCCTGTGTAAAATATATGTCAGTGATAAAATTTTACGGTTTTAAACTGTATATTTGACGGAGAAATACTGGTACCCCAGACGCCAGAGTTTTCCTGTACTTTTTACAGAATTTTTTTTTTTTTTTTTTTTTTTTTTTGCAGTGTAATAAATGGCTGCTAACAAATTTTTTTTTAATGTATACATTTAGTAGTTAAAACGCGACCATGTAAACGTGAAATAAGAAAAATAGTGATTATCATGTCTAAATGGTGTATTTCAGAGTACAAATTATAAAATCTCACTAAAATACAAATTTGTTAAAACACCTTTACGACATGCAACACTTATGAATAATCTAAAATTTTATTTTTAAATCTGTGTATGAAAAGTAAACATCAAATATACCTATGCATAAATTAATTCTAACTAAAATTTTATGCATAAAATATTCACATAATGATTTTATTAAAACATAATTTGTAAAAATGTTCCCTTGCTCTTTTTTTTTTTTTTTTTTTTTTATTATTATATTTTAAAATAAGTACGAAGTTAATGGAGCTGAAAAATGTGCTATTTATATGCGCATATATTTGCCTCATTAAATTTAAGTAATACTTTTTTTCCATAAGAATTTGTTTATGGGATTAAAGGGAGTTTTCCTTTCTTTCTTTCTTTTTTTTTTTTTTTTTTTTTTTTTCATCATACATTTTTCATTGTGGTTAGTTTATATGAAAAACTAATAAAATGAAAAACTTAAACTTTTATTCATTAAACTTAAAGCTATTAATAATGTAATAGATGAAGCCTTAATATAAGACCTTAGTAAAAACATATGCCGCTCTCTGTTTATGAACTCTAAGACAAAAATATATATGATTTGGCTCAGTGTTAAAAATATTTAAACATCAAAAAAGGGCTTAAATGTTGTTTTATAATAGTAGTTCTAAATACACTTAATTTTTTTTATGAGTAAGCAACACATTTTTAGAATTTTTAATTTGTTGAAATGCTAATGATGAAACATAAATTTGGAATGAAAAAAACATTTAATTCAGACATATTTTCTATTATATGAGAAGAAAAAATAAAATAAAAGTTTAGAAAAATAAAATAATGTTTACAGATAAAAATCGTTTACTTTTGTAAGAAACACCCCTCACTGTGCCATAAAATACTAATCTTTCAGAGAGGAGGCCTTTTCATAGAGATTGTTCAGAAAAAATCTTAAGGCAACAAATTCTAAAAATTAAATGGCTTTAATTAATTTGCATCGTTCAGCTACATAGCTTTCTAATAATAATCATAAATATTAATTTACTTAAATTTTGAAAGCTTCTTAGCAACGATTTTTTTTTTTTACAGTAATTTTTTATATATTACAGGTATGGTTGTTTAGCTTTGCACATTATTTATCTGCGGAAAAAAAGCATCTAATAATTTATAAATTTTGTTGAAGTTTCTGTTTTGTTTTGTTTTTTTTCGAATGTTTTTTTTTTTTTTCAATGGTTTTTGATGTAGGATTGCGTAAAAAAGCCACAAATAATGTTCTAACCCTGTATTACTTAATAGTACAATTTCGAACACACTACAAAATCTAATCTACTAGTTGCCTTTTGCACGCGAATCACGAATTACTTTGGAAGTAGATACAGAGTTACTACCGCGATTAAAAATGGGGTTATAAACAAGGTAGACAACAAATCAATAATAAAATTTTATTTTCTGTGATCCACGAAATAAAAATTCTCTATAGTAACTAGGCCAAAAGTAATTAGTTTATCCTCCCTGTTTCAAATTGTAGACACACTGATTCCTATGGAAACAAGTAACTTTTCTTTTCTTTTTTTTTTTAATGCACAAATAGCATTCACAGGAGGAACACAGTTGATAGTATGATAGCAGGAACAATTGCGCTAAAAATAACCGAAATTTTCTTTATTTATATATACAGGGTGATCAATAACTAGTGGATCTGCAGATCTGGAGCCTCACCGTCCTATTTGCATCAGACATTATTCAATAGGTCATTTTTATTTATTCCTTATTATATAATAGTAGATATTGATTCGATCGACTTGTTACCATAATCAGATACATTCCTGAGGGGATCGGCAACCCCCAACTCCCTGCTGTATCTCTCTTTGTATACCTATCTGTATATCATATATATGTATTCTTAATAAACGACGGTCTTGTATTAGTTCCCTGAAATTCATAAATACCAAATTTAATAGGTACCAAATTTCTTGCAAAAAAAATTACATAGCATATCGGAAATATTTTGCGTAACCCTGTAAACTAATTACCAATTCTACGACCACAATTTTCAACAGAAAAACATGCTTTTAAAATTCTAATAAAATTTCATTATATTTAATGGGGTGTAACCATGTTAAAATACACTTTTAAGAAATATCATTCTTTTATGTATCCCGGAAAAGGAGTCACAGTTATTATAAACGCCAATAAAAAGAATACACCCAATTAATTATAACTCATTAATTTTTCAAATTAATTTGACATCATTTGGATAATTACAGTACGTCCTCGGAATTATTTTGTGTGGTCCCATAAATTATTTAGTCTATACATACCCTTTTTTAAGAGTAAACATGATTTTAACCCGGTGGAAGGCGCGCGCTAACCCTCGCACTGTTGGAATTCAGTTGCAGCTGCCTGATGCCATAAGTGTGCTAATTCGCCAAAAATAGTAAACTCTCATATTTTTTCCTTCTACTCAGTTTGTGTCAGCGTTTTCTCATCATTGACCCCATCATTACATTATTGTTAGCAATACATGGAGCAAAGAGATTTAGCGAAAGCCTCATATTTGTGCAAACAATAATGAAAGTGTAATTTCAAATGAAGATCTGCCATACGAAATTTGTATGCGAAGGTTTAGATAGCTCGAATAGTTTTGCTTTTCAAAGTAAGATATTAAATGGAATATTAAACGGTTTGTTGGTTGGGTTTTACGTCACATTAGTGTTGCGCTTTGGGCAATTGGCAAATAGTCTGGGACTCACCCATAAGGATGGTCCTGGGAAAGTAAATGGAATTGGTGCTTTGAGAAAAATGCTATGAATAGAATTACAAGTCTTAATAAAGTTTCAAGTTGTATCGGAGTTATGGCTTCTGATAAATTTTTAATATTATAGGTGCATTGGAAAATATTTTTGATGAAGTTCTGTTATGATTATCATTCAAAATGATTCTTCGATTTAATCTATCTTCACCATGAAGGCTCCATTCCCCTCCATGGAGGACCAAAATTTTGATATGTCTTCCAGTGGCGGCTTGTATTGGGGGTACTTCATCGAAACGTCTAGAAAATGTACAAAGAATGGAACTTTTATTCACCTAATTGTCTGATTCGCTTATTTCGACAATCTAAGTAAATATGTTAACACTTCAAGAGCCAATTAAAAGAAAACGTTTTTGTTGTTAACATACTGTTTTCAGTCATTAGCCTGCAGCCCTCCCAAAACGTCACTTACGAGCCGCCACTGATGTCTTCTGACCACGTTTCGGGGCGTATCCTAGACAGTTGCCATTTGCAAATAGTGTAGCACTAGTGCTACCTAAAACCTATATAATCTCAACCATGTACATACAGTCGGTAACAAAAGTGTCCGAACACTAGCAAAATTTCCTATGTAAAAAAAGTACACTTCGTGTGGTTTTATTAAATAAATCCTTGTCGAATCCTATTCTTAGTCAGTGTAAGGACATGATTCGATAAGGATTTATTTAACAAAACCGTATGAAGTGCACTTTTTTTGCTTAGGACTTTTTGCCAGTGTTCGGACACTTTTGTTACCGACTGTACATTTATCGGTAAATATAAGATGTCACCGAAGCAAGGGAGCCCTCTACTCCGTAGAGGATCAAAATTGTGATGGTATGTCTCTGGACCATCCTTAGGAGTGAGTCCTTGTACGTCGCCAATTGTCCAATACTGCAGCACTAGTGCGACGTTAAACCCAGCCTGCCTACCCACCCTGTAAATATACAAAAAATATACACCCTTAAGTGGTGTGTCCTAGACTGTAGCCAATTGTTTTAGCGTAGCACTAGTGTGACATAAAACGCACGTCCGCTCTCTCTCTTAGGGTTACATACAAACGGAACGCTTACAATTTCGATGACGTAAATTTTGCAAGTTTTTTGCAAATACAGTCGGCAGTAAAAGTATCCGAGCATTGCGAAAATTCCTATGTAAAAAAAAGTACACTTACACTTAATTCAGTTTTGTTAAATAAATCCTTGTCGAACCTGTTCTTAGTCAGTCTAAGCACATGATTTGACAAAGATTTATTTAACAAAACAGTGTTAAGTGTGCTTTTTTCACATAGGAATTTTTGCTAGTGTTCGGATACTTTTGCTGCCGACTGCAGTCATAGATTTGGAACGCTTGCAAACGGCTTTGCAACTGGAAGTGTTTCATTTGTATGTACCCCTAAAAGGTTTTAGCAGTTGTGGTGACTCAATCATCCCATGAGAGTGCTACCGGTCTAATTAATTTAATGATATTTTAATGAATACAAATTAAGGGAGCCGCGCTGAGCGGGATTAACGTTGCGTTATGCTACGCAGTGGGCAATTGGAGACGCTCTATAGTTAGTTGGTTGATTTTTAACGTCACACTAGTACTGCGCTATGGGTAATTGGATGTACCCCTAAAGATGGTCCGGAGACATGTTATCACAATTTTGAACCTCCACGGAAGGTAGGACCTCTTAAGGTAATATATTATAACTAAATTTAAATATTCAGTATTTTTTTTTTTTTTTCGTTATTTGAAGACGCTCACTATATACTTATAGAGATTAGTGTATAATCGATTTTAAACATTTTTCCCCAAAAGTTATTTTAAAAAAAATGGCGTTTGGAGGAGTTTTTCTTTTTTTTTTTTTTTTTCATCAAGAATGAGGTTGAGTGAGTTTAATGTCTAACTAGAACTGCGCAGTGGAATATTAGCGATAGTCTGTGATTAACTTTAAGGGATGGGTTAAAGTGTTATATTATTTACATATAATATTATGTGTATTTAATTTTATATATAATGTTTAAATTATATATATATATATATATATAATCAAAACATGTATGTGTATATATAATAAATTGTTTCCATACGTATTTTAAACCCTAGGCTTAAAATCAATATTGTCTCCAATAGCTCACTATGCAGTTCTAGAGCGACACTAATAAACCCTTTCTAGTCTAATCCACATGTATTCAGCGTTCTGTTTGACGTAACTCGCACTCTCTTACGTATGCTGTGGAGGGTTGCAATTTTCGGCACGATAAGAAAAGCGCCATGTTGGCGATTTTTCGAAACCGGCTACCTATTCCAATGAATTGTCTTTGTTGGGGTAACTGAGTCACCCCAGCGAGTGCTACCGGGTTAAGCATCTTTATAATGTGTGTTAACTCTATTATGTTCAATGCAGCATAAATGCATTAAAGTGCGGGCTTAAATAAAAATTTGTCCACAGGCTCTAGTGTCACGAAATTCTTTTGTGTGTCTATGTAAACGAACCATAAACATTGTATACACCAGTAAATACTATTCAACTTATTCTACGTTTTTCATGAATAACTGTTCGAAATTTGACATAATTTGGATGATTACGTGACATTGACAGAACAGTTTTGTAAGGTCCTGTACATTAATTAGGAAGTCTAACAGCACATATTTTCTGCAAAAAAAACATAAGTTTAAACATCACACTAATGCACGCTATTTTCCCTTTGTTGATTGCAAAGTAATGATGTTAAAATGTGTTTAAACGAAATTCACCCCATATACCGTAATAATAAAAATTTTGGCGAGTCCCTGTACACAGTTCATAAACAATATAGACATGAAAAATTATACAGCTATTTCTATACAGAGCCTGAACGTGTGTGCTAATTTACAAGTCAATCGGAGGATTTTTGAGGCCGATATCGCGGTACATACAAATTCTTCCCATAGGCCGTAATGAAAAGAAAAACTTTGGCGTGTCCCTGTACACGAACTACAAATGGAATACACACCCAAAACTATAGAGCTAATTCCGTTGGACTCATGAACATGTGTACCAAATTGCCAGTCATTAACGTGATTTTTGCAGCCGCTATCGCGGTACATACAAATTCTTCGATTAGGCCGTAATGATTTAAAAAAAAAACTTTGGGGTGTCCCTGTACACGAACTACAAACGGAATACATACCCAAAGCTATACAGCTAATTTCGTGGAGATCATGAACATGTGTACCAAATTTCAAGTCAATAGCGTGATTTTTGCAGCCGCTATCGCACGACAGACAGATGGACAGACGGAACCCAAAATCTTTTTGAGCCTCAAGAAAGGGCCTCCACTGACGTTTCAGCAAAAATTGGAAGTCAATTGTTTGATTTTTGCGGTGGCAACCGCGGTACATACCGATTCTTCCCATAAGCCGTAATGATAAGAAACATTTTGGCGTATCCCTGTACACGAACATCAAATGGAAAACACACCTAACACTATACAGCAATTTCTGTTGAGCTCATGATTATGTGTACCAAATTTCCAGTGAACAGTGTGATTTTTGGGGCCGCTATCGCGGTACATACAAATTCTTCCCATAGGCCGTAATGATAAGAAAAACTTTGGCGTGTACCTGTACACGAACTACAAATGGAATACACACCCAAAACTATTCAGCTAATTTCGTGGGGATCATGAACATGTGTACCAAATTTTAAGTCAATAGCGGGATTTTTCCGGCCACTATCGCGCGACAAACACACAGACAGACAAACAGACGGAACCCAAAACCGTTTTGAGTGTCAACAGAGGGCCTCCACTGACGTTTCGGCAATTAAATTGACAATGCTTACAGTGTTCTGTAGTGCGATCTAATTGCAAACCAAAATTTGTAGGAAGATTCATCATAGTGTCCTTTATTGTTTTATCATTGTATAAAATTGATTCACTAATAACGTCTACGTGGAGCAGTGAACATCTATCACAATGCAGGATTTATATATGTACAAAATGACTAGAGTTTTCATTGCGCATTCTTAATTGTTTCATTTGAATGAATCTAAGTAGTTTTCTGGCCAAAGTGAGATGTAAATTTTGAATTGAAATGAACTTGTGTATTGAATAAAAACTATCAATTTTTATTTAATTTCGTACCAAAGTTTATAATTAATAGTAGTGTCTGTGATTAATAAAACTTTATGATTAATAGTAGTGTCAATGAAAATTTACGATTAATAGTAGTGTTTATGTTGTCTGCCAAAGGAATTTATTTTATACTTTTAAGCGCAATTTACGCTTTCATTTTATGTCAATTTTCAATTTATTTTTAGTAGTTTGAATTATAGTTGCATTTTGGAGTAGATTCCATTTTTTCAAAATAATAATAATAATAATAATAATAATAATAATCTTTTTTTTTTTTTCACTTAAACTTCACAGAACATGGGAAGATGTTCGAAGACGTCTTCACATAATACTCTCCGGGACAGAAAAAAAAAATGAGAACGAAAAATTATACGGTACGCATTTATTATTAACACTTTCCAACTGTACATAATTGTTGCATCTTATAATTTTCAATGTTCTTTACCTACGTTATCACACAACGGATAGGCAGTAGTTCTGAAAGGCATACAGATAGACTAATTGAATTCCTAATCATTCTTAAACATTGTTAGAAAGTGTTAAAAATGCTTAACACAAAAGAAAAAGTAGCCCTTTGATTCTAATTGCAGCCCTTAATGTATCTGAACATTTTAGAGTAGCCCTGTAAATCTGAAGGTTAACAAAATCATATTCTATACAAAACATTATTTTAGCATATTAACAATAAATGTCAATTTCTTTATTATTTTTACATTAGGAAAGATCTTTAAACGTAATTTATAAAAATGTATATCCTAAAATGCAGTTGCATTGATAATTTTTTGGGTATCTCTTACACAAACCAGTTGCATAGGACCTATTAATGTCCTTTTAAATAGGGAACATTCCATAGTGAATTTGAATACCATCTATATATATATTGAAAACCTTTTCAAACATTGAATTAGGTGAAACCATGCATCACATGAAACTAGAAAAAAAAAAAAAAAAAAAAAAAAAAAACATTACTTTTTCAAGGGCATAGAATGAATATTGAATATAAATTAGGTGTTATTTCTGTCTTGCTGTATGCATATTGCTAAACATTTACAACAAGCTATGCTCAATAACACACAAAAGAGAAGAAAAAAATTAAATCTGAAGAAATAATAGGGAAAAAACCAAGTGAGAAACAAACATATTACCACTTTTTATCATAATAATTAAATTTAATCCTAATAATTACTAATAAAACTAAAGTTTAACTTACATTACTCCTGAAGGAATATATATATATATATATATTATTCTAAAAATATTTACGGACGCTGAAAGCGGGCAGACGGACAGATAAACAGATGGACAGTCGAGCAGATAGATACACAAATTGAAATCATATTCATACTTGAAATTTGTTAAAAAGTATTAAATTGCTTGATGTAGACGAATATGCAATTCCCACAATTTTCCAATAAAAGCCCTCAATATAACTAATATTTTTGTGTGGCCCAGTAAATCTAATGCTAATCATACAACATTCTGTTGAAAGCATTCTTTTTTGTATAAGAATAACATATTTCAATTTCATTAAGATTTGTGCCAAGTAAAGTTATTAAAGTTTACTTTATAGAAATACCTCTCATACAACGGAGTGCTTCGAAATACTTTCAGGTGTTCCTGTATACAAACCAGTTATGGTATTTACTCCATTATCAATGGAGAACATCCGATAGTGAACTTGAATAACAAATTTCAATTTCATTAAGATTTGTCTAAAGTAACGGTATTAAAATATGGTTTATAGAAATACCTCTCGCAGAACACAATGCTTTGGAATACTTTCGGGTGTCCCTGTACATATACCAGTAGAGGTATTCACTGCATTTTCAATAGGGAACATCCCTACTGAAAGTAGTAAACTTGAATAGTGAAGCCATAGTGAACTTGAATAATATGTTTCAGTTTCAAGAAATTCCATGAATATTTACGAGGACAGACAGACAGATAGATGGACAGACAAACCGGAGTCATTTTCAAACTTGTTGAAAAGTGTTTAAAAAGACAATTTTGAGTTTATGTCACAACTTTTTTTTTTTTTCTTTTCTTTTTTTATTGCCTCAATGTGCACAAAAGTCATTACAGGTCCAGACCTTTCAAAAAAGAAAAATGAATAATAAAAGTCAGAACATGTATTAAGAAGTTATAGACCAAAAAAATCTCCCTCCCCCGAAAGCAATAAATAAATATATAAAATATAAACAGACAGCGAGACATCTTTTTACACTAAGAATTTTCCAATAACAAATAAAAACTAGTATGCTGTGGCCACCACATGACTTTCTTCTATTTTTTCCTATACAAATTCACCCAGTAAAAATAATTTATTAAAATTATTATTTAAAAATCTATCTTCCATGATAATGCAGACGATTTCATATTAGAGAAGTAGTATAAAACTAAATATCCAAAAAAATCAATTTTATTGTCAATATTACATTAAAAAAAAAAAAAAAAAATTCTTAATGAAGAAAATCGATAACTTTATTTTAAATTATCTCAGATCGATGGTTCAACCATTCGTTTTAAAGGTATTGGCGAGCTCTTTTGAAAGATACCCATCATGAAAATTTACTCCCCTCGAGGGGGGACTTCACCCCCAGGGCAGGGGTGGCGAGGCTTCTACACATACAAAATATTTTCCCAGTTGACCTTTATGCACATTTATACAAAATTTTGTCCTATATCATCATGTTAAAAATTTAGAAAAAGCGGGATGGCGACGCAGCCTGTAAGACAATTTTTACTAAAATTTGATAGGCACTAATTTATGTCAAGGTGCAACTACATACCAATTTGTATGAAATTCTGTGCAGTAGTTTCTGAGATACAGTTGCCACAAAATTTTGTCACACACACACACAAACAGACAGACGTTTTCTAAAAATGGTCAAATCGTGTTCTACAGCTCTCAAAACGTGTAAATCCATCAAAAACCCGAGGTCGAAAATTTTTACGAATCCAATACTTTCTTCTATTGAATATAGAAGAAAGTAAAAAGTATAAAAATTGGGGCTTTCGTTAAACAGTTTTAGGAAGTCCGTTCCCACTCTTTTAAGTGCAGAACAGCTGCGGTGATAATAATAAAAGTAGGTTCTAGGTATAAAAAAGCGACTATGTGCTGAGGTAGGCCTCCTAATCTCTCTACATATAAATAAATTTCATAATTTAAATATTTAATCTTTCCTACAGGTTCTTAAAGGCCTAGACTAGCAAGAAAACTAAAACATTAATAAAGACTTATAACTGGAGAGGCATATAAAAGAATAAACAAAGATCAGTTTACTACAAAAGTTATTTATTAAAACCTTTGAATGGTAGTTATACATTATGAAATATATAACATCAGTAATCAAATTAAGTCAATTTTTTTTCTCATTGTTGAAAGGTTTCAAGGGAACTACCCCGAGGGAATAATGAGAGGGAATTTTTTTTTTTTTTTTTTTTTTTTTTGCTTAATTACAAATGGCTTCTCCCAATGTTTCTCCTTTTCATAGCATACATTTAAATATTTAATTTATACTTATTTTTACCCGAGGAATCGTTTTAAAAGTTTGCTTACCCATTAGACGGTCCATGACGAAAGGCACCAGCGTGCGGACGACGGGGAACCAGGTCACCGGAGATATGAGGGGCGCAATTTAATCCAGGGAAGGAAAAACACCACCACACAAATTCAAACTGTTTGTTACCTAAGAAATCTCATCTCCCTCCTTATATTAATTTTAAACTCTTTTTTTTATTATGTCTCTTTTCAATTCCCTCTTCCAATCGTTGGGTTACGTATACGCCCCTACAAAATTTTAGAGGTTCTCGGGATTTTACGATCGATGTTATTGGGTTACATTCCCCGTTTATTTTCTTATTATTTTCTTTAAATTTTTTTCCAGCGTCCCTTTTTTCGGACACCTGGCGAGCAGATGGTGGCGCAAGCAGATGGTCAACGGATCTGGTCACTATAATAACCCATTTCTAGATTTTTATGGACGATTAAATAATTTTATATAACTTTTCACCTAGTTTGTGCGTCAGTGACCATGTACTGGTTCTTTTATAGTCTGATTCCTTTTCTTATTCCCTGTTCAATACATGTTTTCTGACTCTCGTTGCCCACTAAAATTGAGCAGCTGCTAGCAGATTCCTTTATAAAATAATTTCTAAAGCCTTAGCTGCTTCGCAGTTAAATGATTCCTTTATAAGATAATTTTTAAGGCCTTTTTTCCTCAAAATTTCCACTACGTTGTGTAACCTTTCACGATTCATTCCCTACATTCTATTCTTTTCTATACGTTTCTATATATCCATTTTTATAGTGTATTTTCCCCATTTACAGCATCGATTTTATTGCGTATTCTAAATTCTACTAATCCCTCGTAAAAATATATGCCAGCTGCTTTGCTAGATGATTCGTATAATATCATCTCAGCATATGGGCTAATCTATGTGACCGCTTACAGTGACTGTACTGTGAACTTTACACAACATACGTGTCATCCGCTACGTTACAGCGTGTCATTGCTACGTAGAGTTCAAACAAGGGTACAATTGTGCATTGCAGCTGACGGAGAGAAGTTTGAACATCAAAAATAAAGGTATTTAGTGATGACCTTTTTCTTTCTGAAATCGTTTTGATAAATCACAGTGTAGGAAAATACGAACAAACAAATGCACATTTTAAGCATTCTATTTTTAACATTAATGTCTATAGTGTCTTTTCGTTTTAAACCGATGATTTTGTACAACTTTGGAATTCCTTTTTTTCCCCCAGTCTTGTACTGTTTTCAAGATAGGAACGTTAACTTCGCGGTTTTCTACCAGGTGGCACTGTAAGCAGTTGCATCTTGTAGAGTATGGACACTAGAGGTCTGCACGGGCCGAAATTTTTAGGCCCGTGCCCGGCCCGGCCGGTTGGAAAGGTTTGCTTACCCGTCCCGTGACGGTATGAAATCGAAAAATTCGGCCCTGGCCCGGCCCGGCCCGTTTCTTTTTTACTTGTGTACTGCCCGTCCTGGCCCGGACAAAAAGCGATAGAATCAGGCCCGACCCGGCCCGGCCCGATTCAAAAATATGTAAAATTACAAAAAAAAAAAAAAAAAAAAAAAAAAAAAAAAAAAAACATACCTTTTTACGATAAAGATTTTTAGTATGTGTTTTGAAGAGGTTTTATGTAGCTAAGCAATAGAATGTTCTTTAACAAAACTGCTGAATGTTTACAAGATATTTATATATAAATGATATTTCATTATTACAGACGTACAGAAGGCACAAAGACAAACAGAAAGTCAAATCGAAAATATTAGCATTCTTAACTATATAGGAAGATATTTAAAATGGTTAATAGTACTAAAAATACACTTTCAACCACTTCCTATTATATACGTAATGTATCCAAATCTTTCATGTGATCCGGTAAACAAAACTTTAATGCTAATCCAACCGTATTCAATAGAAAACATGCTTTTGCACATGCTAAAATTGATGCTACTTTCATCCAGTGCCTTGGAGAAAAGAAAAGGTAGCCTTAGAGGAAAAGTTACAACGGAAGGATTTTTATAGCCTTCATACCACCTAAATACTACAGACATAGAAAAAAAAGCCTTATATACAGTAACGTATCTAATTTCTTTTGTTTGTTACATGTACGCAAACTGGTAGTAACATACATATTATTTTGAATTAGAAACCATCTAATATTACTTTAAATAAAATATATTAATTTCGAGACAAGTTTAAAATATTTACGGAAAATCAGATCGCGAACAGTCAAGCTGATAGACAATTAAATTGTAGTTACAGACACCTTTTAACAAAATAAAATTTTATGTGACATACCAGACTGTAAAATTATGTAACATAAATGACTGAAAAAATATTTTATCATTTTCCTTTTTCGTTGATTAACGAGGAATTTAGAAAAAGATTCGGGCCGGGACGGGGTCGGGCTTAAAATTTCCTCCAGGCCCGGCCCGAGTACGCAGAAAAAATATTGAACCCGAGGCCGGCCCGGCCCGAGCCTACAAAAAAATTTTAAGCCCGAGCCCGGTCCGTGCAGACCTCTAATGGACACTTTACGATATGCCACTTTTATTCTGGCAGCAGTTGTTCAGTAGTTAAAAAGTGGGGACTGACTTTAGTGGGAACCCTGTATTTTGCTTAAACTTTAAAGATGTCGTAATGGGATCTAATTCAGGCTAAGATCTTTAGAACGACAACAAAAAAAAGTATCGAAATCGGAGCATTCATTAAAAACATAGCTTAAAAAAAAAAAAAAAAAAAATCGTTTGAATTGAGGACCTCCTCCTTCTTGAAGTCGTTTAAAAATATATTAGTATCATACAACACTGCACCATTATTTATTTATTTCCTTTGTAATGCCTGTTTTCAGGAATGTATCTAGAAAATTTCTCGAGTGCAAAAAAGGGCACATCGCAAATCTTGAAGGTTTTGAAACAGACCTTTAAAATAAAATACGCAAATTTACAACTAAAATCTTCCAAAAATCAGCAATTTACAAAAATTTTTGAAAAATTAAATTAATAAAAAGGAAAATTTTTGTCTATAAACCACCAAATAGCTGCAAATTTTTGTAATCGGTAAAAAGTAATTCCTTTTCTTTTTTTTTTTTCAATTAGTTATGATTAAACAGAAATTAACTAGCCGGGCTTCGCCTACCTACATTTGTGATCCTACCGCCTATGATAGCATTGAAACATTATTATAACAAGTAACTGATTCTAAAATTTAATAGAAAAGAAAAACGGTATAGTAATAAACTGATAAACGTATGAGTTTAAAATCAAGGGCAAAAATAATATATAGTCTTTTGCCTAAACAAAAAACTCTAGGGCAATTTCAATCGATTTTCTGTGCATTTAGCATTAACCAGAAGTTAAAAAAAAAAAAAAAAAAAAAAAATGAATCTGCAATTACAGAAAAGAATTCGGATACATTATAATCCGTTGTAAAAGTATAGGAACTTGGGAAGAAATACTGAAATAGTCCATTATACTTTTCACTTTTTCAATTAGAGAATAATTATTTGCTGATTCAAATTTGTTTAACTGTCTGGTAATTATTAAATGCACAGAATGTCGATTAGAGTCACTCCAGATTCTTTAAATGCAGTTTAAACTATATATATAGGGTAATTGCACCAGTGATTGACACTTTTAGAGCAATCTCTGATGTTTTTAATGTTCTAGTCATCAGAAAGCATTTTTAGAAATCTTGAGTTTGTACATATGGCATGAAAGACATTCAGAACCACATATATGTTAAAATATATACATTTGATAACTTTTTTTTTTTTTTATGAATTTTTATCTGACACCCACTCAGTGTTCCAGTAATTGACACTGCCAGTTTTTCATTATATCAGTAATTGGCCCCTATGCTCCAGTGTTTGACACTGCTAGTTATTCATTTTACCAGTTATTAGCACCCTATGCTCCAGTGTTTGACACAAAATGTTAAAATTCTTATATGTAAACTATATTACTTTATTATTTTTCTTATTTATTGATTATTTCGGGATAGATGTCAATTACTGGAGCATGCCAATCACTGAGCACCTACCCTATATTGATTTTAAACGTTTGTGTTGACCACTATATTGTTTTCTCTTTAATTAAATTTTAGAATCAATTACTTGCTATAGTAATACTTCAATGGTGCCGAAGGCGGTTTGGCCCCAGACCCGCTGACCGCAGACCAGCTATTTCTATATACGAAATTTGATTTTCTAATTCCTGACATTCGAGAGAGTAATAACGGACGAATAAAGAGACAGACCGATAAATAAACGCATCCCTAATCACTTTTAAAA
The DNA here is from genome assembly GCA_963930645.1 of Salticus scenicus. NCBI lineage: Eukaryota > Metazoa > Arthropoda > Arachnida > Araneae > Salticidae > Salticus > Salticus scenicus. The sequence continues at coordinate 253,389,314 of OZ005654.1, forward strand.
TTTGTCCTCCTGTACAACACAAACCAGCTGTGCTTACCATTTTCAATAAGCAAAACATGACATAGTGGATTTGAATAATATATATCAATTATTAATCATTTTAGCATTATTTACGAAAATTAGAGTAAGGACGGACCGACGAATCGAAAGCAGGAACACTATTCAATTATGGTGGAAAATGTTTAAAAGAAAAAAAAAAAAAAGATTTTGCTTTTTAACGTCAAAATGGTGATCACGAAAAATTGGAACACTATAACTGTTAAAGGTATACAACACACAAATGTCATTATAACATTTCCAAAGCTGCTAAATGTACCATTGTACCATGCTCCCCCCCCCCCCCCCAAAAAAAAAAAAATAAAATAAAATAAAAAAAATAAAAATAAAAATAAAAATAAAAATAAAAAATAAAAATAAATACTGATTTACTTATTTCTCTATTTATTATAATTTTTACCATATAACTCAAAATTAATAATAATAATATAATTATTTATTTTACTTATAATTTTCTTACAACACAGCGTGGGCTAAAAAAAAAAAAAAAAAAAAAATGAAAAAATAGGTCTCGCTGATACATAATACGGAAATAAAAACGTTTACTTAATGCTGAGGTATAGTAAAATGGTATAATATCTGGATCATTTACAATTTAAAGAAAAAATAATAATATTTAGGATCTCTCTGTCAAGAATAATATCTGAAACGTGTTTTAGCTTAGAATGAGACTTCTTTCAATTATCAGCATTAATTTGTAGTTGAATACACGTATATTTATGGACATATAAAGATTTCTTTCTAAAATTTAAAAAAACTTTAGCTTTTTATTATTATTATTATAACATGCAAGGTATTCTATCCAATGCAGTGTCTTTTTTTTTTTTTTTTTTTTTAACTGACATACTATTTTAGGCACAATATACTGCAACGAGAATATAAATATATTAAATATCTGATAAAATATGAGCCTTTTTACTAGATAAACTGACACTGCGCATTGACAAGCATTAGCATAGTTTCTTTTAAATTATTAGCCATATGAACTAGTTATATAAAAAACACAAGTAAATATTTTGAAAATTCTAAAGGTTATCATCTATTGACTATCTCTATTATAAACAATTCTTGTAAATTTCAAAATGATTATTAAAAAATAATTCTCTTTATGCACACTTATACAAAATTTTGCCCCATATCACCATGTTAAAAATTTAGAAAAAGCGGGATGGCAACGCAACCTGTAAGACAATTTTCACTAAAAGTTGATAGGCACTAATTTATGTCAAGTTATAATGAAGTCTACATACCAATTTGTACGAAATTATGTGCAGTAGTTAATGAGATACAGTTGCCACAAAATTTTGTCTCATACACACACAGAGACAGACAGACATTTTCTAAAAATGGTCAAATCGTGTTCTACAGCTCTCAAAACGTGTAAATCCATCAAAAATCCGAAGTCAAAAATTTTTAAGAATCCAATACTTTAGAAGAAAGTAATAAAAGAGTTGGGGGGGGGGGGGTTTGCCCAAATTTTCATCTTTATTCAATTAAGGGTACATTGATTCAAAATAAATATGGATAAAAATTCCGACCATTTTGTTTTTATTTATTTTATTTTATTTTATTGAGATGTGCTATTAATATATGGCAAGTATTTTCTAATAATTAAAAAATATTTGAGCGCTTTAATAATTGGGAAATATTTGAGTACTTTAAGACATATTTTGAAATGTCATATGTTAAATAAATATTTAGGCTAATAGTGACTCAAGCAAAATTTTCATTTTCATTTCGATATTCTTAATCGTAGCACTTTAAATTAAAAAAGTTTTTATATTGAAGAATGGAAGAAACCTCTGATATTCAAAATTTAACGTATAATTGAAATGCAAAAAAATAATTAAAAACATGACTATAGCTCATATTCCATACAATATTCATTTGTTAATGTTATTTAACTCATACAATTAAACATCTACACCAATTTGGAAAAATAAAAAGGCAAGAATGATTTAACTCCTGGTACCTGCAGAGCTTTAAAGTATTTTACTCAAAATTTGAAAGCTGCAAATAGATTTCATAGACTAAATTCTGTTTTATCTGTAACTATAGAAATCTGCATTAGATGATAATAACAAAGGAAATGTCAGTTTTGTAAAAAAAAAAAAAAAAAAAAAAAAAAAAAAAACTACCTTGAGTTTAAATTAATATATTTTTCTATAAAATCTCTAATAAAGAACGACAGCTCACAAATTAAAATGGCTGACCATAAATCAAATAATTTTTTTCCCAATAAAATCCCTAATTTCCAATATGATTTAGAGATTTTTGGACTGTAAACTCATAATCCCTATTTAGAGCCAATATGCAATTTTTGTCAAAATCGACTAAAAATCTGCGAGATTTTTTTTTTCCCGTTTAAAATTTTTATACTCCAAGTCAAAAAACACGTGATCTAATATTAATTTGAAATAGAATATGGAAGACTGACAGTTTGAAAACTACAAAATTATATCAATGAAAAGTAGCCTAAAAGAAAAAATTGCAATTTAATTAGTTTTTAAAAATCTCTATAAAATCTCTAACCTTCCTTCAACTAAATTTAGAGATTTTTGTATTGTGAATTCCTTCTCACTATTTATAGCCAGTTCTTATCTTTGTCAAAATCGGCTGCAAATTTGCAATTTTTATAAAAGAACTTTTTACAATCCAAAAACCACGTGGTTTACAGTTAATATGAATTGGAAGTTGCAAGTTTGACAATTCGCTGCTTTTAAGATATCATTGCAAAATTACCAGAAAAAAAAAAAAAAGAACTGCGAGATAGATTTTTATTAACCATCTCAAGAAACCTACAGCTATTTCGGATTTTCTAAAGTAAACCTGTATGGAACCTTTAAAAAAAACTGAATATTTCCTGAAGAAAACCTGCTGTTTTTATTTTTCTTCAAAATAAAAGCAAAAACCCTTAAACTATCTTCAAACTGTTATAGGAAGTCTGAAATACCTGCAGTTCTTTTGGGCTGATTTTTTTTTTTTTTTTTTTTTTAACCTGGGTTGGTGAAAGTTTTCACATAGAAAGAAACTTATTAATAATGCTGTACATTTAATTCTCATGCATATCTCAGCATAATTCATATTAGTATCCCCCCCCCCCTCTATATAGTTATACATAAATATTATAGACTAAAAATGTTGTGTATAGTTGTTTTGAAATCATATGTCTAGCTGGTATGTTGGAAGTTTTTACCAACAACATCAAGATCACATGTAATTTGTTAACCACTTATTAATTCAAAACATTCGGATTTTTTTTTGTTTAAATAGAAGAACTTAACCAAAATAGTATGTTCTTTTGCTTGAGGCAAATTTTCTCTGGAGAAAAAAATATTAATAATAAATAGTCTTTGTAAAGAAATCTGAAACTGGGAATGCGAGAACATGATTTCAATTGTTTTGAGAGCCTATCTTAAATTTTAGAGGGAAGCTTGCACTTCCCAAGCCTTTTTAATAATCCGGTCTGGGCATGGAATGGATCAATCAGCATTTTCTGCCGCAGATAGATCACAAATGAATGCCTCATCTGGATTTTTTCCAGGAATAAGAGTCCAAATTCAGGAGAAACTCAGGCGGAATTTATTAGGTCTTTGCATAAATTCGTGCGGTTTTTTATTGCTTCATTTCATAAAAATACATCAAATCAAATGACAATTTTTAATCAAAATACTCTCCATTACTTTCTACAACCTTTGCCCATTTTTCGGGTAACAAATGTATACCACGGCGATAGAAGCTCTCGTCTTTGGAGGCAATAAAATGACCAACTTTTGCAACGACCTAATATATAACTCTGGTGGTTTCTAGCTCAGGACGTCGGAATTATGAAATTTAAAATTTAAAAACAGTCTACTTGGCCGTAACTGAGAAAAATAGTGCCGTAAGCAGCTCCTTTTCCTCCTATTTGGTACAATGGCCATTTTATTCTTTGCAACAGGTTGCAGAAAATACTATGAGATATTCTATGTGTGACCAAATGTTATGCAACAATTTGACGGACATGTTGAGCATTTTATCAGAGGTCATGTCTCTGCACATATGTGTTGGATCAGAGAGAGACTATATAATTCGAATTCGTTGGAAAACAGAGTGAATGTTTATGGTGCCAGATTCAATCGAGAAACAGTTCTCCTCCAAAATGCAAATCTAAACGTGAAGGCCTCTTATGAATTTTTTGGACCCTAGACCTTACTCCAGCGATGACGCACTTGTATTATACGGACAGATCTAAAGTGCAAACCGCAATGGAGAATGCTGTCAGAGATTAGAAGACAGATCGGGGAGGATAACTTATTCCAGCTGAGTGACAACACGATTATTTTAACAATGAATGTCCACCTGATGGATCAAATGATGGACGTAATCTGAAAGGATTCTGTCTATCCAGGTTTGTGATTACACTGCAAGCACTAAGCACTTTTTTTCTAATGCATTTGCACAGGGAAACAATAGAAGAAGCCAAAGACTTAGTACGACATAGTAGTGTCATGAAGTATATGCACTGAATTAGGATGCAAGTTGGCCATACTTTTATTGAAACGTCGAGGTTGAATTTGAAGAGGTTTAACATCGCTCTAGAACCATGCTGTGGGCAAATGGTTACCGTCTAGTACTCAAAATGATGCTTAGAATAAAAGGACTGAATAAGAAACGCAGCTAAGAGAGAGCCATGCCTAAAGGCAAAAGCGGTAAACGAACTTATAGATAGACAGAACAACATACTAAATCTTCCGGCAAGTCACTCTCTACCGTTTACAGACTGATTTCTATGTGAATCAGATCCTAAAGGTACATGGCGCTTTTGATAACAACACTTAATAGAAACTATTGATTAAGAAAAATCCCACATGGTAATGTAAGATCGGTTATCGCATGATCAAGCACTGCCTGTTTGAGTATGCCTGCCGAAGAACGATACGAGAAATCAATTTACCTCGGAACTTTTAGTTTACAACAATTAAGAATGTATGCTCGAACTATTTCTAAAGACAAGGGGGGGGGGAGACATGGCTATAGTTACGACCTAATTAATTGGGCTAATCATCCCAAAAATGATACCAGAACGTGGGAAGAGACTGATCTTTCTGTTGAACATTGATCTCTTCGGAGATAGCCTCAAACGCGTTAAAGGCTCACCGCTTGTCTAAGATTTTTCCGTGTTCAAAACTAGCATATGTCATGACAATTGTTCAAGCATGTATTCTCATATATTCGACGTTCAGTCAGTAAGCCAACAGGCATCTTTTAGCTAGTCGATCACTTCGAATGCATCGTCCCACAAAACTAATGCTTTTGGTTTGTGCATATTTCCATGCATATTTCCGACGCATTTGAACATATTTATGGCACAATGCGGTCATTTCGAACCCATTTATGTCAAATGTCTACCGCTGTTTCGGCGACAGAAATGTAGTAATAGTTTAGTAGCGTGCCGGCTGGTTTGAGGGATTGTACAGGAGATTATGATCTCTTTATTATCTACTAAAACAACTAACAGTGGCAGTTCACGAAGTCATGATTGACCAACAGGAAACGTCAGTGTGCAGAGCTTGAGAAGCAAACTGATCAATAGCGAGTTTTATTATTATTATTTCTATTATATTTTCAATTTCTCGCTTATTTCACAATCCCCCCCAAAAGTGCTTAGATATCCATTTTAAAATGCTTAACTAAAATGTAAATGAAATATGTGGAACTCGAATTGAAGCATACAATTTAAATACCATGTTTGTCGCTTGTCGGCATGATTGTTTTCCTGAAAATGCATAATTGATACAAATGTATGGTGGAAATTATACAGTATGATACAAGAAATAAATTCTTTTCTAGCAATCAGCAACAGACAAGCAGGAAATAAATTAATTTTTAGCATTACATCCAAACGTTTATTTTTTCCTCTTTTAACCCTTTGCGGCGCAAGACAATTTGAAACATTTAAATTATACTGCCACCGGAATTCATGAACTAAATTAAACTAAAAGAAATTTTAAATTTTAAGATTTAAAAAACCGGCCTTTTCTGATGTGTTATAAACGTGAATTTTTGCTAAAATATTTCCGGGATGAATTTTTGCAGCTGGATCTTAAATTTTGCGTCCTCGTGGCGAGGACACCGCGCGTTAAGGGGTTAATACCAAACCGAGTTACCAAACTGAAAACAGTGCGCGTTATATAACACTTAATATTTACTTAGAATTTATTAGAATTTAATTGTAAATTTACCTCCAAGTAAAAAAAAAAAAAAAAAAAAAATCTTAAAAATCAAGTAATTTAAAAATGTTTAAGAATTAATTATACATTTGGTAGAAAGTTTTCGTAGTAAAGTGTTTGAATCCCATTTCATTTCTCCTTCTTTTACCCAGTCACTTGGATGCGGACTTTTACCAGCATCTACCAGAAGCTATTTAAAACTTTTTGGACAATTAATGTAACCTTATATTATTTTCCCTTTATATATATATATATATGTTTTCTCAAAGCAAATAATAAAATTTAAATAAATATTTAACATAGCGTGTAAAAATTAAAATAATATAAAATTCGTTCAGCGTGTTTCACACTATTTTATGTTATTCACTATTTTCAAATATTTTCTCAGTTACGACCATTTATTTTTCTTTCATATAAATAAAGGAAGGCCTCGATTCTAATTTAACGCAATTTCTTTATCATAAAATCTCTTAGTTTCTGTATGATAATTAAGTTCGCGGAATTCTCCTCCAAAATTCGATTTTCTTTCAGAAAAGTTTTCCAGCTGCAAGGGAGCAAACTTGGAAAGTACTAAAAAGGACCGCAGTGCGCACGCGTCGCAACCTGCACTGCAGCTGTTGGTCTCTATGGTTACGATGAGGCGCCACCTTGCTGCGGGGAGCGCGTCAATCAAACTGGATTTCGTCAAGAGTTCGAATAAATGGGCGGAAAATTGCGCGCGATTTCTGATTTTGCCGCATAACTTCTACGCAAACATTCGGCATACTCGAAAGTTGAATCCACTGTAACAATGAATATTGCCTCGCAAATAAGCGAATTCTCTGGAGATTGATTAAAATCCAAATGAATTATGTATTTAGATGAAGCTGTAAATTGAAGGCACCACTTTTATCATGCTTTCGCCAAAATGTATGAAAATTAAGATTGCAGTTTAAAGATATCAAAAACAATTTTTAATAGAAACATGGAAAGCAATCATTTAAATTTGGGAAAAACAAATAAAATTGTTAATATTGCTCGATCAGAGATCTTAGTTTAACAAAACTATTTTTATTTTTAACCCCCCCCCCCTTTTTTTTCATAACTTTTTTTTTTTTTTTTTTTCTGAGTAATATGAAATTTAAATGCAAATTCATTTGTTAATTTCAATTGGAAAAAATAGTTATCTTTTATATTTTTTCAGTATCAATACATGCTTTTATTGAGGAAATGTAATTTTTCATGAAATATTTCCTTACGTTCATTGACCCCTTCATGACATCCCCACTTTAGATCCTTTCTACAATTAAATCTAGAACGAATACAGAAGTGCGTCAATTTCAATTGTTCGTTGCACTAGGTGGTATGATTATTAAACATATTTGAAACTGCTTAAAAGACACACATTTAAAAAAAAAAAAAAAAAAAAAAACTAGTATGATGTGGCCGCTACATGACTTTCTTTTGTATAATTTTACACAAAATTCATTGAATATAAATTGTTTGTTAAATTATTTTCCATTATAAATGCAGACGATTTTTATCTCACAGAATTATATCACTAAATGCCGAAAGAAAGTCAATTTTTTGCCAATATCAGAAGCAATAAGTTTTTTTTCTATTTTTTTTTTTCTTTAAAAGGTTAAAAAAAAAATGTATAACTTTGTTTTAAATTATCACAGATCTATAGTTCAACCATTGATTTTAAAGGTATTGACGAGATCTTTCGAAAGACGCCCATATTGAAAATTTACTCCCCCCGGGGGTACTTCCCCCTCAAGGGGGGAAGCGATGCTCCTACATGCACAATTTTTTTCCCTAGTTAACTACTACTATTATCAATAATTCATACTAATTTTACAATCACACGTTTAAAATAACTCTCATTATGTACATTTATAGGAAATTTTGTCCTATACTACCATTTAAAAATTTAGAAAAAATGCGATAACAGCGCCACCTTTTGAGCAATTGTTCCACAAATCTAATCAGCACCAGTTTTTGTCAGGGCTTAACTAAATACCAAGTTTGGTTAAATTTCGTACATTGGTTCGTGAGTTACAGCGTCCACAAAATTTGTGACACACAGACAGACACAGACTGACAGACAGACATTTTCTAAAAACAGTCAAATCGTGTTCAGGACCTCCCAAAATGTGTAAATCCATCGAAATTGGAGTTCGAAAATTTTCACGAATCCAATACTTTTTCTATATATACATATAGAAGAAAGTAATAAGAATAGTGAACTTTTCTTTATACTCGATAGATCTCAGATGGTCCGAATAAATTTATACAAGAGCGAAATTTTTGCGGGTCAAATTTGGAACAGGATAGCTAAGTAAGTACCAGCAGCAAATATTTTCCCTCTAGTGTTAAAGATATCGACATGCATAACCAGGGGGGCTCTAGGAATTTGGAAAAAACTGGTCGCCAGCAAAAAATTCTAGTAGCCAGTAAAAAATATCCCCCCCCCCACCACCACCACACACACACACACACACACACACACACTTTTTTTTTTACTTAAAATTTAAAATTTACTTGAATTTTAAAATTTACGAGAAATTAAAATTCTAAAATTTTTTATTATTTACTGGGCTAGAATGAAAATCATCAGGGAAACCTGTATAAATTTAACATCATGAAACCGGCTTTATTTTTTCCACAATCACATATACCATCGGCATTGATGCATCAATATACCGGTCAACGATTCAGCACCAGGTTGCTAAGCATGCGTAAACAATAGCAGTGTAAACCAAACCAATTCCCTAAAACGGTGCAGTAATTTAAAACCAAGTTGTGAAACATGCGGGAAGAAAAGTGGTATAAATCTAATGGTGTATTGTGTATTCATTCAACATAGCGTCTCAAAACGTAGTGAGAGGAGCGGGAATCAAAATGGCGAGAGTTAGACTACATTGAGAGTGGAATAGAAACTGATTTTGGGACCAACGTTTTCATCAAAATATATATTAAAAAAAAAAAAAAAAAAAAAAAAGTTGAGTTCTTTTACAGTTTAAAACACAGCCGCCAGTTAAAATATATTGGTCGCCGATGGCGATCAGGCGACAGTATTTTCGAGCCTGTGCGTAACTTGCGCTCCTATTTTAGACCTTAATGACATCTAACTAGAAAATAAAAATTTTCAATTTCGGTTTTTTGCGTTTCCTCCCTAAAGCTTGTAGTTTTTTACATTTCCCCCATAAAATGTACATTTATATAATTTTTTAAGTGATAAAGTTTTATAGACAAACTTAATCATTTCAAAAATGTAAAAGAACATTATATATTTCTATAGTACTTTATAAAAAATATCTGGCCCCTCATCAGGCGAGAAGAAATTGGCAAAAAAAAACAGCAATAATTTCGGCCCGAAATTGTTATTGCTTAATTTTGTAATTTTCGGGTTTTATTGTAACATTCTTGTTCTTTTTCCCGTAAAGACTGCATTGTTGCTACACATTTTTGTGCTATTGCTGATTTTATTGAGCGTTATCATTGTTTGCGTTAAATAAAAATTAGATGTAATAGTAAGAAAATTGAAAAAATGTTTATTTACAATGTCCATCAAATACTTCTGTCAAAAAGTAAAAAACCGTTAACGAGAGAGTGAAGAATACGTTCAGTCGCATAAATAGATCCGATAAAAAAACAATACTATTGTATTTTTATCGTATACAAGTATTTTTACGGCGGGGTGCGTAATAATATTTTAATCTTTACTAACTAAATTTTTTATTAATTAAAACTTCTACATAGGGGACGCACACCGCCGTAAAAATACCTTAAATTATAACTTTATAATGCAGCGAAAAAACTAAAACAGATAACAAAGAATGTTGAAAGAGATTAGGATTTATTAGAAAGATACATGCAGTGTTATTGGCAGATCTTCATTAAGCTAGGCATTGAGTACCCGGGATTCAATAGCGGCGGCGAAATTTGATATCAATCCTTTTTTTGGCTGCTTAAGAAAGGTAAGAGTTTTTGCTGGGCGGGGTGACTTTTACAATAGTATTGTTTTTTATCAGATATAACTTCTTTTTGCAGGTTATGTATGTGCTTTTATGAATATAATACGTATGCATAAGAAAGATAAGAGTTTTTACTGGGCGGGGTGACTTTTACAATAGTATTGTTTTTTTTTTTTTTTTTTTTTTTTATGAGATATCACTTCTTTTTGCAGGTTATGTTTGTGCTTTTATAAATATAATACGTATGCATAATGAATATGTTTGTGTAATAGATCAATAAAAATCGTGCGTGTTATGCATAGATGTAAATATAGTGTTACAGATTTCTAAATAGTACTAGTTATTTTTATGTGATTTATTTCTAAGAGGTTTAGTCACATTACAAAATGTCAATTTTTCGCATTTCTAGCTTGTTTCCGTGTTAAAAAAGATCCTTCTCCGTTAAAAACACGCTTTATCAGTGCACGTAATGGACTTGGCGATGAATTTGGCGACTTTATCGCACCTTGACAACTAATTTGACGACCTTGGTGAAAAAACCTTTATTATCGATAGACCTATTGTCCAAGCTGTAACGCAATCATTACGGAAGTTACTGTAAAATTCAGTATTAATGGCAGGCTATAAAAGTGGTGCCGTTCCGACCATTGAGGTGAGTTTCTCACTAAGACTTTACGGAATAGAAAGTTCTGCTTGACAAAGTCTCTACCATTGAATTGTAGTTTATTTCTGTATGTTATGACAATGGTATCGTTTGTGCTTTGATTTATATGTTTTCAGCTGTTTCTGCGTTTTCTGGTTAAACTCAAGTTGATACAGGGTTTAACGAAGGCGACCAAATTTTTTAAACCCAGTTTGAGGACAAATCATCGCAGTAGTAAAAACGCGCTGTAGTAAAAACAGTGGCACCTGAAATTCTAGAACTAATGAGAAAAAGAGGCTATAGGCCAGCTGATACGGGTCTCGAGAATGAAATAAATATTTTGTTAGGCTCGGACTATTCCCAAGTAGCACAGAAACGTTCTGTGAACGTCTAATAACGGTAACAATCGTTCAAACACCGTGTTTCGTGTCAAAAGAACGTTCTATTAGACGTTCAAAAATAGTGTTATTTAGAACGTTTTGAAAAGGTTTGCTTTGTACCATCTATAAAACGTACAATTCTAGTACTATGAAAAACGTTCAAGTGTATCACCGTCGTAACACGTTCTGTCTCAGTGTAATTATAACGAATTTAATAAAATGCCTTTTTTTTCTAATTTTTGTTGCCTTATCTTCAGTTTTACGTTTTGTTGACACGTCATGATAGAATAACTGTTGAAAAGTAATATTGATGAGGTAGGGGGAAAAAATTAAACTTTATTTATTGCTATTTATTAATTAATGATAATTATAATAATATTATTATTAATTAATGATAATTATAATAATATTATTATTAATTAATGCTAATTATTATTAATTATTAGTTAATTATTGCTCTGCTAATTCAGTTTGGATACGTATCGGCTGACAAATGGCGCTAGTGTTCTGCAAGTTAATTTTATTAACAAGATGGCAATGGCTCAACTTCTATTATTTATAAATGCTCTAAACTTGGTAATTGGTATTGATATTATGTAAATCTTTGCCGATTCAGTGTGGGTGTATATCGGATGACAGGTAGCGCTGCTACGTTTCCGCTTATGAAAAGGTTATATCTCAGCTTTTATAATTCCATATATTTACTATACCTTGTATGTACGACATATATTATGACAAAATATGATGTCACAGTTTGTGTATATAATATCCGCTGACAGATGGTGCTGCTAGTACTTTCTGCGATTTTGGAGATAGATATATCTCAGCATTTTTTGGTGAAAATTGCACATAAATACAGATATAAAAATGCAATTTGTATAAAGCTGAGTTGATTAATTGTTTTCTGATTAAATTATTAAATTTTAAAATATTATCGAAGCTGTATCTTAGAAATTAAAGAGCGTAGTTTAACTAAACTTGCTGATTACATTCGCTCAACAGGTGGCGCTATCATCCCATTTCATTTTCATAATTTTTGATATGGCAGAATAGGACAAAATTTCGTATACATAAATGCGAATTATTTTTAAATTTTCCATGTGAAATAATATATTTGTAATAGTCAGCCACAAAAAAAAAAAAAATAAATAAATAAATAAATAAATAAATAAATAAATAAATATAAAAATGTAATGGCGATTTGGTAGAGCATCGCGATCCATTAATTAAAATTTTCAGTATGGATATTTTACAAAAGAAAGACGTCCATATCTTAAAAAAAATTGTTTAACCCTAAATGTGTGGTAATTTAAAACAAAGTTCTTTTTACATTTTTTATTTATAAAACATATCTTCAACAAAACAGAAAATTGACTTTCTTTGGATACTTATGTTATGCTTCCTTCGGATAAAAATCATCAGTTTTCGTTATAGAAAATAATTTTGATAAATAATAATTTTAATAAATAGCATGTACTGCATAGATTTGTATAGAAAAATATAGTAGAAAGTTTTGTGCCCAACATACTAATTTTAAGAAAAATTTAACTTTAAACAGTATGATTTTTTTTTTTTTTTTTTTTTTAAGAGACGGATGTTAATGAAGAAAAGAAATTACTTCGCTTAGTCAGCAGTTTATTCCGGCACGTGTGTTAATAATCTGGCCATCTGTTAGTTATTCCAGAAGTAAGTCATTTTGGCAAATTTATTGCGACTTGGCTTTTTTTCTGCTATCCTTATTTCTTTTCTGCACCTCTTTTCTTTATTTCTCTATTATTTCTAATTAAATTTTCTCTGTTTTAAAAATTGACAGTACATGATTAAAGTGTAACTTTTATTTTCTTTTCCTTTATTTCCTTTCTTATTTATTTCTTTATTTATCTGGCGATCGGATAACTGAAATTACTGAAATAGGAGTTCTGATGTTTGCTAAATGACATTCAACAAAAGTGTTGCTCTTAAATACACTGCACGAAACTGCATGTTTTAAAAAACGAAAAAATCGCCAAACCGCAAAATTCTCATCGGGTTTGCCAGTTGATGTATCCGCTGCACAGACACGTACTTCAAGGACCAAGACCAAAGTACATTCTCCTTCTACAATCTACATATTGTGTTTGAAAGAGTTCCTAACACTTGGATATAAATGTTTTTCTGGATAATCCACACAGATAAGTTTACTTAACACATTGAAATTTAACAAAATTAAGTAAATTAAAATTTCTCGAAAACCATATAAATTTAAAGAAAATTAAATTTGAAAACTTTAATATTTTAAATAATTCACGCTAACTACTTTTTAATTTTTTCCCGTTCGATTTTATGTTACTAGAGTTTAATGTTAGATGGATTTGAGTATATGTTTAGATTTTATTGTAACACTGTAGTATCTAAAAACAGGCGGGAAATTAGCAGGTATATTTTTAAAGATTTTATAATTGAAGTTTTATAATTTAATTTTTATTTTAAGAAATTTTATCATATTAATTATTGTTATATTTCAATGCATGTGTATGTAAAATTTATAAATTTTAAATCAATATTTTCAATAAAATTTTACATACACATGTTTTGAAATGTAAAGATATTAAGTACACTGTTAAAAAAATGCAACTTTGCTGCCAAAATTTCTTTGTAATTTGAGAAAATTGTCGTAAATTACGGAAAAATTACGTTGACAAAATGTATTTTTCTGTCATTACAGAGAATTTCTGGCAGCAAAATTGCATTTTTTAAACATTGTATGTGAAAACTTCATAGAACCTTTTTATATTTAAAATAATAATAATAATATTTTATTGAAATTATTTGAAATACTTCTCTTAGATATTTTTATTTCTTCCATCGATCGTACATTATTTAATTTAACAATAGAATATATAACATATCTGATTATTAATTTGTCAATTCATTGATAAATTAAAATTTTAAATATATTTTTGTGTTTAAATGCCAAAGTTTGCAATAAGGTTCAGTATTTAAACATAAAAATATTTTTGCAATTTTTTACTTAACAACGAATTCTCAAATTAATGACCCAAATATGGTTATTTTCTATTGTTAAAATATAATAATGTAAAAAGAAAGAAAATAATAATAATTAGTCAGCAATAAGCATCTTAAAACTTAAAAAAAAAAAAAAAAAAAAAAAAAAAATCAACATTTTGAGTTAAATATTTTTTTAATTATAGTTTTCCAGAAAGCTGAAAATACTTGATCTTGTTATATTTCAATGCATGTATGTAACATTTTACAATATTAAGTCAATTATTCTCACACACACGAACAAAAAAATCACAAGAGAGGGGAAAAAAGGGTAAAAGAAAACTAAAGAAAATAAAGCAAAGAAATAAAAAGAAAAGAAAAATCATCATAATAATAAAGAAAATAAAAACAAACAATATATATATAATACAATTTTAGAACGTTCAAATAATTTTTTTTAGAGCGTTGTATTTTATTGTTATTATTTTATTATATTTGTTTTGTTTGCAAAATAAACTTTTAATTAATTATTTATTTATTTTTCAAAAAGTTTTACCACGTTTTACACTCTTATACTTCACTGAATGGTGTATGTAAAATTTATAAACTCAAACACAATAATTTAAATAAATTTTGCATACTCATGATTTGAAATATGAAAATATTAAGTAAATTTCACTGAATCTATTTAAATAAATAAATAAAAATTATTTTATTTTATTTTATTTTATTTTTAACGTATTTAAAATACACCGCTGTTCAAAATTAAAGGAACAAAACTGCTTTCCCATTTTCTTCTTTTGAGCATAACTTTTAAACAAATAAACACATGGACATAAATTTTTTTTGGATGGCATGTTCGTTATCATATCATTAATCGAATTTTACATAACTTTAATAATAATAATAATAATTACTAATTTGTATAAACTGTGACCATCACCAGAATAATAAAAACATCGATAAATAATTTAATAATGAACGTCTTACCCGATTTTCATGTTTCTATGTAAAATTAAAAAAAAATATATTCACACGCGAATAAATAAAGAAAAAAGAAGCAACAAACAACAAAAAAAAAAATGACTACAAAAAGAAATATACGGTTTTAATTTAAAATATGGATGTATGTACATCTTTAACCTATCTGTAATGCATCTTCATGACCATTTTTCATTAAGTTTTCTTTCCAAAAATTTCTGTCTGAAATTTTTCATTTTTTCAAAGTTTACTTTTAAAAATTATTACTTATGCCATAGTTATATAAAATTCGATTCATGGTATTTAAAAAAAACATGCTATCCAAATTTTATACTTCTGTGTTTATTTGTTTAAGAATTATGGGGGGGGAAAAAGAGAAAACAGTTTATTGTTTTAATTTTGTACACTTGTGTACTTCTTTTAACTAATTTTTATTTTTTGTTTTCCATTGATTGTGCATTATTATAGTTTAAAAATAGAATATGTAACATATCTGAGCATTAATTTGAGAATTTAGAAATAAAAATATATATATATATTTTTTTTTTGCTTAACTTATTAAAATTAATATCCAAATATGGTTATATTCTATTGTTAAATTATACTGATGCAAAATCTAGGGGGGGGGGGGAATAATAATTAGTTAGCAGGGGGCATATATCTTAAAATTTTTCAAAATATTCCAAATCTTGAATTTATTTATTTATTTGTTTTTGAATTCATATATTTATCCAAAATATTTAAAATACTTGATCTTTTTTTATACCATATTTCAATACATGTATGCAAAATTTCATATACCTAGGACAATTATTTATTGCGAAAGAAAAAATAAAGAAATAAAAGAAAGATAAAATAAAAAAAAAAAAAATACACAAAAACGAAAAAAAGAAAAGAAAAGAAAAATAAGAGAAATAAGAAAAGAATTGAAAAAAAAGTATATAAAATAAGAAGTGCATACACACAAAACAATTCAAGAACTCGAAGCAATTGTTTCGGTTCGAGAAAAGACACAACCCTTCATCAACCGAACAAAGTAGGCACGAGTGCTGCAAAAAAACTGCAACGTAGCTCTTGTAATTGCAGCACTCGTGCCTACTATGTTCGTCTGACGAAGGGTCGTGTCTTCTTTCGGACAGGAACAATTGTTGAGAGTTCTTCCATTTTATTATACATTAAATACATTTTTAGCACGTTCAAAGAACGTTCAAAAATTGTTTACATAACGTTGTGAGAACGTGTGTATAAAACGTTTTCAGAACGTTTCTACACTATTTTAGAACGTTTACAGTACGTTTTCTAGAACGTTCTGAAAATGTGTATAACGTTTTAAAAACGTTCTAAAAACGTTTAGAACGTTCTCAGACCGTATACATAGAACGTTCTCAGAACGCATCTATAACACCGATGGTGATAGTTACACGTTCATTGAACGTTCTCTGAACCGTACTATTGTACGTCTTCAAGATGGACAAATAGACGTCTATAACACGTTCAGAGTGAACGTTCTTAGAACGTGTTTGCAGAACAATTTTTGAACGTTCAGAGAACGTTTCGGTGCTGCTTGGGTTTATGGAAAATTCAGAGGGGGATTGTCCAAAATTTAACAAAAGATTTATATGTCGCAGACATATATTTGGGCATACAGGTCAAGGGCAGATAATGACTAATAAAAGGGGTGTAAATTGCTTGAGAATATCTGTCGAAAATATAAATAACCAATTAAAGACCTTTTGGGATCTTGAATCTATTGGAATTTTTGAGAATAATGAAAAAAATTCTACTAATCTAGAAATTGTAGATAAATTTGAACAAAATTTAAAATTCGTGAACGGTCGTTATGAAGCGCGGTTATTGTGGAAAGATTCTCGTGATTTCTTGGGAAATAATCTTGAAGTAGCTAAAAAGCGATTTTCCAGTTTAGAAAACAAATTCATGAAAAATGAAATATTATTTAGAGAATATAATTCTATTTTCACCGAGCAGCTTAAAGAAGGAATAGTAGAGAAATGTCCCGAAAAAATTTCTGATGGTTGTTATTATATGCCCCATAGACCCGTGATAAGAGAGGATAAAACTACTACAAAGGTACGCATTGTTTATGATGCCTCTTCCAAACAAAATAATTGTCTATCCTTAAATGAAAATCTAAATCCTGGACCTAACTTGAACCTTGTGTTTTGGACATAATTTTAAAATTTCGATTTCATAAAATTGCGTTTTCAGCCGATATTGAAAAGGCTTTTCTCCAAATATCTATAGCGGAGGAAGATCATGACTATTTAAGATTTTTATGCTATAAAAACTTTGACAATCATGAAAAAATAATACCTTATCGAATGGCAAGAGCTACTTTTGGAGTTACCTGTAGTCCCTTTATTTTGGCTCGTACAATTAAACACCATATTAAAAAATACAAAATTTCTCATGAAAGTGTTTTTAATATGCTTAATTCATCCCTCTTTGTTGATGATTTGTTCTCGGGGGAAGATGATGTTAATGAAGCTCTTAATTTAACCCTTGAAGCTGCCAATATTTTAAAAGAAGCAGGTATGAATTTAAGGAAATTTGAAACAAAATTCTGAGGAGCTTCGAAAAGAGTGGGTTCGTGAAAATTTAACTGTTACTGATCTTGATTCTCGAAATACTTTTTTAAAGGTTTTAGGCTTAACTTGGGATAACAAAGAAGATAATTTAGGGCTAGAATTACGACCCTTGTTATCAAAAATAGAGAATACTTCATGTACAAAAAGAAACATTTTAAGGGTTGCAGCCATGATATTTGACCCAGCGGGTTTTATTGCTCCTTATGTAATTAGAGTAAAATGTTTATTACAGCAATTGTGGGTTATGGGAATTTCTTGGGATGAACAATTTTCTGGGGAATTAGTAAATAGCTGGAAAACTTGGTTATCAGAAATTGGAGATCTAAAACTACTTAAAATTCCCAGATATTATTTTGACTCGATATGTCGTAAAGATAAGACTCAATTACAATTGCATGTCTTCACTGATGCTAACCCTAATGCTTATGGCGCAGTTGCATACTTAAGATATAAAACACCTGAAAATAATTTTAAAACCTGTTTTGTAATGTCTAAATCTAGGGTTGCCCCCTTAAAAAAGTTAACCCTTCCGCGTTTAGAGCTTATGGGTGCACTTATCGGTATCAGGGTTGCGAATTATGTCAAGAAAATCCTCCCTGTAATTGATATTATTTTTTGGACAGATTCGGAGATTGTACTGCACTGGATAAGGGGCAACAAAAATAAATGGAAACCTTTTGTTTCAAATCGAATTTCCGAAATTCAAAATTTATCTAATCCGGAATCCTGGAAACATGTAGAGGGTAATTTAAATCCTGCTGATCTCTTAACAAGAGGTTCTGTAAAAGTATTGGTAAATTGTAAAAAATGGTTTAATGGCCCTGACTTTCTTTCTTGTCGTGAAAGTCAGTGGCCTATACAGTTAAATTAATTCAAAGTAAATTACCCGATGTGACAGACGAGCAGTCTAAAAAACCCTCAGCGATATTTCAGTACATGGTTGAAGAAAATAAGCAGAGAATTCCAATCATGGATATATCAAAGTATAGTTCCTTGACTAGACTGTATCAAGTGACTGCTTGGATGTTTAGATATGTTTCTAATATAAAAGTCAACAAAAAAAAAAAGAATATTTTCGGAATTATCTGCTAATGAAATGCTTTGCGCAGAAAATTATTGGTTAAAATTAGTGCAGGAAGAAAGTTTTCCCGAAGAAATTAAATGTCTAAAAAATAAAAAATCGATTTCTAAAGAATCCAAAATTTTTCAGTTGAATCCTATTTTATCAGAAGAAAATCTGCTGTTGATACAAGGGCGACTTCAAAAGTCAAATTTACCCTTTGAAGGTAAACATCCAGTGTTACTACCTGCTAAACATCATTTAACTTTCTTGATCATAAAAAACTCTCATGAAAAGGTATTGCATGCAAGAGTCTCAAGTACTCTTGTACAAACACGGGAAAATTTTTGGATATTAAAGGGGAGACAGATTGTAAAATCTATATAAAATAAATGTATTGTATGCAAGAGGTACAACGCTCGTGCTGCTCTGCAATCAATTGCACCTCTACCTGGTGATCGCATTAACGAAGCACCAGCGTTTTCTGTCACTGGACTTGACTACGCTGGACCTCTCTATGTGAAGGGAAGTGAAAATAAATACTACATACTACTGTTATTTACCTGTTCAGTTACTAGAGCTGTGCATCTGGAACTTGTGAAAGACATGACCACGTCCGAATTTTTGAATGCCTTCAGAAAATTTATCGCTCGAAGAGGTCTGTGTAAAATTATTTATTCGGACAATGCAAAGACATTTAAGAGAGCTGAACTTGAACTGAAACAAATTTGGAACGCCATCCACCACCCAGAGGTTAAAATTTTTATGCTAATAATGGAATAACGTGGAAATATATCACAGAAAGAGCAGCTTGGTGGGGCGGGTTTTATGAGCGAATCGTTCGCTCAGTTAAAACAACTCTTCGAAAAATCATAGGAAAGTCCTCGTTGATCTTGAGTGATTTAGACCCAAGTAGCACACGAACGTTCTCTGAACGTCTAATAACGGTTACACTGGTTCAAACACCGTGTTTCGTGTCAAAAGAACGTTCTACTCGACGTTCAAAAGCAGTATTATTCAGAACGTTCTAAAAAGGTGTGTTTTGTACCATTCATAAAACGTGCAATTTCAGTTTTATAAAAAACGTTAAGGGAAACACCGTCGTAACACGTTCTATTTCAGTACAATTATAACGAATATGACAAAGTGCTCTTTTTTCCGTTATAATGTATAAAATTTTTGAAAACAAGACAGAACTTGATTTTGTTGATACAATTTGTAATAATATTCATTGGGAAATAAAAGTGAAGAGGTGGTTTTGTTTTTTAACATAATTTTAAATTATAATTATCTGATATTTGCAATTGAATTTCTCTTCGCGAAAACTCTAATTAAAATGAACGCATATCATGTAATTTTGTTGGCATACTCTATATAAAATTATTATTTGATTGTTATAATAGTTTGCTGTATTAGAAAATAATTTGGAATAAAATGGAATTATTTAATTCGATCAAGTATTTCGATATTACACTTTTGCCTAATTTATATGTTTTTAGAGTACAAAGAAATGGTTTTTGCAATTCGTCAGTGTATATGTGTATACACGCGATTTAAATGCCCTTTCGTATGTATTAGTTGGTTAGTTTAAAAATAAAAATAAAAAATTATAATCCTTCTATATGAATATGGAAATTTTAAACCTCGCAAGTGCGTAAAAATGGTTCCACGGATTTTCTTCAAACTCGCCATTTTACCTTTCATCTAGATGTACATTCGTATGTAATTTTAGGTCTACGGTGAAAAGGTTAATTTGTAGAAAATCGTAAGTGAGAATATATATAATTCTATCAAAAAGGGATCGAACGATTTTCTTCAAATTTGCTACATAACCCCTTTTTAGAGATCTTTCCACGTATATTACTTAATTACTACAAGAAAATTGACAGGCATCCTGATAAGGTAGCTCGGAAATTGGTGTTTCAAAAAAAGGTTTTATATATATATATTTTTTTTTTAACTTGCTATGTAAAATCTTTTTTATGTGTTTTTCACGACGCATGCATTATGTTTTTTACAGGAAAATTGTTATATGTTTAATATGTTAAATCCAATTTATGTATTCTATATCTGAAAAGAGTATATAATATGTGTAGTAGTGAATTATGGAAGTCATATTGTTACAAAAAAAAAAAAAAAAAAATATTTTAAAAATTTTACACAATTCATGATTTTTTTTTCCAAATTTCACTTCATTATTTTGTTAAAAAAAATCGTTAAAAATATTTTAATATAATTATATACACATATTATACATTTGATGATGAAAAATTCTTTGATTTAGAAGTTGTTCAAATATTGTACTACTTACATACTAAATGTTATAATATTACTTGAATCTACCAATTCATTATTTTTATATCAATCTATTTTTTAGAAAAGATTTAAAAAAATAATATAATTTGAAATAATACAATAAATTTGAATTATATATATATATATATATATATATGAAATATATTAAAGGATTAATTTTTGAATGTAAAATTCTAGCTGTTAGAAACGTTAGCTGAACTGAAACCTGAAGCTCATAATTATTTGCATTATCACAAACCGCAAAACATCTGCTCGTACAGGAACGGTTAGCAATTTAGGCGTGTATTTCGCTTCTTGGCGATTTTCTCACTTGTTATTTTTCCCTCTTGCTTTTAAATAGCAAATGGTCAATTTTAAAAGCTTAAAGTGTATTATTAAATAAAAGATTTTACTAGAGATAGGGCAGTAAATATAAAACTGTAATCTCTAATAATGTTTAAATTATAAACTTTTATTTTTATTAATCTGACATTAGTTTTCACTTATTACTAACAAAAAATATATAAAAATATGCAACGTAAATCTCAGTGCAAAAAGGTATTTTCATTTAGTTATTTCTAATTAATTAAATAATGAAGTTTTTTTAAATATAAGTTTCATATATTACATATTTTAGATTTTTTTATATTTTTTTTCTTTATAAAGAAATAAAATTTTATAATTCTTTTTTCTACACCATTCTTAAGAAAAAGAATATCGATTATTAGAATATCGATTAATATCTTTTGAAGAATTACTTAAAATGTATAACTTCAGCAATGAATAATACTTGGTACAAGGTATCCCCACTTTCATTACTTTGTATACCTTCACTCGCAGTTATTAAGCAAATTTAATGCATTTTTGTAAAAATGTTTGTTTTGCACTTGGAAAATAAATAAATAAATAAATAGATTTTCAAAACAATCTGTAGAATTTTAATTTTCTTGCTATTAATTTGATTTGAAATCAAACATCAACTTAAAAATAACAACTTCATAAACAGCTAATCGTACACTTTTTACGATTCCATGTGCTGCTATTCATTTTTTTAAACGGTAATGGATTAAAGAAGGATTTTTTTTTTTTTGGTTTTTAATAATAACTGGTTATTTAACAGGTCATTTAAAACGCATAAGACTATGAAAATGCGCATCAACAAATTTTCAATCATATCGAATATTTTTAAGGCCCTTTAAAACAATTACAGTTAATCAACCTTAGTTTAATTTATTTAATGAGCAATATGTATGTTAATTTCTTTATGATTATTGCAGCGTAGTATTTTAGAATTTAACTAGTAAAAATATCTCTTCTAGACCAATATTTATTCGAATTATTTTTTATACTTTTACATAAATTACTCGTACCACATGCAAGATAATTAATAAGGAATTTTCTAATATAACTAAACACCTGATCGACACATATTAATTTCAATGAATTCTAAAACTATTTATGGAAATGAGAACGCAGGCAGATTGATACACCATTCTACAGACAAACAAAAGTTATTAATTCTTTTCAACTTTATTTGAAAATTTTAAAAACGCATAACTGATAACTCAATAGAAATGCATTTTGATCAAATTCCATTAACCCCCTAATTAGATTCTTGTGACCCAGTAAACAAATCATGAATACAAATAATATACGTTTACTTTCTGTGCATATTCAGGATATTACAGGGAAATTTTCAAGATGTTTTAGAAAATATTCGTCATAGAACGCAATATATCCTAATTTTTTCGTAAATCCTTGTATAAAATCTAGTCGTATTTTTATACCATTTTCAATAAAGAACATGCCATAATCAGCTGAATAATAATATATCAGTATATCAGATTAAACTTATTCTAAAAATAATCAAGGAAAGGAAAGAGTAGACAGACAGATGAACCGAAATCTTAAATACTGTTCAGTTTTCTTGGAAAGGGTTAAAAAAGATAGAGCGTTAATCGTGTTGAATAATACTTACGCTGTACGATCCCTGATATGTGTTTGCGCGTGTTTATTTAGCAATACACAAGCCATTATTATTTTTATTTTTTAACATTTCCCAGCAAAGTTGACAATCTTATATAATACCGGTTTTTCTATCTCTTGATCTGCTTCTTCGCGCTTTACTTTTATAAATATTTTTAACATGCTCCAAAACCTATATATATATATATGTATGTATTTCAATTTTACTATGCCTTGCTCTTGACTGAAAATGGTATAAATAGCACTAGTGCTTTAGATGCGGTGATGCCTCAAAAGAACTCTGATATATTATGGTCTACCACAGATATTTCAGTAAAACTTATTTTATTATATATTTATACAGCGTAAAACATAAGAAAACATATATTACATACATACGTTCACTTATATTACATAATTAATGTAATTCATATGCCTAAATACATGCTTTTTATTAAATGTGGCATGGTAAGCATAATATTCACTTTGCGACAAAAAAAAAAAAAAAAAAAAAAAAAAAATATTAAGGTGCATTGGGGGATATATGTGAGAATTTCTGAGTTCATATTTAGTTCTTTTATGCTTTTCAACATTCTAACAAAATCAAAAAGCGTTTGTGATTTTGGTTTGTTTGTCTTTCTGTATTGTTGCTCATTTATTTAGTAAATAATTTTAGAATATTATATTTTTGATATGTTGTTCAGATTTACTTTGGCTCTATCATTATTGAGAATAATAAAAATAGTACTGTTGAATAATCACAGAAACTCAGAAAACAATTCCGACACATTAGGGTCTATGAGAGGTCTTTCCTTAAAGCATAATTTAAAAGTTGTATATTTTGCACAAAATAACAGAATTAGCATACCTGTAGAATAGGATTAGCAAAATTAATAAGTTTATAGGGCTTTACAATCGTTTTAGATACATTATGAGATATAAGTCGAAATTGCGCATGAAAATTTTCAGTGTTGTAAAGGTTTTTTTGCCCTTTCTTTATTCTTTGGTATTGTATGTAGAACATATGAAAACTTTAAATGATATACAAGCTTATAAAAAAAATAATGATGCACTTCATGCTTTCCCTTTCGTAATAATAATAATAATAAAGGTATAAAGCAAGCTTTTATGAGATTTCTTTCTCCGTAATTAAAAACACTATACAGTTTAAGGCATCATCATTGAGGTAAATTTCACTTCAGATTGAACGATATAACGGATAAAGTGTTCTTGGAAAGAGTTTTCTAATTTATACGAACTGCAAAACTTTTCTCTTTTATTAATTATTAAATTAGTAAAACTTGTGTGATTACTGCAATAATTGAATATTTTTTTTTTTCAAATTACATAATACAATAGTTATGTTTCATACCGTTTAAAGAGATTTTTCTATTAACCCATTATTTGCCAAACTAATTTTCAATTTTTTTCTAAATTAGTGAGTTTTATAAGTTTTAGTAAAAACTATATAAGAATTATAACAAATTTCAAGAAATTAAGCATACTACCGCAGATCGTCTTATTTTTGGGACAGTGGCAGAATGCATTATCTAAAACTATATTTCCATTATCATATTGTCTAAAACTATTAAAAAAAAAAAACTATCGTCCCAAAAAGGGACAATAAAAAATAATGGGTTAATGTAATAAAAACAAAAAACAACAACAAGAATAAATATGAATTTCTAAATATTCCATATGAATTTAAAATATTCAGTCTGAAACAAATAAACAAGCTAACAATTTTATTGTGTTGCTTTCTTTATGATTATAGTTTTTCTATGCAATTTTTATTGATTTTCAGTAATAGTTTTCTTTCATAAAAATAACAGTGAGTGTAATTCATTTAAGCAAACCAATTAAATAGGCATTTAGTATTTTAACTACGATCAATTTAAAAAAAAAAATTAATTTTTGAAAAAAAAAAATAAAAAAAAAAATAAAAAAAAATAATGCATAGACTAAAAATAAATTAATTCCTTTTTAATAATAAAATTAAAATAATAATAGTGTGTTTTGTTAAATCTCGCCAAACGCCAAATCGCTGTCGTCGAACTTCCTCTAGGTTGCCAGCCTATGTTGCGAGCCACAGTGCAAAGTCAGTGGCATATGGCAATTGATAATGAGTGTCTGTTTAACATCACATCACCCGACGCGTTGAAAAAAGACAGCTACAGAACACAGATAAGTTTTTCATTTTACATTATATATATATATATACATCAAAATTTAACAATTCTATTAAGTACGTAAAAAATTCTCGAAAACTGTTTAAATTTAAAGCCAAATTAACCTAATATTTTTTTTTTTTTTTATTTTAAAATGTTCCATTTTAGTTCTTTTATTTTTTTCCGTTAATTTTATATTATTATAGTTTAACGATAAATATATTTGAGTATTAATTTGTAGTAGAGTGATAAGTTTACTTCTTAAAAATATTTTTGTGTTTGAGTGCTGAAATTTAATTTTTAGCATTTAAGCATAAAATTTTTTTAAAACATTAACTTATTAATGAATCCACAGAAAAAAAATCAGATATGTTTAGATGTTATTATTACATTATAGTAAAGCAAAATCAAGGGATAATATTAAAAATTAGATGGCAGGAAGTTCTTAAAAAAAAAAAAAAAAAAAAAGTACGTTTCTGGAATTTTATATTTTATATTGTTTTATTTCAGCGCATATAGATGGAAAATTTATAATTTCGTAAGTCAATAATTTAAATAAAATTTTCATACATATGTATTAAAATATAATATTTTTAAGTATATTAAAATTTCTCGAAATCTATTTAAATTTACAATAGCAATTTTTTTTTTTTTTTTTAGTCTTTTGAAAATATTTTAGATGTACCTCTTGACAAATGTTTGTTTTAGTTTTCCATGTGTGCCATTATAATAATTTCGAAATAGAATCTACACACGTTTAGGTAAACTTATTCATAAGTTAATGTTTTAAAAATATTTTTATATTTAAATGCTGAAACTTGGGAATAAATTTCAGCATTCAAAAAAATATATTTTTTTAATTTTATTTATGAATGATTAATTAATAGTCAGAAATGTCTAAATTCTGTAACTAAACGTTAATAATGCACAATCAATGGAAAAATAAAATAAAACTTTGTTAAGAGGAATCTTAAAATGTTAACAGTGCCTTTAAATGTTAACAATGTGTCTTTGTTAAAATTTACATTTAAAGTATTAAAAAAACTTTGAAATTAAAAAAATCATTGTTATTGTCAATTTAAATAGATTTCGAGAAATTGCTTTGTATGTAATAATATTATATTTCAATACATTTATGTAAAATTGCATAATACTATGACAGTAATTTACAAAAACAAACACACACACAAAAAAAAGGAAGAAAAAGAAGAAAAAAGAAAGAAAGAAAGAAAGAAAAGAAAAAGAGAAAAAAAAAAAATAAAGTACACACATCACACAATTTTAAGGGAACATACCACCCTTAGAACTTCAAAAAACATTGATTTAATTATAGTCTTTTTTTAAGTAAATCATTGTTAACTAAGCTTTATTGGGCATGTCTAATTGTTACCTATAAGATTATTATGTATTTTGGAATATAATTTAAATTCTGTGGTGAATTATTTAATAATTTATGTGTTAATAATAAATGTGTTTTTTTTTCACCTTGCACGCAGGATATCTCTAAAACTATTTAATACTTTTTCTTATTTTCGCAGATTATGTAACATATCAGATCCTTCAAACTGAAACTAAATTTGCTCCAGTTTAGGTTTAAAAAAAAATGTTCAAATATAATTTATTTTTTAATAAAATCTGAAGTATCACCTGTATAAAAAAATATGGGGGGGGGATGCAAATTTAGATTCAGTTTGATGGATCTGATATTTTACATAATCTATGAAAATTTCAAGAAAAAATATTAAATAGTTTCAGAGATATCATGCGCGTAAGGTGGAAAAAAAACACATTTATTATTAACACATAAATTATTAAATAATTCACCACAGAATTTAAATTATATTCCAAAATACATAATAAACTTATTGGTAACATTTAGACATGTTCAATGAAGCTTAGTTAACAATGATTTACTTTAAAAAAGACTATAATTAAATCGATGTTCTAAGGGTCGTATGTCCCCTTAAAACGTACAAAGAACGTTCGAAGAACGATTCAAAGAACGTTTTAAAACGTTCAAAGAACGATTTTAAAACGTTCAAACAACGTTCAGGACGTTGCAAAAACGTATATGAAGAACGTTCTGAGAACGTGTCTGTAGAAACAATGGTGATGTTTACACGTTTTCAGAACGTGTTTTGTACCGTACTATTCGACGTCTTCAAGATGGACAAATAGACGTCTGTAAAACGTTCAAGCTGAACGTTCATAGAACGTGTTAGTAGAACTATTTTTAAACGTTCAGAGAACGTTTCCGTGCTGCTTGGGGAGACTTTGTTACTTGAAGTTGAATCAATGACCAATTGCCGACCATTGACTTACGTTTATTCAGATGTCGACGAACCATCTCCTCTTACACCAGCTCATTTTTTATTAGGAAGACGAGTTATGTGTTTACCAGCGATAAAAATCAATGATCTAAACTTACCTGGAACTAGACAAGAATTTCTAAAACGTCTCCGTTTAAGAGAAAATATCTTGAACCATCTTTGGAAAAGATGGAAAAATGAGTATTTTCTAGCTTTGAGATCTGTGCATCAGACTGATCAAAATAAAGGCTGTGACTTTCAAACAAATGACATTGTGTTAGTGAAAGATGAACACTTACCTTGAACGTTTTGGAAGCTCGGAAAAATAACAAAAACATTTGCTGGACGAGACGGTAAAATCCGTGCATGAGAATTAAAAACTCATAGTGCCATAATTAAAAGGCCAGTCCAATTATTGTACAAAATGGAACGCAAACATTTAAATTGAACATTTTACTGACTTTAAAAAAAAACCTCTTTATTTTTTATTGTTGTTAAAATATTTTTCATATCTATAACTTAGATTTGAAATTTCTTCTTGTAATTTTACTTTAATGTTCTCTTTTCTACTTTAGTAGGTTTTCTGAAGTTGTTGTTTTTTGTAGTTTAGGTTTACTTACCCTATTGTAAGTATTGATGTAAGTATTGATTTTTGTTCATTTTAAGTATCTTGAATTTTGAAAATATTTTGCTGAACCATTGTTCATCCGGGGGGAGTTTGTTATAAATTATTTTATTCGTCTAATTAATTTTATGAAGGATTTATTATGTCTACCAATTATATGAAATTACTTTCATCTGCAGCTTAATTAAGGATGATATATTGTGCATATCTGTCAATTTTCATGAAGAGTTCAATCTATTACTTTAATATTTCATTTTCAATGATTGTTTATGAAATTTATAATGAGTAATAATTATATTGATTTCATCATGCTCATTTAATTCCCCCTGGAACCTTCTGCTTGAGCAACTGGTATCAATTATTGCTTCCAGATGCTGGACAAGTAATTATGACTTGTATACTTATTTTTTTATGGGTTTTTTGTTAACCACATGGAAACTGAAAATTCGTCAGAAGTAACTTGTTTTTTGTGAGAGAATGAAGGCCTAAAAGGTTTTCTTGAAAATGGCCATTTTTAACGGCAGGCTAAAAGCCGATAATCTTGTTTCTTGATTATTTCAATGTGCTTCAAATGGAAGCCTCAAGTTTAATCAGCGTAAATATATGTTCTAATCTGTAAATATATTTTATTTGTGTGATTAATATAAAATAAGAAAAATGACAACTGGATTTCTCTTTATTTGTGATTTGAATAACTGTCTTCTGAAAAATCTTTGTTTCATGTGCGTGAAATAATTTAAAAGCTCTCCCAATCCCAATTTTGGATATACTTGAAATATATTACGTGGAATATAAACATTTCGGCATGGATTACACGATGATCATTTTCTTCAGTCCGGTACAAATCTTGCAATCGATTTTTAACTAACTTCTCTACTAGCTAGCTAGACATTTGAAACTTTCACAGTAGCTCAGAACCCGATGACAACACAATACTTCGAAGTCCGATTTTTGAATTTTTGATTAGTTTTCTTTTTGTTGCCAAAAAAAGAAAAAAAAAAAAAAAGAAAGAAAGAAATTACGAGTTCATTTTCTTTCGACATAAAAATAAATACAAAAAAATAAAAACAAATAAATAAATTTTTATGAAAAACGTTTTTGCTGCGCCTGTGCGAAAAGTAAAACATTTTTTATTGCATATGTTGAAAGCCAGATGTATTGGGCAACTTTTATCAAAAGTACATTTGAAAAAAAATATATATATATAAGTGAATTGTACGAAAAGAAACGAGCTAGATTTTAGATATTTTCCAAAAGTTCAAATTTCTTAAGGGGTTTTTCACATGCCGTGTAATTAATTTGTAGATCCAATTATTTCAACCACTTTCCAAAGGTTGTTTTTCGGGAAAAACCCCTTATGATCTCACAAATCATAGTAAATAAACAAAAATATGTAAGAGTTACAAGCTTATAAGGGATTTTTCACACAAAAAAAGTACATTTGGAGTGTGGTTGAAATAATTGGATCTTAAAATTAATTACGCGGCATGTGAAAAATCCCTTAAGAAATTTCAACTTTTGGAGAATATCTAAAATGTAGCTCGTTCTTTTTCGTACAATTCAGTTAATTTTTATTCTATTCAAATGCACTTTTGACAGAAGTTACCCAATATATCTAGCTTTCAACCTATGCAATAAAAAATGTTTTACATTTCGCACATGCACAGTAAAAACGTTTTTCATACCTGAAAGTGGGAATAATTTTCTTTGAAAACTCTGTATATTATAAATAAAAAACATGTTTTTT
The DNA here is from genome assembly GCA_963930645.1 of Salticus scenicus. Lineage (NCBI taxonomy): Eukaryota > Metazoa > Arthropoda > Arachnida > Araneae > Salticidae > Salticus > Salticus scenicus. The sequence continues at coordinate 253,419,306 of OZ005654.1, forward strand.
TTTTTTTTTTTTTTTTTTGAGTTTTAAAATAAATGCTTATATCTCCCTTATTTAACATGCTATCATCACACAAATTCATCCACAAATTGAACTGCGTATATGTAACCATATCCTAAAGTTACAGCTCATTTCGTTTACGTAACGATACAGGGTGATCACAAACATTATTAATTTTGCTCAATTTGTTACCGGCCCCCTAATTGTTGTCTTAAACCAATCTTCACTGAAAAACATGAGGGAGACCCAGTTCATTAAACACCCAATGTTTGAAAACATTTCATTGAGAGATAAGTTTTTAATTTGAAAAAAAACTGGTCGTTTGCAAATCTTGCTAAACTTTTAAACAGGGGTGTACGAAACACCATACATAATATTTGCTCCTCTTTGTCTACAAAATAAATAGTATGTTGGTGCTTTTCTTTTAGAAATTGTACCATAATTTGATGTAAAAAGTACTTAAGGGAACTTTACTTTTTTTTCTCGAACAGAGGCGGCTCGTGCGATCTAGCAATAATGGTTTTAATCCATTTAAATCTATAAAAAATAAATCGATTGCTGAAAAGTCTGTTTGCTACACCGAGAATAGGTCATTTTACACAGATTTAAAAGGATAAAAACCACAGTTGCCAGATAATACATGCAATATTGTTTATGAAAAAAATATCGATATAGATTTTACAGAAAATCTTGACGTGATGGGGGGGGGGATGATGTCATTTTCGAAATCAGCACACCAAATAACATAAAAATAAGTGGAAACTCCTCTTTTATTTTTCAAAAACTTCAATTTGGCAGGCCTGTGTTATTCGTAATGCTGTCGTTAGCATCTTCCTGATTATAATAGTACTCTGAACAAAACAAAACAATTTACTATTGATTTTAAGAAAACGCAGTCTTAGAAAATGTCTTTTAAATTGCCATATTCTTGAACATTTGCCAACAGCTGATATTATTTTACGTACAATGTTTTTTTTTTCTTCTTTTAAACATGTTTTACTACAAATTGAAAACGATTGTGTTCGATAAAAATGACTTAAGTGAATAGCCGGAAATCACTTTTAAGATAAAGATAACACTTTAATGCAACTAAAGTATAATTTTGAAATGAATATTAAATATTAAGAACTCCAAAGAATTTGAATTTTCTTTTTTACTTTAAAGTTTTATAGCATTATTTCAATAGAATTAAAATAAATAAATAAATAAATAAGGTTTTAAAACGGAAATCATTATAAACGTTTTTTGTAAATTACCTTTTTAATTTTATTGAAATGTTTCATAAATGTGCATTGAAAAATAGCAGTATTATATACAACATTAAGATATCTTCAAAACTACTTCAATACTAAAAATTAATTATTTTACTTGCAAAAATTTTTAAATGCTTTAGTCTCGCTAATTTTTAATTTTTCCTCCTTGAATTATATATTCTAAATATATATGAGCGTATTACTTTGTGGATCCAAGATTATAAGAAATATTTTAATGTTTGAAGAATTAAATTTTGCATGAATTTCAGATTTTTCGACGTTTAAAGTCAAAATTAAACTAAAATAGATACAATGATTTATTATAATGTTTACAGGATTTATTCTAAATTTAAATTTCAAGGAACATTTTAAAACATGACATTCTGAAAAATACTCATTTTGAGAGGGAGGGGGGACTGTTCTCTACACTTGGGTGTAAAAATTTCTCTTCCAGAAATTTAATCTTTTCATTATTATTATTATTATTATCATTATCATTATCATATTTTATTCATTGATATTTTGGTAGTTTTAAATTCCACTGACTTTTTAAGAGAAAATCTAAATCATTACACATTAAGCAATATTTTTTAACTTTAACAATTAAAAGTTATATTAACAATAATGTATAATTATAACTTCTCAGAGGAAATATCTACTTTTCTATTTGAGAATATTTTCAATTTGTAAAATTAGACTCAGTTTCAATTTATTCCTTTATTAAAATATCGTTAATTTTATGCAAGCCTAAGTATAAAGATTCTGCAGTCGCACTAATTTTATCCATTTAAATGACATTTCTAATGTTTTTATTTGAGCATATTTTAAAAATAAATTATATTGGTTTCAATTTGTTCAATACTTAAAATTTTAGTCTTTTTCCGTAAACCTGATTATAGGAATTCACCTGTCGCACTAGAGCTACGCAATAACTAATTGACGACGATTTGCAAATCACCCCTAAGAATACTCCGGGGACATGCCCTCACAATTTTGTTCCCCAGTGGAAAGAATGACTCTTTCGCTTCGGTAACCCACAGAAGTATTACTTTTATGGAACATGTCTCTATATATTTTAAGTGTTTCAGCAATCATTAATATATATGATGGTTTTAGGTCAGATTGAGTATCGAATTCGTAATTTTCCAATCACGAGCTTGACACTCTACCAGTCGGACTTCTGCGCTCGCAGAACGAGATTTGCACTTGATTCATGAAAATGAGAATGCCGGGGAATTTCATCAGTTTCACTATTTTTATTTATTTGAGAATTCTTCTGTATAAAGTGATTGGGAAAGCCTTTTAAAATTTTTCATTCTTGATTTTTCTATTTTTAATAATAATAATAATTATTTTTTTTAATCCTTTAAATTTATCCGAACATCAAATATCTTAGGTTTCGACAAGATAAAAGATTTTAACCGGTACACATCAGTTGGGCACCTCACATGGAGGTTGTCTGGTTTCATATATAACTAAGCTTGTCGTCTCGATTAATTCTTTTTGTCTATTCAATCCGTATATTAATACTATTAATTGATTTCTACCATCACAATTTTCATTCTCTATGGAGATGATGGCTCGCATACACATTAAAAATATGTACTTTAAACTTTTTTATTCTGTAACAATAGGTTTTTAATTAACTCTTTAACGTTTATTGGTTTTGCAGCGAGCGAAACCAAACATTTGACATCATTTAACATAGTGTTACAGATTTCTAAATAATAGTAGTTATTTTTGTGTAATTTCATGAAAGGACTCTTAGCCAAGTTATAAAATGTTAATTTTCTGCATTACTAGCTTGTTTTGGCTTTAAAATAGCTCATCTTACTTTAAAAACCCGTTAAAAAGCTTCACCAGAGCAAGTAATGGTATTAGCGACAAATTTGGCGACTTTATCGCTCCTTGGCCAATTTTTGGCGATCTTGGCGAGGAAATCCTTATTATCGATATATCGATTATTTAAGCCCTTCTTCGATTATTTTGGAAGACACTGGAAAATTTTGGATTTATTCAAGGAATAAATAAAAGGGATCCCGTTCCGGCCGTCAGTTTCAGATTGATGCCAAGCGGTCTGATGTAAACAGCTCTGCTTGACCAAGCCTCTGCTATCGATTACAGCTCCTATTGCTGTGTGTTAATGCTATGATACAGTTTACAGATGCTGTTTGCACATTTTTTAGACGATTTTGATGGAGTGTACTGAAGCAATTTCACTCATATTTCGAGTTTTATTTGTTCAGTTTGATAGCCCTTGTTCTTAACTAATATTCTACATCATAATTTCTATGATAATAATGCTTTTTATAATATCGGAAGAGGTATATTTTTCTACTCTCTTGAACGGCTTTCCAGAGTCCACAAAGCGTTGTAGGTCGGTGTTTGGATAATGTTGATTTTAAGAGTCGAGAAACACAAAAATCCAACAGTGATACATCAGAAGATTTAGCAGGAATGTCGGTGAAGGGTATGGTTTTAATTCCCGTTTTTTGTTCCATTTTTTTTCTAGAAAAGCAATTGCGGATTGTGATGTGTGGCTGCTTGTTTTGTCTTGATACAGTTCAACGGATCGATAGCTTTGTGAATAAAGATCTGGATTTTCATTTTTAAAAATTGGATAAAATATGTTCTTGAGAGTATTTAGAGTTGATTTTGACATTTTTGTCACATTTTTTTGCTTTTACCTTGCGCTTGTATGAAAAACCAGTAGCAATCATAAATCCTTTAGAAAAACTTTCTTTTGACGCTTTGAGCCATGTAGCAAATTTTTTTTTCTCCACTTTTGTGATAATAAATTGACCTTTTTTTTTATTGCAACCACTTAAATAGACCCAAGATTCATCTGTTGTTGCAACATTTTTCTATTTTTCTCCTGATAAATGCTTTTCATAAAGATTTCACTAAAAACTATCTTTGGAAAGAGCGGAAACCTATCCTTCCATCCACTGCCTTTTTAAAAGCGCATTTTTGCATGTAAGCAAAAATTGTAAATATCAGAAGATAAATAAAACTTCCAAAAATATAACTGTTGTGAAAATAAAATTCTCCATGCAAACGATTTTTTCTTACTGCGAAATAAAGTCGTCTAAAAAATGTGCGAACAGCCTCTGTATACAGTGATTTTTATTTGTTAGCTATTGTTTAATTGTGATTGCTGGTGAAAGTGAAATTGATACTTGGTTAACAGAACTGTAATTTTCTAGAACATAAACTTTTGTAAATAAACTTTTAATTTTTTTCACAGACAATTCACGAACCCCGAGTAAGCTATAATATTTTTATGCAGCAGTCCTTTATTTTGATGGATTTTTAAACTTCTGTTCCTTCTTGGTTTGGTAGATAACAGCACTACTCCATAATTTAACAAATGATGTTTCAGGAGAAGCAAAATTCAAAAGTCACTTCAAATTTCTCAGCAGACGCGAACGCGCCTTACTGTTTGGTAGTGCACTCGTGTCTAGTTTTTTTTTTTTTTTTTTTTTTTTTTTTTCACTTAATGAAGCGCTGGGCTATTGTTCTGACTCGAATCAACTTTTGCGAGTTTTGGCAGTTAATAATGTTTACTTACAAAGTTTTTTATTTTTTTAATTAATTATATTTTGAATTTAATATATTTTTTTCTTCCTATATATTTATGATCAGCTATGTGTCTAATTAGCCATTTTTAAATTAGTTTTAGCTAGTTTCAAAAGAAATTAAGTAACGAACATTAAAAGTTTCAAAGTATGTTGTTATTCATTACAAATAACTGATAGCTCGTGCGGTCTTGTCCGTTCGCGTGTTGCTCATACAGGAACAAACGTTTTAGCTCACGCAATTCACGCCTACTTAAATACAAGAATACCACACAACATCAATTTTTTTTTAATAATTGTTTCTTTAAGGATATAATAATGACTCTCTCACTTTCTTAATGGAGAGGTTAGGGACGAGCGCGATAATAGAGATTTTCCGTAAAAACTACATTATTTATTATTTATTTATTTTCTATAAAATTCAATTAAAAACATTTTTAAAGCCTCTAAGTCTTTTATTATGCAAATACAATCCGTTAAAAAGTTTAAAAATAAAATTCATTCATCTTTCAAAAAAGTGATTGCAACTTATTATTTCTATATGTTCACTTGCATTATTCGTCAGCTGATGACAGTAGGCATGTTTGCAACATGAAAGCAGCATAACACAGAAGCAATTCAAGTTTAAAGAATAATAAAATAATAATAATAATATCAATAAAATGATGTAAAACTCTGGATTAAATAAAAGCTAAAATAATAAAGAAAGGAATGGAGAAAAATATGCCAAAACAATAATAAAAATAAATACACTACTAATAACTATGTGGAGACCTTCGAATATAGACGTTTCGTCAAATATATAGAAAAATTCTATAGGAATTTTCTTGAAACTTTGGAAGTATGAAGAGCATGTTATACCTCACATATTTCAGCAAACATTTTGCCCTGAAGTGGAAAGGAAGATCAGTAAAGAATTAAACAATAATCAAAACCTTTTGAATCACTCTGTAAAAACAAATGCTTGAAATGCGTTTTAGCTGAGGCATGTGATTATGGGATTTCTTCTAATTATCTGTATGAATTTTTATGACGCTACCACATATACCAACGCAGATGTGATGATTTTCTTAAAAAATTGCAACAAAAACATGCCACTTTATAAATTATAACTCGTAAGATATTGGACCCACTGTAAAGTCATTTTTAGGAAATTTGGTGTACTGCATTAGACTCATGCATAGTATGCATAACATTTATGTATACTGCAATCAGAAAGCATATTATGTTATGAGGATTTTGACTAAATAATTTTTAACTATACATGCACAAGTTTTTTAAAAAATTCATTTTAATAATTTATCAGTCGAAAATATTTAGCTACTTATATGAAAACCACAAAACAATATCATATAAATTCAAAAAGTTATGGAATAGAATGAACAAAATTTCAATTCCTCTCTCAAAAAAAAAAAAAATAAATAAATAAGAAGAAGAAGAAAAAGAAGAAGGTAATAGTTTATTCTGATTATTATTATTATTATTATTATTTATTTATTTATTTATTTATTTATAATCATCAAACACTACATTACCATTGGGCTGAATCAAAATAAAAATGTGAGTCAAACCCCTTATAGTTTAGCTTTTATTTTGATAGAAACTGAAATTCTGTTCATTCTATCTCTCATAAATTTGTGAATTTATACGATATTTGTTTGGGGCTTCGCTTCATATAAGTAGCTCAATATATTTGGCTGATAAATTGTACAAATGAAATTTTTAAAAGCTTGCGCATGCGTAGTAAAAATTATTTAGCAAAAATGCTCATATTTTGTAAGATATTTAACATTTTTGCATGATTGCAGTGTGCTGTGTCTGTTGTAGTATGCCAAGTTCCCTAAAATTGGCTTTGCACTGGGTCTAATACCCTACGTATTTTAATTTAAAAAGTCGCTTTTTTTTTTTTTTTTTTTCGATTTTTTAAAGAAACCATTATATCACCTTGAATATATGTGATAGTCTCATAAAAATTGATACAGATAATTAAAAGAAGCCTCATAATCATAGGCTACAGCTAAAACGTATTTCATGCATTACTTTTTACAGGGTGATCCAAAACATTTTGATTTTTATTTTATTACTTGCCCCCTTTTTCTTCTTCAGGACAAAACTTTTGCTGAAATATATGTGGTATAACCTGTTCTTTATACTGCCAAAGTTTCAAAATAATTCCTATAGAATTTTTCTAGACATTTGACAAAACGTTTAAATTCGAAAGTGTCCAAATACTTATTGGTAGGTGGTGCAATTACGAATGACAGAAAAGCTTGTCTAAGCAATTTCAAGGCACGGCACTAAACACACACGAAAAATTTTTTTTAAGATGGAACTATCTTCCTATAGAATTTTCTAGACATTTGACAAAACGTTTAAATTCGAAAGTGTCCAAATACTTATTGGTAGGCAGTGCAATTACGAATGGCAGAAAAGCTTATCTAAGCAATTTCAAGGCACGGCAACAAACACGAACAAAAGTTTTTTTTTTTTTTTTTTTAAAGATGGAAATATCTTTATAGAAATCTAAAGTGAGAAGAGAAAAAATGAGAAGAAAAATAATATCTGCCTTTTGAAAGTCAAAACAATGACCATAAGTCCAGTCTTGAAAAGCAATACAGGATTTACAAAGTGTTTATAATCAAGTAAATTTTCATTATTTAAAAAAAAAAAAAAAAAAAGAAAAAATATTTTAAGTAGCACACAATAACATAGATATAGTATGAATTAAAATTGAATTTGAAACTGTATCTGGAGTTTTTCATTCACTTTTAGTACATAAATTATTCATAAATTTTATTTGCTAAACTATCTGTATGCGTTTCTGTGTATATTCAAAGACTCTCTGTCTTTCCCCGAGTAAAACTTTTTCCCCCTCAATGGCCAATCTATGTCTTACTACTATTTCTATGTACAATAATAATGTACGATAATTATTGATAGATTGAAATATATATTTTTAATTCGTATAATTTTAATCGCTCATTGCTATTACTTCAAAACTAATTAAAAGAAATTACTGCAACAAACTAATTCAAATGTCAAATGTTATTTATATTTAACTATATTGAACAAAATTACTACCTATTGTAAATTTCAACACATTAATACCTTTTCAGTTCTTCAAAGTTAATTAAATTGTTTTCTATTTCGCTTTCTTTAGCCTCTAAATTTATCACGTACACTGTTGTTACTATGGAAACCTATCAAGAATCTTAAGTCCTAATTAGGAATGTTCTGTTAGAACTAATCAAAACTTTGTTTCCAATTTTTAGCTTGTATTTTCTTATCTAAGTTTCTTGTAAAAGCCTTCTAATAAATATTCTTTCTCTTCGTTTGTATAAATAAAGCTTTTGCCAACGAAATTTTAAAAATGCTAGAAACTCAACAATTACTTCATTTAAAATCTTTCTATTTCTGGTACAGATATAAATTCTATATGTATCGTAAAATAAGGAAGTACTTTTTTGTTCTGAAATCTAAATGTCCTAAAATGTATCATAAAATATAAATGTAAATAAAAAGAGTAAAGATATAGTGAATGGATTTTTTATTTAAATTAATATAGTAATGATTACTAAAGAACGTAATTTGATATTCTGAAGTGATGGATCGGTTATTTTTTACGCTTTTTGTATACTTAAATTAGCAGTTATAAATATTTTTCTAAATTAAATTAATATTTTTTTAAATCTTTTCTAATTTCATTTAATTTAATACCCAGTCCTATTTTTTACTGAGACTTTTACTCTTTATGTATTTGCAAACTCTTAGATTCAAAATAGATTATTTTATTACTATCTAAAATTTAAGGTAGTCTAGTCTACCGCAAATGATGACGAAGTTTTTTTCCAGTTTTAAAGTTATAGGACTCTGGTCCTAATAATCATTCTATATTTATTAACAAATAATTGATAATATTACGATTGTAAATATTACCTATATTTAATTCAAAGAAATACTTGGCTTTTTAGCAGTGGTAGTTTTATTGTCGTAAAACAATTTTTACAGTCAAAGTTGATTACGTTTAACTCTGCAAGGCTCGAATTTTTTTAGTGCGCGACAAAAATATATAGGTTGTAATTAGTGATCAGAAGATAGGGAAAACTTATAAAAATAAAAATAAAACCATATTTTACGGAAAAATCAACTTTTTAGCTCAACATACCGTATGTGGAACATACATAAAAATAGGATTTACTAATACGTTTACTATTGTAATAAAAAAAAATAAAAAAAAACTTACCTCTGCAAAATATACACTTCACTATAACACACAGTATTTTTTTTTTCGAGTCAAAACTGTTCAATAACTATTCTTTTTTTATCTTTGAATTCAGACAAACGACTAACGTATCACTTTCATTCAAATTTCACACTGAATGCACTATAACAAGAACACGAACGACATCTTTAGGTAAAGATAAGTATTACTACATTGTTACATGTCAGTAGCTTCTATCAAGATGTCAAGAGATGTCGCTACTAATAGTTTTATAGCTATAGGAACGATTAAAGTCGGTGTTCCACATATGGAACTGGGTGCCTTGTAGGGTTAAAGCTATTTACATTGTATCATTTCGAAATACAATGAAAAGCATCCAATACTTTCTTTTATGTTCAATTGGAAAAAGTAATGGGTGCGTAAGAAATTTCGACTTCCAGTTTTCAATTAATTTACATAGGTTTTTCTTTCTTTCTTTCTTTTTTTTTTTCTTAATAAAGTATTGATAGTTTTTTAAAAGTATTTTTTCAAAGGGAATATCTATAGTAAATCACGTTGCCTACAATCGAAATCTAAACTTTTTTCTTTTTCCAATCTTGAAGAGAAATAACAGATTTGAGACTCTTCCAGAGTTTGAAAATTTAAGACTTATATTTAAAAAATTAGTTTCAAAAGTTTAGAACGTTGGAACAATTTTTTATGGTTATGCGGCCAAGTTATCTATATGATCCAAGTTATCTAAGTTTTCACTTCGTCTTAAGAATACACATTTTTTACTTTCTCTTATCCATAGGGCGGAGAAAGTATTGTTTTAGGATCAAATTTTCGAACGTGAGTTTTTGTTATATTTACATGTTCTGAGGTCCCCTCAATACGAAAATTATGTTTTTAGCGAATGGTCTGTGTGTCTGTGTGTCTGGCTGTATGTCTGTTTGTGTGTCAGTTTGTGTGAGTGTTATCAGCATATCTCAAGAACAAATAGTAGCAGAAATTCCAAACTCGGTATGCTAAATGTGTATCATATAAGGATGCTGCACTAAGCTTTTCGTTGAGATGAAGCAAATGGTTCGTGTACAGGGACACTCAAAAGTATTCAAATACATTACGTCTATGGGGGAAATTGCAGGTAAGTATAGTTTAACATCTATAGACTGCACTAAACCAAATGAAACGAATATATATTTTTTGTAATAGAGATAGTCAACTGGGGAAAAAATTGTGTATGTAGGAGCCTCTCCTCCCCCCCCCCCTTGGGGGAAAGTCCCTCCTCGAGGGGAGTAAATTTTCATGATAGGTATCTTTCAAAAGAGCTCGTCAATACCTTTAAAACGAATGGTTGAACCATCGATCTGCGATAATTTAAACGTTATCGATAATTTTTTATTAACGTAATATTGAGAATAAATTCAACATTTTTTTGGATATTTAGTTTTATTGTACTTCTCTAATATGGAAATCGTCTGCATCTTCATGGAAGATATTTTTTTTAAATAATAATTTTAATAAATTATTTTTACTGAGTGAATTTGTATAGGAAAATATAGAAGAAAGTCGTGTGGTGGCCACAACACACTAGTTATTTGTTGTTAGTGGATGTGCATTATTTTACTATTTCCAGGAAAACTGTTCGGGAATTGAAATAAATTCCTCATAGAGATATGGTAAATAATGTATGTTTTAAGCTAAATATTCATCACTTGTTTTTTGTATCTTTACATGTTTTGAGGCTTCCTGATTACCGTAGTCAACTTTTTAACGTTTGATCTTTGTCTGTGTCTCTTAGAGTAACTTAAAAACGAATAATTTTAGTAGATACAAATGTTGTATTTTGAAGTTAATATAAGTTTGTTGCTGGAAAAGTTTAATCAAGATTGATACGTTTCAATGAATGTTGCGTGTGAAAATTGTCTGTATAATTTTAAGTAAACTTTAAATTTTAATAACAGAATTAAATTCTATATAAATGTAGGTGCATTAATGAAACAGGGGGTTTAACTAACACAGAACTAATTAGCATAATGCTCTTCCGAAGCCTGATTTGAATTGTTTAACATAGGTTTACATAACAGTACTCGTTATCTTACCTCTTAAACTCCAACCTATATTTATAGTATTAAATTTCAGGGTAAGAGAATGTCGTGTGAGTGACACACCAGATTATTTTCTTTTAATCTAGACGAGAAATAAAGAATTTGAGAAATTTCTCGTTGGTACTGTAAGGAGTTTTCCTGGAAACCTCTGAAATGTTAGTACCATTATCTATGGTCAAGTTTAAAGACATTGACATCCCTCATTTCAAGAATCTTTAGAAATCTCTTAATTGCTGGGCATTTATTTATTTATTTATTTATTTTTTCAATCTTAGCGAGAAATAACAGATATGAGAAATTTCGTAGGAAAATCGTGAATAGAGGGCGCTGTACGTGAGCAAATCGCAACTTTCCAGGAAAAAGTATATTTATTTCCATGAAAATGTTTACAGACTATAAATCCTATTCTATGTGTTCGCCATCATCACGAATTACAGTTTGCAAACGTGTTACAACACTGCTTATTATGGCCTCAGTCGGCGGTTCTTAACTCACGGAAAACACCTTCACCAATAACACGTTATCCACCAAGTCAGCATCGCAATTAAAACATGATGTATGCACAAGGAGGAAGCAATATAGAAAATAAGATATGTTAATCGTAAAGCCATGCAATTTATAGGACTCTGATTTTCATGTTTCTCGTTATTCGTTCATGCAGAGTCCTCTATCGACGAAAAGCTTAACTTTTTTTTTCCCCCTTTACAAAAAAAAAAAAAAAAAAAAAAAAAAAAACCTCTTCACGAGAATAATTTTTTCGCAAACTGCGTTCAATTCTACCAATTCCTTAAATTTTTATGAATTTTTAAAATGTCTACAAACTTATGGGAGACCCTGTATATCTCTTTTTTTTTTTAAGTGATAAATTTCATAGTAGAAAATTCCAGTCTCTTCTCCAGGCCAGAGCATTTTTTGTTCTCAATAAAATTATTCAACTTTTTACTCTAAAATTTATTAATTAATCAAGTTAAAATAAACATTTAATTCTTAATATGTGTAATGCAGTCCAGTGTGATTAGTGTTTTTCATAGTTTGCATTTCATTCAGTTTAAGTCTGTTAAATTAAAATGCAGAATGGGAGAATGAAATCCACCATGAGCGAAATATATGTCGGTCGATAACTGTCCAGAGAGGGAGAACATCGGCCCAGATAGCTGTACCCTGTAAAAAAATTCTGTAAATTTACTGAAATGTTTATTCAGTCTCTATAAATTTACAATAATTCTTAGTTAAATGTAAATAATCGAGATTCTCTATATTTATTCAGTATTTTTATGTGTTTCAATTATTTATCAATAAAAAATAAAAATGAATATTTCTACTTTAGAAAAAGCATTCTAAGTCACAAATATATGCTCGCCAATAATTAATTAAGTTAATATTAGTCATTAAAATGCATATAGAAAATAATTTTTTTCATCCTTTAAATAATATTTTTTAACATTTTTATTTTTCTCTGTAATTTTACAATACAAGATAAACCATCTGATGATATTTTTAACAGTATAGCTTTCAGGCTCATCTCCTGACCAACCCATTTTTCGTTTTGAATAAAGTTATATTCATATTTCAACTATAAAAATTTATAGTTAGTAAAATTGAAGTGAATCACCTAATTTTAATATACAAAGCGATTCAAATCACGACGTACAAACTTTTAAGGGAAGTGGGGCACATCATAAGTATTTAAAATTGCAAAGGAACCCAGGACCGCAAACGTCGTTTTAACCCTTTAAGAACTGGATGTTTTTGATTAATTTTTAACAGTAAAACACATAAATGGACATGGCTTTTGTATATTGCATTTTTAACTAAATTTCGTAGATGATAATATTTACATAAAAAGAGATGATGTATCAATATTATGTGCAATCTAACGTTTAGTTAAGATACAATTTACAAAAGCCACGCGAGAGTTTTACTGTTAAAAATTAACCCGAAACATCCACTGACGTTTGCGACCATTGTTCTTTCTATGCAATTTTATGATGTGCGTTACTTTCCCTTAAAGTTTGTACGTTGGGTTTTGAATCACCCTGTATACACTTTACACTGGAGAAAAAAATGTAAATATTTTTCAGTGCTTTATAATAATTCGGAAAGATTTTTTTTTCTTCTGTTTTCTTACAATTTTTTTTTTTCAGTAAAGATAATCTTTTACTATTATCATTATAATTATCATTATTTTAATTGTTTTTGTTTACTACTTAAAGATAAACATTCAAAGATTTAAAACCGCAAATAAGTCCATTCGATTTATATAGAAATTGGAGGTGTCGGTAAAAATAAATAAATAAAAAATCGAAACAATTTTTCGAATCTTATATCTGAATGTAAAAACAAATTGAGTTATTAAATTTATTTCATTAACATTAATTAACACTTTTCCAGAACTCAAATTAATTTAAAAGTTAAGAAATTGCTATGATTATATATCTTTAATTCACTCTTTTACACTAAAAATTTACTGTTATTTTGAAATACTCTTCCTGATAAAAATAGTTATTCCCAGTTAAGGCAAACTTATTTTACGCGTTGCTATGAGACAGCGGATTGAAAACTTTATTATCTTCTACACAGATGTTTCGGACGTGTCATTCAAACAATTATTGTATAATATTTAGACTTTTAATTTATTCCTGTAAAAGAAATAAAGCGTTATAGGAAAATTGTTTTTTTAAACAGAAATTAATATCATCTCTATAATAAAACAAACTGAAACATTTCATGAATGAAATAAATAATTATAACATTTGGCATTTCTTTGACAGCTTTCAAACCTACAGTTACAATGACTTTTGTCTCGATTGATCCATATTACAATTCACAGAAACAAATGTACAATATTCTGTAGACATATAGACATCACAAACATCCATGCCCGCACCGGGATTCGAGCCTGAGGAAATAATGATAAGGGGTAAAGACGTTTTATGTATTACTGTAAATAAAAATAATAGTAATTTACACATTGATATTTTGAGCTGAGGTTATAAATATTTTTTGTAGTAATTACCTACATTTTAACTTCTTAGTTTATTTTCATATGATCTTACTGTATGGTGATAAAGTAGTGGAACGTAGGAAAACACCGAAATCCTTAACGAAAATGAATTAACAATTAACTAATTAAATAACCGGTAACATCTTTAAAAACGACATGAATATATTTCTCTCTCTCTCTCTCTCTATATATATATATATATATGTATATATATATATATATATATATATATATATATATGTGTGTGTGTGTGTGTGTGTGTGTATTAATTTGGCTTTTCTTGCGGCAATTACATTTAGTAATTTAACCCTTTCAGTTTTCTGGAAGTCTCTGGTATTTTAAGGCCTAAGATTTTAAATATAGATTTTACTAAAGTAATTTTTACTTTCCGAGAAAATGCTATCTAAGGAAAGTATTTTACGTAAACTCACTGAAAAATTCTTTATCACTACGGCCTATGGATTCATATTATTTGCTGTGACATAGCATACAATTTCTATATGTAAATTAAGATAAAAAATTAAATAGGTATGTTAAATAGGTCGCAAGAACTACAGAAACTTTTATAAGTGTAGGACTCATATATATATATATATATATATATATATATATATATATATATTTTTTTTTTTTTTTTTTTTTTAAGTGTTACGAAATAGAATTCTTATAAGTTGGGGGCTGGGGACTCAAGTCAATTAAATTTCGTTTTAATAATGCAAATTGTTTAAAATATTAAAGAAAAAAAACTGATATATGTTTCACCGTTTTGCAAACGTATGATTATTATGGGACTTTCTATGGAACACTACCTACTCTACCATATATATGAGCAAGAGAAAGTAAAAACTCCACCTCGGGAGAACGTTTTTGCAAATAGTGTTAAAACATAGTAATTCCTTCAATTTTTATGAATTAAAAAAATATTTAAAAATTTATAAATCACATACGAACTGTCATTTTATTAGAAAAAATTTTCGTGGCTTTTTCAATAATTTTTAAAATTTTCTTTGCCTTTAGATGTAAATGTTAACGGCAGACGGTTCCTTTAGGCAGACAGTCAAAAATACTATTTATCTATATCTGGAAAATTAATGATTGGAATATTTCGTAATCTTACAAATCTATTTGTTTTTATTCTATTTTATGTATTTATTTATTTTATTTATTTATTTATTTTACGAGTTTATTATTTTTATGTAGAAATTATCGTGGATCGTTTTAATTAATGTAGATTGGCATTAACTAAAAAGACGTTTTTGAATCAATATCAAAGCAGTACTTGCAATATATTTGTGTTTATCCATTCTGCCTCATTAAATAAAAGGGAAGAAAGGAAGAAAAGTTGTCGAAAAAAATTGTTTTCAACTTTTAATCCGCTTCCTGTCATCCGATTGGAACTGAAGTTTTGCATAGATGTATATATTATCCACAACCACTGAATTGGAGTTTTTAGTACATTTTGAAATAAACACGTCTTTTTAAGTTATGTTTAATTCAATGACATAAACCCAAAATTACCTTTGTCATTTTTCTTGCCAGAGTGTGATGTATTGAGCTACTATGAAATGAAAACCCCAAGCAAATATCGTAAAAATTCAAATTGAGAAGTTGTCTTTGTTAGAATGAACACTCTCTCAAAAGAAGAAAAAATGTAAAACAAAAAATGTTTACTCAAATTTTTATTTTAATTCAAAAAATTTTTTTAAATCAATTCAAATTTTTATTTTAATTAATGCTTTTATCCTCTTTTTTTTTTTTTTTTTTTTTTTTTATATATATATTTTTATTTTGAGGAGGGGGGGGGGGCAGAACTGAAATATAATTCATTCTATTTGTGATAGGTTTTTTAATTTTCACAATATTTGCTTATAGGTTTTTATATATAAGTAGTAAATGCATTTGGATAAAAATTATGCAAAAGAACTTTTGAACACTTGTGCTTGCGCATTAAAAAATTATTTAATTAAAATGCGCTTATTTTATTAGGTATTTAATATTTGTGTACTCGGTTGCAGTATTTTGTGTGTAACGTAGTACGTCAATTTTTTAAAAAATGACATTAAATTAGGTTAAGTATTCTACATGTTATAATTAAAAAATGAGCAACTTTTTCTTTATATCTTCATGATTATACGCGATTCTATTCAGATACAAATGATTACAGATAATTAAAAAAAACCTCATAATCACATGCTCCAAATACAAAGCATTTGAAACATTACTTTTCACTGTGTGATCTCAAACGTTTTGTTTTTTCGCTAAATTTTTATTGATATCGTTGTTTTTGACTCCGAAAAATGTACTTTTCTGAAATATATGAAATGTAGCATGTTCTTTACACACCCAAATCTTCAGGACCATTCATCAAATACTTTTCTAGATGTATGACAAAACGTCTGTAATCTAAGTGTCTGGTCATTTATGGCAAGACAGTACATGTTAAAAGTTATCGCAAATATTAATTGAAATAGAATATTCTGCAATTTCAAAGTTTCTATACACAAACCTTGATTGACTAAATTTGTTGTAGGTAGTTGTTTATAAATATATATGCGTAATTTTATACAGGTTGTAAACTGTATGTTTCCAGTAAAATTGGCATTTTAAAATGAATGCATGCACCCTAGTAGCATTCATCGATCGTATTTTGCTCGGCCTTTCATTGACTCCTCGGTGTTTACTCGAGTATTAACATGGACATATCGTTTCGTATAGTATCCTTGACCAGTTTTTGATGAAGAAAATTTTACCGAAAATAGGTATCGAACATATAAAAATCACCCGAAGATTCCATGAAAATCATGTCTTTCTATCGGATTTTCATCACATCAGTGTCTGTATTCATCGGATTCAACTATTTCTGATGAGACATTTCGGATGAATTGCCGATGACATTTATCCTACTTTGTGTGGTTCCGATTCTCAGTCGTTCATCAGTTCGTTGGATTTCAATAAGACGCCAAGTAGTTTTTGTTGCTAGGGTAGGCTGGATATAAATACATTAGCTTTATAGTATACATAGATGATAAAAATTTATATATTTTGTGCGTACGCAAGATAAACTGCAAACTAACTTGACATTTTCGCTTTAAATATATCTTAATTACAATTACGTAATGTATTGCTCTTTTAAATGTCTGTATTCAACAAATCTTTCTAACTAATTTTGCTGGCTTTATGTAAGATAGCGTTTAGACAATCGACAATTTATTTATGTACGTAATAAAAATAAGGATAATAATAATAATAATAGTGTAAAAAAAAAAGGTATAATAATAATATTAAAAAAATTCTCTGATTGTTCCATAAGTTATTAACTACTAATTATGAGAAAAACAAATATTAAAAAATAAATAAATAAATAAATAACGTCATTTGTATTAGAAGTTTAATTTGTAGTCTAATTTTTTTTTTTTTTTTTTTTTTTTTTTTGATAAAGATTAATTTCAGTTTTACTATTTATTCACGTGTACATAAACTTATATAAATGTATTACGTTCAAATTAAAAAAGAAGAAGAAGAAAGCCCGATCATGGGTTTTATTGCGTAGATAAACAAAATATATAAATATTTCAGCAAAGGATTCGTGCATTCTGAGTGCATTCTGACGAAAAAAAAAAAATTATGTAGTATGCCAAGTTTATACAAAGAAAAAAGAAAACTATAGTCATTGATGCAGAAGTATCAATGAAAAAAAAATGTTATTTAAAAAAACTGTGTCATTGGTGAATGAAAAAGTATTGCCATAACAGATAACTTAGTTAAAAACTCCCTAAAATCTATTTCGGCAACATATTCAAAGTTTGCTCTCTGTGTAACCCTTTACCTACTAAGTAAGTTAAAGTTAGATTGCAAATTGATAATATAATCAACCAACCTGTGACTATAACCCTATTTTTATTATCGTATGATGTCGAAATCTTAAAATAATAATAATAATAATAAAATTATTAGCAAAATTAAAATGGCTATTTTTATTACTGCGATTACATTTTATGAGAAAGAATGGCTCACTAAACATTATTTAAATTACTACGCCATAAATATTTCATTTCAAAATCAATACAAAATATTAGTAGCTTTCAAAATCAATAAATGAGCTACAAAGATGTTTTTATGAACGTATGTAAATATACACATATAAATAACTTGATGAAAACTAGCGTGTAGTAAAAAATCACATAGAATAATCCTGTTTTTCAATTTTTATTACTTTTTAAGAGAGTACATGTCTATCATATTGCATACAAATTTTGATTCGCCAAATGTAATCCGATTATTTTCTACGTTGTTGAAGCCATAGAAAAAACTGGATATGAAAAGAAATAACCCCTTTTTCTGTTATGCTTTTTACTTAACCTTCAAATAGAATTATGGTAATGTTATGGATTTTTATTTCTGACTGAGATACACTTTTATTTTTATACGCATATGTATTTTTTTTTTCTTCTTTCAAATGAATGAATGAATGAATGAATGAACGAATAGATTTGAAAGGCTTCTTGGAAAACAGGTATGCGTCAAAAGATATATTACCTTCCTCTAGAACAAAGTACTTTCTTTTTAAAGGATTATTATTAGTATTTATTATTTTTTTATTTCACTTATTAAAACATTTAAGAAGTGTTAATGACTTAAACCTTTTTTTATTTTTTTCTTTCTTTCTTTCTATTTACTCACTCTAGTTTTGTAATTATGTATGGAAGAAGATTTCGTGTTACAGCAATTCTATTTTTAAACAGGACATTTTAATATGACGTGCACTGGAAGACTTTGTAAAAAGGTCTGAATTAATTATTACTGTAAAACAACTATCTGAAACTTAGAAAAGCGTGTTACGTGATACATCAAATATAATAAAAAAGAAAAAAATCTGGCGTGACTCCATTCGACTTTCCGAACATTGAGTAATTAACAGTTTTGTTGATAAAGTAAAGAAAGGGGAGTTGATAAACAAACAAAAGAGAGAAAACCATAATAGAGTGTTTGAGTATTTTTCTCCATATATTACACGACGTTTTATTTAACGCTACTGAACTTTGAGCCCATAGATCATAATGATAAAGAATTTTTCGTCGTGTCACTGTAAAAACCTATAAATGCTAGATTCACCAAAATGCTTATAGTTAGTGCAACAGTGATTTATACTATTCATATAAATTTTCAGCTCAGTTGAATAAGGCGTTTACATGCTATCGCACTTTTAAAAATTTGGTCCCATAGGCCATAATGATAAAGAATTTTTCTTGGTGTCCCTGTAAAAAAACTGTAAGTGCTAAAGTCACCAAAATCTATACAGTTCGTGCAACTGTGACCTATAACATGTGTAAAAATTTTTTGCTCAAATTAATAAGGCGTTTAGACGCTATCACATTTTAAATAACTTGGCCCCATAGGCCATAATGATAAAGAATTTTTCTTTGTGCCCCTGTTAAAAAAACTATGAGTGGTAGATCCACCAAAATCAATAGGGTTCGTACTATGGTAACTTACAATATACGTACCAACTTTCAGCTTATTCGAACGAAGCGTTTAGACGCTAGCGTGTTCACTCACAGACATACATACACACACACACATACATCATCGTAAAAATGGTGAAAACGGACTCAGGGAACCTCGAAACGTATAGAAACATCAAAATCTTAAATTCGGATTTTTGTCATGATTACAATACTTTCCTCACTATAGTGTTCGGAAAGTAAAAAAAAAAAAAAAAAAAAAAAAAAAAAAAAGGGGGGGGGGGGGGTGATTTATGATTTCAACTTTAGAAAATTATTAAAGTTTAAAACATAAATCATTTAAATAATAAATCATACATTGCAGTAAACTATTGATGTAACGCACATCACCCCCTTTAAAATTACTTACTTACTTAATTAATTAATTAATAATAACGATAAAAATAATAATTCGTATGTCGTAAGTAAATGCGATAAATAAAAAAAAAAAATTTATCAGTTACAAAAATAAAAATAAAACAGCACAAAATGCTCTCAAGAATAAGAATTTTGTAAACGAACACAATAATTCACAAAAAAAAAAAAAAAAAAACTCAACAAACGTTTCAGGTCGACGTTTTGTTTCAGCAAAACTCTTCTTTTTAGGGATTGGAAGGAAGCACGAATGCTATGAAAACTGCCGGTTGAAGTGATGTTTTGTAATTAATCGTGCTCAATATTATACAGTCGGTAGCAAAGTTATTGAAACGCTAGCAATAATTCCTATTTAAAGATGTGCACCAAGTACTGTTTTGCTAAGTAAAATATTTATCGAGTCATGATCTTAGTCTTAATTCTGTTTATAAAAAATAAGTTAATCATAAAAATCAGCGATCTGACTTAAAAAACAATATGAAAAATGTAGATGTGTGCTTCAATAATTTTGCTGCCGACAGTGTATAGATATACAGTACCCTCCGCTTATTAAAATCACATTCGTGCTGAGCCAGAGTGATTTTATTAAGTGGCTGATTTTTATATCCAACGAACGTTTCTACGCACAAGAAAAATGTATTACTTTCCTGAATTTCAAAAGAAATTACAAAATGTAACGAATAATGGAATTAATAAACAATATGAATTAATTTTTGAAAGATAATTGATTAATTGTACTTTCAGTATAATAAATAAAATACATCCCAAGTTCCGGTGCACCTTTCTTTGAAGAAAATCATCATTATATACTTTTCTGAAAGTTCACACTATTCTTTAAATTTAAAATCCTTACGTTTTAACTTCTTGCTTCTCAGTTAATTCAAAATAATGATTAGAAATTCTCTTTTAATAATTAAAAAAAAAAAAAAATTACTTGCGAATAAAATCAAATTTGTAACGCATTGTCGTAGTTTGAAGAATACATTCTTTGAAATTATTACTGAGACAAGGGATGGGATGTGTTTAATTTGTAATTATGCTGCAAGTATAAAATTTTCAACAAAGAGAGATAACGGAGATTGCTGTGTTTTATTTTATTTTTTAATTTTTTATTTTATTTTTTTTTTTTTAAGTGTAAATAAAGAAGTTTGTTTAGCGTGCGTAAGTGACATTTTTGCTACTGAAGAGACATTTTTGAGTTTATTAAGTGGCGATGCTGATTTTATTAAGCGGCGGTTTTAAAATAGTTTGTATTGATTTGATTCCGGTCCTGACAATTTCATCATATCAAACGGCTGATTTTATTAACCAGTGAATTTATTAAGCATTATCAAATGCCAAATTTATCTACAAGAACGAAATTAGATACAGTCGGGAATAGTTAAAAGAAATGTGAAATAATTCACAAAACTCACACTATAATGGAGCAAAAATACCCATACTCGTGAAAACGGAACAGAGTAAAAATATCAATTTGGTAACAAAAATGAATACCTATCCATAGCGAAAACTCCAGCGTCAAAAAACAAATGTTAATAAATTCTATTAAAAGTTGAAAAACGCTAAAGAATAAAGAAAGAAGAAGTATCTACTCAGGGAATATAAATTCCTCATAGAATAAAAAATATCGCACTGTTTCGATAACTATGGTAGCTATAATAAGAAAAACATGTATCGTAAAGTTTGAAAACAATAAAAAATAAATAAATAAATAAATAAATAACCGATGGAAAACCAGTACATATCATATACATATATATATATATATATATGAAGAGCACAAAAATTAGGTTAAAAAAAAAATAGTAAATATCTCCTATATTATTAAAATCTGTACGCGTGTGTGTGTCTGTCTGTCTGTCTGTGAGAAACGGCTTGACGCAGCTAAGGCTCCGCCGCTAAAGGTCGCACGGACTTCGAAGCGTGCGCAGCGCGCACGTGACTGCGCTGCCGAAGGCAGTGGGGACCCGGTCCGACTTTGTACCCGATGAGAAATGATTTTTTAAATTTTCTTTTCTTAAGAATAAAAATATGACTTCAGGAGGAATATGTGCGCGCAGCGCACGTATACCTTCACACGTGCGCGCGCATGGGTCTGCGCTGCCGAAGGCAGTGGGGACCCGGTGCGAGTTTTTACCCGATCAGAAATGATTTTTTTAGGGGGCACGAAAGGTCAGGGAAGGTATACGCGCGCGCAGCGCGTATATTCCTTGAGTTGTGCGCACGCAGCGCGCACGGGACTGCGCTGCCGAAGGCAGTGGGGACCCGGGCCGACTTTTTACCCAATCAGAAATGATTTTTTTTTAATTTCTTTTCTTAACACTAAAAGTTACTTTTTGTTTCTGTTACTGTTAGTTTTCTTTTCTTAAGAATAAAAATATGACTTCAGAAGGAATATGTGCGCGCAGCGCACGTATACCTTCACACGTGCGCGCGCATGGGTCTGCGCTGCCGAAGGCAGTGGGGACCCGGTGCGAGTTTTTACCCGATCAGAAATGATTTTTTTAGGGGGCACGAAAGGTCAGGGAAGGTATACGCGCGCGCAGCGCGTGTATCCCTTAAGTTGTGCGCGCGCAGCGCGCACGGGACTGCGCTGCCGAAGGCAGTGGGGACCCGGGCTGACTTTTTATCCAATCAGAAATGATTTTTTTTTAAAATTTCTTTTCTTAACACTAAAAATTACTGTTAGTGATTCATTAATTTTAGTGATTCATTTGAAAATACTGACCCGCTAGCGGGCGAAGCCAGCTAGTGTAAAGTTTTAAAAACTGTTGTTACATTACAATAAAGCAGAGAAACATAGAAAAAAAATCTGTGTATGATATACTTTATAGGTTACTTGCGAAACAAGTCAACGTTTCTTAACTTCACAGGTTTAGGAAATTGTAACCAAAGAAATACAAGTTTTACACGTTCTGTTCTTAAAATTAATGATGGCAAGGTTCGTACTAAATTGGACACTCTCTACAACTTTGTAATTGGCTTTTCCCTTGTATTTCTTGCCTTTTTCTTGATAAGAATGCGAGCTCTACCGTTTAAAGTGGGGAATGGCAGCGTCGCGTCTATAGCTGACACGCTGTATACTACAAGAAGAGATATTTGAAAATATTCATGTTAAGAAAGCATCAAAGTGAGAAGGAATTAGTCTATTCCTCCTCCTTAAAAAAAAATAAATAATAATAATAACAAATAAATAAAAAGTGGGAGGGTGGGAAAAAGAGAGCGATGGGAATATCTTCTTGCGAGAAATATAAAATAAAAAAAAGTTTCTAATGGATCTTTAATGTAAAATCTATAAAGAAACGTCTAAAACTCCATCCGTAGAGGAAAATACTTCATATAAATGAAAAAGCACAAAATTCATTAAAATAAGCAAAATCATTGTTTTCTAATATCGACAAATGAATATATATCTATATATTATATACCAGCCTTTCAGACCTCTTTTAATACAAAGATAAAGCACCAGATGGATTCAGGTGAATTTTATCTCAATTTAAAAACTGAAATTGAAGAATCCGAAACCTTTAAGATCTTTTTAATTTTTTAAAATCTGAATAACAAATGTAAAGCTAGCTTTATAAAATAAATAAATAAACTAATCCTCAGTTGAAAGAAAAGTAACTCACAAATTATAAAGCGTGAACGCATGTCTAGCCTTGAATTTAACTAAGTTTAACCTTGAATCTTTCTGTAAAATCTCTAATATTCAAACGAAATTAGAGAACTTTACGATTGTAGTCTTTCGTTTTTTAGAATTCAAATAATGTAAGAAAATCATGGAAATAAGCACATTAAAATTTCAGAAATTTAGGAATTTTGTTTTCAGTCATACAAAAAATAATCAAAATAAATAGTTGAAAATTTCAAAGCATTTGAATCTTTATATTTGCAATTTTTTTTTTTTTTTTTTTTTAATTTGTCATAAAAATATCGAAAAAATTAAGACATATAAATTATTAAATGGTTTATCTCAAAATGGTCACATTTAAAAGTAAAGTTTTCTTCACTACATAACCTTTTGAATCGCAAAATATAAGGACGCATATATGACAACTTTTATATTTTTGCCAGTTTTTACCATTTATCTGCCCCCTTTTCAAATATATCCCCGACTTTCCTTTAAGACTGGTAAATCGCTTGAACGATATTTTACAGTATACAGCCAATTCGAAAGACATTGTTAGAGTCGTTTTTGAGATACTGACTTTCGTTCCCACTTCTGATTTTTATCAAAACTTGGCAAACTCATCTGTTCATCGAAAACCAACAATTACATCTAAAACGGTGTTAATATGGCGAGTTTGGAGAAAAACCTGTACAGCCGTTTTTTAAGAAACGCACTTGTGATACCTAAAATTGACCTACTCATAGAGCACGCCTAACAATTTTCTGAAATAACCAGCTAATACATATGAAAGGACATCTAAAACGGAGTTCATACAGCAACTTTAAAGAAAATCGTTTGAACCGTTTTTGAGATATGAACTTACAGACATATTTCTAGTTTTTCAATGTTCCGCTTCCAATTTTTCAATTTTCACCAAAAATTTTATAAAGTCATCTATACATCGGATTAGTCTTAATTTTAAAGTTCTATCGTTCTGTCTTTATTCTTTATAAAAAATGGTAGTCTCAGGAGTTTCCCCATACTCACTCACTCACATTCTCATGCACAGATTAATTGCCGCAATCCACGTTTTTCGATTCAGAAAACCTTAAAACATGTAAATCATGTGAAAATTCAATATCGAAATGTTTGGCCGAAAACACTTAATACTTCCATTACTTACGGTAGTCGGGTAGTCAAAGTAAAAAACGAATATTAAAACTACGTCGTTGTTATTGTTTCAACACTTGAAATGTTTTACCTTGTGTTTCTTAATTTACTTAAAATATCTCAAAATAAGTAGCAACCAAAAAATTTTTTGTCACTTTTTTTTTCTTTTTAAAGAGAACACAAAGACCTTGAAACAGACATACATTAATTGGTTACATAGATGCATGAGTATATACAAAAAAAGATTGAAAAGTTGTTTTATTACTTACCTATTAAGAATAGTGAGAAAGTGGTCAAAATAAAACCACGTCATTAAAAACTCTTTCCTGTTAATATTTAAAAAGTTATACTTTTTAAATATTTATACATGACTCCTAAAATAATTTGGTCAGTTAAAAAGTTTATACTTTTAACTCAATAATATCATTCCATAGAAACAATTGCATATACCCGTACCTTTAATAAGAGTCAATTACACTTTAAAAATGGAATGCTTTGTATAGAGACCATATACCAAAATAGAATGGTCAATTTGTGACATATAAAACAATTAAATTTGTGTAACATTTACATTAAATCTCTTTTTTCCTGCGTAATGTCAATTCGCATTTCATTCACGAGCACGACTTCTTTCTTTTCTTTTTTTAATGTCATTTTTTATTTTAAATAATTAAAACAAATAAACGCAAGCGCAATTTATTTTCAAATTTATTATACTTCTCAAAAGGGCATTCTAAACAATTAACTTAGAAATGATTTTTAAGATTTCCATTTGTTTATTAACACTTTCCAACAAAGTTACAAAGTGTTTATGATTTCGGTTCGTCTGTCTGTCAACGTTCTTATTCCCGTAAATTTTCATGGAATTTCTTAAAACTAATATATATTATTCAAGTTCACTAAATGATGTTTTTTATTGAAAATATCAGGTAAATATCACCACTTGTTTATTTACAGGGATATCCGAAAGATTTCCAAAGCATTTCGTTCTATGCGACGTTTTTCTATAAATCATATTTTAATATTTTTATTATGCACAAATCATATAACTAAATTGATATTTACGTATGTATGGGAAAATGCTTTCTTTAGAATATAGTGCAGCATTAAGATTTACAGGGTCTTACAAAACTATTCAGATGTATTGAAGGCTATAACTGGAAATTGTCTCGATAGCGTTTTCCTTTTTAATCAATTTTAACATTTTCTAACAATGTTTAAGACTGACTGTGATTTCAATTAGCCAATTTTTCGTTTTTTCAATCCTTCTGTCTATATACTTCTGTTCGCTTCTTAAATTTATTGAGGTTTCATTTATTTTTGAATTCCATGCTCTTGCTGCCTGTTTAAGTCCATAAGTCGCTTTGTTTAATTTACAATTTTTGTGTTCTTCACCGGGATTTATGAATCCGTCGGGTTGTGACATGTAAATTGTTTCCTCGAGCTCACCATGTAAAAATGCAGTCTTTACGTCAGGGTGGTTTAATTCTAGATTTTTGTATAGCACCATGGCTAAAAATGATCTAATTGTCGTGTGAGACGCCACTGGGGCAAAGGTCTCATCATAATCCCCCCGGTATTTTTGGCTAAATCCTTTAGCTACACTCCTTCTCATATTTATAAGGACACTTTATATTTTGAAATAACATTGTAAAAATAATTGTGAACAAGATTATACTAAGTGCACTTAATATATCTAGTATTCTAAAAACGAAAATTGCTATATATTTTTTTTAATATGAAACAAAATTAATAAAAAATAATTAAAATGTGTTTTTCTCCACGTTTTTAGATGTTCATAATTATAGGGACAATCCAGATTTTTTCATTTTATTTAACTTACTAGCGGATAAATTACAGTTGACATGCGAATTTGTTAACTACTGGGCTCGATTAATTTATATATAAGCCTTTAATTTTTCTTGGACGGATATTACTGATAATTCCTCGAAAAAAGAACGTTCAAGTAGTGAAGTACGATAAATGTGTTTTTTAAGTGGAAGAATAATTTCAATCCGCCCAATTTCTAATGAAATTCGAAGGTCTAAAATTGCTGAAGGAAATGTGATCAAACGTTGAAATGCTGGTTCGATAGGAGAGAGATCTGATGCAAAATCAGAGTTGTTTTACGGAGATCGAAGACTCATAATTTCTCTTACTGTTCTACTCATAATGACTGCTGCTGAATTTGCTCGTAATTTGTAACGAAAGGTTAGGGTCCACATTTAAGCATTTTTAAAATAATTAATAATATGTTAAAATGAATAAAAAACCTGTAATAATCAATCTTTTAAAAGTGGATCTATGGTGCTCTGGGGAGCTGCTTCTACTGAAGGCAGAATGAATTTAGTAATTTTTTCTATTATTATGAACATCAAGAGAATATCCGCAAATTTTAAACGTTAAATTATCAGATTTTTGTTAGATTTTGGGGGGTAATAATATTTTTTTCTACAAGACTTACATTTTTGCTTTACTTTTAGAGCAATAGGAAATAGTTTGAAGAAAGAAACTTCTGTATTATTGCCTTTCTCATGGCCTAAAAGTTGAAAAAACCTTAACTTATGATATTAGAAAAGTGCATGCAAGTGGAAAGCAATTTTAAATAATTTAAATGTATTAAGAATATCATATATGCTATACGAAATGGTACTATAACTGAACATTAAAAAAAAAATTATATATATACCAGAGAGAAAGTCTAAAAAGAGACCCGATAAAATATTAATTTAAAGATTAACTGAAAAAAATTACTAAAATTCGAGCTGTCCTTATAATTGTGAACACCTGAAAAATCATCTTTTTACCCTATTTAAAGTTTTTTAAGATAGAAAAACGATACAACTTTTTAAATATAGTCTATTAATGAAATTCAAATTAATTAAAAATATATTTGTTTAAATAATAGTGTTCAGTGTTTAGTCAATGTAGAAAAACGGGTGTCCTTATAATTATGAGAAGGAGTGTACTAGCCTTGCTTTGTATTTTTGAATTTCTCCTCTGTTGTTGTATTTAGCCTTGAACGCCCATTTGGAACCTACTACATGTGTGTTAGGTGGAGGATCTACTAATTCCCCTGTACTGTTTTCTTTTAAGGAATTTATTTCATCTTTAGCTGCTTTTATCCAATTTTCCCTTTCTATAGGATTTTTCATTTCTAGAATATCACCAAAGGTTTTGAGTTTAACTACGTTTACAGTATTTGATAATAAAGTGAATCTGTCAGGTAGGGCACCCTTATTTAATTTTTCGGATCTTCTCGGAATTATTTGATTCATCATATTTTGATTTTGTGTTTGAGTATCCTCAATTTGATCCGATTTATGATTTATTTCACTTAGAACTACTGGGAAATTGTTTTTAAGATCATTTGTTTCGTTAGAGTTATTTATATATGTATTATTGCTTGTCTCTAATAGTTCCTCACCGGTATATGTAGATTTGTCATTTGTTCTGTTTGTTTCTATAAACCTTAAAGTTCTACAGATTTTAACTTTGTTGTCTACATATACTCTATTGCCTTTGCTTC
The DNA here is from genome assembly GCA_963930645.1 of Salticus scenicus. Taxonomy (NCBI): domain Eukaryota; kingdom Metazoa; phylum Arthropoda; class Arachnida; order Araneae; family Salticidae; genus Salticus; species Salticus scenicus. The sequence continues at coordinate 253,447,635 of OZ005654.1, forward strand.
TAAGGTCATAACCAACTAGTTATTCATTCTTTTGCTTTGTTGTCAAGCTTCCCTCTAGTGGCTTTGTGAGTATATATATATATATATATATATATATATATATATATGTCTTACTACCAAATGATTTTATATGTGAGAGATTTGGTTTATTTCCATTCCATTTTTCATATGGCGTTTTATCGCATGCATTTGTCGGCAATCTATTCTGTAAATAATTAGCGGTCATAAGGACTTCGCCCCAAAATTTATTTGGCATACCGCTTTGTCTTAATAGACACCTGGTCATTTCAACTAAAAAAGTCCTATTCTTCCTTTCTGCTATGCCATTTATGGGAGGGCAATGTGGTACTGTTAACTGGCGTTCGATTTCTTCATTAGCGAGAAAATGTTCAAATTCGTTACTTATATATCCTCTGCCATTATCCGTATGCAATACTTATATTTTTCTGCCGAATTTGTTTAAGGTTAATACATAATACTGTTTAAATTTATCAAACACCTCACTTTTATTTTGTAATAAATATGTAAATGTAAAACTGCTATAATCATCTATAAAAGTTAGGAAATAATTTTTCCCTCCTATTGTGGAAGTTTGAAACGGTCAGCAGGCATTTGAAACAACTAGATCTAGAGGTTTATCTGCTCTGAAACTTGCCCTTTTTGGATATGTGTCATCCTCTAATTTTGAGATGATACAGATCTAGCATTCTATGTTATGTTTACATTTATTTAACGCCATTCCTGTTGCCATGTTTTTATCTACAAGCTCTTTGATTTGTTGATAATTTTTATGTACTAACCTTTCGTGCTACAATTTTATGCAATTTTTATTCGTGCAAGTTTCCGTTATATTTACCCTTTCAGAAATTTTTTCTCTCGTTTATACTTCATATAAATTATCTGTTAAATTCGCTTCGATATAAGTTTTATTTTCGAATTTAATTTTACATTTATTGTTTTTAAATATAGAAATACAGCGATTCCCTGTTACTTTCTTTACTGAGATTAAATTTGTGGCAATATCGGCTATGAAAAATACGTCCTTTAAAGTGATATAATTTGTTTCCTTATCGGAGGGATGGGTTTTACATCACACTAGTGCTGCGCAATGGGCAACTGGCAACGGTCTGGGACTCAGCCTTATAGATGGTCCGGAGACATGCCATCACAATTTTGATCCTCCACGGAGAGTATGGCTAACCCGCTTCGGTGACCCCCAGAGGTATAATTTTGATGGGAACATGCAGGACGTTGCGGATACGACAGATTTTACGTGCACCAGCCGCCATTAATGTACACGATGGTCTTTGGCCAGCTCGAGTACCGAACCCGCAATCTTCCAATTATGAGCCCGGCGCTCTACCGACTGGGTAACCGCGGCCCTATTTCCTTATCGGAGTTAGTTACCTTAAGATTCACGTCGCGCAACCCGGACAGACTACGGAGTGCCCGTTTGCGAGCATGACACTAATTTTATCATTATTTTTCAGACAAGTGAATTTGTTTATATCCTTGCATATACGCGAGATACTACCACTATCAAGAATTCAAGAATTATGCTCAGTTTCATCGATAATAAATGTGAGTTTTTTTTGTTTTCTGTTTCCTTCATGAGTTGTGTTTTATGTTTATTTTTTGTATTTACCGGTATTATTATCGTTATTATGGAAATTATTGTAACTCCTCTGATTACTGCTCGGTCTGGCCTTTAAGCGCCAGCACTCATTACAAGTGTGTGAATTTTTGCCGCAAAAACTGCAGTGTTTTCTTGTTGACGTTTCATATTTAATTTGAGTTTTATACGCGTTTTCGCCTTTTATCTGGTGATTTTCTGTTATTTTGGTGTATACATCGATTAGCTTGTTTTTAATGTACTCTGGTGTCAATTCCTCATCATTTCTGGCTTCAGTAGCCGTGATGAGGATGTCATAACTCGGGGGGAGCGAGCACAGCATCAACGCTGACAAGTGCTGCTTATTTATTTCTTCTGCTATTGCCAACAATTTCTCCCTCAACTTATAAATATTTCTATATGATCTATTACATTTCCATTTTCATCTAATTTGGCTGAATATAATTTTCTGAGCAGGAATAATTTGCTGCTCAAATTTGCCCTCTCATGTATATTTCTGGGCGTGTCCTAAGTTTCCCTGGCTGTAGACAAATGTTTGAAATGAACAATCTTTGTCTCCTCTATTGCTAAATTTATTATCGCACACGCACACGTCTTGCGATCGCCATTCAGCTGTTATTAGTTCTAGTGCAGCTTCAATTATTACGTGGAAGAGGTCTTCCTTCGTAAAGAGCATCTCTACTTAAAATTTCCACGAGTCATAATTCGTTGAATCTAATTTCTCTATTATTTAGGTGTCTTTGACAGTAGATAATGCCATGGTGAAAATTTTTATTTATTTATTGTTCATATTGAGAATAAAATGTTCACCATTAATTGATCTATATGATATTTAAAAAAAAAAGTAAATAATTTAAATAATGTTTAAGGCATTTTTCATTTTTGCTGAAGAACTTTACCATAGTCAATTTATTTCTTTTTCATACAATTATTCGGCACTCTTATACTTTCTTTAATATTTTGATATAACGTATATTATACTATATGAATATACTACTATTAATATTTTATTTTTATTTTTCGTTTCATAATACATATATTTTTATGTGTATTTTTCTTTTGTTGTGCAATTATATTTGCATTATCTATTATACTCATATATTTCCTAAATCATGCATTTTATCATTATAATGCTCTAAATTATACTTTTCAACTCAAGAGACTATGATCAGTCTCTTAATATACCTTAAAAATAAATAAATATCAGTTTTTAATATAAACTATAGATCAAAGTACATGTAAAGTTTCACTTACCTGGAATTATAGCATCAGACGAATAAACAGGACGGTGGCAGAAGAATTCGTTAAATCCTTGTAGATTTCTTTTCAGCACCACACACCACTGAATAATTCTTTGCTATACTGAAATGAGAGCTTTAATACATGATTAGAAAATATACATATCACACGTTTAAATTTTCTAATATTAAGTACTCTTATTTTAGTTTTTCACTAAATTTTATTCTCTGGATTATATGAATATATATATGTACACTAAGCGACAGAAAAAAAAGCCGCAAACTGTAAAAAATATCTGTTAAAAGTACAGGAAAAATCTGGCAGCTGGGGTGCCAGTATTTCTCCGTCAAATATACAGAACAAAACTGTACTTTTAACAAAAAACCTGTTTGATTTACAGGATTTCTGCGTAAAATATATGTCAGTGATACAATTTTGCAGTTTTAAACTGTATATTTGACGGAGAAATACTGGCACCCCAGCTGCCAGATTTTTCCTGTACTTTTACAGGTTTATTTTTTGTAGTGCACTTGGATATTTTCCATTTTTCCTTCTGTAATCGCTAATTTTATTGTTTCAAAAGTAAATTTTTGAACAGATTTTATTACGTTGTGTTCCGCGTGCAATTTAGGATTGAACCAAGTGTTAAAAACAAGATGCAGTTGTTCGGAAAATTGTAATTTTAGAAAGTATTTCAAAAATGGCAAGAATAAGGCAATTAACAATACCACAAAAAATATTAATTTTAGAGCGAAAATCAAAGAAATATTTTAATACGTGGTATGTCAAAATGATTAAATGTTAACAAAATATTTGTGATCTGGTTTTCAGCAAGATATAATATTTTTTGGCTGTTTAAACTGCACATTTGTCCTTAGGCGGCCACGTTACTCATCCAGTAGAGATGACCGCAAGTTAAAAAGCCAGCGCTTAAAAAATCAGTTTGTATTACATTTAGAACATAGTAGGGATTCAGAAAAAGCGTTTAGTAACATATTTTTTCTAAATATAGTGAAATAACAATAAAACAAAGCAGGTTTAATTGCCAGAAAATCTGAAAAAAATTCATTCTTAACTAAAAGAATTAGAAAACCAAGACATTAGAGGGTTAAAAAATAAAAAAATTATCAATTAATTACTGGGCTGAAGTTGTTCTCTCTGATGAGTCGTTTAACTTATTTCGAACTGACAGAAACAAGCAGATCTGATCACGAAAATGTGACTGACTTAATGAAAATTGCACTTTTAAAACAATGACATATTCCTCGTACATTACGATACGAAAATGCATAATTTTCTGGTGAGTCTGGCAAATTTTCATGTTCAAGGGATCAATTAGCCCCATAATCAGTATTTCAAGATGATAATGCACCTTGTTATATGGCGCTTGTGATACATTTATTTGATTCAAGTTGTTAAAATTACTTATCCATTCTCATGAGCATCTATAATTTTGTAAGTTATCATAACTTTTTTTATTTAAAATTAAATCCCACAAAGAATATCGTAGGATTTCTTCTTTATTAGATCTGAAAAATTGTCCTAATCTCAATCCGATCGAAAATGTTTAGTCAATAAAAGAGGGTGGGATTAGAAATTTGTAGCCTATAACTTTGAAATAACTAGAAAAAATATTTATGATATTTAGCACAGTGAAATTTCTGAGTTTCATGTTAAAAAACTGTAAAATACTATGCCATTGTGCATTAAAGCAGTAATTCCATATAAAGGCGGAATTATCCAATCCAGAATACATATTTTTATTAAATAATTGTTTAGATCTAACAAATAAATAGTTTTATTTCATACATTAAAATAGCACTTGTTTATTTCATATAAAAAATCATGATAGAATATAGAGTATATGTTTATTATATTACGTTTAAAAAGAAAATTTTATGTAGATTTTTATTAAATAGTTCGTTTTGTAATAAAACGAACAATTAAATCGAAAATGGACATAGGTAAATCATGTTATGACTTCCGTATAATACAAACATAACAATTTTATTTGTTGCAATCACTTGTTTTTAAATTATTACAAACCCAAAAGATTAAGTCCATTTTTTCTGCAGTGCGGCTTTTTTTTTTTTTTTTTTTTTTTTTTTGTCGCTTAGTGTATATATAGTTTAGAAGGTAAATTATAAAATATTCATATTATAAAAGCGTTCTTAAACGCTCTGCTAACATAGCAGGAGCTACATCATAATACAGTTACATTAGAATAAGCGCCTGAGAAGAGAGCAGTGTTGGGCATAATTGATTAAAAAGTAATTGAATTACAATTAAATTACAATTAAATTGCAATTATAATTATTTTACTGTCAATCAATTAACAAGTAATTGATTACAAATAAATTGAATTACTTATTCAATTTATTTGTAATAATTCAATTTATTTGTAATCAGTTACTTGTTAATCGATTGACATAATTTAACTGTACTTCAATTGTAATTCAATTACCTTTTTAATCAATTATGCCCAACATTGGAAGAGAGTTTATGAATCTGCTGACATATACAGTTTATCGTCTAAAATGGGCGCGACACACTTCTCTTGCAACGTGTACATTTAGAGGGATTGTTCTTTGAATGAAATGAAATGTCTTTTATTAAATCGTAATCCTTGAATTGTGAAAAATATTCATATGCAAACAACTGTTATCTTCTTCTTCTTCTTTTTTTTTTTTTTTTTTTCAGTATTAATTTAAGCTCTTTCAGAATCTCTATGTGTGTGTGTGGGGGGGGGGAGTGCAGAATTTTATGTATTTTTAATCTAAAAATTTTCACCAGGAATTTGTATATAGTCCCTATTTTTACTGAAGAGTTGAGTAGAGTGGGTTAGTGCTTATACGTCCCGCTATAGCTACGCATTGGGCAATCGACGGACAGTCTGGGACTCATCCGTAGAGGTTGCCCGGATTTTTAATGAAAAAACTGCCTGAAGTAATATGGAAAAATGTTATAAGTCAATTTTGTTCTGTATCATAATTCAGTTGTTTTTAAAAGTAGAATTATGCTGATCTTTTTTTTTTTCCTAATGGCTTTTTTGGATAGAAAATAAAATGCTTCTATCTGACTAAATCTGACTAGGGCCCGTAAAAGTTTAAATGGTGAAATTTTTATAAATTTAACGAAAGGTATTTTTTGTAACACATAGTATTATATCCTGTCTTAATTTGAAGATTATTTCACTTTACATTGTTTATTTATTTCTAACAGGTAACAAATTAAACCACATTCCAATCTTTTTCGACAATCTGTATACTATATATATATATATATATATATATATATATATATATATATATTAAACTTCTACAATTAATGCATATTATTACATATTATAAAAGCATTAAATTAAAATTCAGTTTCTCCTTCTGTCTTTTTTATAGTCATTTCAGGGTAATTCTTATTTAAAACAATCTTCCAATTTATAGCAAATGTTCTTTAGTTAAGAAAATTATTGATATAAAAATACTCCGCATAATTTTAATGACATTTTAATAATTTCTAGTGTTAAAATGTAATTTAATGCATTTTCTCTCAGAGGAGATTAATTTCAACGTCACTTCAAAGAAGTGTGACTTCATCAATAACCTCCTCACCAATTGTTAATTCTCTCGACAAATTATTATTGGGCGTTGAATGAACTTGTCAGCTTTAACTCTGTAAACACAATCTATCTTCAAAAGTTTAATCATCTTGTTGAAAAAACAAAGAGGACATTTATACGGCTTTTAATGAAATGTTGTAATCAATAGTTTTAACTCCCACGGAAAACTAACGAGGTAATTTCAAGAGAAAACCACCTGAGATAGTAATTGCTTCATTTGTGCAGAGATAATGAAAGTGAAAATGTTTATATAAAGTACAAGGTAATTAAGTATCGTTAAATTTGGGGAAAATTAAATTAGAAAATTATTTTTCTTAACAAATAATATTAATTTTGCTTTGGAATGAGCAAAAATTAAGTTTTTATATCAACGGTGCTTTGTGATTCTTTGATGACTATATTTCTATTTCATGTGAGGGACTTAAATTTATTAAATATTTCAGATAATGGATTTACAACAAAATTATTTAAGAAATATTTTCTATACGAAAGAAAAATATTTCAGGTTTGTGATATAAAACTTGATAGTAATATATGTTTAGCACAATCATGAATATCGCATAAGTTCTACTGAGGAAATTTTTCGTTTGAAAAAGTGATACATAGAAGTGGTGAACATAAAAAGAGATATACGTTAGAAGCTTCGTTTTTATGAAGAATGACAAAGAAGTTGACTTCAGAGATGAAATCTGCACAAAAAGATATTATATGTCTCATAATATTTTGCACTACACTTTATTCATCTCTTTAAAGTCTTTCGTTGATTATGCGGTAAAAACAAAGAAAAGCTAATTTGTAAATCGTCTTTATTTTACATTTACTCGTATGGACGCAATCGTAATAGAAGTAGTATTGGCTATCCTACTTTGTGGCTGATCATTATTCAGTATCAGACATTTTAATTTTTACCACATTTTCATGTGACCATCACATGGTGTTTAATATTACATTAATTTGTATTGATATTTCTAATAAAGTTTATAGCATGTTATGGAACAAGAGTGACTATAACTTCAATAAGTCTATATATGTCTATCTTCCTGTTAGCAGTCTAATTTCTGTTAATATTTATAAAATGCTTTGAAATTAATTTATGTTATTCAAGATTACTATGCCATGTTCTCTATTTAAAAGGGTACAATTAGTTTAACTACAGGAATTTACAAAATATTTGCGATGCATCACGGTATATAAGAGGTAGATTTTTAAAGCATATGGAATGCTAAATGCCTAAATGCAACATAACAAAATTAATATATTTTTTAAGATACATATAAAACCATTTTTCTTAAAAGAAAAAGGTATGACAGTGTAATCGATTTAGTTACAGAAACCCACACACTTATTTTTATTCATTGCGATATATATATATAAGGGGAAATTGTTCAATGTAAATTTTCAGTGTTGTGAGGATATTTTTAGTACATCATATTAGGAGTATGAAAAGTTTAGAAGATAATACAGGACTACATAAATTCTTTTAATGGTTTCTTTTCAGAAATAACGCTTTAAATATGCGTTTGGGAGACTCTTTACTATACATTTAAAAGGAAATATAATTTTGCAGTTGTTTTGTTTTTAGACAATATATATTACAAAAGGCAATCACTAAGTGAGAGCTACACAAAAGTAATCTATTATATATTTATTCGTTAACATAAAGAAATAATCTGGTGTGTCACCCACACGACTTTATCTTACCCTGAAATTTAATACTATAAATACAGGTTGCAGATTAAAAGGTAAGATAACGAGTACTGTTATGTAAACCTGCGTTAAACAATTCATATTAGGCTTCTGAAGAGTTTTATATGATAATTAGTTCTGTGTGAGGGGGGCTACCGCCCCCTTTAACCCCCCGTTTCATTAATGCACCTACATTTATATAGAATTTAATTCGGTTATTAAAAAATAATTCTGTTTTTAAAAAATTATTTATTAATATTGTAATTTAAAAAAAATATCTTTTATGATAATGCAGGCGATTTCCATATTAGAGAAGTAGTATAACACCAAATATCTAAAAAAAGCCCATTTTATTCTCAATATTAAAAAAAAAAAAAAAAAAAAAAAAAAAAAAAAAAATGCGATTTTTTTTTTTTTTTTTTTTTTTTTTTTTTTCTAAATTTTTTTTTCGTTAAAAGTAAAAAAAAATCAATAACTTTGTTTTAAATTATCGCATATCGATGGTTCAACCATTCGTTTTAAAGGTATTGGCGAGCTCTTTTGAAAGATACCCATCATGAAAATTTACCCCCCCGGGGGGGGGGGGCGAGACTCCTACATACACAAAATTTTTTCCCCAGTTAACTATCTCTATTACAAAAAATATATATTCGTTTCATTCAGTTTAGTGCAGTCTATAGACGTTAAACTCTACTTACCTGCAATTTCCCCCATAGACGTAATGTATTAGAATTCTCTTGATTGTCCCTGTACACGAACCATTTGCTTGATCTTAGCGAAAAGCTTACTGCAGCATCCCTATATGATACACATTTAAAATACCAAGTTTGAACTTTCTGCGATAATTTGTTTTTGAGATATGCTGATAACAGACACACACACACACACACAGACACACAGACACACACACAGAGACACACGCACAGAGAGACACACACACAGACATACACACAGACCATTTGCTAAAAACATGATTTTTGTATTCAGGGGACCTCAAAACGTGTAAATATAACAAAATCTCGCATTCGAAAATTTGACCCAAAAAGAATACTTTCTTTGCCTTATGGGTAAGAGAAAGTAAAAAGGTATAAAAATATTAGTTGCTAGTTTTTTTTCCATCCCAATCAAAAACTAAATGTTTTCTACTGTGTCGTTATTGACTCAAATACACTGAAAGCTAAAGAATGCAACAGGTACGTACATTTGGAATGTGTTTATAATCTATGTGAACTGCTTAATTTTCCGTCCCATTTTACGTGTTAAACTGAAATATAAAATTACAGTTCAATCTTTGACAGTTAATTCGACAATATTTCGTAACTACGTTCGCCTTTATAAAGAAGCTTTCATAAATAAAAATTGTACCATTATTTATTTATTTATTTATTTTACTTAATTTAATAATGTTATATCCCCATCATTATGATTTTCTTCTTCTGTTGTACATGCACCTTCTTCTATTAAACATGAATGAAAGAAATGTACATTCTAATAACATCTAATGAATCATTTATTCGTTCTTCAAACCTTTTGTATAGATATTGCTTGCCCTGTAATATTGATTTCTTCTTCTCTCTCCATAATGTGGTCATTTCGTAGATGGTCATCCGTCAAATGGCCTGCATCGATCTGCACAATCCGTCTATATTTTCTGTCTCTCCGTTCGCCCCTACCCCCTCTTTATGTCTTTCTCTCTCTTGCTCTCTGCGGGAAAGTTATTTGCCTCAGGGAATTAATCCCTAATCGCAGATATTGTCAGCTGAAAGATGTTTCTTTTAAGAGCTAATACAGGATTGCCGGTCGACAATCTTTGCCCTGGGAATTAGCTGGACGTCAATCATTTGCCAAAGTGATTGATTGTCAACCCAGGCTTGCGTTATTAATATTTAGCGACAGAATAGGGTCGCTATCGTTTACATTTGTTCAAAAATATTTGTTATAAAGAGTACCCATTGATTGTGGAAAATTCTCGAATCTAAACGCATGTTTCGACTTACAGTTTTTGTTCAAGAATAAAAACTTTTGAGGAAATGCCATAAAATACAAAAATGTACTTCACAAGTGTTTTTTTATTTGCTTACAAAGTTCCTCATCATTCAACAGTTTTTCAGCGCCTCTTATGACAGTTTCTATTGAATACATTTTCTGTTTTTTACACATGCGTCAGTTCAGTATTGAGTGTAGCAAAACTTAGTGAGCGTACTCAGATATGTGCTGTGCATACACAACGCAGAGGCTTATTTTATGTTATGTGGTTTCAGTGAAATTTCTAAAAAATCCACTTTTCATACTGTCAGTAACACGTTGTTTATCAATGAAAGTAGATATATAAGCCTTTATATTCATTCATTAATAATCGCAAATTTGAACTGAATTAGAAATTTACAACTGAGTTCAGCTACTTAAATCATTTAATGTTGCAGTTGTGAAGCTGCTTTGTTGAAGATATTATGTTGGAACACTTGTGGACATTTTTATTTTGGAGCATTTGTGTTTGCAAATCAGTCGATGCAATCGCGTGTGTATTACAAAATGCGTTTTACAAAAGATTTAAGCTTTTGAATTATCTTCTTTTCACTAATTTTCTCGAAACGAATACTATACCATTCAGCAGGGCTATTTTATTCGGCATTGTGCTAACGCAGATAAAATAATATGCTATTAAGTATTATTTTAGATATAATATTAATAATTACAGAAATATTTTAATTATTAATGTAAATTTATTACATTATAATATAGCTTCATGAAAATTGCTAGAGCAAGCTTAGATGTTCTCTCTCATATTCTTAAAAATTACTTTAAAACAGGGTAGTGAACACACAATTTTTTTTTCGATGGTTTAAATACAGTGATCTCTCACTTATACGCGCTCTCTTTTATACGCGTTTTTCACTTATGCACGTTGTCTTCTTGGTCCAAGCCAGGGATATAAGAAAACAATTATATCTCTTATTCATTTATGCGCGGAAATAAAAAAGCACCTTTCACTTATGCACGATTTTTTACTTTCGCTGAAATTTTTTCAGTTCAAATTGTAAGTTCCTCAAGATGAAAATTTAATCACAGATGAATAGCGGTAAATTGGTGACTTAGCGCTCTAAATAAATGATAATGACGAAAATGAAGAAGACGACGACGATGATGAAGAGGATGTTGCAAAAGTACCCCCCCCCCTCTCCCCTTCCCATCTCCTACAAGACGTTAGAAACCCTCTAGAAACGTTAGAAACTCTGCTGGACTATTTTCAGTTCAATTTCGGAAATGAAGGAACTTTTTCATGTCTTCATGAACTTGAAAAATTCTCTTTGAAAACTCGTGAAAACAAATATAATTCTCGATTATAACTTATTTCGTAAGAAAATACACAGGGATAAAAGAAAATTTGAATTAAAAAAGCATTTCCCTTTATTTATTTATTTATTTATTTATTTATTTATTTTCTTTGTGTGTGTGTGTGTGTGTTTATAAAAAAAAAAAAAATAATTAACAGATTTGTACATTTTGTAACTTGTACATTTGACCTATGCAACTTATACATTTTGCATTTTGAAACTACGTAATCTCATTTACATTTTTCAATAATACTATACGTACTCAGCATTAATTAGCAATTACTATGTACACTGTGCTGATGTTTAACTTTTAAATACCCTTTTATGGTTTTTCACTTACATTTGTTTTTCACTTATGCTCGTTTTTGTCACGGTCCCTTGTGTCTGCGCGTAAATGAGAGATCGTAGTATGAAGAGGCGAGGGAAGTTTTGCAAGCATAATAGTTACTTCTTTTTTACTTCTTTTTTTTACTTCTTTTTTTTTTTTTTTTTTTTTTTCACTGAAAAAAATTAAAATGCATATAGTTTAATATAGTTTAAATAACTTTAAGTAATGAATAACCATTTAAATTGTGTCCTGAACAAAAATATTAAAAATGTGATTTTTTTATATGTTTATTTTTATTTATTTTTTTAGCTTGAGATTAAATACAGATTTTCGGAAAATTAATATGATATTGATAATATATAAAACAAAAAAGTGACAGGTAAATTTGGTGAGAATTTTAAATTAAACATCTAGAATTTAAATGTACGTGATTAATATTAATTTACGTTTTCTAATCAATTTACAATGAGTTTAGATAGTTTTAAAATTATTAACGTGTATGTTTGGGGCAGTTGTATCATCCTTAATTCTTTCTCCTTTTTTTTATTCTTCCATTTTACATAAATAAAAAGAAAAAAATCATTCATGAAATATTAAAATAACTGCATGCTAAATATATACCCATTGTGTTTTCTTTTTCATTGTTTATACGCCTGAAAATAAAAAAATAATAATAATAATTTAAAAAAAAAAAAAAAAATCCTTTTAGATGTACATTCAGATTGTTATTATTATTTATTTATTTTTTTTAATAAAAATAATTCTTTAAAGCTTCTATTTTTTTTATTCTCCCCCCCCCCCTCCCCCTCCTAAAGAAGTTCTTAACTGCGCACAGCATTAAATGACCGTTTGCGACGTTTTACATCTGCTCATCCGCGTTCATCCCCGCTTCCTCCTAATCTGCTCTAGTGCTGACCTCACCAGCTTGAGTACATCTTATCGAATGTTCCGCCGCTTCTGTGCCCAAGATGTGCCGCATTGCGTGCTGCTTTTCGGCTGGCGTCGGCTGAAAAATCTCCCCCCGTTTCTCTTCTCTCACACTCCATGCGGATGTGGATGATGGAGGATGCAGGGGGAAATAAGCACGTGCATGGAAGGGATAGAGGGCGTTGTCATAGAGACGGTATGACAACAGATGCAGTGGCGTAAAATACGTTATGAAAATTGAACCCTAGAGTGCGTTTTCTCGAGGTAAACAATAAATAATTAAAGAAAGATGTAATGGAATAAAGATTAAGAATACGGAATTACAATCCCTTTAAGAGCGGAGTAATGGCAGTTAAATGAGGTGCTCTTATTAACTAAAGAGCACTTCATTTAACTTAAATGAATACAAGTATTAAGGTCAGTATAAAATAGCGAATAAAATCAAGCAGTCGTTCGGTCTTGAATTGTGTGGATTATTGGGAAACTATTTAACAAAATATTCAAGCAATTAATTGCCAACTAAAGTTTCTAGTATACAGATCCTCTTTTCATTAGGTTGTAAAAAAATAACTAAGCAATTATGCCAAATATGAACATCAAGCAGTATCATTCTTTAAAAAATATTTTTACACTAATGGGAAAAGAAAAGAAAAAAAAAAAATCAATGTGCTCATTCAGTGTCTTTTTTTTTTTGTTTGTTTGTTTGTTTATTAAAATATATGTATTTTTCAATTCATAGGTACTTTAAATTTTAATAGGTATTTTTGAAATGTAAAACTTTATTTTCTAACTTTAAAATAGGGTGGTTCGTATTGCGATCAAAAGCGAGGTGAATAACTAGACTTTACACAAGTTCTAAGTATTAAATTTCAAACTTTTACGACTAACCGCTTTTAAATTGCTGAAGATACATCTGAAACGGGAAATCCTGCTGTTACCAAAAAAATTTTTAGCTATCGTGAAACTGCGGGCATAGGGAAGAAGTAAAAAAAAAAAAGAAAAGAAAAGAAAAGAAACAAAAAACAAAAAGGGAAATACATAACCATACTGAGAAAAAAGTTTAAATAAAATAACAAAAATTTGGTTAGAACAACAGAAATGTTTGTTTAAATATGTTTCAATAGAAATTTTGCTTAAATTAACAAAATAGCTTTATAGATTTATTTTGCAATTCTACAAAAAAAAAAAAAAAAAAAAATTCTACAAAGGTTTGTATTTTAACTAAAAATGTGCAAAAAATATAACAAAATATTTCGCTTTGAAAATGAATTTTATTCCAGCGGAGCGCATCGTATGTACGTGTGAGTGCATATACGTGTGTACGCAAATACATATATAAAGTATGTATGTACATGCGCTTCTTTTTCAAATGAAATTTTTAAACACAGTACGTGTTACTATTGTAATTTTATTTTTATTCATAAATAAGGAATAGGACGTTTAAACCGTTGTAACAATACATAAATAATAATAATAATAATAATCAATAAAACTATTAAACGTGTTATTTTGGGCGAAATTTTTGCGAATCTTTATTTCTGTTGGTGTTATATCTGGAGACTACCGTAACTATACCGTAATTGGTTTTAAACTTTATTTATTGCTAAATAAATAAACCTGTATCATAAATATTTTTTCGGATTTAACGGACTTCACTTCAACCCGTTATGTGTACTAAAAAATTAATAAAATACTACTATTCTGAAATGAATATATTTTTTTTTTCTTATTAAGTGAAAAAATATATTCAAGTATTATACCAAATGATGAAATAACTATAATTCTGCATTAAAATTAATGTTCAATTCAAAATAGAACTAGATAGTTCTATTTTGAATTAAATGTTCAATCGAATAAATGTTTCAAAATAGAACTAGACTCTCAAAATAGAAAATTATTCAAAAATGAAATCCAAAATAATATTTAACACCACTTTTTTAAAACACTACTTAGAAATTGCCAACTCTCATTCCAGTTTTATTTTATTTATTTATTTATTTGTTCTGAATTTTGAAAGGTTTTTTTCCTATATGTATAAATAAATGCTTGAGTTACAAGTTTAAAATACCAATTAAAAATTAAATTCGAAATTTTCTTAAAAAAAAATATTTTGAAATACTCTTTAGCTGCAGAAAATTTTGGAAAATAGGGTATGTTTCTCTTTTGTTAAATGACGCATTGCGTTTTCTTTGCGAAAAAAGGCTAACTTATTTCGTTGCGGGTAGGGTCGAATGCATAGGCTAAAAGGGAGATATGTAACCATGGACACCACGAGAAAAACAAGTTGAACGCCACAGGGGAGATTTGCCTGGCAAAGACCCTTTAGTCAAATTAGACAAACGTTTCAGAATCCAAATAAAAAATACTTTTTAATAACTTTAACAGGGAGTTAATTTATATTCTCTCAATTCACAGTGTTTTCTAGAAAACTTCGAAAATAAACAATTATTTTTAAACATATTAAAAATAAACAACGTATAATTAAAGTAGTATGCTTCTTTTGGTGTATTCATTCACAGCAATTTTTCTAATTTAATAACATAATAAAATACTGTTAGGAATTCTGTTTTTTTTTTTCCCTAAATCAGTTTGCTGAAATTGATTAAAAATCCACAAAATTATTATGTACCAGCTAACCCGTTTGAAATTTTTTCAATTTCTTTCTTTCCTTCTTTCTTTCTTTTATACTTATATTTAAAATTTGAAACTTATAAGTCTTATACCGATTTCACCACCTATTTAAATTTTAATTCATCAGAGGCCAAATTAATATCCATTTTTACTTTCTTCTATATGTAATATAGAGAAAGTATTGGATTCGTGAAAGTTTTCGACCTCCGTTTTTTGATGGATTTACACGTTTTGGGATATCTAGAACACGAATTAATAGTTTTTAGAAAATGTCTGGCTGTATCACTTTTTTGTGGACGCTGTATCTCACGAACCAATGAGTGAAATTTAACCAAACTTAGTATTTAGTTGCACCCTGACATAAACTGGTGCTGATTAGATTTGGGGATCAATTGCTCAACAGGTGGTGCTGTGATCGCATTTTATGCAAACTTTTAACATGGCAGTATAGGACAAAATTTCGTATAAATGTGCATAATGAGAGTTATTTTAAACTTGTGATTGTAAAATTAATATGAATTAATGATAATAGTAGTAATTAATTAGGAAAAAAATTTTGTGCATGTGGGGGCATCGGTCGGGGAAGTAAATTTTTAGGATGGGTATCTTTCGAAAGGTCTCGTTGATAATAGCAATAGTTAACTAGGAAAAAAATTTTGTGCATGTGGGGGCATCGGTCCCCCCCCCCCAACTGGGGGAAGTACCCCCCCCCCCCCGGGTGCAAAGTTTCAAGATGGGTATCTTTCGAAAGGTCTCGTCAATACCTTCAAAACGAATGGTTGAACCATAAATCTGTGATAATTTAAAACAAAGTTATCGATTTTTTTTTTTTTAACGAAATTTAACCAAACTTGGTATTTAGTTGGTCCCTGACATAAACTGGTGCTGATTACATTTGGGGATCGATCGCTCAACAGGTGGCGCTGTGATCTCATTTTTTCTAAATTTTTAATATGGCAGTATAGGACAAAATTTCGTACAAATGTACATAATGAGAGTTATTTTTAACTTGTGATTGTAAAAATAATATGAGTTATTGATAATAGTAATAGTTAACTAGGAAAAAAATTCTGTGCATGTGGGGGAAGTACCCCCCCGGGGGGGGGGGTAAATTTTGAAGATGGGTAACTTTCGAAAGATCTCGTCAATACCTTTAAAAAGAATGGTTGAACTATAAATCTGTGATAATTTAAAACAAAGTTATCGATTTTTTTTACTTTTAACAACAACAAAAAAAAAAATCTTTTTTTTTTTTTTTTTTTTTTATTTATTATTATTATTATTATTATTATTGTTATTGATTGAATATGTATAGGAAAATATAGAAGAAAGTCTTGTGGTGGCCACAACGTACTAGTTGTGAGATGAAATGCTAATGATAGTTACACCAATTCATTCAAATAAAAACTTCAAAATAAAATTCGTGTTTGATGACCCAATTTTCATACTTCCCCAGGTAGGACATGCTTTAGTATAGAACCCCTATAGCGACATTTAAATTTCTAACGCCAAATTGGTGATATTTTTTTGTTAAAAAAAATTAGTACCTATTTTAATTACATTCTTTATTATTGCGTTTTTTAGTCAATTTATGACAAAAGTTCATATATATATATTTTATTCTTTAAGGTATTGCAATGTTTAAAATGGCACTTGGAAATATCGTAAAAATACAACTTTTAAAAATAGATTTTTCTATAAAATGATCTATCAGACAAATGTCGTTTTTTTTTTTTTTTTTTTTTTTCTTTACTAGATCACTGAACTGAGTCCACGTGCTTAAATATTGTTTATGTATTATTTTTTATCCTCGGATATTTTATAAAGCCCTATCGTATCGTTTCTACCAAATTTAATCATAACTGGTCCACGTTAGAGAAATATTATACAGATATTCATAAAATTTATCATACAGCATGTACATTTAATTTATATCTGCTGAAATAAAATTTAGGACACATTTCTACTTCTGTATGACCATTATTCCAAGTATATTTTTATAACACTAATCTATTTGAAATGTAATGAAAAAAATTTCAGTGGACATCTACAGGATTCACAGTATCCTATATTTTGAATAACACTATTTTTAATAATAAACTTTCCAATAATAAATCGTCGATATTCAACTATAAAATAAAGGAAATTACTATGAAAACAATGATCCTTAAAATATAAAATGTGTAAGAAATGTATACTGAAATGCATACGAAATATGAAAAAAATCTCTAAAACATTGCAAATCGGCATAAAATCAAATGAAAACACACATAGATTCATTTATATATATATATATATAACATATGTATGTGTGTGTGTGTGTGTGTGTCTGTGTGTGGTTTTAAAACAAAAAAGTGCATGAGCATTCATTATTCCATTATTTTAAGAATGGTAAAACATGTATAGATGCTTTTTATCATAAAATGCGCCATAAATGTTATATTTATATGTACTCCAATCTATATGCTGTTGTACTTATTTGTCTTACACTGTATATATTATATTTTAAAAGTATGATTTTGTCTTAAAATATATTCTCAGCACGTCACCAAAAACAAGTATAATATTTAGCGATATTTGGCATATGTTCAGAAACGGTTTTAAAACAAGCCACGAATGCAGAAAGTTTCGTGATAATCACAGCATATTGGTTTTTTTTTTTTTTTTTTTTTTTTTCATATTAATTTTTCAGAAAGTCTTTGAATTATTTTGTAAATGTTCTTCCATATCTTGATTTTTTTCTGATTTGAAATTTAACAAAAAGAAAGAAAAAAACCCTACAGTTTATGTCATCACACAAATTTCTTCTATATCATTCTATATGACAGTGCCACCTACTGATTAATATGCACAAAATACTTATCAACATAGCTTCAGAAGTTAATTATTTTACTTACACAGTTTGGTGTATTAAGAACCAATAGATTCTGAGATATAGCCGTATGGAAAATCGCAGAAGACGAGTATTAAAAAGCCATTTGCGGTCCATATACAACTTCTTTAAATGAGCATACTTTTTTCATAATGACCATCTCACATACCAAGTTTGATGCAAAAATATCTATAGAAGCTGAGATATAGCTTTCCGGAAAGTATTAAAATTTTCATATAAAAACGACATCGATCACCGGTATGCACTTAAGTTGAATCAGCAAAATATTTCACAATGACTTACTCACACATTAAGCTTTGTGAAATTAAACAGAATAGAAATTGAGAATTAACATTGCCAGGGAAATGGGGAGTACTACAACATAGCAGAGCCAGGACGCAGGCGTTTTGCACCAAAAGCTCATACATCCGAATTTCTGTCAATGTACAATTATTATTATTATTATTATGTTGTTTTGTTATTTATATAGAGCTATTTATATAGAGCTATTCATTTGTTATTTATATAGAGCTACCAAACAATTTTTGTCAATCACATACAGACACACAGATAAATGTCTTTTTTCTAAAACTTGTAAAAACCCGTTCAAATCAATCAAAAAGTGGATGTCAAAAGTTTTTATTATTCCAATATTTTATTTTATTGAATAAAGACAAAGGTATCGCAAATATTTTCAGGCACCGATAAGAACATTGTTCTTGTTTCTTTTATTTTAAAAATAGCTTTTTTGCATCAACATTCTTATTGCCGTAAAACTAGTTTTACAGGCAATGTTAAATAACTTGAGAGGGGTTTGGTTGGTGTAACTGATTTTATAGAAATTATTGGAAAGTTAGAAATAGTTAATGATTATTTATTTATTTATTTATTTAAGTGAAATGAAAATTCTCAATTTCATCAATATGGATGTAATTCTTCAAATACAAATCTCTATTAGTTCACCACAAATACGCAATCTTGTAGGAACATGCTTATTTGTTTGAAAAAGGGAAAATTCTTCGTAATGTCCGAGAATAAAGATTATATTAACCTTTCTTTTATTACTAAATTGGCTTACATGCATGAACATTATTACTGCGGTAAAACTTGTTTTACAGGCAAAGTTTTATAAAACAAATATAGAATGTTATATATAATGCTAGCAGACCCGGCCACGCGTTGCTGTGGCTAAGTTATTCGTTGAATTATATTGCAGTAAACTATTCAATACAGTCAAATTAGTATTTACGAATAAAGACGAAAACGTTGTAGCCGATGTAAAAACCCACGGGATTGATATTTGAACCTTAAGTCAAAATTTGGAAGCGATTGATAAAAATTTTCGTAGAGTTGATATGAAGCACAAATTAATTTTTTTTAGGGTCTTATAAATTTAATGGAGAAGTGAAATATATTATTTCTAATACTAAGATGGCAACCGCTGTAGTTATAAAAAGGAAAACAATATGGCTAAGCCAGAAAAAGAAGTAAATTTGATAAATATTTTGAAATTTAAAATAGGATATCTTATGAAATATTGGGCATTTGAAGTAAATACAGGTATCATTTTAAACGGAAAAAGATTTTGGAAGAGATTAATATATTTCAACGAAGTTATAAGAAGATTTTGAGTATGTTAAAATTTTAATAGTAAATTCAAGCTAATCAAGATTGGGAAACATTGAGGATTAAGATAAGAATAATTATAAGATTAAAAAAAAAAAAAAAAAAAAAAAAAACTTTTTATATACCATGTTCTTAAATTTTCTGTGAAGTGATAATGTCATTGACCGTCTGTGGAGCTATGAAAAAGATTTCCTATGTTAATAGGCCATTGGGTTTTTTGTAAAAAATTATTAAAAATCGAGGAAAGTTTTTTTCCGATTTTAATCCCCATATTTTTTTATAGATATGCGTTAGATTAGGTTGTTTTTGCTGTAAAATTGATAAAATTTGAATTCTAAATTTCAAAACTCTATAATAATAATAATAATAAAAAATGGCAAACTTCCATATTCGATTGAAAACATAAACATTTCATTTCAAAGAATGATATTTAGACAATATATATTCGACTAATATACTAATTAAAAGGCAAATTATAAATATTCTATCATAATTTGAAATCAAATTTGTTTTCAAATGTCTAAATAAAGTATCTGATATAAGACAGTAATATGTTGCAGCTGAATAGATTTTCTTGGCGGAAAAATAAATATCGCCAAATTATCTGGCAAACATATTTAATTCCTTTCAAAAATCATGGTTATTTTAACAACTTATATTAAGAGAGTAATAAATAATTTCGTACAATACATATTAAGAAAATATACATCTGGCATGTATATTTTGGTGTTAAGTTTTTGATCACCAAATAAAATAAAAAAAAGCCAAGGACGACAGAATTTTGAAATTTAAATTAAAATTTTGTGAATTTGACAGCAAAATAACTCAATCTAATGTATGCACATGATAACTAATACATGTCTGTACACAAATATGGGGATTAAAATCGGGAAATAATTTTCCTCGATTTTAATACCTTTTTACAAAAAAAGCAATGAGCGATTAACATAAGAAATCTTTTTATTGGCTCCACAGATAGTCAGTGACGTCACACTTCGCTTGTACGTATTGTCTTACCTTTTAATCTATAGTGTTTTTGTTATTATTATTATTATTATTATTATTTTCAAATGCAGTGCAAGAGAAAGTTGTGTGATTAACACACCAGATTAATTTATTTCAAATTTAGCTTTCTTGCTCGGCTATTCTTTTTGTGGTAAAGCTTGTTTTACGGGCAAAGTTGATAACTCGAGGGGGGGGGGAGAGAGAGAGAGAGAGAGAGAGAGAGAGGAAGAAAGATTATATTTAATCTTTCATTTCAGCTCACTTGCATGAACAGTCTTCTTGCGGTAAAACTTATTTTACAGGCAAAGTTAACAAATTGATCTAAAAATTGGCTCGAGTACGAATTTAAAAAATACTATTAAAAATAAATAAATTTATTATTATTATTATTTAATTCGTTACATCTTTGATTTACATGATATTTTTTTAATTAATGGCATCGTCTTTTACATCTTAATACCTGTAAAAAAAACTTTTAAAGTTCAAAAAGTTCAAAGAAAGTATTTTTATCATGTAGTTTTTTATATTATTAAATTATTTATCTTTTACATAATTATTTTCGTTATTATTATTATTATTATTATTATTATTATTATTATTTTAGATTTTCCTCTAATTTAGCTAAGTATTTAAAACATAATTCATTGATTTATCACGGGGGCCGAAAAAGAAAACCGACAAATCGCCAACTGACGGCTTTTGCATAGTATTACATCTCTTTTAAATTACCCTTTCGACTTATTTAATTTGTTTTACATTACGGATAAAATATTTTTTTTCCAATGCATTGTTGCAATTGTGATATGTCATTTTTCTCCGCTAAATTATCTTTTCTTCCTATTGTTTTATTCATATTTCAAAACCAAGGATAAAAATTTATTTTCTTTATATCAATATATTATTGTAACTTTGACGTTAGCGTTACGCCTCGAGAAATTTGGACTTTTATTATTTAGAAGATTAATAGTAATTGGTATTAAATTTCACAATTTAAATAATTTCAATGGAATTACTCGAATACATTTTCCGTCTAATTCATTCAACAGAAGCAAAGAAATCTCTACGAACTTTCTTCTTTGTTTGGGGAAAAAAAATGGTAAAGTAAAAAGATCGAAAATATATATATATATATATATATATATATATATATATATTTATTTATTTATTTATCCTTCTTTGCATTTAAAGATAGGTTTTTTTTTTTTTTTCATTCTTTTTGCAGTGAAACTTGTTTTACAGGCAAAGTTGAAATGGGGAAAAAAATGGCTGGTGTAACAGATTTTTGTAGCAATTTCAGAACCTCTAAAAACGTATAAGCTATCGAAAATTGGAAGTTGAGTTTTTTACCAACCTCGCACTTTCTTCTAATACAACAAGCAGTACAATTATTTTCACTACTGTTCCTCTTTCTTATATTTCAAAAAGAGTTTTCTTGCATCAATATATTTATTTGTTTGAAATAAAAAAATTTCGGAAGAAAAGTCTGAAAAGAAAGATTATAATAACGTATTCTTTTTATAATTTCAGCTCACTTTTTTTAAGATTCTACTGCGGTAATACTATTTAAACAAAGTGAAATGAAAATTGGCTCGTGTAAGCATTCCATAGAAATTTTTAAGAATGTATAAATATATTATTATTATTATTATTATTATTAATTGACATTAATTTTCCCAGTTTAGAAATTTTAGCTGCAATTTGCCTAGAATTCGTCCATTGCAATCAAGCAAATCTTGAAGAACATTCTTCTTTGTTCGGAAAAAGAAATATTGGAATAAAAAGTCCGGGAAAAAAAATATCTGTCATTATAAAAATATATTTTTTGCATGAACATTCATATAGCGATAAAACTTGTTTCACAGGAAAATTTGTATAACTCGTGGGGGGGGGGGGGGGGGATTGATTGGTGTAACAGATTTTGTGTATACTCTTAGGGGGGAGAAAAGTATAATTATATACATGTGTTACACACACACACATATATACAGGGTGATCAGTTTAAAAGAGTACCCGTGGGTTTTTCTTATAACCTTAAAATCTGACGGATGTGGCAACTATTCTAACATTGAAGTGTATGATTGTTTGAACCTTGTTTAAGTTTGTGAGACAATTTCTAACACTGTTGGACTGTTACAGCTTTATTTGTGAGGTAAAACAGAAATGGAGACGCACATTTTTTTTTTTTAAATCCTGTAATAATATTGTTTTTGAAAATCATAACTTAATTCAATTTTTTTACATTATCATTCCTCACAGAAAATGTTGAAAATGTTCACCACCATTTTGAATGCAAACATGAACACGTCAAACCAGGTTCTTGACACACTTCGCAGTATTGATCGTGTTATTTTTTTAATCCTGTAATAATTTTATTTTTGAAAAACATAAATTAATTCAATTTTTTTACATTATCACTCCTCATAGAAAATGTTGAAAATGTTCACCACCATTTTGAATGCAAACATAAACACGTCGAACCAGATTTTTGACACTCTTCGTAGTATTGTTGGTGTTATTGACGAGATTTCTTCAGTTATGATCTGTTTTAATTCATCGATGTTTGCAGGACTTCTCTGAAAAAGCCTATGAAATGATAATGTAAAAATGATAATGATAATGTAAATGTAATATAAGAATGATAATGTAAAAAAATTTAATTAAATTTTGTTTTTCATAAATAAAATTAGTACAGGATTAAAAAAAATTGTGCTTCTCCATTTCTGTTTTACCTCACAAATAAAGTTGTAACAGTCCAACAGTGTTGGAAATTGTCTCCCACACTTAAACAAGGTTCAAACAATTATAGTTCGGTGTTAGAATACTTGCCACATCCGTCATATTTAAGGGTAATAAGAAAAACCAACGGGTGCTCTTTTAAATTGAACACCCTGTATATATATATATATATATATATATATATATATATATATATATATATATATATATTGCGTACAGGTCTATAAACCAAGTATCAATTTCAGTTTCACCAGAAAACATAACAGCTGACAAAATAATAATCACAGCATAAATTGTACCATTTCATTAATACACAGCAGTATACTGTAATTAGAGACTCAGTAAGGAGCTCTTTACATCCGGCCACTTGGCGAGAAACTCACTCACAATGGTCAGAGCGAATTCCTTTTATAGCCTCCTACAAACCCAGAATTTTCTAATAACTCCTGAAGTAACTTCCAGTAAAACTTGTTTTACAAGCAAGTTCGAACAATTCGAAAAGAAAATTCACTGGTGAAGCGGATTTTGTAGAAATTCTTAGAAACAAGTTTTAAAAAGGCGATTAATCGAAATTGAATTTTCGGATTTCTATAATTTAAATATACAGAAAGTTATTAAAATAATTCTGAATTTTTTAATGTATATATATATAGAGAGAGAGAAAAAAGTAGGGGAATATGGAATACGATTCCTATTTGAACTCATCCTAATAAACTGAAGTGTTTTGCAAGATTGTGGATTCGACTACTGTAAACTTTCAAGTGTTGTTAATGTGTTTTGGTGGTTTTATGTTAAAAAAAATAAATAAATAGAGTTTACATGCAAAATATTTAGTTAAGGGAAAAAGGGGGGGGGGGCGTTTTCGGGTAATATGGATCAAGCGGGTAGTAAGGAATAGTTATGAAGGAAAATATAGAATATCTATTTTCTGGAGGGATAACATGGAACAGGGTAATATTCTTACAAAAATCATGAATAAATATTTATAATATTTATTAAAGCATTATAATGTTTATTATAAGCATTATAAGCGTTTTATTTTGAAATTATTATTGAAAATAAACAGTACTGAAAAAGTTTCAAGTTTTACAAAAAATCGCAAATAATATGGAATAGTTGGTATTTCATGTAACCCGAATCATCATCTTGAAAAATAAATCGACTTCAACCATCTGTTGATAGAAATAAGTTCATGGGAATCAGACCACTAGATAACTCAAATGACACTAGGCATTCACCTATTTTACTGTTTCGTAAATAAATTACAGAATTTGTAATACTTATCTCTAAAAAAGTCTGAATCATGATAAACCAAAAAAAAAAAATGTATGGCACAAGGTGAAGTGCCGTTCATATTTGAAGCACAGTGAAAACGTATGAGTGCTTCCGATAAGTTGCAACACCGTACAGGTGAAGTATAACGGTATTCCATTTAGTCGGACTATCCCATATTCCCCCTCCCCCCCCCTCTCTCTCTCTGTATATATAAATGATAGATAACATAATAAAATTTAATCTTAAAATTTAGCAATTAATAGATCTAAAACAATACCAACACACAACAATATAGAACTGAATTTAACAAAGAGGAAAGACTGATACAAAATTTTTGCGATTTAGATTAAGAACCAATAAGAGACAATAATAACTTAAAGTACTTATATATGTATATATATATATATATACACACATTAAAAATTCAAAAGTATTCCAGTAACATTCTATACCTTCAAATTATAGAAATCCAAAAAATTTAGTTTCGCTTAATCACTTTTTTAAAACTTGTTTCTAAAAATTTCTACAAAATCAGCTTTTTCAGTAAATTTTCTGTTCGAATTGTTCGAATTTATCTGTAAAATTTTTCTGTAAAATAAGTTTTACCGTAATAAGAATGCTAATGCAATAAAACTAAACTATATATGTATATATTTAATATAAGAAATGAATACATATATTTAATATAAGAATTGAAAACTATGTGAAACAAGGGAAATATCCAAAATTGCATATATGCGTATATGTTAATGTACGTAATAATTCTAGAAAAATAAATTCACCCGTAGATATAATTTTTTATTCTTTGAATACAAAGGAGGATATTTACTATTCTTTTTAACAAAATTTAAAGTGTTATGACTTCAATTCGTCTGCCTGTCTACTCGCATTTCCAGTGCTGTAAGTATTTTTATAATCCCGCAACGTAATTATTAATTGTATTCATCCATCACATCCATAAGTACTAGGTCACAAATACTTTACAACACTTTGAAAAATCTATACAACGCTTCAGACACCTGAAAGTGCATCGCTAGAAGTCGATCCAAATATCGTTTCTGTAGTTCTATAAATGAATCCTTAATGTTAATTATATCATTAAAAATAAATAAATGAAAAGATCGTTTATTGCTTTTGAAAGATGCATGCTGTTTTCTTATGTTTAGCGCATTATGAAGGTGTTGTTCTAGTGTACTTTCAGAACAATTCAATATAGTTTCTGAAACAGTTTTAAATGACAAACGTATGCTTGTAAGAAGTCTTATCTTTAGACTGTGTGTACAAGTGGCAAGTATTTATTTGCCCGGTAACAAAAAAATACTTGCCTCATTAACAGGTGTTTGTTTTATACTTATACATCGCAAAGTTGGTAAACGCACGCGAGTAAATTTTAAATGCATGCAGATATTTAGTTTTAAATACTAGTAATTGTAAGCAAACCTTAAACTGATTAAAAGTGTGATGACTTTAGAAATACATAAAATTTATGAAAGTACTTCAACTGCTTCCTTTTTTTACTTTCTCTTACAAGGTAAAGAAAGTATTGTTCTTAGGTCAAACTTTCGAAATTGAATTTTTGTTATAATTACATGTCTTGATGTCCCTTGAATCTGAAATTCGGTGTTTTAGCAGTTAGTCTCTATGTGTGCCTGTGTGTCTCAGTGTGTTTCTGTTGTCAGCATAGCTAAAGAACAAATAGTAGCAGGAATTCCAAACTCGGTATTCTAAATGTGTATCATATAGGGATGCTACAGTAAGCTTTTCGTTGAGATCAAGCAAAGGGTTCGTGTACAGTCACATCCAAGAGGGCTCAAATACATTACGTCTATGGGCGAAATTTTTGGTAGGTACAGTTTAACATCAATAGATTACACTAAAGAAAATAAAATGAACATATGGGTTTTATGTGCATAAAAGAACGTTTTGTGTAAAATATGTTATGAAAATCGTTCAACATCACTCGCTTTCACGGCTACTCAAAAGAGCTAGAATATAGTGGGACTATAATTGTAAATTGTTGTATGTGCATTTCAGGTTATTCTGTGTATTATTAATATAGAAGTATAATTAAATACGCAATGAAGTGTGTACATAATTATACAGAATTACCAATAATTATGCGAAAATATTCTTTTCTATTGAATGAATTTGATGGGTATCTACTATGTTTTTTCATGTCCAGTAAATCCACTCGGGACTAAAAATTAATTCCTTATATCCACACGATAAATAAAATACTTTTTAAGTTAATGTTTCAGCGCTTGTTTTTAATGTAATTTTCCTTGAATACTAAAATCAAGTTTTAAACAGTTGATCTATGCGTATGATTGTTATCAACGTAACTTGAAACAAATAATTGCAGGCATTCAAATGTTGCATTCTGAATTTCATATGAAGTTGCTACTTGAAAAGTTTTATCAAGATTGCTAAATTTCAAGGAGTGGTGAGAGTAAAAGTTATCTGAATAATTTGGGATAAACTTATAAATTTAGACTTGAATTGTATGTTGTTGTTGTTGTTTTTGTTCTTGTTGCTAGTCCCCATCTGTCAGCAAAGCTAAACAATGTTTACGACTCCAGCAACTCTGATCATATCACGAACATAGAGCGGATCTTCATAGAGATCCCCTCTAGATAGGATATGGTCAGGCGTAGCCTGACAAGTAGCACACTAGAGCAAGTAAGGAAAACTTTTACATTATCCATGTAAGTCATAGACCTCAGATGATCACTGCGAAAACGAGAAATGACTGTCTGCTCTCGTCTGCTGCACTGGAGGGACAAGGAACCACCAGGACGATTACCCTGATACCAGTGATGAGTAGGAAGGACAGTGGGACCACGTAGATTGATAATGCGGGAATACAATTCTGAAAATGTCAGATATGCCTGAGAAATCAAGGGAAAAATTGCGCCACTTATAGCAAGAGAGTCTGCAGTCTCATTACCTGCAGTGTCTACATGAGAAGGTATCCACTGCAAGTGAATCTCACGAGAGATGGAAAGACTTTTCAGCTTGTTCAAAATAGCCACTCCGACATTGTCTCCCACGTTATGCCAGTTTGAAAGATGTTGGATGGCACTCTATGTAAATGTAGGTACTGCATTCAAACGAGAGTTTGAGAAACGCACTAGCCCCCTCACACAGAATTATTTGTCAAATAAAACTTTTCCTAAATTTAAATTGAATTCCTTTGAATTTAGGTTCATGTACGGTACTTGTTGTTTTACCCCTCAATCTGCAGTCTGTCTTTATAGAGTTGAAATGCAGGGTAAAAGGGAGTCGTGTAAGTGCAACATCCCCCTCCCCCCCCCCCCCGAACTAACAGCAAAGTGCTTTCTGCGATTCTTTAAAATTAAAACTATTATTTTTGGAGTAATAGTTTTAATTCACGTATTGTTTAACTTCTGTATTGCTCTGAGTATTACTTATTCGTAAAACTGTGTGTTAAAATACTCCATTTACATGGAACGACTAAAGAAAAAGGAAAATATATCACGCAACTTTCTCGTTCATATTGATAATAAATGACTTCCTTAGATTATTTGGTTTACGTGACATTACTAATTCCACAAGTGTTTAGAAATGATAAATTGACACTTTTTTCACCAGCTTTACTTATTATCATAGAGATTTTGAATTGGGTTTTGTTTCAATACAAGATATTTTAATTAAATCCATTTTCCAGAATCAAAATGTTCAATTTCTTTATTTCTTTAAATTAGTCGTGCTAAATTTCTTTTTTCCTTTTTTCTTTCTTTTCTTTTTTTTTTTCGAAGTAAAGTAAGTATTGTGTTTGTGATATTAAATTAGGAATATACGTTGTATCTCACAGAATTGAAAGTAGGTTAGCTGTAGCACGTTCAAATTTTTCGTTTGGGGTTACATTTGAACCATACCATTAGGGCTAACATCCACACTGTAAAGAGAAGGGGGAAAAAACCTGGCGTTTTGCGACCACCACAAGACATTCTTGTATATTTTCCTATACAAATTCACTCAGTACAAATAATTTATTAAAACTATTATGTATTAAAATTATCTACCATGATAAATGAAGACGGTTTTATTATTAGCGAAAACTAACACTAAATATCCAAAGAAGGACAGTTTTATTCTCTATAAATAGCATCTTAAAAAAGAGTTTTCATAATGATTATCTCATGTATCTTATTTCGCACAGTTATATGCCATAAAAGTTGAGATATAGCCTTCCCCGTTCTCGGGAAAAATTGCAGTATAGCAGCGCCACCTATTGGATGATATGCATGCCAATTGAATCAGCATAATGGCCTTCTCTCGTATCCCGTTTTGTTTGATTATACGCAATAGAACCTGAGACATAGCCTTCCCTTAAATTGCGAAAATCACTGTACAGCAGCGCCACCTGATAAACAATTGGCACAAAAAGTTGATATGCACTAACTTACTTCAAGGTGCATCTACTTGTAAATTTATATGCAATTCTGTGCCATAGTTCCTGAGGTATAGCCTTCCCTGAAAATGCAGAAATCGCTGTATAGCAATGCCACCTGTTGAGCAATTAGCACGAAAAGTTGATAGACACTAACTTATGACAGGGTGTATCTACATATAAATTTATATGCAATCTTATGCAGTAGTTCCTAAGATACAGTCGCCACAAAACTTTTGTCACATACACATACACAAACACATAGATAGACAGACAGACATTTTTTTTAAATGTTCAAATCGTGTTCTGGACCTCTCAAAATGTGTAAATCCATCGATATCCGAAAGTCGAAACTTTTTACGGATCCAATACTTTCTTCTATTAAATATAGAAGAAAGTGAAAAAACAGACAGATGAAAATGCAACGAAAAATACCGTAAATGGGTTTCTCAATTCTCATACGCCAAAATTTTCAGAAAAGGTATGTAATTTGTGTTGCCATATTTTGACCATTGGATAATCATAAATTACAATTTATTCCTTAGTCTTTATAGTTTCAGTACGTAATTTAAAAACTTATTAGGGCTTTCGAAGAAAAAGAAAATTAAAATGTCTAATTTAAAATTTATTTTGGAAATATAATAAATGTTTTTCTATAACACTGACATGAAGCATTCAAATTACCGGCATTTTAAATGTATATTTAAAACAAAGTAATACAAAGCTCTATTTTTCTTTTTTTTTCAAGAAGCATATAAAATATAAAGGTTAAAAAAAAATTGCAGCTATCTAATGCATGGATTCACTAAAATCTATAAGTATACTGCCTTTTGTATTGTATTCATTAAAAAATAATGTTTTAAAGATTTTAAAAAGTACCAGTAATATTTTAGTAACGTGGTTTAAACGCCAAGTTTCATAAACCTAAACAGACGAACCACATATTCATTTTTCAGCAGACAGTTACACAAAAAACTTTACACATTTGGTATAAAAATTTAACTATTTTTCTAAACACATTAACTTATGTGTCAAAATTAAATTCTAAAGTACACTACCTTTCCGTTAATGCCCAGACACTTTCGATATTTCAGATGTTTTATGAAATATCTAAAAAAATACTAAACGAATAACACATAAGGTATTAAACTGAGAGCAGAGCTATTTTTGCTTTAGCAAAATTTCATTTGTATAATTTAACAGCTAAATGTATTGAACTTCCTATATAAAAACCCCAAACAAATATCTTATAAATTCAAAAAGTTGTACGCGATAGAGTGAACTAAATTTCAATTTTCTTAAAAATAAGGAAAATGATAAGGGGGTTTTATCAATATTTATTTAGAATCAACAATTAACTACTACCCCCGTGGCAGAAACACGGCGACAATGTCGCAGAAACAGAAATGCTCTTGCAGAAAGATTACTAAAGTCAAATAAATTTTGACATTGTGTTAAAAAAAAAAAAAAAAAGAGAGAGAGAGGGAGAGGGAGAGAGAGAAAGAAAGAAAGAAATTCAAAGAATGGTTTATAAACTGTTCTGCAGAACAAATTTTCGTTTCTGCAGATACGACCGCGTCAATCCTGAATAAGGAGAGAAGATAAAGCGGATGTAACTCACTTGGGTAGTTTTGATACGGCATGCATTAGCGATTCGTGATGCGGTGATATGATTCGGTGTATCGACTCTTTTCACTGGTAACCTCTTCACATCGGAACTTCATTTTCGTGTCTCGAAACTTTGTTTTCACGCCGCGCCTGCCGCTCGGGTCGTGTGTATTTATTGTATTGCAAAAAAGATGTTTTTTCAAAAGAATATGGCTTTGCGACCATTTTCCGAATTTCATATTTCATGCATTTTCAGATTCATGCATAACAAAATAGCTGCATCCAGTGATTTTTTTTTTTTTTTTTTAATAAGCGCGTGATTGCTGCTGTACCGATTTTCATACATTTTCTGATTTACGCACGACAAATTAGTTTTATCTAGTGATTTTTTTTTTCTTTAATGTATGCGAAACGAGCATACGTGCGTAGTAGTAAATACACGTAAATTTTTAAAAGCTGCATTAATTTTAATGTTTGGTTCAAACTATGCAATGCATTTCACAAATATATACAGAAATAAGACTATGGGGAAATTTGTAAGGTCTGTAGTTATACGTAAAATAAAAAATGAAGCTGAATGCTTACTTTGCTTCAAAAATAGAAAATTAAGAAATTAATCTTAAAAATACTTTGATTTTTAGCATTTTATATGTAGTAAAAGTTAATATTAATGGGTATCTTAAGTTATAAAACTGGTAACTTTTCTAATTTTTTCTTTACTAATCATTAATTATTTTAATTGTGATTAAAATTCTTAGCTTTAAATTTTGTTGTTTAAGCATATGAAGTCGTTAAAAAAGTTATTAATTTATTTTAGAAATATACTCTTATCATTAGTTTCTACAGCTTGTTCATTTCATTTTTTAAACATTTGAATTTAAAAAAAAAAATTATTATTTTTATTGAAATATTGCAAATTAAATAGTTATTTTAAATAAAAATCAAACCAAAGGTTTTGTTGATTTTTTTTTTTTTTTTTTTTTTTTTTTTTTTTGTAAGCAAAAGGAATTTTATCTAATAGTAGTTGTTTTGAATAAATACTAATTAAACAGCAAATGCTTTTATTTATTTATTTTTATTTACTAGATATCAATATCAAACATTATTTTTAATTGGTTTCTATTATTTCATTCATCTGTAATCATTATTTTCTATTTTAGATTTTATCCATGAAATTTGTTACATTTCCCATTTCCACATTTCCTTAAAAATTAAATATTTCACTTGCCTCAATCTTTATAAAAATATTTTGACTATGCTTTGTCTATAATTGTGTTACTTAGATCTTGTATTCTGTTTTACCTTATGTATTTAAATGATGGTATAATTATACATTCTGAATTCTTTAATGTCAAATCATATTTTTTAGATTTCAAATACACATCTTTATGCTTTTTGTATAGGATAATATAAAAAATGAATCTTGTGCATTAGAATGTTATCTTGCATCTGCATCTTTCTAATAATCTCAAAAACTATAAATGTTGTAAATTATTTATATTTCATTATAATATTCAGTATTCTATATTAATTTTTACTTTTAATTTTGAGTTTTGTATTAGATTTTATGTTGTTTGGTTTGCACCTTATGAAATAAGTGCATTTGTGTATTTAAATATATATATTTAATATAAAAAATTTAATGAAATTTTAAAAGTATTTGTAACATTTGTTTAATTTAGACATTCCGTGATAAAAATGCCATAAAAAATTTTGTAATAATTTTTTATGTGTTACTGCATTTTATGGTTTGAATCCAATGAATATTTTATAAACAATATTGTATATTAATGTGAATAAAAAATCTGAAGCAATTAAGATCAATAGATTTATTTTCACCTTTCTTAAGAAAAAAAAAAAAAAAAAAAGAGTATTTTCTTGCAATAGTGCAGATATATGCATTTGTGCCTAGTTAAAATATAAATACATTGGTTATACTGAATATTATTTACTATTTAAAAATAATGTATTTTGAATTCGTAAATGTTAACTTCACAAACTATTCCTGCAGAAAGATTTTCGTGTTGATGTAGCTTGTCGCAGAAAGCACAATAAATTTCTGCCATAGGGACTACTACATAGTTCCTCTCAAGCAAAAAAAAAAAAAGCTAAATTAAAGTGTTTTTTTTTCACATTTTTATTTTGATTCAATCAATAGGAATTCAGTGTTCGTTGATTATAAATAAATAAATAAATATATACTGATAAACCCTCTTATCATTTTCCTTATTTTTTAGAACTGAAATTTAATTCCTTCTATCAAGTACAACTTTTTTAATTTACACGATATTTGTTTAGTATTTCCCTATAAGTAGCTCAATACATTTGGCTATTAAATTATGCAAAGGAAATTTCGCTATACCTTGCGCAAGCGCAATTACAAATTATTTAGTAAAAATGCTCATATTTGATTAGATATTTAATATTTCTGCATTCAGATTGCAGTATGCTATGCCTTATGTTGTATGTCAACGTTCTTGAAAATGGCTTTGCAGTGGGTTTAATACTTTGCATGTTATAGCTAAAAGAAATACTTTTTTTTTTTTCAGTTTTTTAAGAAACCGTTGTATATCCATGACTAATTGTGAAAGTCTCATGAAAATTTGTACAAGTAATAAGAAGGAGTCTCATAATCACATGCTGCAGCCAGATCGCATTCCACGTATTACTTTTTACAGGGTGATCCTAAACATTTTTATTTTCATTTAAATTTTTACTGATCTCCATTTTGCTTTCGGGACAAAATGTTCCCTGAAATATAAAAAGTGTAAAATGTTCTTTACACTCACGAAGTTTCAAGATGATTTGTTAAGTACTTTTTGAGATATTTTAAAAAGTCTAAAATTGAAAGTGTCCCAGTCATTTATGAAAAGGTTAGTGTATTAGAAAATTTCTGTTTGTCACAATTTAGTGTGTGCATATATTTAGTGTGTAAGACATGCATATCGTGCATGTCTTACACACAATTGTGCATGTTTATAGATCATGCACATCGTGCATGTCTTTTTAAATTGCAGTTCTCAATTTGGTCTATATGTTCCATTACATGACCTCCTATTTTAAAGTTTCGACAATAGGAATCTGAATATGGTATTAAAGTTCGTTGAAAACACTGTATATTATAAACAAAAAATATAACTTTTTAATTTGACGTGTTATTTTTACATAACTATATAAGAAAATTGTCCAGTATCTACATTTGTACATCTACCACATTTACAGGTTTTTCACTAATTTAATGATACAGAGCGATCATAAAATTCATTATTTATTTATTCATTTATTTATTTTATTTTATTTTATTCATTTATTTTATTTTATTTTATTTATTTTAATTTATTTTATTTAATTTAATTTAATTTAATTTAATTTAATTAATTAATTAATTAATTAATTTTTTTTTTGTCGGTTCCATAGTTATTGTCGTAACCAAATTCTCACTGAAAAACATGAGCACCGAGAAAAAATTCTGTGACTGACATCTAGAAACTAAGTTGCGTCCCTACTCTAGTAAATATAATTCTATGTCATCCTTATTTATTCTAGTTCCCTTTGCTAGCGAGTTTTAAAAACTCCTATTAGAATTCTGGAGCATTTTCCTATATTACCATGCTCAATCATATTTAAAAATATCTAATATCTAAATACCATAACAAGAGGCGAATTTTAATAACTATAATCTTGGTTTATGACCCAATTCTCGGAAATCTAGCGAAACTTTCTCGCAATAGAAAGTATTCGTAATCTCCATAATATTCATAATACTGTTTCACCATCTAGAAAAGTATAGACTAGAAATTCTCGATCATTTCGTCTGTCCAAGTTATTTGTTTACCTTATACACATAGCTCGTAAATCTAGATATCTAGTTTTAAGGTTTCAGGAAATGACTACTTATTCGTTCTAGAAGGAGGCGATATATATATATATATATATACATATCTTTTTCTCGGCGAAGACAATCCAGTTTTTTATACCTCTGAAATTTAACATAATTGTATCAAGGAAAAATTTGCAAATTGAAAAAAACTTTCTCTGGTTTAAACATCTGAACAGGAGTGTAAAATTTATCTAACAAAAATGTTTATATAGGGGAAGCCGGGGTAATAAGAGACAAAAGGGGTAATAAGAGGCAAAAAGTATTAATAAAATCTATACTATTAATCTAAATAACTTGAAATAAATGTCTCGTATTAATTTCATTAAATGGACTCCTCTTGATTTTTTAGGTGATTTTTGAACTTAATTTTTTTGTTAAATTGTTTTTTTAAATTTTCATTAAGTCCTTGTCTCTAATAACCCCACGCGGGGTAATAAGAGACCAGGCTTGTAACTGTCCATATATAGCACTGTAAAATCATGTGAGATAATTAAAGATATCTGGAAACAATTCTGAATCAGCCAATGGTTTTAAATTTTTATTATTTACATCCATTCAAAAAATATGTTTGCTGGAAAATTAACTGTCATTAAATGTGTTTGTGAAATTCATTTCTTTTAGTATTAGGTCCTAAATAATATAATATTGTACTTAATGATAGTTCTACATAATCAACATAACCTAGGGATTAACCAAAAACATCAGTATAATTTCTAAAATGGGCATAAAATATTTTACCCATTTTCTAAAGTGTAGTCGAAAATAGGCAAAAGAGACGTATCTTTGAAGTGTATACAAGCGAACAAAATGTTATAAAATATTTTTCTAGTAATTATAAATGAACTTATTTATTATGTAATGAAGTATTAATGACTAAATACTAACTTGTGCACATTCTAAACATAAATTTACATAATCATATCAACTAAATATGGTCTAGCCTAATGAGTGAAACTGCTTTTTGATTTAAAGTGAAAAAAAAAATGTTCTCTTTTTAAACTTAGACTGGGCCTAACACTAGGTAAACTCTTCGTAAACTAGTCAGGCAGAATTAACAGAAACTACAATTGGGGGGGACACAGAAATTAACAGTGGGAGTAATAAGAGACTCGTGTCTCTTATTACCCCCACAAAAAATAAAAATGGGGTAATAAGAAACATGCCTAGAACATGTAAATAAAGAATGTTTTCAAGTTTTTAAAAAATTGTACATCAAAAGTCATAGTCTTGGTCAAAAGGTTACACATTAATAAATCCCAAACATCTTACTTACAAAAAAAAATAAAGAAAAATTTAGAAAAAGTCACGAACTTTCAGGGTAAGTTCAAAGTGAAGGTTTTTTTTCGTCGTATAAAAATAATTCAAAATATGCTATAAACTTTTCAATAAGTGTATTGTAATAAAGAATTCACATGATACTTAATATTACATATTTTTAATGCTGTCTAAGTATATTTTTTGGTCGGTTTTTTGACTGCGTCTCTTATAACCCCTGTCTCTTATTACCCCGGCTTCCCCTATATAATTTATTGTTTTCTTCCGATATAACTGTCTACAGAGAAAAATTGTTCAAAAGGTTGTTGTTGTTGTTGTTTTATGCCACTCGGAAATTCCGACCCCCGGTAGTGGAACTATCCGGATGTTCAAAAGGTAAACAGAAAATATGAAGTTTAAAATAAATATTGACAACTTTTGCTGACATTTTATTTTTTATGCAAACATTGTGATGAGTGCTATATAAAAAATTAAAAAATTACCTGTAAATGTCAATATTCTCTAAGACGCAATCGATATTCGCAAACTTAGCAATATTTTCAATTTTCGCGTTGTCCTATATTCATATTGTCTTATATTCATGTCCAAGATTTACATTTTCTAGAGAAAATTACTTTTCATGACTAAATTAAGTCCATGTTGAAAACTACTGTACCACTGTATATAATATGAGAATGCGTAAAGCAATAAAAAAACTTTCTTTAAATACCAATATCCTTTAAGGTCGTTTCCGTTGTTTCCTATAAAGCTACTTTTCATGAATGTATTAAGACAATACTAAATGTAATATAAAAACATAAAATAAAAAAGGGAAAGAAATAAAAATTACCTACTAGAATCAATGGTTTTCAAAACACTTTCTTTACATTAAAAAAAAAAAAAATTCCGAGGTTAAATAATATTTGTACTGAAACTACTTTACAATGCAGTTCATATATTTTAACTAATTCTTATGATGCCAAAGTTATTCTTACATTTCAGTACAAACTTTTAGCTATTTAATGTGTCATTTTAGCTACACATTAAGTTTTATTTACTTATTCATTTGTTATTGGGACAAATTTCAATCAAATATTTTGCATCAGCATAATCTATAATAATGAAGTCCTTGTCCTTGTTATTTGTTATAAGGCATGTGTAACGCAAATTCCATGAACAAAAAAAAAAAGTCATGAAGCTTTGTAAAATAAAATAGAGTTTTAGATTTTGTTTTCATTCTTATTCAGCAGTTTCTTTCTGATAATAGTTTAGAGGTCATATTCAAATTTCGCAACAAAATTACATAAAATCTGTACTGTGGAATTCATGCGATGTCGTTTCACTTTCATTTTAACACCATAGCATCGTTTTCACACATTCTGTAGTGAAGGACTAAAAACATCAAGGTTTTAAAACATGAATGCAAAACATTCCATATGACTTTATAAATAACTAATGATTTTTTTTTTAATTAATTATTCCTAAAAAAAAAAAAAACTTTTTGTATAGTATTGTGCCCATTTTAAAAATCACTTATCACACTTATTAAGCATTTTATAAAAACATTTCCATTAATTTAAGTAATTAACTTTAATGCTAAACTATACATTATCATATCATTATTTTAAAACCTTTGAATGCGAAACAACAAAGAATATCACTTAATTTATTTTGCTTTCTGTAACAAAATAACCTTGTTTTATAAAAATATAACTTATCTCATCTAAACAATAACTATTTTATTCTAAGCTTAAAGTTATAACTTTAAGCATCTTAAACATAATTTTTTACTTTATAGAATTTGGAGTGTGGCAAACAGGCAGTTCGCGCCCAGTAAAAATCCTGATTATGGCAAACAAACTTTTTTTCCATATTCATATTTCATATGCATATGTATACTTCAAATGTATATGTCCTCTTAATCATGATTTCATTTCCCACAAACACTGGAAAATATAGAACAACGTGTGTAAATAAATATTGTCTCTTAGTGATGATATCATTTTCCACAGATTTTCTAAAATCTCAAAATTAGATATGACGTTAATTTCACAAAATATTTTTCCCGTTTATTTTTATATGCAAATATATATTGTCTCTTAACTATGACGTCATTTTCCTCAAATTTTGAAAAACATAAAATATAACTCGGACACAAAATTGAAAATCGGACTTTGTACGTAATCAGATCTTGTAAAGATACACCCGTGTACAAATTTTTGTGTATTTAGATGTAACCTTTCTATAAGAAAACGTGATGTCAAACACACTGATACTCTCAAGCAGTTTTATTTACCCTATTTTATGTCCCACCTCTGGTTCGAAAGGCTGAATTTTTTCAAGCAATGAAGTTCCTCTTTTTTAACAATAACGATATCCAGTATTCATACCGGAATAAACTTATTATTTAAGTACATTTATATTAACACATTGCATATGGATGTTGACGTGTTTTCAAGGTAAGACTCCGCTCATTTTAAATTACAAAAATTTCTGTCCCGATATGTATATTATAATTAAGATATAATTTGAATAATATGTTCATTATTTAATTTTTAATCGAATTTTATGTAACTTAAAGATTTTTTTTTTTAACTGATAAGCAATCCAATTCTCCTCAAAAGTACGTTTTGGAAGAAATGAAAATTTGAAACATTAATACATATAGAAAGATTATTTAAACACTATAAGAAAATAAATTGAAATATTATGGATAATGTAAGGGGCCATATACCTCTGAACGTTGAAAATATCAGTAAACAATTATCATGCTTCTTTTTACAATAACTTGAAAAGTAATTGCTTTTCAATTTGATAATTTTTAAAAGGTGTTAAGGAAGAATTTTTCTAATACAGCGATAAAAAATTTTGTAATTTTTTTTTTCTTTAAAATGACAGAGCTAATTTTTTGTCGATATAATCCTTGCGTGCAGGATTACAAGCAGTTGATACACCATATGCACCTAAAAAAAAAACAAGAAAGAAAAATCATGTGGTAAGCATTGATTATTAACACTTTCCAACTGTACGTACTTCTTCTATCTCATAAATTTCAATGTTCTTTCAACGTTCAGACAACGGACAGACAGAAGGTCTAAAAAGGGTATAGATAGAGGAATTGCAATCATAATCACTTTTAAACAGCGTCGGAAAGTTTTAAAAATGCATAAAGTAAAAGAAAATGCAGCCCATAAATTCTAACTGCAGCCCTTAATCTAACTAAATATTTTAGTGTCGCCCTGTAAATCTAAAGGTTAACCATATCATATTCTATACAAAACATTATTTTAGAATATTAACAATGAATGTCTTTTTTTTTAAATGATTTTTGCGGTGGAAAGTTATTTAAATGTGATTTATAAAAAATGTCTGTCCTAATACACAATTCATTGGCGTCTTTTTGGGTGTCCCTGTGCACAAACCAGTTGTACAGGACCTATTAATAACTTTTAAATGGGGAACAATCCATAAATAACATACATCAGTTTTGTTTTGTTTTTAAATTCTGAAAATATTTATGGACGCTGGAGGCGGGTAGACGGACAGATACACTCATGGACAGCCGGACAGACAGATACACAAATTTAAATACTATTCACACTTAAAAATTGTTAGAAAGTGTTAAAAATACTTAATGTAAAACAAATATGCAATATTTCCATTAATATATGATTAAATATGCAATATTTCCTTAATGCAACTGAATATTTTTGTATGGTCCTGTAAATCTTAATGCTAATCATAATATATTTTATAGAAAGCATTCTTTTGTGCATTTGAATAATATATTTCAATTTCAATTGTACAAAGTAAAGTTATTAATATTAGATTTATAGCAATACCTCTCATGGAACGCAATGCTTTGAAATACTTTCGGGTGCCGTGTACAAAAATCAGTGGTGGTATTTTCTCCATTTTCAGTAAAAACATTCGATAGTGAACTTGAATAACATATTTCAATTTCATTAAGATTTGTGTAAAGTAAAGGTATTAAATATATGTTTATATAAACACATCTCATATAGAACACAATTCTTTGGAATACTTTCGGGTGTCCCTGTACACAAACCGTTGGTAGTATTTTCTCCATTGTCTATAGAAAAAATTCGATAATGCACTTGAATAACATATTTCTTTTTCATTAACATTTGTGTAAAGTAAAGGTATTAAATATAGGTTTACAGAAATACCTCTCATAGAACACAATGCTTTGGAATACTTTCGGGTGTCCCTATACATAAACCAGTAGAAGTAATCATTCCATTTTCAATAGGGAACATCCACTTGAATAACATATATTAGTTTCAAGAAATTTCATAAATATTTACGGGGGTTAGAACGCGGACGGACAGACAAATCGAAGTCATTAACACTTTTCAACCTTCTTGGAAATTGTTAATTAAAAATTGTGCACATGGAAAAATACTAAAAAAATAAATGACGAAAAATAATTTTGATAGAAAGTTCCATTTTTTTTTTTTTTTTTTTTTTTTTTTTTAATTATTATAATTATTATTAAAAAAATTATCACTATTTTTATCGTAATTATAATTACGGAACTTGTAATGTTAAAAAGCTTTATTGGTCACATAGAATCTTTTAAATTCACAGTAAATTCTGGTTAAGCATCACGGAGATATTGTGTGCACAAGGTTATACATCACCGAAAAACACACTCTGACATTTATATAGTACATATATAGAAAAAAAAGTTTTTTTAATTAAAAATGTAGAATTAGTTTAGTGTTTATAATAGAGAGATAAATACTTTCTTAACACATGTTAAAATTTACAAGCTTTAAAAGTAATTATTTTTTGAATTATTGTAAATAAAGGTTATTTTTTCTGATATTTTTTTCCTTTCAAAAATTTCTGACTTCTTAAAGTTAGAGAAAGATATAAATGCCTCAAACTAGATTAAAGTCTGATTTTTGTCCTTGTATTCACTTTTTTTTTTCCTTTCATAACAAACATTTTGAGAAAAATAAAAATTATAAATGCTAAACTATGATTATCTTAAGAATAACGTAAATGTCAATTAATAATTTTATAACAAACATTTCATCAAAGGTGCATATTCGTATGTACATTGAAAAAAATAATATATATTCGCATACCAAAAAAAGATAAAATAGAAAATTAAGAAGAAAGACAAAAGATAACTAGTATATGAAGTGGTCACGACAAGACTTTCTTCTGTATAAATTTACAAAAATTCATGCAGTACAAATTATTTATTAAATTATGATTTTAAAAAATTATTTTACTTGATAAATGCAGACAGATTTATCTGCTTCTAATGACAGAAATTAGAAGACAAATTTCTGTCAGATTTATCTGACAGGAACACTAAATGCCGAAAGAAAGTTAATTTCGTGCCAACATCAGAATATATATATATGAATATAAATAATAGATATCGTAATAAGATTAAATCATAAAATTCAGCTATTAATAGAACTAAGACAATAACAGCACACTAAAATATAGAACTGAATTTAACACAGAGGAAAGAATTACACAAAAAGTTGCAATGTAGATTAAGAACCAATGAGTGAGGATAGTAACTTAAAATACTTACGCCTACCAGAATGATAATAAAAATTACTATTAAGCTTATGAGAGTGAAAACGATTAATAAATAATAAATCACAGAAATATTTGGATGTAAATGCTTAAACGTAGAAACATACTTATCAAGGGGTGCATGCTTCATAAAGCTTAAAGAGCCGCAACGATTTCGTACAACGATATTGCTAATCATAGCAATTAATATCGTTTCACACCCCGATCGATGCAGCAAAACCAAAAAGAATTTGAAATAATTGAAATATTAAATTAAAACAAAGATTAAAAAAAGATTAAATTTAATCTTAATGGAAACCAAAGTGAACACATGAATGAAGCAAAGCAACCACATGTATAACAATTAACTCTAACAGGAGAAAAGGATGATGCCAAAACTTAAATTGAAGTAAAATAAAATCTCGACAGATATCGATTAATCGAAGAAACTTCAGAGCATTTTCATTAAAGATAAATTACACAGAGTTAAAATTAAATGATAATGTTAAAATAGATTTTATATCTAATTAATTTTAAAACTAGTAGAGTTGAATTAAATCGTACCATATTCATTAATAATATATCATTAAAGTTAAAGACAGAAGAATAAAATCATAAGACAGAGTGCAAGCGCCATCTATCGGTGAGCTATAATAACATTAAGTCAGTAAAATTATTTCAGGAGAAGAATCCAATGCAATAAGGGAAATTAAGATGTAGTGACTGAAAGATTAAGGTAATTAGAAGTATTGACTGCAAGATTAAGATAATTTTTAGCGCCATTTAAGTAATTAGAAGAATTGAACTTTTGTGATTAACCCAAAACTAAATAATCTTGAAATCATAGTATTAAATGTTAAGTTTTAATCAGACACAATTACAAGCAATAATGCCAAAGAGTACACATATAAGGATAAGCATTATAGGGCAGTCATTAATAATTAAAATTATAATTTAAAAGATTTTTTTTTTTCCAAATAATATAAGATCTTATTTTTGTTATGCATATAGATTGATTGTTCAAACTTAACAATGGAAGCCTCAAGTAGCCAGATGTACAAAATTAAATTTAAGGATAAAAGATTTCAAAATACATAGTATCAACCAGAAATATAAGCATGTAACTATGAGTAATCCCCCCCACACTTTTTTTTTTTAATTAATTTTATTCAGCAACAAACCCACCCAACCAACCAGCCAAACAACACCACCCTACCTCCTTAATCAAACATCTGCCCACCCATCCACCAGTTTTTTTTTTTTTTTTTTTTTTTTAATTAAACCTTAGTAGTTTTTTTTTTTTTTTTTTTTTGTGTTAGACAAAGACCCTTTATGATAAACAAGTGAATAAATAAATTTTTTAGGATAACCCATTTTTGTAGCAACATTAATTATGTGAGAGATATTTTTGTTTTTAAACCTAACAGAACAAAGATTATGTATACGAAAGAGGTGATTGAGTAGGATATTTCTGTAAACAGAGATATGAAGACAAGAAGTAAAGTGAGTAAATAAATTTACTTTGAAACTGAAATCTTGTCTTTTGTCATACAGATCAGTATAAATTTGACTACCATCAAGTTTGATTTTTAAATCCAAGAAATTTATACAGTTATTGTTGAGAAGATTATGAGTTAAGGTAAGGTGAGAAGGATATTCAAATTTAAATAAATTAGGGGAAAAATTATTGACATAAAAATTATAATGTCATCAATGTATCGGTAAAAATAGACATTTTTAATACATAATCCCTGTTCATAATGGTAAAGGTATAAGTCAGCTAACATACTCGAGCTGCATCCTCCTTGTGGAATACCGACCTTTTGAATATAGATCTTATTACAGTGTAGAATGTAATTGTTATGAATAATAAAATTTAAAAGTGTCTTAAATGATGCTGCCGAAAAGCATTTTGGTAAAGAGATTTGACTTTTAAATTTTTCAAAAAGGTTAAAGATGATATGATGAAGATCCGTTAAATTAATATTATTAAACAGGTCAGCAATATCATAAGTCATGATATCAGTCACATTATTCATAGATAAGACATTGGCTTTAAGTTGATAACTATTTTTAAGGCAAAAGAAGTTTTTTGATCTACTGATTAAGTCATAGATTTGTTTGAGAATATCAAGGAGAATTTTGTTAGCGTTATTGTTGTAAGTATTACACCCTACAGTGACAGTTCTAAATTTAATAGGATTTTTGTGAAATTTAGGGATAAGTACAATATAAGGATATTTAAAATTATTATATGGTAGCTTTAGCAATTTATAAAAGCAGTGAATTTTGCGGTTATTGATTTTAAGATCATGATTTGTAAGATGAAAGTTAGTACTATTAGATATAGATGAACTGATTAAAGAAAGATAATAATGTTTACATATTATAGCATAATTATTAGGAGATTTATCTACATAAGTAATAACAAAGTTTTGTTGCAATTCTTTGATAGATTTAAAGAGATTTGATTTATTGTAATGTGTGAGATTTGATTTTTGTTGAATTAATTCATCTTTAAGTTTTGAAATCACTAAAAATTTCCATTGATTGAAATATTCAATAGGTTTATTATAAGAGATGGAGAGTTTATAAATAAACAAATCAATATCATATGAAAACTGTTGTATAATCTGTGAAATATTAGTTTTTGAAGGGAGTCGATATTTAGTACCATATTCCATAAATTTCTTTAAATTAGAGTCATTAATAATATTAAGATCACCAGTGATAATATGTGCATGATCTCTGTCAACATATTTTACATAAGAGGGATGAGCACAACTACAAGTCACATGAGAAGATAAATTAGACTTAGAGACTGAATTATAGTTAAAAAGCAGACGACCAAGCGTAATAGGATATTTAAAGGTACGAGAAATATGAATGTC
The DNA here is from genome assembly GCA_963930645.1 of Salticus scenicus. Classification (NCBI taxonomy): domain Eukaryota; kingdom Metazoa; phylum Arthropoda; class Arachnida; order Araneae; family Salticidae; genus Salticus; species Salticus scenicus. Next base: position 253,492,156 of record OZ005654.1, read on the forward strand.
TTTAATTGGAAACATGCATGTTTTATCATTAAGAATGGATGATATATTAATGCTATTAAATATTTGATTAGAATAATTTAGAATAAGCTGTGAATTAGATTGGATTTTGTGAGGTTTTTTAGAGATATTTAAATTGAAGAGTTTTATTCTGTATAATATTAAATCATAGAAAATATCAGAAAAATGTTGATTATAGGATAGGTTTTTAAATACACTTAAGTAAGTGGACAAATACTTTTTTTTGATAGCAAATATAAACTTTCTAATATAAATCCAATCATAATGGTTAAGATAAATTGACTGTAAGGCTAGAATATTCTTAATAATGAGATTTTTTGATATTAAACCATTAGCAGATTTATTTGATTGTTTACCTCTTTTTGAACGAGAAGTTTTCTGGTTGACACTATGATTAAGAACAGAGTATACAGGGGAGTAATCATGAAGGGGATTAATGTTAGTATAAACCTTAACAACCCTATTGAAATATTCATGATTCAGACCATATGGATAAATTGTATTAAAGTATTTCATGTAGTGAGATTCATAGAAAAGGCGCTCACTTTTATTTTTTTGAATCCGAAGAATTTCAATAGTACATGAGCAGAAATTATGTAAATTAAAATGTCTTAGCTCAATAGTTGATTTATTGTTAAGGACAGGTGATGATAACTTTTTGGAGTCTGAGCGATGTTGATTAATTCTAAGATGTAAAGGGGTGGAAGTTTCACCTACATACTGCATTTTACACATACCACAGCTTAATTTGTATATTACATTATAAACCTGACAGAAAGGAACCAATTTTAAATCATTATAAATTTGGGACTGTAAAGCATTAGGGCAAGTTTTGCAACGAGAAGAATCACACTTTCTGAATTTAAGATTGGAAGGAGGAGAGTATAGGTAGCTTGATATCGATCCAGGAATATCCCTATCAATATTCCTGTACCGGGCACAATACTGAGGATGACCAAAGCATTTCTTGCCAGGCACTACTAATTTACTGAGAACATTCATAATAAAGGAGTGGTTTTATAGATAATAAGAAAATCAATTGTAATTTGCAAGTATACATTAAAACTATCATTTAGAATATCAATAAATAAAAATTTTAATTTGCAAGAATACATTATAAATATCATTTAGAATATCAATAAATAAAAAAAAAAAAAAAAATTTCTTGAATAAGTAACGAGATATCAAAATTGAAAATTTAAATTTAAAATTGATAAATATATATATATATATATATTTTAATATATATATTTATTTATTTATTTATTTATTTTTATTTTATTTTTTTTTTTAAGGGAAAAAATCGTTAACTTTGTTTTAAATTATCACAGATTTATGGTTCAACGATTCGTTTTAATGCTATTGACGAGATCTTTCGAAAGATTCCTATATTGAAATTTCACACTCTCCGGGGAGGGGGTACTTATTCCCCGGGGGGGGAAGCGATGGCCCTACATGCACAAACGTTTTTCTTAGTTTTCTACTACTATTTTCAATAATTTATATTAATTTTACAATCACGCGTTAAAAATAACTCTCATTAAATTCATTTATACGAAATTTTGTCCTTTATTGCCATGCTAAAAATTTAGAAAAAATGAGATCACAGTGTCACCTGTTGAGCGATTGATCCCCAAATCTAATCAGCTCCAGTTTATGTCAGGGTCTAACTAAATACCATGTTTCGATAAATTTAGTTCATTGGTTCGAGAGATACAGTGTCCACAAAATTTGTGATACACACACAGACAGGCATTTTCTAAAACAGTCAATCCGTGCTCAGGTCATACCAAAACATGTAAATCCATCGAAAACTGGAGTTCGAAAATTTTCACGAATCCAATACTTTCTCTGTATATATATAGAAGAAAGGAAAAATGGGTTTAATTTAACTTTTGAAAATATGTATATCTTCAATTATCATATAGTTTCAATCTTTAATACTTTTAGTCTACCGTAAAATTTTAGTAGAAGATTTTAATTTAATTAATCAGTGTAAATTACTACATAAATATATAAAAAAAATTCTACTAAAATTTTCTGGTATCAAAAAAGCGTAAAAGTTGGAAAGTATACTATCTGTGATGCATCCTTAATACAATTTCTCCTTTAGTTTTTTTTTCTAAAATTATTGAAATTTTTCATTTCTTCAAAAGTCTATTTTTGAGAAAAGTGTAATAAATAACAGTTTAAAAACTATTGCCTGTGCTGAAGTAATATATAATTCTATTATTAGAATTTTATGTCCATATGTTCAGAAAATTATAGGCAAAAGTTATACACAAACGAAGGCAGCAAATTAACAGAATATTGCTTAACATTTAGAAGTGAGTAGTGAAGATGCTAATTACACTGCTCAGCATGAAAATTGCCTCTGACACCATTTCAACATATTCTTATGTAAAATAACCTCCTGAATCCGAATAGGACGCCCATTTTGCCCCATCAACCACCGTTTTATAGGAATGTCCCCCTATTTTTATCATTTTTAGGTGATTTTATGGCTATAAATTTTATATTTAGGAGGGGGAGGATTATTTTTAACCGTTAAATATCTTCTGAGGGGCTACAGAATGGGAAAATTGTAAAACATGGGCATTTGCAACGAGGGATTTATTATTATTATTTATTTATTTTATTTTTTATTTTTATTTATTTATTTATTTATTTATTTTTGTGGGGGGAGGGGATTTTCCACTGAAATTATGCATTACATATCTTATACTGTTATTAATATTATTTTTTAAAATTTTATTTTTTTGTTTTTATGTGTTAAATTAATCATTTTTCATTCTTCAAATCGAATTCATGGTCATAAAATTATCGAACAGGGAAAGAAATTGAGAGAGAGGGTGGTGCTTCTAGAAAACGGTGGCTGACTGACCAAAATGGAAGTCATATTCGGATTCAGGAGGTAATTTTGCATAAGAATCAGTAAGAATGGTATCTTTTTTTTTTTTTTTTTTGCAGAGCAGTGTTATTTGTATTAATTGATTTAAAATGCTGTAAAATTTAACCATAAGATTATGTGAGAGCAGATTATTGGTGCAGAATACGAGCTTTTTTTTTTTTTTTTTTTTTTAAGAGAATTTATATCTGTATGCGCATGCTTGATTGTGTATTTAAATTTACAATATAATGAGAAAAAATATATGTACCCATTTCATCTAGAACGAGTAAGTAGTCATTTTCTGAATCCCTAAACTATAAATATAGATTTCCGATCTATGCTTATAAGATAAGCCAATAAACTGAATAGACGAAAGGACTGAGAATTTGTAGTCTAGTATACATTTTTAAACGAGGAAATAATATCATAAATATTATGAATCCTTTGCATGGCGAGAAATTTTCGCTTGATTTCCTAGAATTAGGTCATAAATTCGAGTTATAATTGCTGAAACTTGCCTCATTTGTTCGCATTTATTTGCAGAGATTTTTTAATAAATTTGACCTCAATAATATACGGAAACGCTCTAGAATTCTAGGGGTTTCTAGAACTTTCTTTCAAAGAGGACTAGAATTTGTAAGAATGACATGAAACAATTTTTACTAGACGCACAATTTAGTTCCTAGAACCCAGTCACAGAATTTTATTTTTCAGTGTATCTATTACTCAGAAATAATTGATATTTCACTTAGATTTTTACAATTCTTGTCTAAGCTGAAACCGATAACGATATTCTGCTGTGATTTTTCTCATCTCCAAGGACGGATAAACAATGAAGGCTATTCTAGTGGATTATCTGGTTTTCCCACGCATAAAGTGTGATAATGTTTTCTGTTTCTGCTTCAAAAAAATTGATAGTAATTTCTGTTATAAAAAAGAAAGAAAAAATGTGTAGGCGTCGGAAATTGTCCGTAAGGAAGTATCAAAACTAAAAATAATGTATTTTCTTTAAATATTTTCGAACTTTGTTCTCCCAGATAAGAACTAATGACAGAATAATCATCGAATTCCGCGATATTTGAGCTGTTTTGATTAAAATACTCTTTATCTCTTACTTTTTGAACGGTTTTGTTCATTTTTATTATTTTTTAAAGTACGTTTATAAATAAATAGACATTTTTCAACATACCTTACCGTTTATGCATCTGATTAATTTTTCTAGCAATTTGTGTTATCTTTCACACCCTGTCTTTCATAAATATATTTATATTATTACGAAATTTGCTGATTCATAGATTTTGTTGAATTTCACAATAGCCCATTCTTTATTGCAAACGCTGTGTGTAATATTCATCACTTGTTAGCAGAAACACAAAAATTTGATGCATTATAACATTATATAGGTAACAGTGGCGGATTTAAGGGGGGGGGGGGCTAGGAGGCTGAAGCCCTCCCCCCCCCCCAAAAGTACTGACATTCACAATTGAATATTACTATTGTAAACTTTTCATTGATCTGGAATAACATCCTGAAAAATCTTAGCCCCCCCCCCCCCCCAAAGTTAAGTTCTGGATCCGCCACTGATAGGTAATCATTTGATACTTATAGTTCTTCCACATGAACACAAATAAGAATACTTATATATTCCTAGATGTAATCTAAAATTGTTGAAGTGTGTTAGTGTCTGAATTCTACATTCAGATTATCTGATAGGCATGTTACAGATCATCGTCACAAGAACTATACAGATTTTCACGTGTGCAATACTTTTAGAGGTATACAAAGTAGAATTTTCATATACATTAAGAAAGAATGACATACAAATAAACTGGAAAATAGAATTAATGTTGGTTTCAATCTAAACATTTTATTATATTTTAATATTTTACATCCAGTTTCATCATGTAACCATTGTAAAAATTATTACTTTTACTTTTTTACCATATATAAATACCACACAAGGTATGTATTTTATCATTCAAAAAGAAAAAAAAAAACCTTGTATGTTGCAGTTATCACAAGACTTTCTTCTATATAATCTCATGCAAATTCACTCAGTACAAATTATTTATTAAATTATTATTTATTGAAACTGCTTTCCATGATAAATGCAAACAATTTTCGTCACAGAAATGTATAAAACTAAATACTGACAGAAAGTCAATTTTGTGCCAACATAAAAAAAGAAAAAAAAAAAAGAATGCGCTTCTAATTTTTCTATTTTTTTTTCCGTTAAAAATGGGGGGAAAAAAAATAATAATAAAAATCTATAACTTTGTTTTAAATTATCACAGATCTATGATTGAACTTTTCATCTGTGATAATTTAAAAATTCATAGATAAAACACGCGCTTTTTTTTTTTTTTTTTTTTTTTTTTTTTTGTAAAGAAATTTTTATATTTCCATTAATGTATATGCTATTCGGATACAAATGAACACAGAAAATTAAAAGAAACCTCATAATCACGTGATACCGCTACAACGAATTTCAAATATTAGTTCTTGCATGATGATTACAAAAATTATTTTTTCTTTAATCTGTTACTGCTTTCCTTTTTATCCTCGGGACAAAAACTTCGCTGAAACACATGCGTATAAAATGCTCTTTCACCTCTTAAGTTCCGACAGACTCCATCAAATTTTTCTTTATATATTTGACAAAACTTTAAAATTCGAAAGTGTCTAAGTATTTGTCCACATAATTTATTTCTCCTGAGGAAAATTGAACAGAATCAAACTAAAATAGACATTATTCCGGACAAATTTATTCTAGTAGCACTGCAGCACTTCCTTCTAGTATTTGTAGTGGAAATAGCAGGGATTGCTTTCTCATCCCGTAAATTTACTTACTCCGTGTGAGTATTTTATCCGATTTGGACGATGATTGTTCCTGTGAAATATTGCAGTAACTGTACGTCAAATTTAGTTCTGATGTTTGTGTATGTTTTAAATACGTTTTTGTACTAATTATAAGAGGGTTAATTTCTTCTTCATGTAAAAGAAAAAAACGTTTTTTAAATATAAAGTTAACTTTCCGTTACCTCTTTAAACTATTTTACTTTAAAACTTTGATTTTCTGCTACAACTATGCTATTACCTAAATTTGTTTGCTTACTCTACTTCTTTAATTTTAGACATCTATGATCTATATTTCGACAAAACATTTTGCTACTATAATCGAAGATTAAGTATCAGACTTTTCAAACTTTTATTAAACTCCATTAAGCATTATTTTTTTTTTATTGTATTATTATTATTATTATTATTATTATTATTATTATTATTTTAACCATTTTCAATCATGGATAGGTGCACGACTTATTGAAACGTTTATTTCGTAATATAAAATATTGGAGTATTTTTTATAAGTAACTGTTAAAAATTATATACGGTAAATTAACCTTTAAAATTAAAAAGTGCACCATGTATTTTAACAACCGACTCATTTTTCTTTTTCTTTCATATAAACCCAAAGTCTTGATGTGTATATAATATCTATACGCAGTATAGATTTATCATTATTATTATTATTATTATTATTTAATATTTACTAATTCTATTGATGTATTAAAAATATTTGGAGTCTGGCTTTGATATACATATATTCAGTTCTCGTATTAAATATTTGTATACTTTTCTTATTTTAAATATGTATATATAATAGATATATATCTATATATATAATAGAGTCCTGAAAAACGCATGTTTTTTCAAGTTCTAATAAAATTTACTATGAAAGTACTACGGAGAAATAAGCTGTTTTCGACTAAATAATAATTATCAAAATATATGTACCACCTTAATTGTAAAAGAAAAAAATAAAATTTAAGTAAAAAATATTTTTTTTAAGTTAAAAGCTTTTTATTATGAAGCCCTAAAAAGCATAAAATAAATTTTATTCTGGCAAAGACATGCTACACAGAAATGAAAGTTTCAACACTAAGAAAATTTTAGAGAAAAATATAGGTACTTTCCTTTTGCTAGAGATGAAAATTTTTTAATGTTCAAAATATTTCAAAAAGCTTTCGAGGCCAATATTTTTAGTTATTAGTTTTTGTATAATCATTCGTTAGGCCAGAAATTTCAAATGTCTCGAAAGCTTTTTAAAATATTTTGAACATTAAAAATTTTTCATTTCTTTCAAAAGGAAAGTACCTATATTTTTCTCTAAAATTTTCTTGGTGTTGAAACTTTCATTTCTTTGCAGCATGTCTTTGCCAGAATAAATTTTATTTTATGCTTTTTAGGGCTTCACAGTAAAAAGCTTTTAACTTTAAAAAATGATTTTTTACTTAAATTTTATTTTGTGCTTTGTAATTACAAGAAAGGAAAAAGCTTCTTAAAAAAAACTAATTAAAATTTTTTAGGATATTTTGTAGACAGCGGAAGATTTTCATCTTATCAACCGACATTATTATTATTATTATTATTATTATTATTATTATTATTATTTATCTGCAAAAAAAGTACTATATCGTCTTTCGAGGACCGAATACGGGACCATCGCGTTATCAGCATGACGCTCTAACTAAAAGTCTAAGAACTGTCAAGAAAAATCATAGAACATTCTAGAAAAATCTAACAAATACTTATACAAAAGGAATATTGCTCTCGAATGCTTTTTAAAATATTTAGAATATTTAAAATTTTTCATGTTTTGCAAAAGTGAAATATCTATATTTTTCTTTAAAATTTTCTTGTTGTTGAAACTTTTATGATTTTATAGCATGTCTCTGCAAGAATAAATTTTTATTTTAGGCTTTTTATGGCTCCACAATAATAAAAAACTTTCAGTGTTATTTTTATTTATTTATTTATTTATATTTTAATTAATTAATTAATTAATTTTTATTTTTTATTTTTACTGATTTTTTTTTATTTTGTGCGTTTAGTAACTCAAAAAAAAAAAAAAAAAAAAAAAAAAAAGCTTCTTTATAAAAACTATCAAAATTCCATAGGGTACTGTGTAGACAATGGAAGATTTTCTTTTATCAATTGACATCGTTTCTATTAATTATCTGCAAAAAAGTAACACATCGGCTTGCGAGGATCGAAACCATGAGCATCGCGTTATCGCCATGATGCTCTAACCAAATGCGCTAACGAGCGACGAAAAAGGCTGTTTAAATTTTCATTAAAGTGGAGGCGCCTTCTTTTTCAGAATGACACAAAGACACGATGATAAAAATCCAATTTCAATAAAAAGCTTCTAAAAGAATATATATATAACTTTTTATTTTATGCTTTTTAGTATCTAAAAAAAGCTTCTTAAAAAACTCTTCTAAAATTCTTAGAATACTCTGTAGACAATGAAAAATTTTCTTTTATCAATTGACACATTTTCTATTAATTACCTGCAAAATTTAACACATCGATCCTTCGGGGATGGAACTCATTACCATCGTATTAGCAACTTGACGCTCTAATCAACTGAGCCAACGAGCGACTATAAAAACTGCTGATATTTACTTTAAAGTTGAGGTGCCTTATTTATTAGCTTGACATGAAGACGCGATAACGAAACCCACTTTCAATAAAAAGCTTCTAAAAAAATTATTTATTTATTTATTCGTTTATTTATTTTTATTTAAAATTTTATTTAGTGCATTTAGTAACTAGATAAAAACCTATTTAAAAAAATCTTCAAAAATTATTAGGATACTGTGTTTACAACGAAATATTTCCTTTTATCAACTGACACCTTTTTTATTAATTATTTGAAAGATTAACATGACACTCTAACCAACTAAACCATTAACAGATAGAGATACAATGAATTGCTTACAATTTTTTTAAGTGGAATTGTCTTGTTTTTTAGCGTGACAGAAAACGCGATGACAAATTCAACTTCATATAATAATACATAATATATATATATAAAACTTCTAAAAATATTTATTTATGTATTTTGTACTTGAAACTTTTTATTTTGAGCTTTTTCAATATCTAAAATATTTTGTGTTTTCTAATATCTAAAAAAAAAGAAAAACTTCTTAAAAAAAAACTCTTCGAAAATTCTTAAGATATTGTGTAGTCAACGAAAAATTTTCTTTTATCAATTAACACCTTTTCTACTAATTATCCTCAAATATTAACACGCCGGACCTTCCGGGGAGCGAACGCTCGACCACCGCTTTATTAACGTCACGCTCTAGCCAACTGAGCAACGGAGCCACAAACGTAACGTCTTATATTTACTTTAATTTTTTACTAGCGTGACACGAAGACACGATAACAAAGTCAGTTTCATATAAAAAGCTCCTAAAATAATAAACACTTTTTTCTGATTAAAAATATATTCATGATTAAAATCACCAGATGGAGTATTGAGTATACTACATTCAGTTTGCCGTCTCAAATTTTCATCTTTTAATTCACTTTAGCTTTATTCATCCATTAAGTAAATGGCTAGCAATTTTTTTTTTTTTTTCATATTTCGCTTATTAAATGATTAATTTTATTTTCTCTGTATCTAGGGCAAATGGTTCATTGCTAAATACGTTTACATAACCTAAATTGCGATTTAACGATACTATTAAAACATTAAAACAAAAATGAGCGGAACTATCTCATAAATATGTTTCAAGTACTGACCCAGTTAAGAGACCTTGTATTTATCGTCGCGTTCTTAATTTAAAATTAAAAAATATGTTTCCTCTTTAACACTTTACAACAATGTTTAAAAGTGTTTATGACTTCGATTTGTCTATCTGTCTATCCGCGCTCTAACTTTTTAAAATATTTATAGAATTTATTTCTATAAACCATGTTTTAGTACGTTTATTTTGCACAAATCCTAATGAAACTGATATTTATTCTTCATATAAAAAAAGAAATCTACAGAATATAGTATATTTATCTTTAATATTTAGTGGGCCACAAAAACTTATTCAGACACGTTAACTGCACAAAGCATAAGAGGAACATCCATTTTAAATATTCCTCCACCTCTAACAATAGGAAATACTGGTATAGACATTTATCAGCATTTGAGAGTAACAGCTCATTCCTAAAAACTATATAATTCAGGCAACTGCCTGTAGACGTCACTATTATTCCTTTTAGTGACAAAATAATTTGAAATCTCTATTTGAAATCTCCAGGTATTGAGTTAGACAAAAAATGTTTATTAAGAGTTTTTGGTCCCGAAAAAAAGCATTGTGCATTGGAAATAAAAGTTTACATTTCAGAGGTAAATTAATTTTTGTATTTTTACTTCCTTATATAAGGTATAAGGAAGTATTGTAACAATAATCTACCAACAATCTTCAAATATTAAATTAAATATTAAATATTAAATAACTAATTTATTTATTTACTTACTTACTTTAATTTATTCATTTATTTATTTTTTTAATTTATTATTATTTAATTTTATTTAATAATAATAGTTATTATTTTTTAACGAGAGTGTGGCGGTGTCTGGTCCTCGTTAATCTGTGCTGCACCGTCAAATGCTCGATGGGGTCGTTTAGCAGTCATTGGGCTACCAACGCAGGGTACCATCCCCCGTGGTGGATCAAAATTGCGATGGTCCCTCTTTCTCTTTTCCATTCGGCCTCCCTGCGCATAGTAATTTCCCTCCCAATTAGGTGTATTTAGGCCTTGCCACTTCAAAAACTTCTAAATTTTCGCTATGCGCCCAAAAACTATCTTTCATCCCCCAGTGGCTTCACGTATTCAAATATATATATATATATGTATATTTTAATAATCTCATTCTTCCTAACTCGTTCAGCTTCTCTTTCTTAAATCTTAAGTGTTGTCCCCTTCCCCTTTTCAAATGGCCTCTACTTTTGGTTTTAATTATTGTGTACCTTTAGCGGCTCCCCCAGCGTTTTTTTTTTTTCCTCCCTCCCTGCCTAAATTCAAAATTGTTTTAATTTTTGTTGAATTCCGGTTATTTCGACTCTCAGCCAGTAAGTGCACTTATTCCAAAATCCATAACATCCAGGAGCGTGCCTGTGCGTTTCCACCGTGGCTATCTTGGAGGGTGTGGTGTGCAAGTCGAGCTATGTGTCCAAGAAACAGAAGTCGCTACCCTGTAATTTCTGAGCTCTGGTGTTCCAGTCACATTGTTGCCCAGAAGTGACATAGCAGTTCCATCTAGTTCCTGAAAATGATGGATGAAGTCTGAACGAAGAATCATCGGACACAGCTCGTTCTATTTAGCTACTAGATTACTGTCTGGTGTAGGCAGATTCCATGCGGTGATCTGGCGATTTATTCGCTCCGGCGGACGGCATCCAACCCGTTAAGCTTGGCCGAGCCCAGGCAGGCAGGGGCCGTCCAAAGGTTTCTAAGGAAGTATTGCAATCCCGATTTGCGAAATGGATTTCGTATTTCGTATAGCTCGATTCAATCTGTAGATAGAGCCCGTAATCATATTGTTATGAAAGCTATCGACATTTTTGCGTGTAAAAAATACATAAGCAGGTTCTAGTTTTCGAATGCATTTTATTTAATGAATATTCAGCTCGTAGACAGATCCCGTAATGATATTGCTGTGAATGTTGTCAACATTTTTGCCTGTAGAAAGTAATTCTTATAGACATAAGCAGATTGTAGTCGACGAATGCACTTTATTTAATGAATATTCAGCCCATAGATGGAGCCCCCAATGATATTGTTATGAAAGTTGTTGTCGTTTTTGCATGCAGAAAGTTATTTTTAAAGACATTGTCAGGTTCTAGTCAATGAATGCACTTTTTTTAATGAATATTCGAGAAACATTTCAATAAAATTACTTTTTTGTGCCACAAAAATCAATAATAAATGAATATTCTCGAAACAGTCTAATGAAACAGTCACTCTTACTAGAGAAATCAAATAAATATTGTTAAATACATTACAGAGCAGATATTCAGGAATTTCTAATTCAGGAACAACCGAAAATTCCGAGGTGTGAATGGAATTTGAATTCATTGAGAGTATTGTTAGTGGTTTATAGAATTTTCGAGGTAGTTCTGCTCTAGAAACCAATGAATCATTACAAACAAATTCCAAAACTCTACTCCTATTGAAGTTAAGAGTTTCCAAACTTTGGAAATCCTGAATTACTACATTTCACCACATTTGAATGCTTAATTTGATCTAAGTCAACGTTCACCTTATTAGAAATAAAAAAAAAAACTATCATCTGTTTCCACTTTCACTGTAATACCGTATAGAAAGTAGCTCGTGTCGTAAAGATATTTTTTATATATTTAAAGCGAAGAATCTGGCTGTGCAGATTTTGGGCTATCTTAAAGGTCCGTGTACATATACTTATTTTTATTAAATTTCCTTGCTGCTTCTGATGAACGTTTTGATTTGGCAAGATGAGTTCAATTTTTCATTGATGAATATCAAGATGAGTTCAATTCTCCATAGCAGTCAGATTTTCAAAGGTTTCAAAAACTTTTTTTTTTTTTTTTTTTTTTTCAGTTAAAACTAACAGTTTATATTGCAGTAGAAAGATTTCAGCTTTCCCACTGAATAAAAATGTTTGTTTGAACAAATTATTCAAAAAGGAGCAATTACATTCACACCTCCTTCACGAGATTTTATCTTCCACCGATTATTAATGATGATTTTCCCCGGAGTACATTTTTCATCCTTCCTCTTTTTAAATCCAAAAATGCTTCCTCTGCGTCTGAAAGCATTTCGTAAACCCCAGAAAAAAAGTGAAAACGGGGAGTGCTCAAACTGTCATACTGTCAACCAGTTTACTTTTGGAGACATTTTCGGGAAGCGGAATTAATCTCACTTTATCTCACGGTGCTTCTTCCGTTTGCCATTTTTAATGGCTCTCTCTCCTCCATAATAGAATACTTTTCTAATCGCATTTTTCCATTAACCACCAGTTGCGCGGTTGTAGAAGAATATCTATTTACTAAAGGCGTAGAGAAAATGGATAAAGCTTTTATTTTAATGTAGTTAGCTGTTTTAAAAAGAAAGCTTCAAATAAAGGATTCCGATATCTGCTGTTTCACTTTACGTCTTATACGTTATCATTGTTGTAGAAAACAATGTTATTTAAAACATCTTTATTAAATAATTTGAATTTTTTTTAATCTTTTTTTAAATGTTTGAAAATAATGTTCATAAGTTGAGATTTATTTTTACTTTCCGAACACGATAGTGAGGAAAGAATTGTAATCATGTCAAAAATCCAAATTTGAGATTTTGATGTTTCTATGCGTTTCGAGGTCCTCTGAGTCCGTTTCCACTATTTTTACGATGATGTATGTATGTATGTATGTGTGTATGTGTGTGTATGTACACTAGCGTCTAAACGCTTTGTTCGAATAAGCTGAAAGTTGGTACGTATATTGTAAGTCACCATAGTACGAACCCTATAGATTTTGGTGATTCTAGCACTTATAGTTTTTTTTACAGGGACACCAGGAAAAATTCTTTGTCATTATGGCCTATGGGGCCAAATTTTTAAAAGTGCGATAGCGTCTAAACGCTTTATTAATCTGAGCAAAAAAATTGTACTATATTATAGGTCACAGTTGCACCAACTGTATAGATTTTGGTGAATTTAGCACTTACAGTTCCTTACAGGGGGACAAAGAAAAATTCTTTATCAATATGGCCTATGGGACCAAATTTTTAAAAGTGCGATAGCATCTAAACGCCTTATTCAATTGAGCTGAAAACTTATATGAATATTAAAAATCACTGTTGCACTAACTATAAGCATTTTGGTGAATCTAGCATTTATAGGTTTTTACAAGAACACAACGAAAAATTCTTTATCATTATGATCTAAGGGCTCAAAATTCAGTAGCGTTAAATAAAACATCGTGTAATAGATGGAGAAAAATACTCAAACACTCTATTATGGTTTTCTCTCTTTTGTTTGTTTAACAACTCCTCTTTCTTTACTTTGTCTACAAAACTGTTAATTACTCAATATTCGGAAAGTCGAGTGGATTCACTCCAAATTTTTTTAACATTATTATGCATTATAACGAAGATTCTCACTTTCTAAATTAATTAATATTGTTTGAATTTTGTACGATGTCTGTAACACATACTAAATATTATAATAAAAATGTGCTGTGTTTTTACAGATTTTTGCAGATTAAATGTAATTAAAGGAATCCATGCCATATTCATAACATGCATTACAATAACAGGATGGAATATAGGATATATTATGTTTTTATGGCTATATGGTATATGTATTGTGGCTATATATGATTTGTTATGTTTTGATAGCTCTACAGGATATATATTATGGCTATATTGGATTTATTATGTTTTAATGGCTCTATAGGATATATATTATGGCTATATAGGATTTATGATGTTTTAAAAAATGGGTTATAAAAAAAATACAAAATGATAAATTTACATCCAGTTGCCAAATTCGTATTTATAAAGAGGTCATAATAAAATACAGATATTCTCAATAGTTTTTGACAAAATGTAAAGATTAATTAGCCACTGTACATCACGAATTAGTTATGTAAGTTGTAAAAATGGTTACGTTGTATGTACAATTTTTTATCCTGAAGCTTAGTCAAATGAATATTCTTCAATAAAAAAAAATTTCAGAGAATGATAGACACAATAAATCTCTCTCTCTCTCTTTTTTAAATTACTTTCAAGAATTAAGAAAATTCGCACACATATGCATTTAAATATGTGCTGCCTGCTAACAATTTTTTTTTTTTTTTTTTTTTTTTTAATTTCCTCCCTCGATTTTACATCATTATAGTTCTAATAGCAATATATTCTAAATATATTTAGATATTATTTTATAAATGCATTGATAAGTTATTTTATTTTATTTTTTATTTATTTATTTTTTTTATTATTATTATTTTTTTTTTTAATATACACTGCTCGACATTGAAAATGCAACACCAAGAAGGAATGATAATAACGGAATGAAATTTGTTGGACACATACATTATAGTTGGAAGAACAATTGATTAAAATTTCAGGAAATTTGGAGTAATATGTACTGAGAAAACAATACATAAAGCAGCGACCTCTGTGAGCAATAACAGCACATATCTGCCTAGACATTGAATCGAACAGCGATTGGATGACATGTACGGGTAGAGCACTTCACGAAGCTTCAAAACGATGCCACAATTCATCGATCGAAGTTACTGGTGAGTGGTGGGGGGCCAGTCGCTTTTCAACGATTAAACAGTCATTTTCATTGGTGCGAGATCAGGAGAACGCGCTGGCCAGAGCAACAGTCGAACACATTCTGTATCAAAGCAGGTCCGGACAATACAAACAACTTGCGGTCGTGCATTATCTTGCTTACATTTTGCGCTACGGAGGCCTCGAATACAGGGCAGAGGGGCGGGCCTTAACTCATCAGAAATTTAATGGCCGCTGTTCAGAGTGCCAGGAATACGAACATGAAGTAATCGAGACGTGTATCCAATGGGAACCCATAACATCATTGCATATGATGGACAGTATTATGATGTCGAATCCCAGCTGGCAATGTGCATTATTCTTAATGCTGTTAAATACGAATAAGGCAATCTTGATGCTGTATACAGGATTGTGATTTGTCTGAAAAGTGACTTCACACCATTCCTGCGTCCAGGTTCATCGTTGATCACACATTAATGGCACCTATATCAGTGATGCAGTTTTGGTGCTAATCAGAATTTTGGTAGCCGCATACTGAGTCACCACCTCGAGTCGTGATGGTATGTTGTACGATTGGATACACATCCCGGTCACCTCTTGTTTTCATTCCCGCCACTCTGAACACCAGCCATTACATTTCTGACGAGTTAAGGTCCATAGCTCTGCCCTATGTTTAAGGCCTCCGAAGCGCAACATTTAAGCAGGACAATGCACGACCGCAAGTTGTCCATATTGTCTGGACCTTTATTAATGCCGAATGTGTTCGACTGTTGCTCTGCCCAGCGCGTTCTCCTGATCTCGCACCAATGAAAATGACTGTTTAATCGTTGAAAAGCGACTGCCCCCCCCACCACTCACCAGTAACTTCGATCGATGAATTGTGGCATCGTGTTAAAACCTCATGAAGTGCTCTACCCGTACATGTCATGCAATCGCTGTTCGATTCAATGCCTAGGCAGATATGTGCTGTTATTGCTCACAGAGGTCGCTGCTTTATGTACTGTTTTCTCATTACGTATTACTCCAAATTTCCTGAAATTTTAATCAGTTGTTCTTCCTACGATAATGTATGTATCCAACAAATTTCATTCCGTTATTATCATTCCTTCTGGGTGTTGCATTTTCAATGTCGAGCAGTGTATATTTTCATGTTTTTATGTGAAAAGGTGCACATACTTTCTACTTTTAAACTTTTTTTTTTTTCTAATTAACTTAGCAATTAATTCGCAAAATAATACCCATTTCGAAATTTTAGAATATATTGTTAAACTACAATATTATAAAATTCAGTTGAAACACACACACACACAATCAGTTTCAAGGGAGGAGTTTTCATTATAGTTAGGAAACATTTGATAATTTCTGTTTTTTTTTTTTTTTTTTTTTCCAAAAATTCAAAATTTTCAATTTTATTTTATTAAATTTGAATAGTTTCAATAAATCTTAATATACTTAGTATTTTTATATTTCAATGTATATGTATGTAAACTTTTACAACTGTAAGTCAGTAATTAATAAGTCGTGTCGTACTAAATTAAAGTCGGTTTCGTACAGAATTTTATATCTTCAGGGGTCGTATTCTCCGCCCTTTTTTTTTTTTCAGGACACCCTCAGAGATAAGAATTTTTTGCCTTTTTGCCACCACTAATTTTATGCAGAAATCTTTGTAGTATTTTTGCTGTAATGTGTCGTCATTGCAACGGATATATATTATTGTATAAAAATAGTGGTAGCAATAAAGCCGGAAATTTCTCTTTTTTTTTTCGACATAAAAAAAAAAATTATTTATCTATTTATTTTTGGTATTATTATTATTATTATTATTTAATAAATTTAAAATTAAAATGAGTTTTTCAATATCTTTTGAACCAATTATCCGATTGAACTAAAAAAATATGGCATTAGCTATATTTAGTCCCGATTAATAAATGTATCAATTTTTTTAGCGATCGGTTAAATGGAATAACTTTGTATAGCGAATTAAAACTCTAGCAGACTTTCAGCTTTATGTATATAGATGTAGCAAAATTTTTAAATGTTACCACACATAAGATAATTTAGAATTTATGTATTAATATATATATAACTGACATTAAAATGTTCAAAAAATATATATATATTCTAATATGAATTAATGATACAGAAGTCTTCTGGGAGAAAGTATTTAAAGATACAAAAATAAATCAAAATTTTAGATAATTAATTATTAAAAACAAGGAAAATATTTAATTATCTTTGAAATACTAATTCTTTCTGTAAAACACAGTCTTGGGAACATTTTAACGCAAGTTACATGCTGATTCTCAACTTTTTAAATTTGTCCACAAGACAAGAACCCATAAGGCAAACGCTTATGACTATTGTTATGGAGTTGAAGCACAATAGATAGTGAAGTTATATTTGTATTACTTGAAA
The DNA here is from genome assembly GCA_963930645.1 of Salticus scenicus. Classification (NCBI taxonomy): domain Eukaryota; kingdom Metazoa; phylum Arthropoda; class Arachnida; order Araneae; family Salticidae; genus Salticus; species Salticus scenicus. Next base: position 253,509,593 of record OZ005654.1, read on the forward strand.
AATTACAAAAGTAATGTTGACAAAATTTGATTGGATAACTTTAGCTGATACATAAGTTTTTTGGTGTGATGAATTCGAAAATAGAGTCAGTTTTTCTCCATCGATAAATTTTTTCAATACAGGGTGTCTGTCGACATAGTTTCTTCCGTTATTCTTCCACCAATACAATTATATGGTAACTTTTCCATGATTAATTATAATTAATCACGAAAATATACTATAAAAAAAGTAACAATCTATATAATATTTCTCTAACGTGGACCAGTTTCAATTATTTTTTTGTCGAAAACATACGATACGCGAGGATAAAAAAGTAATATTTATACATGGACAATATTTAAGCACGAGGACTTAGCTCAATGGATTAATAAGGAAAAAATTAGGACATTTGTCTGATGAGATTATTTAGGAAAAAATGTATTTTTAACAGTTGTTTCTTCAGAATCTTTGCAAGCGTCATTTTAAACCTAGCAATATTTTAAAGATATATACAGAATATGAACTTTTGTGTCATAAATTGACTAAAAAACACAATCATAAAAAATATAATCAAAATAGAAATTAGTTTATTTTATTTTATTTATTTATTTTTAAACAATATATATATATATATATATATATATATATAAATTAATAAAAAATCATCGCCAAAATGACGACAAAAATTTAAAAGGAGTCGTGGGATATTAAAACTGTACTGCCTGTGAAAGTATGAAAATTGGGTCGTGAACCATGAATTTTATTTCGAAACCTTTCTTTGAATGATTTTGGTTTCACTATTGTACAATATTAATTTGGCCTTGATAGTAATTTGGCTTCTGGTAAATTAAAATTTTAATTAGGTGGTGAAATTTGTATAACATTTACGAGCTTCAAATTTTAAAGGTAATTAAGAATAGAAATAAAGTGCGAATATTTCGCACGGGTTTGCTAGTAAGATTATATTAAAGGAAGAGTGTCACAGAAGAAATTGTGTCAGTAGACACCTGTATTGGCAAAAATCTACACGTGATAGAGAAAAAGTGTTTGAATTTCGGTTTCAGTACACCCAAAAACGTTGAGATCAGCAGAAATTATCAAGTCAAATTGACCTGTGCTATTTTATTAATTTTAATACTTAACTTTTCTGCGTGAAATTATAGTTGAATTAGAAATGTAAATTTTCTTGATTGTACATAAAGATTTTTTATGGAGTTGTGGAGTTTCCTTAACTAAACTGCAATGAAAGGAATATTAAGAAAAATACATATGGCTAAGCATTTATCACGATTGACCGAAACCAGCTGCAAAAAAGGAAACGCTGACTTTGACGTCATCCTTCTGCGTTATGCGATAGCGGAAGGTCAAATTATGCGATGGTGTCGGTACAACAGAAGTCTAGAAAAAATCTACTGCTACATAAAATATGTCTACAGAAATTATTAATTATTGTTTTGTTCTTGTACAAAAATCTATTTACGTTTGCGGGAAATACTTCTCTGTGTATGAGTAACACTCTGACAAACAATAGAACACCGAGACTGACAACCAAAAAATCTGCATTATTTGTTTGGTAAAATGACATATGCAGAAATATTTTTTCCGTTTAAAAATATAACTTTTTCAGTCTTTTTGTACGGATTCATTCAACATGCTTTATGCAAAAACTTTTTTTTTGTTTTGATTTGACATGGCAACAAAAATAAAATTCTAATTTGGTATGATTCGTTTAACACTATCGAATTCTAAAAAAAAAAAAAAAAAAAAAAAAAAAAATTATTATGTTTTTTAGAATGAGGCGATTCTTTATTTTAGACAGAAGAAAAAAAAATGTTGTCATATTTTTTGCGTAAATTAGATGAAATAGAACAGGATGTCCGAAAAAAAAAAAAAAAGAAGAAGAACAAGAAGAAGGAGATTGTACTTGCCAGTTTAACCGTTTAAAGTTTACCGCGCTTTTCACCGAAACTCCCGCAAATACGGTCTAGGATCCTTCATAAAGCCCACCTTCCCCCATGGAAGGAAATTCACCTATGCCTGCAATGAGACCTTCTAGTAATCAGCCTTACACCACTGCCACCAATTAAACTAGTTGGCATAGGTGGACTCTGCTCAGTTCCCCATCATATTTATGTTCTCATAAATTTCTAGTGCGAGACATATTATAATCATGCTAAAAGAAATGATTTTGTTCAAAGCTTGATATAGTGACAGAATGAAATCCCCGCCTAATAGGCTATCCACCGTTAACTTCGATATATTTATCTTATTCTAATCTATTAATTTATTTTATCAGGGTCAGTTCCGTTGTTTAGTTTTCATGCTACTATTTCCAATGCAATAATCCTCGAAATTCATATTTTTATGAAAAATTTACAATTTCGCTATGTTGATAAAATCGTAAATTACGAATGATTTACGAAATTTTCCTATTAGAATATTTGTATTCAATCATGTTCAAACAAATATCATAAATGTAATTTTGAAGTTGTCTAATGTATTTATGATCCTCAAAATGGAAATTTATGCTCAATTTTGCCTTATTCTGACATGTTAAGTAAATCGTAAATTCCAAATAACTTACGAAATGTTTATATTGGAAAATTCATAGTCATTAATATTCATGCCAGTGTTCTAAATAATATTTCAAAAGTAGTCTGACATCTTTACGATGAAAATATCTCTCAAAATTGACGTTTCTGTGAAATTTTGCCCTATACTGCCATGTTAAGAAATTCGTAAATTTACAATAACTTGCGAAATTTTCAAAGTAGCACATTTATAGTTACTAATGTTCATTCCGGCATCAAACCTGGTATTTTAAAACTGGTCTGACATTTTTACAGTAAAAAGTTTCCATTTAATGCACGTTTAAGTGAATTTTTGTCCTATTCTCCCATGTTAAGAAAATCGTAAATTTCTCATAACTTACGAAGTTTTTTAATTCGAATGTTGAAGCGAGGTGTGGTTACAATAAATGAAAATAACGCTTCTCTGACTCCTTAAGAATTGATAATTTACTATTTACAATCAATTAACGACGATAAAATACAATATTTTGTACATTTTCTGGATCACAAACAAAATAGCGACTTTGTTGTCATTGTTCGAAAAGTTCTATCGTTGCCATACAGTTCTGACAAACTTAAACTGAAACTTGAAGTCCGATACGATTAATCGATGCGACACTACACACCCCCTTCCCAGTGAAAACGATTACAGAAGATAGTCTTTTAAGTGACTGGGAAACTTCACATGCCTGCCGGTTCTGGTTGTCTTGCTTTCCTGTGGAGTCGCTGGACTTTCTTCCGTAGTCTTGAGTACAGGCGTTTCATTATGCTCATTTTTCGTGGGATGTAGCTCTCGAAAAGGGATATCTGTTTCTTTTAACAGAAAGCATGGTTTCACTCTGTCGATGGAAACTCGTTTGACTTTTCCCTGGATTTCGATGTCGAAATATTTATCCTTTCTCGCCTTTACGGGATATGGTCCAAGATAGACAGGTTGTAGTGAAGAACTATTGACGTTGTTGTATAGAAATACATGAGAACAGTTGCACAGTTGTTTAGAAACAAAGACTGTTCTGTTTCCATGGGTTGTTGTAGTCCGAAGCGAGAAAACCAGGTGGAAATCAAAGCTTTAGCGATTGATTCAGCTGACTGATCTTCTAAAGGCACTGCTTCAATCCATCGAGTGTAACGATCGACGATGGTGAGAAGGTATCTGAATCCTTTGCAAATCGGTAACGGACCAACCAAATCTATGTTCAAATGCTGAAATCTGTGGGGAGGTACCTTGAATTCTCCCAAAGCTGACTGAGTGTGCCTATGAACTTTGGATCGTTGGCATGGTAAACATGCTCTAGTCCATAGTTGGCAGTCTTTATTCATATTGGGCCATATGAAACGTTTTGTGATCAATTTGGTTGTGGATCTTATTCCAGGATGAGACAAATTATGGATGGATGAAAATATTTTTCGTCGAAATTCTGCAGGTATGTATGGACGATTATAGTTCGTAGAGGTATCACAATAGATTTTCTTGTCGCTGTCCGGTATAGGGATCTGTAAAATTTTCAAGTTTGGATTACTTTTCAGTATTTCCAACTCTTCATCTTCTTGAGAGTTTGCGATAGTTTGTAAGTCTATTACAGGTGGTACAGAAATGGTTTCAACACGAGAGAGTGCATCAGCAACGGTATTTTCATCTCCCTGGATGTATTGGATATCGGTTGTGAACTGGCCAATGTATGACAGTTGTCTGGCTTGCCGAGGTGAGGCTTTTTCTAAATCTTGTTGGAAGGCAAATGTGATTGGCTTGTGGTCTGTATATATTGTAAAATGTCGTCCTTCTAAAATGTATTTAAAATGCTTCACTGCTGTATAGATGGCTAATAGCTCTCTATCGTAGGCACTATACTTTCTTTTCGTCGTCTGGCATTTTCAACACGGGTCACCAGATGAAGCGAGGTGTGGTTACAATAAATGAAAATAACGCTTCTCTGACTCCTTAAGAATTGATAATTTACTATTTACAATCAATTAACGACGATAAAATACAATATTTTGTACATTTTCTGGATCACAAACAAAATAGCGACTTTGTTGTCATTGTTCGAAAAGTTCTATCGTTGCCATACAGTTCTGACAAACTTAAACTGAAACTTGAAGTCCGATACGATTAATCGATGCGACACTACAAATGTTGCAAAAGAATAGGGTTCTTGCCAGTATCGAAAGTAATATTTTAAAACTGATCTGACCTCTCTGCGATCATTTGTTCGTGAGATATCGTGTTAACAGACTAACAAACTAACGGACTAACACACTGACACACTGACACACTAACAGACACCCTACAGACAGACACCATACAAATTTTGTCATTTTCGGATTCCTCACACCTGAAAACGTGTAAAAGAGTCAAAAAACCGAGGTCGAAAATTTTCACGATTACCTAAGTTCCCCATACCTATAGTATGATGGGGAACTAAAAAGTAAATAAACATATAAAAATAAGCCTTTCATCCAAACATAAAATTATGTTTAAACAGAATTAAAAAAAAAAAAAAATCCCTAATTCTTTTTTGCGTGTGTGTATATAGGTATATATTGGTTAACTTTTAGTTAAAAAAATAAAATATTTATAATAATAATAATAATAATAATAATAATAATAATAATAAATGAAAAGTATATAGTAAATAACGTTGTTTAGCAACTACTATTGTAACCTACAATTCATATACTGCCGCTTTATTTGAACAGAGTTCGTTCAAACTGCTTATAAGTTTCATTTGGGTTTTTTCCCTTGAAAATAATAATTTATTGCTATGCAAAATCTTCTGAAAACAAACAGAAAATCTCCCTTTTACTTTTTACTTTATTCTATGTACATAAGAAGAAAGTATCGGATTAATTAAAATTTTAAACCTCCGATGAATTCACACATTTTCTGATGTCCTGAATGCGAATTCACCATTTTTAGACAATGTCTGTATGTTTATTACCAAAATTTTGTGAACACTATATCTCACGAAGCACTGACCGGAATTAAACACTATATCACAGCTCTGAAAAAAAAAAAAAAAAAAAAAAAAAAATCGAGATCTGATACCATTCTTGTTTATTCTTATGTGAAATGACCTCCTGAATCCGAATATGACTCCCATTTTGCCCAGTCACCCACCGTTTTTTAGATTCACCACCCCATCCTTCAATTTCTTTCCCTGTTCGATAATTTTATGACCATGAATTTGATTTGAAGAATGAAAAGTAATTAATTTAACACCTAAAAACAAAAAATATATAAAGTTTAAAAATTAACATTAATAACAGATTAAAATAATATAAGATATATAATGCATAATTTCAGTTTTCCCCCCAAAATTTTTCCTTTGTCGCAAATGTCCATGTTTTAGAATTTTCCAACTCTGTAGCCCCTCAGAAGGTATTTAACGGTTAAAATAATTTTCCCCTCCCTCCTAAAAATCAAATTTATAGCCATAAAATCACCGAAAAATGATTAAAAAAAAAAATAGAGGGCAATTCCTAAACAACGGTGGGTGATAGGGCAAAATGGGCGTCCTATTCGGATTCAGGAGGCCATTTTATATAAGAATGTGCTGAAATGGTGTCAGAGGCAATTTTCATGCCGAGCAGTGTATTTACTTAGACCTTGACTTAAAATTGTGCTGTTTACATTTTAAGTAACGCTCAACGTTGAAGGCAAAGTATGATTCATTACTGGGAGGTTATTGCCTCTGATTAAGATCTTTCCGATTTCATTCAGAGAAATATCTTCTAAATTTGAACTCAGTCGAATGCAGCGTAGTATAAGACTGTTCTACTATTAATGCTTACATTCAATAAATGACAATCTCATATCTCAATAATAGAATCTGTCCTGTAAAAGAATCCTACCGTATAAAAGGAAAATTTCATAATCCCAGTGAAAAACACCCGTTACAAATTTAAGGTACAACGGATATGCTTAACTGCCCTCTTCACACAGTCGTCGGAAGCCCGAGCCAATGTTATTCTATGGGGAAATTTTCTTTACAAATAACTTATTAACTAATACATATTTTTAAATTCCGTTTTCACATTCAGGTAATTCCCAACTGTTAAATTGACGGACCTTTTTTAAAAATGTGTTTTTTTTTTTTTTTTTTTTTAATTATTAATATTTTATTTTGAAATTGCAAAATGAAAAAAATTTCACATATTGAAAATTCGTATTTTGCAGCTTCAAAATAAGTATAAAAATAATTTTAAAAAAAAAATAATAATTAAAAAAAAAAAAAAAAAAAAAAAAAAAAAAAAAAAATCCGTCAGTTTAACAGCTGGGAATTTTCAGAATGTGAAAACGGAATTTAAAAATATGTATTAGTTAATAAGTTATTTGTAAAGAAAAATTTCCCATAGAATAACATTTGCTTCGGCTTCCGGCGGCGGTGAGTGACGAGGGCCCTTAAACAAAAAAATTCTTTTCTTTTTCTTTTTTTTTTTTTCTCCGGTGCAGTATTAATAATTTTTTATCTGTCTTACCGTATACTACAACTTTCGGTTGCTTCAGATATTAAAAGCAAAAGGTAGTGCAAAAATGGAATTCAGAACTGATAATTCAACATTATTTAAATGTATTATACAGTTCAAATAATAATATTTTTATTTTATTATTTTTTTTTTAAATAAAATTTCTTGATTTTTTTTTATTTATTTTTATTTTATTTTGTTTTGTTTAAAATAAATATAAGTAAATGAAAAAAAAAAAAAAAATCACAAAGTCTATAAAATAAATAGCATATATTTATTTAAATGCTCTTTACACAGGATCAGAGCAAACTGTTAACAGGATGGTATTCGTATTATTTTTAAATTTTATGAAATAACATACCACCATAAACACACTGTAGAAATATAAAAACAATATTAGTTTGTGAAATTTACATTTCTCATATGTAAGACTGTATAGGTAAAATTTTAAACATTTAAATGAGTAAAATCGATCAGAATTTCAGCAGAACAAAACTATACACTATTTTAAAATAAAATAATTTAATATCTTTCTCTCATTTGGAACTCTAGAAACGGCAGATGATTTTTATATTAGATAAATTTAGATAAACTTTCTGATAGTGCCATCTATCGTAAAGACTCGCAACTAGGAAAATTTGCTTTTAATATTCTATAAAATATATTTTAAGATATTACTTAATTTCAGAATACTACTTAATTAAAAAAAAAAAAAAAAAAAAAAAATCAACTATTTATAATAGTTATTATTATTATTATTAATTTTAGATTCATTATTATTATTTCCAGGTTCGCTTGAATAACAGCTCAAAAAATAATAATCCGTTTTATTTTTTAAACAATCTAGTAGGAGTAAGAGAAATTTTGCTTGTAATCAGTCAAAGCAATTACAATATTTAACCTTTCTCTAGAATCAGTGTTGCAAGACTTGGGGACTTTTTTGTTCAATAATCACCAATAATTTTGAGAAGTTATATTTGATACACATAATGGGCGACTAATCTTCGAAATGATTAGGCCACAGTGGCGGATTTCAGAGGGGCGGATTTCAGAGGGGGATTTGGGGGGGGACCCCCCCCCCCCCCAAAAAAAAAAAAAAAAAAAAAAAAAAATCCCTTGTTATCATGGAAAAATTTTTGATGCCGAAAAATTTTTTTGGCATCAACCATATAGTGGTATTGAAACCATTGAAACTCGGCAATCAGTGGCGGATTTAAGGGGGGGGGGGAAGCACTAACATTCCCAATTGGATATTACAATTGTAAATTTTTCTTTAATCTGTAATAACATCTTGAAAACTCTTAGCCCCCCCCCTCCAAAAGTTAAGTTCTGGAACCGCCATTGTCGGCAATTGTAATAGAATTGAATAGAATATTGATAAATTTTCAAAATGTCGAAATATTGCGTCTTTTAATTTTTCTAATAAATTGATGAAAAGAAATGGATAAATAATAAAAGTAAATTATATTTGACTAAATTATGAAAAATATAATTTTTATAATCAGTTAGTTGCTTTGTTATCATTACGAAATAAAAATTGTTTTGATTTTTAATGGAATACGTTTTTTAAAGTTTGATATTTTTTAAGATTTTGTATTAGTAAGTAATATAGAATTTTCAGAATTCTTTTAAATATGTTTAGCAGCGGCGTAGGTAAAGAACGTTAGTTTTAGTATATAAAAAGATTTTAACTTTAAATATTAACTAAATTAATAAATATATAAAAGAAATAAAGAAAAAGAAAAATGAATTTGAAATTGTATCTTCAATTTTTCATTCACATTTAGTACATAAATTATTCATAAATTTTATTTTCTAAATTATGTGTGTGTATTCACTCGAAAAAAAACGGCCATATTGTGGACTTTTCTCCGAGTAAAAAGAAATCACTTTTTTTCCCCAATGATCAATCTATGTCTTATTACTATATCTATGACAGATCTATCATCCCATGTAATCGAGCAAAAATTTTTGATGTCGAAAAAAAGTTTTGGAATCAGCCGATAGAAGGTATTGAAAAAAAGAAAAATGAATTTGAAACTGTATCTGAAGTTTTTCATTCACCTTTAGTAAATAAATTATTCATAAATTTCATTTACTAAATTATCCGTGTGTATTCCTGTGTGTAATTTATTCAGGGAAAGACAGTCATTAGAGTGACTTTTCCCAGGAATCCCTTTTTCCCTCTCGCTGATCAATGTATGTCGTCTTATTACTATATCTATGGATTAGTCAACCTTTAAAATTAAAATTTAATGGTGGATATATATATTCAGGCAGGCAACATTTCTTATAGTTTTTGATATACTTTTTTTTACAGATTTGATATCTTTAAATTGCGTTTTCTTAGTTTGCATTTTTTTATGTAATCATGATCTTCAAAATTCTAGAACTTCTACAGATATTTACACACACACACACGGCCAAAAAAAAAAAACCTCTTATCATTATTATTATTATTATTATTTATGTTTAATGGAACCTACTTAAGAGAATTAGGGATGGATTTTAAACTTTATTAATTAGTTTTCGAGAAAAAAAATTAAAAAGTGCATGTATTTGGTAAAAATTTGGAAAGAAAACATTTTTGTTATATTTTTAATTTTAATATTTTTCTTTTAAAGGTATTGCAAAATTCATCCCTAATTCTTTTAAGTAGATTCTATTAAACAACCAAAAAATTAAACCTTTTCATAAATATCAGTAGAAGTTTTAGCATTTTGGATGTCATGAATTCATGAAAAAATGTATACTTAAAAAACGCAATTTAAAGATATCAAATTTGTAAAAAATCTATCATAAACCATAAGAGTTATTGCCTGAATATATTTTATTGAACAAACCTAATGTAGTTCAATTTATAAATATTAAATAGAAATATTAAGTTTTATATGAAACCTACTTCAGTGGTGACGTTAAAGATGCCAAGTCCCCTCAAATAAAACAAAACTAGTGATTAAATATAATAACGCTTTTCTCTCTCTCTCTCTCTCTCTCTCTCTCTCTCTCTCTCTCTCTCTCTCTCTCTCTCTCCCTCCCCCCCTCTCTCTCTCCCCTAAATTTTGTCAATTGATGATGCCAAAGATACCGAAATAAAATGTCTCATTATTTGAAAATAATACAAATATTTAGTTAGCATTTACAATAATTTTCACTTTTCATTAAATTAAAGAAATGCATAAATTATCTGTGTCTCATATCTTTTATTTATTGACAGAAAACGAAGTTAAATGGGATTTATAAAAAAAAAAAAAAAACTAGTATCGCCCAGTGGTCGAAACTCGACCAGTTTTTTGGAAAGCAAGGAAAAGCAAAGTTACTGCCATCTCCTAAACGGAATTCAATTGCAATACAGCTGCGGCAATTGTCTGCCGATATGCACTCAAACTGAATCAGCAGAGTTTTACTTAATATATTTATCTAAGTTTGGTTCACTGTAGATGTTGAGCCTTTGCTGAAGTGAGAGAAAATCGCCCCCTGTTGGGTGATATAGTCCAAAAGCTAATCGGCACCATGTCAAACCAAGGTCCAACCAAATATCAAATTCGGTTAAATTAATTCCATTGGTTCGTAAAGTACAGTGTTTGAACTCAAAAAGACAGATATTTTCTAAAAATGATCGAATTGAGTTTGGAAAATCTCAAAACGTGTAACTTCATCAAAAACTGGAAAATAGAATAATAAGTCCTCTTTTTTAAAAATAAGTAGTCGACGTCAGTTAACTGAAATGCAAGGAAATCTCAAAAAGTGTAAATTCATTGAAAACCGGAAATCGAAATTTTTTCTGTATCTTCTACTTTCTTATTATACATGCTAGTAATAAATCCACTTTTTTAAAAATAAGTAGCCAGTTTTAAACTAAAATGCAAGAAAATGTCAAAAAGTGTAAATTCATCGAAAACAGGAAATCGAAATTTTTTCCGTATCTTCTATTTGCTTCTTATTCATGTAGAAACTAGCAATAAATCCATTTTTATATAAGTAGCCGATTTCAGTTAACTGAAATGCAAGGAAATCTCAAAAAGTGTAAATTTATCGTAAATCGGAAATCAAAAGCTTTTTACAAATCTTATACTTTCTTCTTATATATGCAGAAGATATAGTAATAAATCCATTAGGAAAAAAATATAATAAGTAGTTAATTTCAGTTAACTGGAATGCATTATGTTTTAGTTTAGAAATATGACTTTAAATTAGAGCTGACATGAATCACAAAAAAAAAAAAAAAAAGAAAAAAAAAAAAAAAAAGAAAGAAAGAAAATAATTAGACCTCAAATAAATTAGAAAAAAAAAAAAAAGAACTTTCATAAATCAAATCCTTTTTTAATTTGTGTATATTTTCAACAGTATAAAGATCTGACATTCATTCACTCAAATTTCTACCAATCTGATAGCTGTTTTCTCTTAAAATAATAATTAAAAAAAGAATCTGTAGTCGAGAGTATAGTGGTGCTACATCTATACGAATTACTATGTCTATGGTTTTATTTGACTTTTAAGAAACTAGCAGATTTAACAACTTTCTACTTTAAGTATTTTTTAATATAAAAGAACACGTGTATAAAATGGAAAAATGCATAAAAAAGTAAAAGTATTTTTAAGTACCGTCTTGACATCGTAAGAAAATAATTTTTATATTCTGCAAATCTAGTTAACTATGTCTTTCGAATAACACCATTTTCAACCCTCCACTCCCATAATTAATATGTTAAAGTGTACCACAAATTTCATCTTTGCCTATTAATTATATAGATAAAATAAAATGGAGAGAGAGAAGTCAGTATGAAAAGGAATTCAAACTGTTTTATTTATTTTATCTATAAAGAAAATAAAATTAATAAATAATAAGGACAAATAATTTAATTTTACTAGTCGTGATTAAAATTTTGAATATTTGCAGATTAAAATTAAAGGTGACACAAGAGATAACGGTGCGTATGGAGTTTTGGTCTTTTTAACTTTCTTCACATAAAAAAGAATATGGTTCATTGTTTCTATGTAATAGCTCAAGCGATTATGAAATTGAAATACATTATTAAATGCAGGCAATTATTTTTTATACTTCCTTAAAAATGGTTACACTATATCATTAAAGTAAATTTCAAATTATATTTAAAGAAAAATTGATTATATCAACAGCTTTTCTTTCTGCCTCTTCTATTCCCCTTTTTCAAATAGATATTTTAAATGCTAATGTTCTATCATGCATGGAAAGTTTTAATCTGCATGGAATTTAAAAGACTTCCTTTTTATTTACATATTTTTAGATTTAACGATATTTTATGATAATGCTTAAAAATTTTTATTTGCTTTTTGCTGAAAAGGTAAAGTTCTAAGAATAGAAATGAAATAAGGATTTTGTATCCGTTTGTATTCTGCATAAAAAAGAAAGGAAGAAAAAAAAATAAATGTTAGTTAATTCGAAAGTTTTTATTAATAATTTTGCAGTTTTTATACATTATAACTAATTATTATTATTTATTTATTTATTTATTTATTTAAAACATATTTCTTAACCTTCTAAAGTATACCCTATATTTACGGTAAATTTTTTTTACAGACTTTACTTAACCTCATATACCAGTTCTCGTTAAATACTTTAAATTTGTTATTTAAGAATTGCTTTGTACTAAATTTTTATAGAGTTAGGAAATAAGAGTTATTTTTATGTATATTCTGCTATATTGTCAAAATTTTTCTTGTTTTAGCCCTCAGTTATCCTATATTTATTCGTAAATTTTGCAATGTACAAAATTAAACAGTTTCTACTAACCAATTTCTTTTAAAAACCTCATTATTATTATTATTATTACTTTATCTTACTCTTATAATGATATATGAGAAAGTATTGTTATGTAGTTAAATTTTTGAAAATGAGATTTTTGCTGTATTCACATATTTTGAATGCCTTGGATCCGAAAATCAGGTTTTAAGCAATTGGTCAGCGTGTGTGTTATTAGCACAGCTCAAAAACAGACATTAATAGAAACTCCAAACTCACAATCAGTATTCTAAATCTGTATCATATCCGCGTTTGTAATGATCGATAGATGGTGCTTTTTCAGCTTTTGTTGTTAGTAATAGTAAATATAATAGCCACGTGTATTTATTATTGTTCTATTTGTGTTACTGCTTAACATTCGTGCTATAATTTCTCCGCCATTACACCATTCAAAATTGATTGCTTTTGGGAAAAATATTCCAGTTTATTCAAAGTTCGATCGGAAGTAGATTTTTAACTGAAGTTGAACAAATATTAGTTTCAAATCATCCGATTAATTCTTTACTTCCATTAGCCGAAGCAACTGAAATTTTAAATTTGTCATTTGGAAATAAATGGAAGCTTAATTCTGGATTTCTTGATCCTTTGGAGTTACACTGTAGCACACAACAGTATGTGTTATCTTTTTTACCGGATTTATTCATTTTTATTCAATAAATATATGTGAAACTAAACATCGGCAAGCAATGGCGCCTCGACGAAAGCCGAAAGCTTATTCATGTTAATTGTAATTTCACCTTAGCCCACCAGAGGGCGAGCATGTCATTACAATCGCGGATAGAGATGCTACTTGAAACTTTTCACTGAAATCGAAAAATAGTTCAAGAACCAAGACATGCAAAAGAATACGCATTACGTGAATGGGCGAAATTTCTGATAAGTACAGTTCAATACCTTTGGACTGCGTTAAGCAAAATGAACTAAACATGTATTTTTTATGAGTATAAAAGTGTTATTAGTGTTAAAGCGATTGTCTATGCTGGGGACGTGGGTCTAAGGAGATATGCTGTCTGTGGGAGATCTTTCTGTGAAGTTCTAGCTCGTATTTACGCGAATTTTGGAGAAAAACATGGAAAATACCGAATGGCTAGGTCGATGATCGCGACCTGGGATCAAACCCGGCACTTCCTGTCCACCAGCTTTAAACGCAGAACTCTTCGGATACTGGTGGGGCATTATGTGTATAAAAGTGTGTTTCATATAGAATATGGTATGAAAATTATTCACTATTCGTTTACACAAAAGAATTACAATGTATTAAGGCTGTATAAGAAAACTGCTGGAGGAGCATTTCAGGTTATGTTATGTGTTTTTTATAGAATGCTAAATTTAAATGCACTACATGACGCATGACGCGTCAATAATTTCAAATTAATATACATAGATATCCAGAATTAAGCTAAAACATTATTTTCTATTGAATATAACTCATGGAAGTGCTTTACTAAATTTTACCCAGTCCAGGAAATTAGAATAAAAATAACTATTTTCTCACACTCATATGGTTTCAAAATACTGGGTGTATCAGTACAGCGTTTACAAACTTTAGGAGAGATAGAGTACACCTAGACGATGGGAAATCACATAGCAATGCATGGTCGGAAATGCTTTCCTGACGCGGTAGTGACGATGCAAAACACCAGAAAAGGAGGACACGAACAGGGTAAGAAAACATGTTTATTATTTTTTGCACAGCAAAAAATTAAGAAAAAAGAAGCATAAAGAGACAATGATCGTCAATCAAGTAGTAGGTGTTCGAAATTACGACCCCGGGCCGTAATGCAGGCCTTACATCTCCGGCGCATTTGAAGATCTAACTTTAGCGAAAATACAGGGCGTGTCCCGGACTTCTCCAGCAGCTGCCACGATGCAGTTGTTGGACGACGCACACGTATCCGCTGCTATGCGTTCTCCCATGTGGTTTAGCAAGATGGGGCCCTCGCGCATTACAGCATTGACGTGCGTCGCCACCTGAATGCAACGTATGGCCAACAGTGCATTGGCCCGCTCGATCGCCAGACCTCTCTTGCCTTGATTACTTCCTCTGGAGGTACATCAAGGCCCTGGTATACGAAACTCCCGTTAACAATGCTGAGGACCTTGTTGCACGCATCGTGGCAGCTGCTGGGGAAGTCCGGGACACGCCCGGTATTTTCGCTAAAGTTAGATCTTCAATGCGCCGGAGGTGTGAAGCCTGCATGCATCATGGCCTGGGGTCGTAATTTCGAACACCTACTACTTGGTTGACGATCATTGTCTCTTTATGCTTCTTTTTTCTTAGTTTTTTGCTGTGCAAAGAATAATAAACATGTTTTCTTACCCTGTTCGTGTCCTCCTTTTCTGGTGTTTTGCATCGTCACTACCGCGTCAGGAAAGCGTTTCCGACCATGCATTGCTATGTGATTTCCCATCGTCTAGGTGTACTCTATCGCTCCTGAAAGTTTGTAAACGCTGTACTGATTGATACACCCTGTATTGTTTAAAATCCAATTTTCAATGCATTTTTTTTTTCTATAATTGCACGTTTTGAGCTCCCCTGAATACTAAAAAAAACTTTTTAGCATTTGATATATGTACAGGGTGTGTCAGGTATTTGAGAAAATGCATTATAAGTGATACAATATCCTGTAAATCATCTTTAAACATCCCTTTTTATTACAAGTAAACATGGCAGAACTTACATTAACGAAGAAAATGAAGAGGCACGTTGTTATCGTTCCCTTGGCTGCAGGACACTCCGATTCTGAAATACCTGCATTCCTGAAAGTCGCCCGATCATTCATTTTCAAAGTTCGGAGAGAACTAGAGGTTGTCAATGCTGATGTTACAACCGTTTCTCACAGGAAACTACACGGCCGAGGCTCGGACATTACCAGAACACCTGAATTCACAAATTCTGTTCAAGCTGTCATCGAAGAAGACCCTGGAAAATTCATGTGGGCACTCAGTAGAGATCTGCAGGTTGGCGAGGCTACAATTTGACGTGTGGTTCACGAAGACCTTTGTTACAAGTCATACGCAATGTGGAGAGGACAGTTTACGCCCGAGAAAACCAAGAAGAAGAAAGTAATCAGAGCGAAGCGCCTCTTAAACAAACTGAAACATCCGGAACAGCCAGGAATGTTCTGTATTTTTTTTTTTTTTTTTTTTCGGATGAGAAAAACTTTGTCCAGGACCAGAAAGTCAACCGGAGAAATAATCGTTGGCTGTTTAAAACAGAAGAGGATGTTCCACTGCCATGCACACTAAATTCTCTGCCTCGCTGTTAAGGGTCGTGAGCAATGAAGGTGACGTTGTGCCGCAATAGTTCTTTTGTCAAGGTGCCAGAGTCAACGCAGTTGCTTATACCGATGTGTTGAAAACGGTTCTGAAGCCGTGGATTACTGAGGTAGCACGTGGCAGGCCATATGTTTTTCAGCACGACTCTGCATCAGCCCATACGGCCCATTCAACCCAAGAATATATAGCCAACAATTTTTACGATCACATCGCTCCAAACATGTGCCCCCCCCCCCCCACACACACACAGCTCGCCTGATGTTAACCCTTTTGACTATTACGTCTAGGACGTCTTTGAAAGGGCCTCCAATGAGCATCCACACAATACGTTGGAGCTCTCAAGGCAGTTATTGTAGATGCCATGACAAATATTCCCAGGGAACACCTCATTTCTGCCTGCGGGCGGCTTCGACAGTGTGTTGAGGCTGTTATTGCAGCTGATGGTGGAATTATTGAATGGTAACGTGCATTAGGTCCGACTTCTTGTGTACACAGCGTTCAGTGTTCATTAAGTGATATATCTATAGTGATTGTTCCTTTTTCTACGGTCGTTATTTTGTTCTCAAATACCTGACGCACCCTGTATATGTCTTTTATAAACATAAGTTAAAAACAAATAATTACAGGAAATTTATATTTGGTATTTTGAAAGTCAAATGAATATGCCACTTGAAAATTTTCATCAAGCCTGGTAAATTTCAAGGAGTGGTTTGTGTGTGTGTGTTAAAGTTGTCTAAATAATTTCCAATAAACTTTTACTCTTAAACAGTCTTATTACCATATTTTTAATACATTCTATTCTTGTTTGTTTGCCCGGTACAACTCTTGCAATCGATTTTTGACTAACTTCCCTACTAGCTAGACATTTGAAACTTTCAGAATAGCTCAGAACCCGATGACAACACAATATTTCGAAGACCGATTTTCGAAGTTTTGATTAGTTTTCTTTTAATTAATTAAAATATGAAAATAATAACCTCCTGATAGCTTTAATAAAATAAAATTTAAAAAATATTTAAATTAAAGACTTTTTCTATTAGCTTGATTCGCACTAAAAGGTATAAAAAGATTAAAATGAAGTGTTCCACCTAAATTTCATACTTTAGTTAATTTAAAAAAAAATCTAATTATCGTGTTGAAAAACTGTTTGCACCCCTGGATTCAGAAAAATCACCCCTTTCATTTGGTACTGAATTCGTAACGAGCCACGTACATTTTAAAATGATTGAAATGAATTAAAATGAAGTGTTTCCACCTAAATTTCATACATTAGTTAATTTTCAAAAATCTAATGGTCGTTGTCGTGAACAGATGCTCCTCTCTGATATAAACCAGACATCTGATTCATAGAGACTGGTGTGAACTCTTGTTTTTAGATGACTAATAACTTTCTTTTTATTTTTTGTAGATACTTCTGTTGCTAAGTACTATGAGAAGAAAACTAGTTTTAAGACGGTGTGGACGTCTGTTATAGCGTCCGCTCCGAAATATAATTTTGAATTGTGATTTAAGCTTTAATTAAAATTAGAAAAGACATCCCACGTTTGATAATTATTTCTACGTGTAGTGTACCTTCATTTTCACTGCAGCTCAGACATTGGATACATCATAGAAAGAGAAGTCGAACATCGAAGCTCATCCGTCCCAGATGAAGAACCCAGGTAGGCCTCTTTACACATATTCCTTATTAATAAAAATTTGATTGATTTGAATGAAAAATATAAATAAAGAGAGCCTTAAAAATAATATGAAAATTTTGAGAATTAATTAGATTCAGAAATTCTCGACATGGCATCCCTGTCGCGGGATCGGATGAAACTGGTCTAGATAAAGAAAAAAAAACTGGATAAATTATTATTTTGTAGTATTTGATTTTGTAAGAAAAAATGGCAGAGCCTGAAATTTTAAGGAAAAAAAGAACCGTGTTACGCACAGCTGTAACAAATTGCATTAATAAAATAGAGAAGGAGTTACAAAAACAAGATGAAAGTATAAATATCATAGAACTGGAAGAAACATTGGAACTTTTACTAATGAAATTTGAAACTTTAAAAAATACGGACAGGGAATTAGAACCACACATTAAAGTGGAGGAATTTGAAAATGAATTCCTAAAAACCGAAGAATACGCTGAAAAAATTCAATTATGGAAATTCAGGTGTAATAAAAAACTTGGGGAATTAAAGGGAAAATTGACCGATATCCCGAATTCGAACCGCGAACCACTTAGTCAAAAAGTAGAAGTCTATAAAGTACCTAGTACAAATGTAAATTTGCCGCGGATTCGAATCGAAAGATTTTTTGGAGATATAAATAACTGGCTCACCTTTTGGAATACTTTCGAATCCTCTATACATAATAATAACGAATTAACGAAAATAGATAAATTTAACTATCTGAAAGCGTACTTGGGAGGTAGCGCTTTATGTACAATAGATGGGCTTCCTATGTCTGAAAGTGCTTATGATTCGGCTGTAAATTTATTAAAAGAAAGATTCGGCGACCGCAACTTATTAATACATAATCATACTTGTAATATCCTCAACATCAAACCACTTAGAAATTCTAACGATGTAGCAGAATTCAGAAAATTTTATGACAAAATTTTGACTGATTTAAGAAGCATTGAAGCCTTAGGCTCAGATAATAATAATTTATCAGCGATTCTTTGTACCACAATTTTGAAGGCCCTACCACAAGATCTATTAATCGATTTAAATAAACCAGAATACCAAAAGGGTTATTATGACGTCACATGTTTATTGGATTTCTTATCTATATCTCTGAAATCCAGGGAAAAAGCTATGTTGGTATCCGGTTTTTCGAACGGAAGTACAGTTAGGAAAAGCACACCCCAAAACAGACCGCAAAATAGAGACAAAACAACGAGTTTCTATGCAGCGAAAGATCTATTGAACGAAAGTCAGGAGATCAGGGAAAAATGCCCTTTTTGTGGGTCATTGACACATAGGGGTATGGTGAACTGCGACGAATTTAAGAGATTATCACTTGAAGAAAGGAAATCTTTACTGGTTAAAAAAGGCGGTTGTTTTAAATGCTTAGAAGTGAAAGGTCATATCGCTAAATTTTGCAAAAAAAATATTAGTTGTCAATATTGCCAGGGAAAACACGCTTCGTTAATGTGTTTTAAACACTACCAACAGGAAAAAGAGAAAGCGCTTGCAAAGGATGAAGAAGACAGCACACTTTTGATTAATGAACACTCGGAAAATAGAGTGTACCTGCAAACGTTGGTTGCTCGTATAGAAAATAAAGAAAATAAGCATTTAGTGAGAGTAATTTTTGATACGGCATCTTCAAAGTCTTACGTATCTAGCTTTGTAGCAAATAAATTAAACTTAGCAAGTATAGGAAGAGTGAAAATTACTCATGGGCTGTTTGGAGGTACCGAGGAAACAGTATTACATGATCGATATTCTATTAACTTAAAGGGGTTAAAGGACAACAAAAATGTTGTAATCGAGGTCATGGAACAAGAAAAGATTTGTACAACGGTTCCCAGGATTAGCAGTATTAATTGCATTAGAGAATTAAAAGAGAAAAATATTTTTTTGAGCGACATTTGTCCTAGAAGTAGAAACTGTTTATATGAAAACGATGAAAATGAAATACATGTTTTGCTAGGGGCAGATGTCGTGGGGAAATTGTTTACTGGGAAAATAAAGAATCTGTCCTGTGGGTTGGTAGCTATGCAAACGATTCTCGGATGGACGGTAATGGGAAAAATTGAAAGTAGAGATAAAGATAGCTCTCTAACGGCTCTTTCATTGTATGTAAATGAGGCTAAAATCACGGACTTATGGAATTTGGATTCATTGGGAATAACTGATCCGGCAGAAAAACAATCCAAGCAAGAAATTCAGGAATTAGTTTTGAAACATTTTAAAGAAACGGTATGTCGGGAAAATGATGGGAGATATAAAGTGTGTCTTCCATGGATAGATGGACATCCAGAGATTTTGGATAATAGAGAATTAGCGGAAAAGAGATTAAAAAATAATGTAAATTCTCTTAAAGCAGCCGGATTAGTAGGAGAATATGAACAAGTTTTTAATGAATGGGAATCCGAGGGAGTTATAGAGGAAGTGAAAACTAAGGAAGATTCACCTCAGATTACTAATGTTCACTATTTACCTCACAGGGCGGTAATAAAACCGAACTCAACGACGAAAATCAGACCTGTTTTCGATGGTTCGGCCCATGTTAGGGGTTCCGTTTCTATAAATGAATGTATAGAGAAGGGGCCTAATTTGATTGAATTAATTCCTTCAGTCTTGAATCGTTTCAGATGGGGAAAAATAGGCGTCGTAGCGGACATCCGGAGAGCTTTTTTACAGATATCTTTGAACGAAGGGGATAGAGATTATTTACGTTTTCTTTGGTGGGGGGATGGGAATCCTGAAAATCTGATCACTTATAAACATTGTAGGGTAGTTTTCGGACTTTGCAGTAGTCCGTTTCTCCTCGCAGCAACACTTGCGCATCACCTTGATCAGGCACCAGACGACGTAAAAGATGTAGCGTTAAAACTTAAGGAATCATTGTATGTAGATAATTGCGTGACTAGTGTGGATTCCTTAGATGAATTAGATTATTTTCGTACTGAAGCGCAAAAAATCTTAGCTTCAGCTAAATTCGACCTTCGCGGCTGGTGTTATAATTATCGCGCGGACGGAGAAATGATTGATTTGGAAATTGATAAAAAGACGCCGGTGCTCGGGTTAATGTGGGATATGGAGAAAGATACTTTAGCGTGTGATTATAGGAATTTTAAATTAGAAGAGGGTTCCATAACGAAGAGAAATATTCTGTCTCTAACGCATAAGATATTCGATCCGATAGGTTTTACGTGTCCAGTGACCTTGATTCCAAAATTACTATTGCAAAAATGTTGGAAAATTAGGGCTTCTTGGGACTCCAAATTGCCCGATGAGATAGTTAAGGAATTTAAAAAATGGAAAAATCAAATTTTGGAGTTAAAAAATATCTCCATACCCAGAAGAATTTCCGAGTTAAATCTATTTACAGGAAGATTGTCTTTACACGTTTTTTGTGATGCCAGTAAAGTTTCTTATGCTGCTTGTGTTTTTTTAAGAAACGAGATTCACGATCAAGTTAGTTGTCAACTATTACAGGCACGATCCAGAGTTGCGCCGTTGAAAGAAATATCCACTCCCCGTCTCGAATTACTAGCTTGCTGTATAGGTGCCAGATTAGCGGATACGGTTATCCAAGATTTAAAATTAAACGTTGACATAGTTTATTGGTCTGACTCGATGGATGTATTATACTGGATAAAAGGAGAAGGCCCTTGGGGAACATTTGTAGAAAACAGAGTAAAGGAAATCCGTAAACTTTCTTCTCCTGATTCCTGGAACTTTGTCCCTGGTCATTTGAATCCGGCCGATTTGCCCTCTCGTGGGTGTTCAGTGAAAACACTAGCTAAATCTGAGTGGTGGCTGGGGCCATCCTGGTTATTAACTGCAGAAGAAAAGTGGCCTAAGAATAATATAGTTCCGAATATAGATATAATCAATAAAGAGAAGAGAAAAACTATCGTTACTGCTACGAATTTAGAAAATAATGAAGATAAATTTTACCTCCGGTACTCTTCTTACACAAAAATTGTACGTATAATAGGGTGGATTTTTCGCTTCAGTAACAATTCAAAAATTGTTAGAACCGATCGAACAAGCGGTCTGCTAAACAGTGAAGAATTAAGAAAAGCAGAAATTGTGCTTATAAAATTAGTACAACAAGAACATTTTACGAATTCTTCAGATTATAAATTACGACATCTACGCACTATCACAGACTCGAACGGTCTACTACGGATAAAAACTAAGATCTTTATGAGAGACGACACTCATAATTTTTGCTTACCAGTGATCATTTCAACAGACAATGTTAAAAGAACGAATTGGCCACTAGGACGAATCGAGGAGATACTAATCAGTAAAGACAATGTGGCCCGCATTGCAAAAGTGAGAACATCATCCGGCATTTTGCTACGTCCTATCAGAAAACTGTGTCCCCTAGAACTAGAATCCGACATATCACGAGACGCTGTCACCACCAGACGAGGAAGAATCGTCAAACAGCCAGACCGACTCGGGATGGTGTAGTGCCTTGAGTTGAGTTCTGGTTCCCTCTGAACTCAAGGTGGGAGTGTCGTGAACAGATGCTCCTCTCTGATATAAACCAGACATCTGATTCATAGAGACTGGTGTGAACTCTTGTTTTTAGATGACTAATAACTTTCTTTTTATTTTTTGTAGATACTTCTGTTGCTAAGTACTATGAGAAGAAAACTAGTTTTAAGACGGTGTGGACGTCTGTTATAGCGTCCGCTCCGAAATATAATTTTGAATTGTGATTTAAGCTTTAATTAAAATTAGAAAAGACATCCCACGTTTGATAATTATTTCTACGTGTAGTGTACCTTCATTTTCACTGCAGCTCAGACATTGGATACATCATAGAAAGAGAAGTCGAACATCGAAGCTCATCCGTCCCAGATGAAGAACCCAGGTAGGCCTCTTTACACATATTCCTTATTAATAAAAATTTGATTGATTTGAATGAAAAATATAAATAAAGAGAGCCTTAAAAATAATATGAAAATTTTGAGAATTAATTAGATTCAGAAATTCTCGACAGTCGTGTCGAAAAACTGGTTGCCCCCCTGGATTCAGAAAAGTCAGCTCTTTCATTAGGTACAGAATTTGTAACGATAGGACTGAAATTTATAATTTATCTTCCTCTTTTTCTGTTTTTAACCCAGATTCGGCAGAAGGTTTATGACAGAGAATGTAAGCTAAAAAAAAAATAAAAAAAAAAAAGAAAAATTAATCTTACATTGCCTATTAGTCACGTGCTCACGTGTGTTAGAAATTCCCAATAAAAATGAAATTTTTTACTTTAGTTAATTTTGAAAAATCTAATTGTCATGTCCAAAAACTGTTTGCACCCCTGAATTCAGAAAAATCACCCCTTTCCTTTGGTACCGAATTTGTAGGGATAGGTCTGATATTCTAATCTATTTTCCCCTTTTTCTGTTTTTAACCCGGATTCGGCAGGTTTATGATAGAGAAAGTAAGCTGAAAAAAAAGTCTTTAATAATAAAAAAAAAAATCTGGTGTGAAACAGCCACACGACTTCCGTTACCCACTATTACACGTATTATATGCATTTTTTTGGAAATAGTGTGATCAGAAAACATATAAGTAACCTAAAGAAGTAGACACCTAAAACGTTTTCGGTAAGAGAAACTTTATACACATGTAAAGGCATATAAAACGCAGCTTACATATAGTGAGGTAAAAAATAAGAAAAAGAAATGGTAGAGTTATTTTTTGAAACACCAGTTTCCGAGATCTAAAACTCACCTACCTAAGCGGGATGACAGTTAATTTTCCTCTAATAACCATGTAATACATGAGAAAGAAATGGATTTATATAACAATTTTCAAGAAAATCGTTAGAACCGTTTTTGAGATACCATCTTCACCAAAACTCAATTATTGACGGTAAACAATAATTACATACAAAAGTATATTTAAAAGTGAGTTAATATGGCGAGTTTGACAAAAATCCGTACAGCCGTTTTTAAGGAAAGCGCTTGCGGGATCTGAAATTGAGCTATTTATACAGGACGCCTATCAATTTTCTTGAACTAACCAACTACATCATTCAAAAGGACATCTAGTAGAGTGTTAATATAGCAAATTTGAAGAAAATCGTTACAGTCGTTTTTTGAGACACGAACTTACTCTTCCGGTTTTTCAATTTTCACCAGAATTTGAAAAATTCATCGGTACACCAGACCCGTCTCAATTCTAAAGTTTTGTAGTTCTGCTTTTTTTAATTTCGGAGATATGATAGCCAGAATATTCCACACATACATGAATACATACATACACACTAACCAATCGCCAAAACCCCTTTTTTTTTTTTTTTTTTGACTCAGGGTACCTTAAAATAGGTAAATCAGGTGAAATCTCGATATCGAATTTTTGGATCGAATTCAATACTTCCATTACCTACGGTTGTAGGGTAATGGAAGTAATAAGAATATTGTAAGCAAATACCATAGTGAACTCGTGCCTAATTTCCATCTTTTTATATAATGCCATACTCAATTATTTCGATGCGAAATCGCTGTTGCGTGTTTTTGAAAATTATGGTGTTTACTTACAATATTTTTATTCTTCATTTATATATATTTGGAGATTTTAATAAAATGATTTTTCGCCAATTTTCTATATAATTTTTGTATATTTTTTAGTCATGAATACAGTACAGACGATCAAAACGCTTCAAGGTTCAATATTAAAATTTATCTTTGTGAAAATAAAATCCCATGCATATATTCTTTTTAAATTTTTAAACTATGGCTAAATAAAATGAAACTTTTCAAATGACCTAATTTAGTTGCCATTATTCATCACCAATATATTTAAAGAAGCGGTTTCTTGCGTTCAGATTCAAGAAGCGCTTTTATTTTTTATTTATTTATTTATTTATTTTTAAATGCACTGAATGTAATAGAAACAAGAACGAAAAATCATGCGGTTCGAAAAGATTATTAACACTTTCCAACTGTATGTATTCGTTCATCGTTGAACCTTTAATGTACTTTATTTATGTGGTCACACTACGGACAAATATAATGACAGAAAGACAAACTAATTGAATTCATAATCATCCTTCTTGGAAAGTGTTAAAAACGCTTAACACAAATGGAAAAACAAATTCAAAAATTTCCAATTGCAGCCGATACTATAATATTTCTGAATTAGTGTAGTCTTATAAAAGTAGTCTTAACGCTATACGTACCATATTCTATAAATACATTTTTTTTTTTTTTTTTTTTTATGAATAATCAATTTCAGTATGATTTGTGTAGTACAAAGTTATTTAAATATGATTTATAGGAATGCCTCGCATGAAATACAATGTGAAGTCGAACTTCGTTAACGTGAATCTCAAGGGGAATAAAAAAATTGTTCATGTAATCAATAGTTCATGCTATCAGTGATCTTCCTTTTGACGGGGATTGTGGAAACAGTTCATGTTAAAAGTAATTCACGTTAATGTGCATCCCTGTATGCAAACCAGTTGTTCAATTTATACCATTTTCAATAGGGAACATGTGATAGTGAATTTGAATAACAGATATTTATGCGAACAGACGGACAGAAAGACAGAAGATATAATTCAAAGTATAATCACTCTTAAACATTGCTACAAAGTGCTTAAAACGGTTAAATAAATGAAAATGCAATTTCAGCTGTTTCCAGTTATATCCCTTAATGCATCTGAATATTTTTGTATGCACATGTAAATATTGGTAATCATACCATATTTTATAGATAATTGTTTTTTATGCATACGAATAACAAATGTCACTGTTATTATTGCGTATAACAAAGATCAGCATATATAGTTACGCTCTTCACTGACTGACTCTGAGACGCTTTAAAAGGCTAAGAGATTTCATTGGACTCTGTGTGTGAAGGTAAGTTGCCACCTAATTTTCGTACTTCAGTTAATTTTAAAAAATCTAATTGTTCGATCGATACGCTGTTTAATCCGACGGATTCAGAAAAATCGACCTTTTATTTGATTACTTATTTGTACGAATTTTTGATTAGGTTTTTTTTTTTTAATTAATTAAAATATGAAAATAGACATAGCTTTAAAACAGACATTTAAATTTTTAATTGTTGCCTTTTTTTTTTTTTTTTTTTTTTTTCCCAGCATAAAATAAAATATGGTTTCACGTGAGAAAAAATAAATAAATAAATAAATAAAATAAAATAAAATATTGAATTTGCTCATGCATAAGAAAAAATGACGTCTATAAAATAATAATAATTTTAAATTTTAAAGGTAAAGAAGAGATGAATAATTATAAGATTAAAAAAAAAAAAACTTTTTATATACCATGTTTTAAATTTTCTGACCAATCATAGAGCTCTTATCGATGTGCATAAAATTTTTACAGCGATAATGACGTCAATTTTTGTGAGATGCATAATTTAACTTTTTACAATTTTTTAACGTTCATGTTTAATTAAATGTATTTATTTTTATGTCAAAAAAAAAAAATGAACTCGCAATTTTTTTTTCTTTTGGCAACAATTAAATTGTAGCTAATATTTTAATGGCTATTTTAACGCTATTAGGATGTTATTGTTTTCATATTTTAATTAATTATAATAAAACTGATCAAAAATTCGAAAATCGGACTTCGAAGTATTGTGTTGTCACCGGGTTCTGAGCTACTGTGAAAGTTTCAAATGTCTAACTAGTAGGGAAGTTAGTTAAAAATCGATTGCAAGATTTGTACCGGACAAACAAACAAACAAAAATAGAAGTTAATGAAAACAAAGTAATAAAGTGCGAACATTTCGCACGGGCAGTAAATGAATTATTTGAAGTGAGAAATAAATAAAATGAAATGATCATTTTTTCAACGGGTGCCTTAGTCGCCCTGCAACTAACTAGTATTAAAATAAGGTTTATGGATATAATATAACTCTCCTAGAAGGCAATGCTTTGGAATTCTTTTGGGTGTCCCTGTAAACAAACCTGTAAGGTTATTTATTTCATTTTCAACTGGAAGTATCCCATAAGTTTAAAAATTTTACTGAGTCATTTAATAATGTTCATATTAGGAAAATGCGTACGAAAACAATGTTACTTTTCTATGAGATCCAAAACACAACGCTCTCATGAGAAATCGCAAAACTATCTTCCCTATCATTTTATATAACAGCGCCACCAACCATTTAGCATGCATAAAATTTTAACCAACATAGCTTCTCAAACTACCGATTTTACAAATACAGTTTGGTGCAATTTTAAACAATAGATGATGAAATACGTATAGACATATGGAAAATTGCAGAAGGTAGGTAATATTAGCTGCTCCACCTGTCGACCAATACTCACTCAAATTAATTCAGCATTTGTTTTAATAATGTCCGTCTCATATATCAGGTTTGGTGTATTTATGCGCTATAGAAGCTGAGATATAACCTTTCCGTAAAAGAGAAAAATTACAATGTAGTAACGCCATCCGTCAGCCGATATGCACCCAAATTCAATCAGCATAGTTTTTCATAATGACTGCTCTCAGATATTAATTTTTGTACGTTTATAAACAATAGTAATAGAAATATAGCCTTCTCGTAAATAGGGGCGATTGCAACATAACGTCACTTATTGGGTGATATGCACCAAAAGTTGAAACACACCAGTTTGTGTCAAAGTTCAAATAATTATAATTTTTATAAAATTTTGTACATTAGTTCTTGATCTAGAGCTGCTACAAAAAAATTTATGACACACAGATAGACAGACATCATTCTAAAAACGGTGAAAACGTTTTCAAGACCTCTTAAAAAGGCAAAACCTTCTAAAATTGGAGGTCGATTTTTTTTACGAATCCAATACTTTCTTTCATTAAATAGAAAAGAAAGGAAAAAAGATAAAAACATTTTACATTATTTTATCAGTACTTAATTTCTCATTATCCTTCAAATGCTACAAAATATTACATTACACTGAATTGTCTCTATTATTTATCGAGACCATTCTTCGCCAAGGAGAAATGCACACTGTTATTCCATTAGAAAAGAAAAGTAGGGAGGGAGTATGATTTTTCTCTTATCGCTACAGAAGACTGCGCCTTCAGTATCATTCAATAAAAGAACAATTCATCTTTACGACTCCAAGGGAAAAAAAAAAATCTGAATTGAATGAACGATATTCTTTTCTTGTTTAATCGTTTTCAGATATGTATACAAGAAAAAATACTTAACGAATGATGGTGAATGTTAACTCTGAGAATGTATTAAAAACTTTTATTATTTTATTTTATTTTATTTTATTTATTTTCATCGAAAATCTTTTTAAGAGCATTCGTCATTGGAATATCAATGTTGCATTAACATCATGAACTTTTAAACCCATTCTATTCTCTTTCTCGTGAAATTAATATCAAGAATGACAAAATTTAAATTTTTATACTGCCCCCATAAAAAAAAAAAAAAAAAAAAAAAAAAACTTCAATAAATGAAAAATATACCTCATGCACTAATAAAATTATACATAAAATTTCTGTACAATATCATAAAAAGTCTTAGTGGTACGACAAGATGAGAAAATTTTGGCGTAAACCATTTTCCACTATATCTGCGAGGGAAAAAAACGCGCTCTTAAAACTAATAGACAGGAGGGACTGGGTTTGAATCCACATTACGTTCGTCGACTTAAAAGTTCGAAGTTTTCTGTGGCTTTCTCTGAAACTCTCTTGAATATGAGCTAGAATCCCTTAAAAAGATACTCCGCCGAATGCATCTCGCCCAAGCCTAAACCTCTTTGCAGAAAATCGGCATTAATTTATACACCACACACCGATAGAAAAAGCATATCAGCAGATTGCGTATAAGCTTTTTATCTTTGAATAAACACTTGTCACAATTCTGTTTTTTTGCTTTTGTCATTTCTTTGAAAATGTCTAAATCTTTTAACATTCCAATAAAATTAAATCCGCTTCTCTTAAAGATACTATTACACTAACAAGCGACTCTCTTTTTTTTATGAATGTAAGTACCGTGTTCTGTCGTAGGAGAAAAAGAGGGGTAGCCGGGTAGCCCCATTTCACACAAAAATATATGTCTAATAAAAATGTTTCTAAAACTAATTTCAATTGTTCTTAAATTACATTTATGTACGTTTATCTTACACCTTAATGTACAATCTGCTTTTATAGTATTCAGATGTAGGGTAAAAGTGCCACATGTGAGTACCACTAGTTTATACGAAATCAGCAGAAGAATGTATGTTCGTCGATGTTTAGATAATAAAATTTTGAATAAGGTGTATTCCAAAAAAAAAGAAAAAAGATGTGTCAGTGACACATCAGAAATTTTCTTTTAAATAACACTGCTCGACGTGAAAATTGTCCCAACGCCATTTCAGCATATTCTTATGTAAAATGGCCTCCGAATAGGACGCTCATTTTGCCCTATCACCCACCGTTTTTTAGGGACGGCCCCCTATTTTTATTTCGGCAATTTTATGGCTATAAACTTTATTTTTAGGGGAGGGGGGGGGGTATTTTAACTGTTAAATAGCTTCTGAGGGGCTACAGAGTTGGAAAATCCTAAAACATCAACATATGCGGCAAGGGGAAAATTCAGGGAGGTGGGTGGGCACTGAAATTGTGTATTACATTTCTTATATTTTTTAATCTCATTATATATTTTTTTTGTTTTTAAATATTAAATTAATTCTTTTCCATTCTCCAAATCAAATTCATGGCCATAAAATTACCGAACAGTGATTAAAATTGGGGGAGAGGGTGGTGTCACGAGAAAACGGTGGGTTACTGAGCAAAATTGTAGTCATATTCAGATTCAAGAGGTCATTTTACATAAGAATCAGCAAAAATGGTATCAGGGCTCGATTTTTTTTTTTTTTTTTTCATTGCAGTGTAATTTAAATACTTGAAACAAATTAAATTAATCAAATTACATTGCAAAAAGTTTAAAATTATGTTTGCATTATAAAATTAACCATAAAGAGAGATTTTTAATAATAACAAAACTAATAATAAGGAAGTTAATACAATTAACCAAAAAATAATTGTAGCAAAATTTACAGTATAAAAACTTTCTTAATATAATTGCACTATTTTTTTATTTTTTAGGATTAATCTACAATTCGATAAATTATAAATAATTGGAAGCGAACTATTAAAAATCATCAGGAATTATTTTATGAAAAGACCCCCCCCCCCCCAAAAAAAAAAAAAAAAAAAAAAATTGTTATCGCTACGACTACATTCATATTTCTTTAACACAAGTTTTTTAAGTGCATTTTTTCTACGATTTAAAGTTGTGTTTCAAAATTAAAATTACTTTTCTGAAAATATACAGCTTTTAATTTTAACTCACAAGAGCGCGCTTTATGCAGCCAAAACGCATGCGTGAATCATTTCGAAAGTTCAGAATCTATCCTGTTTGCAGTTACAGCATGTTTGTAATTCTTTTATTGTCAATAATCAGTTTTAAATGAATTTGACTCATTTAGCAAAGTACATGTTACGTAAGGATAGGAAAATTCCTTTTTTATTTTTCGCACTCTCTGCGCAAAAGAAGAGTTATCTCGTCTGCAGGTAGGCGCAGTGCAGTAGCTCCCGCACTGCACATCCAGTCGTCACACATATACAGATTCAAATCTTGTCGGAATGTTTCTATGATTACGAGAAAGCGCAAAGTGAGCGAGAGGATGTTTGAGCGATATTTCGCAAGGGAAATATTTTTTTTTTATGATTAGATAAATAAATGCTTGTTTGAGTCTCACATACCTAATGACTCTTAAATAACTTTTATTGCTACTGTGAATTGTTCTCTCAATTATTTAAATTAGAGAGCAAATATCATAAACAATATGAGCACACTACTAAATTATCATTAGGTTTATTTTATCAAATGAAAGAGAAAGTGCATTGGGGAGGGGGGGGGGAGAAGAAGAAGAAAGAAAGAAAAAAAAAGTGCTATGCATAGAATAAAATTATTTTTGTTGAATTTATTTAAAAATTTCTATTTTTAAAACGTTATTTTCCTCCCTTACCCCAAGTCTCTCTCTCTCTCTCAAAAAAAAAAAAATAAATAAATAAAAATAAAAAAAAATAAACGAAAATATACAGTGCCGGCGAAAAAAAAAAAAAAAAATCTTTACACTTAAGCGGCAAAAATAAATAAATAAATAAATAAATAAGTAAAATAATAAAAAAATACTAATAATAATTACATGCCATTTGCCGTTTTCGCCATAAAAATGGGGGCCGTGCCCTTAGCGACCGTGCCCTTAGCAGAAATCTATAAACCCGTGTCCTTAGCGGAAATGTTATCTCCGCTCGGTGGCGTGCTTTCAGCATACGTGCCTTTAGCGGAAATGTATAATAAATTTAAAAATAAATTAATAAATAAAAAATGAGATCTTCAATTTTCCTCTACACTTTATCCACATTTAGCATTTGTTATATTTTGCTTCAGAAGTAACCCGTCGCAAAAATAGGTATGCGTACTGTAGAATATCCGTTATTTGAGGGAATGGTGATCTGTAACCATATAAAGTTTAATGAATCACATTACTCCATACGAAAACGAACATTATTGCCATTTTATGATTTTATTTAAGTTTTTGAGAAAATATAATTAAGCATTACACCTTTTAAAACTAAAACAAAAATGAAAAATCATGAGGTATACATTGATTATCAACACTTTCCAACTGTACGTATTTGTTGTATCGTATAACATTCTATGTTCTTTGTCTATATTATCACACAATGGTCGAACAGAAAGACAGGCATATAGACTAACTGAATTCATAATCACTCTGAAACATTGTTGGAAAGTGTTAAAAATGCCTAACACAAACAGATATGCTGCTCTTAATTTCCTATTTGCACCCCTTAATGTATCGAAACATTTTTGCGTAGTCCTGTAAATCTGGAGGTTAAGCATATTATAGTTTATACAAAACATTTTCTTAGCATATGCATATAAACAATAAATGCGAAATTCTTTATGATATTTTGATGAAGTTATTTAAAATGTCTCCCCTAAAGCGCAAGGCATTGGCAGTTTTTGGATGTCCCTGTACACAAACAAGTGGCATAGGTTCTATTAGAGCCATTTTAAGTAGGGAATAATCAATAATGAATTTGAATAACACATATCATTAAAAATAAAATAAAATAAAATAAAAACTAGCATGCTGTGGCCACCACAAGATTTTCTTCTATATTTTCCTATACAAATTCACTAAGTGCAAATAATAAATTTTTATCTTAGAGAAAACTAACACTAAATATCCAAAGAAAGACAGATTTGTTGTCTGTAAATGACATCTTAAAAAATGCATATTTATAATAGTTATCTCACATGTCAAGTTTCGTACAGTTATATGCCATTGAAGTTGAGATATAACTTTCTCGTTATCGAGGAAATTTGCAGTATAGCAGAGCCACCTATTGGCCGATAAGCATCCAAATTGAATCAGCATAATGTCTCATAATGGCCTTCACATACATCACGTTTTGTTCGATTATAAGCAATAGAACCTGAGATATAGCCACCCTTTAAATTGAGGAAATCGCTGTATAGCAGCACCACCTGTTGAGCGGTTGACACTAAAAGTTTATAGACACTCATTTAGAATAGAGTGCATCAATATATAAAGTTATATGCAATTCTATGCAGTAGTTCCTGAGATATAGCTTTCCCTTAAATTGCAGAAATATCTGTATAGCAGCGCCACCTGTCAGTCCATAAGCATTCAAATTGAATCAGCATAATGTCTCACAATGGCCTTCTCTTATATCAAGTTTTGATTGATTATACACAATAGAACCTGAGATGTAGCTTCCCCTTAAATTGTGGAAATTGCTGTATATCAGACATCAGAGCCACCTGTTGAGCGGTTCGCATCAAAAGTTGACAGGCACTAATATAGCTCAAGGTGCATCTACACGTAAATTTTTATGCAATTCTAAGCAGTAATTCCGGAGATACAGTTGCCACAAATTCTCCCCCCACACACACACAAGTGCTAAGTTATTAAAATTTGGTTTGTAGAAATACCTCTCATAGAACGAAATGCTTTGGAATACTTTTGGCTATTCCTGTACATAAACCAATAACAATATTTACTCCATTTTCCATAGAGAACACTCCATAATGAACATATATCAGTTCGAGAATGAACATACCTTCTTATTTCCGCTAAGGGCACGGATTCTTCTAGTCCTCCTTCTTCCTTTTGACCCCATTCCGCTAAGGGCACACCTAAAAATGTGTCGAACCCCAAGTGGCGTTAGTCGGTCACAGACGACCTTTCCCAATCCTATCAACATTCAGTTCGCCTCGTGGACTTTTGAAGCAAGGCTGTATGATCTTTACTCCCGCCGGCCAATATTTCGTTTATTCGTCAGAAGTTTGAGAACCTACATCGGTATTCCCACTCCGCACAATGGGTCAGAAAAAGCTTAAAATGGAAGAGAAATCTCATGCCTCGACTTTGCTAGAGAAGGGAATCTCTATGATTAATGTAGTTAGAAAGTAGATGTAGTAAAGATGATCATCCCCTTAAATTGTGGAAATTGCTGTATATCAGACATCAGAGCGACCTGTTGAGCGGTTCGCATCAAAAGTTGACAGGCACTAATATAGCTCAAGGTGCATCTACACGTAAATTTTTATGCAATTCTAAGCAGTAGTTCCGGAGATACAGTTGCCACAAATTCTCCCCCCCCCCCCCCCCACACACACAAGTGCTAAGTTATTAAAATTTGGTTGACATGTAAAGTCTTTTTACAGAGAAAAATAAACGGAGATGTTAAAAAACTTATTTTATACATTCATTTTAATAACTAATATTAATTTAACTAATTATTGGTGAGAATATATTTCGGACTTGGAATGCTCTTTCTAAAGCAGAAACAGTCAATTTTTATTTTAATTAAAAAATTAAATAATAAAATTGCGTAAAAATACAGAATAAAGATTAAGAATCTCGATTATTCACTTTTAACTAAGAATTACTGTACTCTGGATAAATATTTACATTAAATTTACAGAAATTTTTAACAGTGTAATAATAATGATATCAGATAAAATTAATAATTGTCACAGATTTCAATTGCGCTTTTAAAGTTCTTTTCCAAAATAAGCTAGCTAAATTTTCCAAAAAATTCAGTTCGGAAACGCATATGGCATAAAAGATAATTTTGATACGCTGAAAATTAAGATAACGTTCAGATTCCCAACTGGCATTTAGCTATTTACCTTAATCGCAATAAAATTGTGAATGAAAAATCTGATTCCACTTTGCTGTTTACACACTGTAAAAAATAGGTTCTTAAAAATAAGTATATATTGTCTCAAAATAGCTGCGAAACAATATATACTTAAATTTGAAAACCCATGTACTCATTTTTGAGTACATTGACAAGTCAAACATGAGGATATTGGGAATCTTACTGGTCAATCCCATTTTTGAGCATGTCAATATACTCAAAAATGAGTACATGAGTTTTCAAATTTAAGCTATATTGTTTCGGGGCTATTTTGAGACAATATATACTTATTTTTAAGAACCTATATTTTACAGTGCAGATTGGAAAAATTTGTTTAATTCAATTAAATAATTTCCTTCATTTTGTATTAAAATAATAATAATAATTAATTAATTAATTAAAATATAAATTAAAATTAATTTATTTAAATAAAGATAAAAATATGTTATTTAATTATTTAAAAATTCCTTCACTCCATTTTTTTGTGTTTGTTTCTCGTTTTTTTTTTTTTTTTTTATATAGTGCCGGATGTTTCCTATTGGTTAGTAGTGCCGCTGTTTTTAGTCTTGCTTTTGCCTCCAAGGCAGTAGCACGTGTTTTTGCACCTGAAGAAGAAAGGCCACGTCCTTTCGAAACTCGTAGTGCTTTCATTGATTTTATGGTGTGTGAAGAAGTTTTTCAAGTTTAAATATTGATTAAACACCAGTTTTAGGTTGATTTCTTTACAAATCAACCAGACACAATAAAAACCACCTGAAAGGCTAATCTACTTAACAGAAAACTGTGAGGCTAATGAACCCAAAGATTGTAACGATTTTCTTAACATCGCAAACCCACAAGAAAAGCAAAATTGGCTAAACGCCATGCAGGAAGAAATGAATTCCCTAAAACAAAATAAAACATTTACATTGGTTGAACCTCCACCCGGAAGAAAAGTTATTGGGTCCAAATGGACATATAAAGTCAAATATGACTCCTCAGGCAAAATAGCCAAATATAAAGCTAGACTGGTGGCAAAAGGGTTCAATCAAAAATATGGTGAAGACTTTCACGAAACATTTGCTCCAGTAGTTTCACACAGCACAATTAAAGCTTTTTTGGCCAGTACCGCACACAGAAATATACAGGTTTACCATATAGATATTAAAACTGCCTTCCTGCACGGGGATTTAAAAGAAATCGTGTATATGAAGTAGCCTGAAGGCTATATTTCACCTGGAAATGAAAACAAAGTGTGGAAATTAGAGAAAGCTCTGTATGGCCTGAAATAGGCCGCCAGATCTTGGCACTTGAAAATTGGTGAATCTCTTAAAGAACTTGGTTTTACACAAAGCACAGCAGATCCATGCCTGCTTAGAAAAGATGAAACAAATCCAATACACATAATTATTTACGTCGATGATCTCCTAATATTTGGATCTGAAAAACAAATAGAAGAAACCATCGAAAAACTTAGTGTAAAATACGAGCTCAAAAATCTCGGAAAAATAAGCTACTACCTCGGCATTAACAAACAAAAATCATAACAAGGAGAATACATCATAAATCAAAGAATTAAAATAAAAGAACTTGTTGAAAAATTCAATCTTCAAAATGCTAAACCCACCAACATACCTATGAATGCCGATTATCTAGACAACACATCCGATGATAATTTACTAGCAAATAATACCAAATACAGACAAGCCAACGGATCTCTATTATACATAGCCACTATCTCTAGACCTGACATTGACAGCAGTCATCATTCACCTGACAGCCAGAACCTGACTAAGGCAGGGGCATACGGGGCAGTTGCCCCGGGCCCCCGGTTCAGAGGAGGACCCCCCCAAATTGAATAGAAAGTTTATTTTACGTTTCCTTCTTTAATGAACTTTTTTCAAACAAAATATCAGAAAAGTGTAAAATCCGGCTTAATTGAGCCATCATGATTGCGAAATTTTAGCTGAATTCCGCCCTAATGTCAGCAAGGATATGAATTAATCGCATCTAGATGACAACTTTAACAATCAGAAATAAAATGGATATTACGATGTTTCGTCTGACCATTGGAGGGGAAAGGGGGGCTTTATAGCTATTTTAGGTTCTAGTCAATTTTCTTGTTATATATCTATAATGAGGTGAAAAATTTAAATACCTCCATAAAATTCGGTTCTTCATTACTGAAGTAGTGCAGCAGAGGGGGCCCCCCAATGAAGTTTTTGCCCCGGACCCCAGTTACGCTAAGTCAGGCCCTGCTGACAGCAGTCATCATTCTAAGCAGACTAAATGCGAAGCCCAGACAGCAAGACTGGGATGTTGCGAAAAAGATTATATGTAATCTGAAAACGACTGAAAAATTAAATTTGGTCATAAGTAAAAATGAAAAACCTATTTTAACTAGTTACGCTGACACCGATTGGGCCGGCGATAAATCCGATCGTAAATCAATGACCGGAAATATATTTTTCATGGGAAAAACACCAATTCATTGGATTTCCAAAAAGCAAACTTGTGTGGCTGTCTTCAGCAGAAGCAGTTTATAGCAGCCGCAAATGCTGTACAAGAAATATTGTGGTTGACCAGGGTACTAGAGGACCTTGACTTGCCACAGGAATTGCATGAAGATTATTTGACGATAACCAGTCAGCAATTAAAATGATTGCATAACCCAAACACACTGCTCGCCGCTCGATGCATATTGATATTAGATTCCACTGCGTGAAAAACTTGTGCGAGAATGGAACTATTGCCATACAATATATGCAGAGTAAATTAATGACAGCAGATGTGATGATCAAACCTACTCCCAAACCAATCTTCTTAAGACACTCTGATAACTTGCAACTGAGATCCTATTCTTAGTTTACGGAGGGGTGACAGAAAACTACAAACTTGAAAGACTTTTTTATTATGAAATATGTTCTGTCAAAGCGAACTATATAAAAGAAACAAAGGTCAATCAGTGCAACCCTTCCCTTTTCTTTCTTGCCTCCCAGATAGGGGAGAAGATCTATTATTAGACTGTCACGTGACTCCCATCTGACTATTTTACCAACAATTTTTATTACGTTTCTTGTTTTTAGTTTGTATTTTTAGCCAGGTAAAGTGAGAGAATAACTCTTGCTTCTTTTCTTTTTTATTTTCATTAAAGTTATAAGTTAAAAATTACAAAAAGGTTTCAGAGCAATCATTTCGATCTCACTTATTAATTAACAAACTTAAGTTTTTTTCCAGTAAGAAAATATAATGAACATAAAAATAGGATATTATGAAATTTACTAAGCGGGGACAGTACAGACCAGAGAACACCTTCAGTAAAGGTAAGCTCATACATTCTTCAATACTTTCGTTTTGAAATAAATAAATGTTTTTTTTCAAATTTGTTTAATAGCACAGTTGTGCTATCGAGGTATAAACATATTTCAAATAATTTTCCCATTTTCAGTTTGCTAAAAAAGTTCCTCGCAGGACAGCGATTCAAGTATAAATATGAAACCAAGGAGGAAGTTCGACACTGGTTCCATATCATTCGGATGAATTGTAAAACAGAGCTATCTCAAATTTAATGCTGCTATGGGACAAATGACAAATGTCTGAATTGATGTGGGGCTATGTGAAAAAACAGTGTAAGGTTCGTAGAATAATACATATATTTGTAATTACCTGTGTGTACCTTATTTTGGTTAATAAAAAATAGGAGGAAAAACTTTCTGAATCACCGTCATATATGGAGGGAAGTGTTGCTCCCACGTGTCCAAAAAAATTTTCCTTAGTTGACTATTACTATCATAAATAATTCTTTTTAATTTCATAATTATTCGTGAAAAAAAAAAACTTCTCATTGTACACATTATGAGAAAATTTTATCCTATACCACCACGTTAAAATTTTAGAAAAAGCAGAATGGCAACGGCACCTGTTAGACGATTGTCACCAACAGTTGTGAGGCATTAATTTATGTCAGGGTGCAACTATAGATCAATTTTAAACAAGTAAAATGGCTGCTTTCTATACTTTTGTTAACCGTGCCCTTAGTATTTGTTCTGATTCTGTTTTATTAAACTCTGAAATCAAATATCTGAAAGCCATTGCAATTGACAAAGATTATAACCCTTCCATTATAGACAAAGCTATCCAAAAATTACAACTTCCTCGTACTTCGTCTACTAAATCAGTCTCTTCTCTTTTAATATCAGTATTGTTTTACCCTATTTTCCTAAATCCAGTCAGACCATAGCTAAAATTCTCAAACAATATGATTTTAAAATAATTTTTTTGCCTTTCAATAAACTCACCTTTTCTCAGCTAAAAGATCCGATAAATATGTATAATTCTTGGGGCATCTATAGTATCTCCTGTCAGTGCGGTTTATCATCCATTGGCCAAACTAAACGAAGTCTCAAATTCCGTCTAAAAGAACATATGAATTACGTCCACGAGCAAGAAACCAATAAATCAGCTATTTCTAAGCATTGCTGTGAGAAAAACCATAATTTAAAATTTGATTCAGCTAAAATAATTTGCAGGCCTAAATCCACTCATGAACTCGATTTCTTTGAAGCTTTTTATATTTATAAAAATTTGAAAAATATTGTTAATTGTAATTTCGCTGTACCCTATTTGTCTGATTGTTGGAAATTTTACATTCAGTCCACATTTTCTTAATTTTTCACAACTAGTGTTTCTAAAACTCCTATTGGCTAATTCCTCCACCTTCTGCCTAATTGTATTGGTTGAACAGAATTCGGTCTCTTTTCTATACATAAGAGCACTTCTCTCTCATATCTTTAATGTACTGAAGACGATATGCTAAATGCTACCGAAACAGCTGCCTGCTTCCCAATTTTTACTTTCCGAACACTATAGTGAGGAAAGTATTGTAATCATGTCAAAAATCCAAATTTAAAATTTTGATGTTTCTATACGTTTCGAGGTCCCCTGAGTCCGTTTCCACTATTTTTACGATGATGTATGTATGTGTGTGTGTATGTGTGTGTGTATGTCTGCAAGTGAACACGCTAGCGTCTAAACGCTTTGCTCGAATAAGCTGAAAGTTGGTACGTATATTGTAAGTCACCATAGTACGAACCCTATAGATTTTGGTGAATCTAGCACTTATAGTTTTTTTACAGGGACACCAGGAAAAATTCTTTATCATTATTCATAGAAAAATACTTTCTGAATATGTGCATGAGTTCGGAGTTTCCTCAAATTAGTTATTTAAATATATTTATAACAAATATTTCTTACTAATAATTCTTTGCTAAAATAACAGTGATATAATTAAATAAAGTTTGGCTTACCTGGGTTATCACAGGTAATGATGTATGCCATTTCTTGAAGTTGAAGAAAATCTCGTAACGCAATCATCAGATTGTACGCTTAAAAATGCAGTATGAATAACTTCTGGTTTAAAACCATAACAACTTGTTTTGCTGTAATTAAAGGGGATTAATATTTGTTTAATAATTTAAATATTAACTGCATGATAAAGGACTGCCTAGAATTTCACCTTTTACAATTTATTTAATATTATTATTATAGATTTCTTAGGCACAAAATACGATTAAAATGGAACGTCAGTTCCGAATAACAAAAATTACATGATTGAAAAAAATATTACAATGTACTTGTAGAGAGACGCGACATATCGTCACGTGATACGGCAGGTGCACAAAAACAATCAGTTGGCGGGAAGCAAAAAACAAAAAGAGAAAGTCCGGAACAAGAAAAATGAAAGTTAATAAAAGAATGTCTGAGATTAAATATCACAACACCCCCTCTTAAGCTCAGAAATTTTTCAATTGTTCATTAATGCATTTCTATGTCTATTAAAATCAGTTTTTGGTAGAGCTTTTGTGAGGGCATCGGCGCTCATTTCTTTGGTAGGTTTGTATTGAAGCTTTATTAGGCCTTCTTGTATTAAGTTTCGCAGAAGATGATATCTCAGCTGTAAGTGTTTTGTTTTGGACTGGAATTTTTCATTTTCAGCAATCTTGATGGTAGATTGGTTGTCCTGGTACAACACTATAGGACATTCTTGCGGCAAATTTAAATCATCCAGTAGTTTGTTGAGCCACTGTATTTCAAGTGCAGCACTCGCAGCTGCGACGTACTCAGCCTCTGCTGAAGACATGGACACACAGGACTGTTTCTTCGAAGTCCAAAATATTGGATTTTTTCCTATCTTAAATAAATTTCCAGATATAGACTTTCTATCACTTGGATCATTGGCCCAATCCGAATCCGAATATGCTCTAAGAACAGGTTCACCAGAGTTACAAAGTTTTAATTTAAT
Source organism: Salticus scenicus (assembly GCA_963930645.1). NCBI lineage: Eukaryota > Metazoa > Arthropoda > Arachnida > Araneae > Salticidae > Salticus > Salticus scenicus. Next base: position 253,549,852 of record OZ005654.1, read on the forward strand.
ATCTTGGGTATTTTTCAAATATCTAATAACCCTTTTAACTGCCTCCCAGTCTTTCGCTCTAGGATTTTCGTTTCTACGGCTTAAGATGCCAACGGCAACACTTATATCAGGTCGCGATACTGTAGAAATGTAAAGTAACGCGCCTATAGCCTGTCTGTACATTGTGTTGTTTGGTAAGAGATTGTCATTATCAGTTAATTTTATATACCCTGGTTCCATTGGTGTGTCAGAGGGCCGTGCGTTATCTAGCCCAAATTTGGTTACAATGTCTCGTATTTTATTATTTTGATCAAGCGTAATTACCCCTTTACAAGGTCTTTCTATATTTATGCCGAGGTAATATTTGGCTTCCCCAAGGTCGGTTAATGGATATTCTTCCCTAAGTTGATTAATTAGTATGTCAATATCGTGATTTTTGCCAGCTACAAGTAGATCATCAACATACACAAGAATGTAAGTTTCTGTGTTATCTTTGTTACGTATATATAAACACTTGTCATGTTGACTTTGTTTAAATCCTAATTTACACAATGTTTCATTAATTTTCAAATTCCACGCTCTAGCGGCTTGTTTCAAGCCATATATCGCTTTCTTTAACTTACATATTTTATTTTCTTCGCCCTGGACAACATAACCCTCGGGTTGATGCATGTATACATCTTCTTGCAAATTTCCATGTAGGAAAGCAGTTTTTATATCTACATGCCTTAGATTCAAATTTTTATATAGTGACATGGTCAAGAAACTTCTTAGAGTGGTATGCGATGCAACTGGTGCAAAAGTTTCGTCATAGTCCACCCCGTATTTTTGAGAAAAACCCTTGGCAACAAGCCTGGCTTTATATTTCTCGACTTGTCCTTGGCTATTGTATTTGGCCTTGAACGCCCACTTACACCCTACTACTTTGGTCCCTGGTTGAGCGTCAACAAGTTCCCAAGTATTGTTTTGTCTGAGTGAATTCATTTCGTCGAGTGTGGCATTCAGCCAATTTTCTTTTTCAGCTGGGTTTTGAATTTTTAATATATCATCAAAACACTTAGGCTCATCAATTCTTTTGTCATTTACTGCAAATGCAAATCTGTCGGGCGGAACACCTTTATTTAATCGTTGTGATCGTCGCGGCAGAGTTTGCGTGTCATCCGGACTATCGTTATCGCCCGCTATATCTATATTTATATCAGTATCTAATATTGGTAATTTGGACACCGGAATTTCATCATTTGAATTTTCATTCTTAATTTGTGATGTTTCATTATTGTGGGATTCTCTATTCTCATCTTCCAAAAATTTTACTGTTCTGCTAATTATTACATTTTTATTATTTGTGCAAATTCTGTAGCCTTTGCTACGATTATCATATCCCACAAAAATTCCTTCTTGAGCGGTGCTATCCAGTTTTCCCCTATGTATTTTATGTACATATGCGTATGCGCGACATCCGAATGTTTTTATATTTGATAAATCGGGTTTACGGCCGGTCCATTTTTCGTAAGGAGTTGAGTCGCATGAGGAGGTCGGGAGCCTATTTTGTATGTAATTTGCAGTATTTACGGCTTCCCCCCAAAAGGAATTCGGTAAATTACTGTCTTTAAGCAGACAGCGAGCCATTTCGGTCAGCGTACGATTTTTACGTTCTGCCACGCCGTTCTGAGCACTAGAGTAAGGAACGGTAAACTGGTGCTCAATTCCTTCTTTATTCAAAAATTCATTCACTTCCATACTAGTGTATTCACCCCCGTTATCGGAGCGAATTGCTTGCACTTTTCGGCCAAATTTGTTTGCGGTCATAGCCACATATTCCTTTAACTTAAAAAATACCTCAAACTTATTTCTTAGCAAATATATAATAGTATAACGACTGTAGTCGTCTATAAATGTAAGAAAGTAATATTTTCCACCTACAGTGGGGGTTTTCATAGGGCCACATAAGTCTGTGTGGACCAGTTCGAGTGGTACGGAGGCTCTAAATTGTGCAGCTTTGGGGTAAGGTGAATCAGTTAATTTTGACATTATGCATGTTTTACATTCAGTATTATGTTTGCAATCATTTAATTTTATACCCACAGCCATGTCCTTGTTAACTAAATCTTTAATGTGGTTAGTATTTCTGTGGCCAAGTTTCACATGCCACTTGTTTATGCAATTTTCGTTATCACAAGTTTGTATTACAATGTTCGCTGTGTGTTTGTTTTCAGAATAATTTAATTGACATTCATATAAGTTATTTTTCACATATCCCTCAATGCATGTATTTCCCTGATTTACAATTTTACAGGTTTTATCATCAAATACAGCGATACAGCCATTCTCTGTTGCTCTTTTTATAGAAATTAAATTAGTTTCTATTTCAGGGACATAAAGAACATTTTTAAGTGTTATTTTGTTCTGTGTGTTTTCCGAATTTACGGTATACAAATCCACAGTACCGGAACCCAAAGATTTTAGCTGCGTGCCGTTCGCGATAGTGACGTTAGAAACGTTATTTTTAAGATCGCGAAATTTTAGTTTATCATTGCAGATATGTGAAGACGACCCTGAATCAACCACCCAATTTACAGTTTTATCTCCAACATAAAAAGAATACAATTTATCAGCTTTTGGTTTATTGCTCCCCTCTGCAATTTGAGCGCTATCTGGCTTCTCATTGTTCTGAGAGCATATGTTGGATCTGAAGTTGGGTTTTTTGTTGAAATTTTTACTGTGACTTTTAACAGCAGAATTATTTTTGTTTTTTAACTTATAACATTCTTCTATATTATGATTACTTTTCTTACAGTATTTGCAGAATTTCTCCGATTTGTTATGGTATTGGACTTTTAACGCTGAATTTTGATAAGTTTTGTTTTCAAGCCTTTTGGCATATTCATCAGCTAATTTGTTTCGTATATACTCAGGTGTCAATTGCGCTTCGTCTTTCGATTCGAGACTTGTTATGAGAACGTCATACGAAGGAGGGAGTGAGCATAGCATTAATGCAGCTAGGTGCGATTCATCTATGACTTCACCTATAGCAGTGAGTCTGTCGCGTGTTTTATATATATCAGCTATATGTTGGTTTACATCACCACCTTCCATTAATTTTATGGAATAAAGTTTCCTAAGTAAGAAAAGCTTACTCGTAAGGGATGATCTTTCGTGGACTTGGCGCAGAGCATTCCAGCACTCTCGTGCTGTATCTAGATTCATAACATACACGATTTGTTCGTTATCAATAAGTAAATTAATTAAAGCTCTCGCTTTTCTATTTTTTGAACGCCACTGATCGGTTATTGGGTTGGGAGGATCGTCAGTAATGACTGTAAAAAGATCCTCTTTTTGCAAGTACATCTCAATACGAAACTTCCACACATTATAATTTGTAGAGTTCAGCGGTTCAATTTGTATATCTTTAGTCGCTGACATACTTAAACAAAATTTTTGTAATAGTTTTGTTAATATTTGTTCAATTCGTAAATATTCATTTAATATTTTAAATCAACACAGTTAGGATAAATAGTACTTGAAGAAGAAAATAAAATTAAATAGTTTTCATGAAAATAAGCACTTTTCAATACTTTCGATTTAGTGTCACTTCGGTTTTGAAGAAACAAAAACAAATATTTTCGCTTACATTTTCATTTCTTATTTATTTTATTATTTAAATGTAGCAATCTCTTCCAATGTGCAATGAAAAAAAACTTTTGAACTTTTGTCAAGAATAAATCTAAATTTTCAATTCAAAATATCAGAATCATAATCTCATAGAAAAATACTTTCTGAATATGTGCATGAGTTCGGAGTTTCCTCAAATTAGTTATTTAAATATATTTATAACAAATATTTCTTACTAATAATTCTTTGCTAAAATAACAGTGATATAATTAAATAAAGTTTGGCTTACCTGGGTTATCACAGGTAATGATGTATGCCATTTCTTGAAGTTGAAGAAAATCTCGTAACGCAATCATCAGATTGTACGCTTAAAAATGCAGTATGAATAACTTCTGGTTTAAAACCATAACAACTTGTTTTGCTGTAATTAAAGGGGATTAATATTTGTTTAATAATTTAAATATTAACTGCATGATAAAGGACTGCCTAGAATTTCACCTTTTACAATTTATTTAATATTATTATTATAGATTTCTTAGGCACAAAATACGATTAAAATGGAACGTCAGTTCCGAATAACAAAAATTACATGATTGAAAAAAATATTACAATGTACTTGTAGAGAGACGCGACATATCGTCACGTGATACGGCAGGTGCACAAAAACAATCAGTTGGCGGGAAGCAAAAAACAAAAAGAGAAAGTCCGGAACAAGAAAAATGAAAGTTAATAAAAGAATGACTGAGATTAAATATCACAACAATTATGGCCTATGGGGCCAAATTTTTAAAAGTGCAATAGCGTCTAAACGCTTTATTAATCTGAGCAAAAAATTTGTACACGTGTTATAGGTCACAGTTGCACCAACTGTGTAGAGTTTGGTAAATTTAGCACTTACAGTTTTTTTACAGGGGAACAAAGAAAAATTCTTTATCATTATGGCCTATGGGGCCAAATTTTTAAAAGTGTGATAGCGTCTAAACGCTTTATTAATCTGAGCAAAAAATTTGTACACGTGTTATAGGTCACAGTTGCACCAACTGTGTAGAGTTTGGTGAACTTAGCACTTACAGTTTTTTTACAGGGACACAAAGAAAAATTCTTTATCATTATGGCCTACGGGACCAAATTTTTAAAAGTGCTATAGCATCTGAACGCCTTATTCAATTGAGCTGAAAATTTATATGAATATTATAAATCACTGTTGCACTAACTATAAGCATTTTGGTGAATCTAGCATTTATAGGTTTTCACAGGGACACAACGAAAAATTCTTTATCATTATGATCTTTTGGGCTCAAAGTTCAGCAGCGTTAAATAAAACATCGTGTATTATATGTAGAAAAATACTCAAACACTCTATTATGGTTTTCTCTCTTTTGTTTGTTTAACAACTCCTCTTTCTCTACTTTATCTACAAAACTGTTAATTACTCAATGTTCGAAAAGTCGAGTGGAGTCACTCCAGATTTTTTCTCTTTGGCGTTCCTGACGTTTTTGTTTTTACTTGTTTTAATTATCCAGCGCCAAGTCTCCTTTTAGTATAGATCAATTTCTATGAAATTCTGTGCAGTAGTTCCTGAGATACAATCGCTAAAAAATTTTTGTTATACACACACACACAGATCGACAGGCATTTTCTAACTAATAAGTTGTAATCATCATAAAACTTTCTTCTACATTTTCCTATATAAGTTTACGTAGCACAAATTATTATTTATTATTATTATTTATTTATTTTTATTTTTTCATTATGAATCCAGACTATTATCATACCTGCTAACTTTTGGAAATGGGAAAGTGTAAAACACGCCCTTATTTATATATATTTTTTAAGTGCATAAACGAGGTGTTTTAAACCCTCAACGATAGCTTTAATGCCTCAACCCTCCCTCCCGCTCCTTGATGTCTTTTTCTAGTCAATTTTGTGCTTTTATTCCTTCCGGTGTTAATCCTTTTTTTTCTTTTTTCTTTTTTTTTTTTTTTTTTTTTTTTAACACACTTGACATTGTGAGTTTTTTTGGTTTTCATCCCATGCTTTTTCTATGGATTTTTAACTCCCCCCCCCCACGTTTTCTAGCATTAAATAAATAATAAATTAAAATAATTTATTAAAAAAAATAATAATAATTTATGCAGTACAAATTAAAATAATTTATACTGCATGAATTAATTTTGAACAACAAAAAACCATAACAGAAGAATATATTTTAAATATATAATGAATACTTTAATTATAATATCATTATGGGAAAAGAATACTTACAAATAGATAGAGACTATTAAAACCCGAATTCCTGTTATTATTAGATAGAGACTATACTCATCCTGCATAAATTTGGTGTATTTAGAAATATATATAATTAAAATCTATCATACTATTCTAAAATAACTTCTAGGGTTTCACAGACTAAAATCACAAGAGAGTTAAAAATATTTAAGATATGATGACTTTTTATCTGGAACTTCAAGCTTAGAAGGTAGAAGCTAACATTTTTTGCCCAAATTATCTAAGCATTAAAATTTTTCAATTTCTTCAATTGACTTATTAGAGCATTTAGCTTTTCTTTCAGTTTTTTTACCCACTTTATTTGAACATTCAGCTTCTTCATTATAAACTGTCTTTTCAATTGACTCTTGAGGAATAAGATATGTTGAGGGGCTTGAAGAAATTTTAGCAGTTTGAGCAGCATCTTTAAAAAAAACTTAGCAGTGGATCCTATTGTTCTATAAGGCGCAAAAGGCTGCATCCAAGAGACAAACAGTGTGTAAAGGAATTGCTTCTTTATTATGCAATGGTTGTAAGTTTTGCAACGTCTGCTTCCTCTTTGCACTTTCTTTGTAAATAATAGAATATAGTTACATGTATTTCGTCAATTTTTGTTGGTAAAGTAGCTTATAGTGGAAAAAATCGCTAATTAAATACAATTCGTCAAAATGTGTAAAAAAAAAAAAAAAAAAAAAAAAAAAATTAATCAAAGTATAAAGGTGTAAAAAACAAACAAAAAGTTAAATTTTACACCTAAAGTATAAAAGTTGGCAACTCTGTATTATAATATCAGAGAAGTATAGTGTAACCAAGTTTCCTAAAACTAGCGTGAGGAACAGTTCAAAAGCTTGGACGGTTGCCAAATTGACTGACAACTTGGGATTTGGATAACATCCACAGTAATTCGACGCTCTCTTCGCTTAATTTCTATCAGATGACTGTTTCCCCTATTTTAACACTGGACTCATTCAGTCAGCGCTTATGCAGAAGCTTCCATGGTCTCAAGAAATGTGGTCGAAGAATACTTTTCTACGAAATGTTCAATCTTCAATGGAAGTGAATCTTTATCGTGCAGATGACATCCTTCCTGTTGGTCAAATCATCTTCTGGTCCTCTCAAAACATGTAAATCCATTGAAAACTGAAAGTTGAAAATCTTTACGAATTAAATACTTTCTTCTATTGAATATAGAAAAAAGTATTCTCAAAATGTGTAAAAGTATTGAAAACTCGAAGTCCAAAATTGTTACAAGACCAATGCTTTCTTCCAATGAATATAGAAGAAAGTAATGATGAACAAAATTTGACCTACTTCTCATGAAGGTTAATTTATATAGTAATCTCAACTTTCTAAAACTACAGAGTGTGCCAAAAATTCTCATGACAAACCTTTAAGGTTCCCTTTATAATTAATATTAGATGAATTAGTTAACACATATCTACCCATAATTTTGTGAAAGCATTTTTATTGTATTCAACAGAGCTTCTAATAGAATGTTTATGTTTCTTTCCAGAAATATGAATCAGAATCAGAGGTATGTAATCTGTGAGCACTTTGATCTTAGGAAAATCTCAAATTGAGATCACTGAAATGCTCAAAATTACAAGGCAGCATGTAATTGTGCAACTAAGTGATGCAAGGAGCTTGGTAATACTTTCGATAGACCTATCTCACATTATCTATACACAGCCTCAACATCATTAAAAAAAAAAAAAAAAAAAAAAAAAAAACTTGCAACAAATATAATGAAACGGAGAGATTGATCAAATAGATAAATAATTACAAGATAAAAAGAACTTTTTATATACCACGTTTTTAAATTTTCTGTTGAATCATATAAACTTGACACATTACCCGAATAATTACAAATGCATTGTCATCGTGTTCTGAGCTATTCTAAAAGTTTCAAATGTCTAGCTAGTCGGAAGATTGCAGGATTTCTACTGGACAAACAAGAAAGTGAGTTGAAAGTGATATAAAAAAAATGTTGGTTTTAAAAATAAAATTTTTAATCCTTTTAGAACAACATTTAATAGCATCATGAACTACATTAGCACTTTATCAATGTGTAGAAAATTTTTTAAGTTATAATGACATCAATTTTTGTGAGATGCCTAATTTAACTTTTTATAATTTTTTAATGTTCACATTTAATTAACTGTATTTATTTTTATGTCGAAAGAAGATGAACTCATATTTTTTTTTTGGCAAAAATTAAATTATAGCTAATATTTAAATGGCTAATTTTAAAGCTATTAGGAGGTTATTATTTTCATATTTTAATTAATTAAAAGAAAACTAATCCAAAATTCGAAAATCGGACTTCAAGGTATTGCATTGTCACCGTGTTCTGAGCTATTCTAAAAGTTTCAAATGTCTAGCTAGTCAGAAAGTTAGTTAAAAATTGACTGCAAAATTTGTACTGGACAAACAAACAAGAAAGCGAGTTAATAAAAACATGGTAAGAAAAAACTTCAATGTAAGCCTGACCCCCCCCCTCACAAAAAAAAAAATAATAATAATTATAATAATAAATAAATAATAAATGAAATAAATATATAAAAAATTCATCGACCGCAAAACCAAATCGAACTAGCAATAGAGAATTTTAACTACTCCCACCCAACCCGAATTCGACTTCTTTTTTATCGAACCCGACCAGAAACCAGACTTTGTTTTGTCCAAAACCCGAAAACTAATGAAAATTAATAATTCATCTAAAATCATGCAAAACGTTTTAAGTTATGAAATAAAGTAAATTTTCTTTGTCACACAGTTAATAAATCATTCTAATACACTAACAAGGGAGGGTCACCAACTGTTCAAAAGGTATTTTAGCATGTTATATATCATCTTAAAGGTCTCACTAAGCTGATAACGAAAATATCCATCTTATCGGCAAATGCGCCCTCTAGCTTGAGTTATTAGAAACTAAAGGTTGTAAATTACAGATTCCGCAGTAATGCACTTTGAAGAAATTCTATCTTTATAATTAGTTTTGTAATAAATTATTATTCTAAATACAACTGCATATGTTGTTAGTAAAGTGTTTTACTGTTTACTAGTTATTTTTTTGACAATAACAAATTTTTAAATACTAAACTATATATGAAAAATATTAAAATGAAAAGCTCAACAAAGGTTAAAATAATCACTTGTAATTTTTATAGTAATGAATAAAATTAATACTTTATATTATATGTATATATTTCATTATAATTGTTATATTGTACGTAGTAATATAATTATTAATTAAAAATTTTATTTTATTTTTTTCCAGTTGCTATGGTAAGGAATTAATTTTTTTAAATATTTTTTTTTTCTATTAATGCATGATAAAACTTATTGTCTGCATTTCAAAAGTAATGCTTTAAGGGATGAAAAGAGATATTTCTTCTCTTTTCAACAAAGCAACCAAATGAAAAACGATATCCTTTAAAAATATACTTGCACATCTTAAACAGCAATTAAATAAATTAGATTGATTATCAGATTATCAACTATCAAAGACAGAAAATGAACTCTGTGAATGTATATTAACCACCATTAATAGTTTAAATGCAAAAGAAAATTTTAATTTTGATGAAGAAGAAGAATTATATGAATCCCACTGTAATTATGAATTTGAAGATACTATGAATTTTGCGCTTCCCCCATGTAATGTGAATAGTCATAATTAGTCCAGTCAAAATAGGAAAAATAGAAAAAAAAAACCGTGTAGTTTTGAAATTTGGCATACTCATAGCCGAGAGGGACCTGAACAACATACTAAAAGTCCCCGCCCGTGGTGGGTGAGCGAGGGGCAGGGGGGGGGCATTTAAGGGGGGCACTATTCAGTTTTTATTAAATATCTTAAAAACCGTCACATTTAGAGAAAAAATGTTAATTACAAAATTAATCTAAGTAAAATTTCCTACAAAAATGTATATTACATTTTGTTTGTATGATCAATATTTTAGAAGATATAGGGGAACGAAAAAACACATTTTCTTGAAAAATTCTTTTTTGCAATAGTAAAATCAACTAAAGTGTGTAATTAAATGGGTTCTGGTCAAATATTTTCTAATGTACAAAATAAATATATGCATAGGGAATATGTAAGGATAATACAGCATGTTTTGTACATTTTAAATAATTTTAAGGTTAGTAGGTGCAAGTGGTGGTTTAGGTAAAAATCCAGATAACGAAGACCCAAAACCGATCAACATAAAAAAAAAAAAAAATCGCGTAGCTTTGAAATTGAGCACAGTTATAAAGTTAAGTGTCCCGAACAACATACTAAAAGTCTCCAACCATGGGGGTGAGCGGGGGGGGTGGGGAATGGGGGGGGGTGGGGGGGCACACGCACATGCACATATAGATATTTATTTGTATGAGTAGAAAATATTTAACCCGAATCCTTTTAATTAGGAACTATAGTTTATGTTACTATTGTAAATAACATAAAAAATTACATAAAAAAAAACACAGAATAGATTTGCCTATAAAACGAGTAGTTATGATTTCAAAGACTGATTTTATATGACAATTTTTCATTTTTATATGTTGACATAGTTTTAGAATATTTCCTTTGCAGTGTTTTAAATTTCTGAAAATTAATTATTTTTAATAATAAAAAAGCTTTTTTATGAATCAAGAGCATTTCTCTTGCACTGCCTGAAATGACTCCTCAGAAAAAAAAAAAAAATGTTAAAAGGAAATGACTACAAGTATAAAGACAAACAAAGGCTTCAAATTTATAACACCCATCTTTTAAGTCAGGGATTAAAAAGCGATTTTACCTAAACCACAACTTGTGCCTACTAACCTTAAAATTATTTAAAATGTACAAAACATGCTGTATTATCCTTACATATACCCTATGCATATATTTATTTTGTGCATTAGAAAATATTTAACCAGAACCCTTTTAATTACACATTTTAGTTGATTTTACTATTGCAAAAAAGAATTTTTCGAGAAAATGTGTTTTTTCGTTTCCCTATATCTTCTAAAATATTGATCATACAAACAAAACTACTATACATTTTTGTAGGAAATTTTACGTAGATTAATTTTGTAATTGACATTTTTTCTCTAAATGCGATAGTTTTTAAGATATTTAATAAAAACTGAAAAGTGCCCCCCTTAAATGCCCCCCTGTCCCCCGCTCACCCACCATGGGCGGGGACTTTTAGTATGTTTAGGACCCTCTTCGCTATGAGTATGCAAAATTTCAAAACTACACGATTTTTTTTTAATGTTGATCGGTTTTGGGTCTTTGTTATCTGGATTTTTACTCAAACCACCACTTGCGCCTACTAGACTTAAAACTACTTAAAACTTACAAAACATGCTTTATTATCCTTGCATATTACCTATGTATATATTTGTTTTGTACATTAGAAGATATTTGACAAGAACCCTTTTAATTGCACACTTCAGTTGATTTTACTATTGCAAAAAAGAATTTTTCAAGAAAATGTGTAATTTCATCCCCCTATATCTTCTAAACTATTGATCATACAAGAAAAATGTAATGTGCATTTTTGTAGGAAATTTCATGTAGATTAATTTTGTAATTGACAATTTTTCTCTAAATGTGATAGTTTTTAGGATATTTAATAAAAACTGAAAAGTGCCCCCCTTAAATGCCCCCCGCTCACCCACCACGGGCGGGGACTTTTAGTATGTTGTTCAGGACCCTCTTGGCTATGAGTATGCAAAATTTCAAAACTACACGATTTTTTTTTTCTATTCGCCAAATTTTGGCCTTCGTTGCCTGGACTAAATACCCATTATGTCGATGTACAAGATAATCTTTCTGACTACGAATATTTCACATATGACTACATATGCAATGTATTGGATTTTATTGACAATCATCCCAGATAGAAATTCTGTTCTATTCAAAACCGATTCATAAGAATTAGACATCAAACTTACAATTCAAGATTTAGAAAATATCGCAAGAATATTGGTAGTTTGAAAAATAAATACCGTCAGATTTCTGAATTTGTCTTTGAATCCTTCTGCGAAGATTGTTTGAAAGGAATCATAATTCATGATTGTAACTTAAGAAATAGGGCAGTTACTAAAGCACAGAAACTGAAGTATGAAATTTTATTTTTCATTAATTTTTACCAAAATTATAACGTAATAAAAAATAATTCGTACACTTATTTTTAGTATCATATTTTGATTTTCAGCTTGCTGAACTTCCATGCATCAAAAGGTTGGCTGCACAGTTTTAAAATTAAGTATAGTATCGTATCAAGGAAAATAATAAAATTCACTACATTTCAACGAGAGCATGATTTTGATCAAATTGAATTTGATGGTACAGTTTTTCACGTATAGTTGATGGATTTAATTGAAGGTACAGATAAGATATCAGAAACACTGAACGTGTTTTTTAAATGGAACATATACCAAACAGCCAGATAATTAACACGGATCAATCTAGTTTTCGGTATTGTCATCTGACTAGTCGTACTTTGTCATTTTCTGGTGAAAGAAATACACTGGCTAATACACCAAGCACAAATGCAATAACACATTCCTATACAATCCAACCTATGATTTCAATAAAAGGTAAACTGCTTTCCCTTCTATTTATTATATTAAAAGAAACAACTGACGATTAATTTGGTCCTGTAATCAGGCAACAAATTGGCGTAATAGTGCAAGAATGTAAAAACATTTATGTCACTTGTTCAAAATCTGGCAAATTGAAAAAAGTACACATTCGTAAATGGGCTGAAAATTGTTTATATCCAAATATTGAAGCTTGTTCAATTTTGTTAGTAGATTTGTGGGGTGGTCAAACAGATTCTCATCTTTATGACTTGCCTGGCAAAAAAGTTACACTACATGTTTTTCCAAAGTGTTCAACTGGTTTTATGCAACCATTAGATTTAAATTGTTTCCATCAATGGAAGGATTTTTTTAAACATGTAATCGAAGAAGTTTTTCTTACTAATTCATCAATCAATATTCTAGAACGTAAAACAATAATCAAAACTCATAGTCTGATTTTAAACCAATTTCAAGTTGATTGCTTCAATGATTTATTTTTATATGCTTGGTACAACAGTGACTTTCCTGTCGAAAAACCAACATCTTTTCCTACTTTAAGAGAACTGCTGTTTGAATTTCCAAATGTATCTTGTTCCTCTCCAACTTGTATAATATGTCATTCATTCGCTGCTCACATTGCAGAATAATTTTGTGTTCAGAATGTTTCATCATAAAATGCCATTGCCACTAAATATCATTTATTTGTGTGTAATTATATTTCTTATATTTATTATACATAAAATAGTTAGTTTTCTCTTTCGTAGTTAATTATATCAAATTATATGAATATAATTTATAAATAATTAAAATAAGATTCATTTTTACAATAATAAAAGTAAGAAATAAATCAAACATTTGAAATTTTCTGATTAAGAATAAATAAATAAAGATATTTCTTTCCTACATTATTCTTTTTAATATTTTTCATGTATACTTAAGTACTTAAAAATTTAATTTTGCCAAAAGATAACTAATAAACAGTAAAATACTTTATTAACAATATATACAGTCGTATTTAGAATAAAAATTTATTACATAGCTGATTATAATGATAGAAACTCTTCAAAGTACATTACTGCAGAATCTGTTATTTACAACCTTTAGTTCCTAATAACTTACGCTAGGGGGCGCATTTGCCGATAAGATGGATATTTTCGTTATCAGCTCAGTGAGACCTTTAAGAGGATATATAACATCTATAAATACCTTTTGAACCGTTTGTGACCCTCCCTTGTAAGTTAAAAAAGTTATGCTTACATTCTAAAATAATAATTATAATAAATTTGATGTTTTGAACATGACGATAATTATATGCTAGAAGATAATACACTGCTGATTATATAGAAGGTAAGTGAAGATTTAATTATTTTCACAAAGTCTTACTTTTCTATTATTAATGTTGCTGTTCTACTGAGTGTTTATATTATTTTTTACTATCCAATAGTATAAAAGCAAAAAAGAAGCCTATTTGAAAATTATTCATTATTTGTATGTCAATAAAGCTATTTCCATAAAATATATGAATTTCATATATGCAGGGGTGATTGTGACTCAAAGGTAAAAACCCTGAAAATTAGAGCCTCAAATTAGAAAAAACCCAAAATATCAAATAATATGCAAACTATTTAGGCCAGAAGCCCTCAATCTTTTTATATTTCATTCACATATCACATGGATGACAAATGAACAACCAATGAGAACAAAAAATAACTTTATAGAAAATATGAAAATACAGATGAGTTAGAGTAAAAACCCTGAACACAAACATGCCTGTATATGTTTCTTTTTGCTGGAGGTTATGTGCTGTTGAAATGTTCATCATCAGAAAACTTTTGGGACAGAGTGTGATCTAAAAAGGCCAAATGGATCATCACCAAATTTGATATTTGGATTACTCAATTCATAAAGTGTGCTCAAAGTATAAAAAGAAAAAAAAAATGTTCAATTTTACATATGAAAATGGTAAATTTAACAATTGGAATCAACAACATTTTCCAACAAATTACCAATGAAGCAGGATATCCCAAATGTATAGTCTTTAAAAACTGTAGTAAAAACGTATCAAAAAACTTATATTCCCAACCATCAGAAAATTTCACCAAAATTCACTCCTTTTGATGGTGGAGTTTCCTTGAAAATAAAAAATGAAGCAGCTAAATACAATTACAAAATACCCATTACGCCTAATCATAACATTTATCAACTCATCCAAAATGATAGAGATTCAATAGGCCCTTCGAAACTGCTGGCATTTACAAAATCCCCTTTTCTATACTTAACTCTATTAGCGGTTGTTACATCAGCATGACAAAAAGGAAAATTAAAAATCACGTAAAAGAACATTTCTCTGACATCAAACATAATAAAAATATTCTGCCCTTGCAAAAATTGAAAGTAATGAAAATATTAATATTAAACTCAGTGAAACAACGAAACTTGCCGAGTACGAAAACCTAATGTGTGCTTTCTTCTGTGAGACAATAGAAAATATTAACAATTATGATTCATGAAATAGCAATGATCCAAAGGCTAACATAGATCGTATGTGGTGCCACCTAATGGAAGAGAAGCCTGCTACCACCAACAGCAACACTTACTCATTTGAAACACCACAAGATGTCACCTTTGAAAATGCTGGGGGCCAATGGTGAAAAGACTTCAGGATGATGTTTCAAGTAAGGCTTTAAATCTGTTTTTATTAAATTAACAGGCTTCAGTAAATATATTTAATGAGTATTTTCTCTTAAAGGTGTAAATAATTAAATTGAAAAATACAAACCGTCAAGTCTTTCTTTGAGCATCTATAATAATAAAGGAAGGTGTCTGTCTGTATCTTTGTCTGTGCATCTATACATTCAGCCCCTACTGAACGCAGAACTACAAAATTTGACATACGGGTGCTCAGAAGCCTGCCCGAGTGCAGAGTGAAAAAAGAATTTAAAAATTTTAATTAGTTCCAGAGATATTAATTAAAACGTCGACCTATGTCTAATTAAAAAGTGAGCAGATCGTGTTTTCCACTCTCCAAGTAGAATTCAGCACGTTCCTCAAAAGAAGAAGCACAGAGAGAAAATTTCACGCGTTTTTGTAAAGCCATCCCAGCTCAACTGTTGCAGATATTGAAAATACACCTGTACCACAAGAAAGAGCATTTATTACTGATTCTTACGGTACAAATTTTTTTGAAAAATACAGATTTTTTATATTTTTAAAAAAAGTTTTAAAAAGGGTCCAAAAATTTTATCTTTTTCTCGATCGTCATTTTTGAATCACCCTGTATGAAAGAGTAATTGTTCCCTTTCTTAACAACTGGTATATTTTGAAAGGTCATTTAATCCTCTTTTGAACCATATAAACATTAACATATTAAAAATATAAAGACCTAGCTTTACTTCGTGGTCGTTTAAGATCTTACGGTACCGGGCACCTGGTCCTCTTCAGAAACGTTGCTTCTGTGGTGGAAAACTTGAGACTGTTCACTCCTCTGTTGATTTCTCATCAGGTGGCTCCAAGCTCTATTTGGGGCTACTGCGCTGCTATCGTTGCATACGTCACTATTGGTTAATATTTCAATTGACTCGCGGTACATGGCATAGTTGTAATTATCGTAATCTGCTAATTTAATGGTTTTATCAAAGTTTATTTTAATGTTGTTTTTACTATATGTTTTGGCTAACGCGGTATTATATTTTCCAGTTTTAATGTCGTTTTCATGTTCTTTGATTCTAGTTTTTATTTTTCTTTTAGTGACACCAATATATGAGCCGTGTTTATTATTTTCATCTATGAATGGAATTTTATAAATGCCGGAGGTTTCAAGAGGGGGGGTGGGGTTTTTATCGCTTCGGATTAGTTGAAAAATATTTTTGTTGGGTTTGATGGGGATATTAACGCCATATTTGTTAGCTGTATTTTTAATTTTGTTAGCGGCTCCGCGATCGTACGGGATGGATGGGGTAAATTTAATGGGTGCTTTTTGGTGACTGGGTATTTGGTCGAGGTTTTTGAATCTATTTTTAATTAATTTGTTAACTATTTTATCACCATTTCGCTATAAAACAAATGCTATCCAATCATACATCAACCGTGCCATTTTAATATGTAATGAACCAGACGACCTCGAAGAAGAACTTAACCTCATTAAAAATTTCACAAGGAAAGCCGGATATCCTGATAAAATAGTTAACAAATTAATTAAAAATAGATTCAAAAACCTCGACCAAATACCCAGTCACCAAAAAGCACCCATTAAATTTACCCCATCCATCCCGTACGATCGCGGAGCCGCTAACAAAATTAAAAATACAGCTAACAAATATGGCATTAATATCCTCATCAAACCCAACAAAAATATTTTTCAACTAATCTGAAGCGATAAAAACCCCACCCCCCCCCTCTTGAAACCGCCGGCATTTATAAAATTCCATTCATAGATGAAAATAATAAACACGGCTCATATATTGGTGTCACTAAAAGAAAAATAAAAACTAGAATCAAAGAACATGAAAACGACATTAAAACCGGAAAATATAATACCGCGTTAGCCAAAACATATAGTAAAAACAACATTAAAATAAACTTTGATAAAACCATTAAATTAGCAGATTACGATAATTACAACTATGCCATGTACCGCGAGTCAATTGAAATATTAACCAATAGCGACGTATGCAACGATAGCAGCGCAGTAGCCCCAAATAGAGTTTGGAGCCACCTGATGAGAAATCAACAGAGGAGTGAACAGTCTCAAGTTTTCCACCACAGAAGCAACGTTTCTGAAGAGGACCGGGTGCCCGGTACCGAAAGATCTTAAACGACCACGAAATAAAGCTAGGTCTTTATATTTTTAATATGTTATATTAATATACTTCGTTTTTTATTTTAATTAAATTTAAATGTCGAACCTGGACTTTATCTGTGTTTTACCTGTGGAATAATGGAATTGGGAGCTACTTGCGTCCGCGTTTATCAGTTGCATACATACAAATTTTTAAATTTTATAACTTTATACCCGCTTTATATATATGCATTTAGATGAAAACATCTTTTTGATTTAAAAATGATTGGATAATTAACTTTCAAACGTTTTTTCATACGCGTTTTTATTGGAAATTTTTATCTTATTTGTGTTGAAATTACCTGCTTTGTTTATATATTAAAATAAAATCCGCTTTTTGCTAATTACTTTGCTAATCTTTAAACGTTATTCACACGTTTTTATAAAAGAATTTTGATGATTTTTATTAATCATTTACTTGTTTAATAAACTGCATCATTTTTCTAGTGTTTTTTAAAGATGTTTAATCGAATATTTAATGAATGAAAACACGTTAACAAAAAACTTGCCAAAATGGAACAGAAAATTAACTTTTTGGATAACTGCAAATATTTTAAACTTACTCCAACGTTTATTAGAGTCGGCAATAAATTTCTGGTCGATAATTTTAGGGATGATGTCCGCGAATTCGAACAAAAAATCTTGAATAAACTTATAAAACGAAGAAAAGCCGATTTTTATAAAACTAAAGAAATATGGAATAAAACCGCTGAAAATCTAGAAAATTCAACGGAATCAAAACTATGGACAATTTATAAAGATAAAATTAACCATTACTATGAAACAGAAAAAAACGCAATTGTCAATAAACATAATAAAAGAATTAAATTTTGGCTTGGAAAAAGGAACTATAAACCAGTTACTAAAAATGAAATCCCATATATAAATCTATCTAACACTACACTAAACAACCATCAACACGAACTTCTTAGCTTAGGACATAAATTCATATTGGACCAACCCGTTAACGTTAAACATAGCATTGCCAAAATTGAATCTGCAATTAATAAAATCCCGGAAAATAACCAAAACAGTATTCGTAATATCGCCATTTCTGAAATTGAAAAATCCTCTAAAAATAAAAATATTAATAAATTAGACCTGGCAGAATTAAAGAAACTTAAAAAGAACAATGAAATTACTTGTACTTTAACAGATAAAACCAAAAGAATCGCCCTCCTTAACCATGAAGACTACGTATCCAAAATGGAAGACACCATCAAAGAAATAGGGGCTGAGATCGTTAATAAAGACCCAAACAATAAATTAATTGAAAAAACACGCAAAATTATTAACGAAGGTAAATGGCCTGAAGATATCCCCCCTAAAATAGCAAATCACGCACCCAATACACCTAGAATTTTTGGAAGGTATAAAGATCACAAAACCCCCCCTAAATTCCGTCCCGTTGTCAATAAAAACGAAGCACCGACCTACTCCTTAGAAAAATACATGGCAAGTATTTACCGAAAAATCATTCCCCCCTCCACCCACTCGTTAGAATCAACAGAAGATTTTATTAAAAAACTTAAAGAAATCGAAAATAAAGAAAATTATCATATAATTAGTTTTGACGTTATAAATCTTTACCCCTCTATTGATATAAATGAAGCTTGCGAAATAGTTAACGAAACTATCAACGAAACTTACACTGATCCTGAAATAGCCCGAACTTTAAACGCCACTACCAATTTCCTTCTTAAAGAAAATTATTTTACCTTCAACGAAAAAATTTACAAACAGACCAAAGGCATGCCCATGGGGTCGCCTATCTCAGGCTTTGTCGCTGAATTCAAACTAAGAAAACTAGAAAATCAAATCATAGAAAATCTAAAAAATGAAATTAAATACTGGTATCGTTACGTCGATGACGTATTCGCCATCGTCGAGAAAAACACTGACATTAATAAACTTCTCAACTGTATCAATAGCCATGATCAAAATATGCAATTCACCTACGAAGAAGAGAACAATTCACAATTAAACTTCCTGGATGTTAAAATTACCCACAATAAAAATAATTATAGAACCACTGTGTATAGAAAACCCACTAATAGTAACGAAATTATCCACTTTAAAAGTAAAACACCTTTTCGCTATAAAACAAATGCTATCCAATCATACATCAACCGTGCCATTTTAATATGTAATGAACCAGACGACCTCGAAGAAGAACTTAACCTCATTAAAAATTTCACAAGGAAAGCCGGATATCCTGATAAAATAGTTAACAAATTAATTAAAAATAGATTCAAAAACCTCGACCAAATACCCAGTCACCAAAAAGCACCCATTAAATTTACCCCATCCATCCCGTACGATCGCGGAGCCGCTAACAAAATTAAAAATACAGCTAACAAATATGGCATTAATATCCCCATCAAACCCAACAAAAATATTTTTCAACTAATCCGAAGCGATAAAAACCCCACCCCCCCTCTTGAAACCGCCGGCATTTATAAAATTCCATTCATAGATGAAAATAATAAACACGGCTCATATATTGGTGTCACTAAAAGAAAAATAAAAACTAGAATCAAAGAACATGAAAACGACATTAAAACCGGAAAATATAATACCGCGTTAGCCAAAACATATAGTAAAAACAACATTAAAATAAACTTTGATAAAACCAATAAATTAGCAGATTACGATAATTACAACTATGCCATGTACCGCGAGTCAATTGAAATATTAACCAATAGCGACGTATGCAACGATAGCAGCGCAGTAGCCCCAAATAGAGCTTGGAGCCACCTGATGAGAAATCAACAGAGGAGTGAACAGTCTCAAGTTTTCCACCACAGAAGCAACGTTTCTGAAGAGGACCGGGTGCCCGGTACTGAAAGATCTTAAATGACCACGAAGTAAAGCTAGGTCTTTATATTTTTAATATGTTATATTAATATACTTCGTTTTTTATTTTAATTAAACATATAAACATTTTTACAAAATACAGATTAGCAATCCATATGTTTTTTATTTTACGAAACATCGATTTTTTCACAAAACATTTTATAACTCAAAATCTTTTACAGATAAATAATTTCTTTTTTTTTTTTTTTTTTTTTTTTTTTTTGCATATAGACCTTGATTATACGAATCAGATTTCAAAAGATTGAAAGATTATTTCAAAAACTTAATCTGTTATAAAAATTTTTTAATTTCTGCATCCTTGCAGTTTTTGATGACATTCTGAATCCACGTTTCTGAAATTTTTGCATTTCCCATTCAAACAACAGTCGGTATTTTAGTTACCATTGCAACTTCCATTCACAGAGATAGAATTGGAAAACGATATCTCGAAAGTGGGGCGAAAGAAAAGAATCTTTTACTGAGTGATCATGTGTTTTTTGACTGCAATTAAAAATTGCAAATTTCAAAATTCTTCAATTTTTCTCTCCGGTGCATAAAACTTACTATACACCGTTAACATCACAACACAAAATTGCAGTTCAAATTTCCTTGATTTCAGAGAATAAACAAAAAGTTTACATTTAATTGCAAATTAAATTTTATTCTAATATTATAGATTCTAATACGCGTATTTCAAATTCTAATTATGATTAAATTATTTTTAATACATCATTCAAAAGACATTTTGAAGTACTTTTATATTATTGAAAGTGGAATTCGAGATTTCACCTGATTTACACGTTTTAAGGTGTCCTGATTCGGTTTTCTTTTGTATCTCAGCTATTAATTAAAATAACTTCATAAGTAATACATCATTTGAAAGCTTTGTTGATTTAGAATTGAACAGTAGATTACAGAAATTTCTACCGCCACATGGTGCTGTAATATTTTAAAATTTCAATATTTTAAATTCTAATGAGCAAGGAAGGTGTTGTGAGTTCTAAAACCGGGATAAGGCGCCGCAGGCACCATCGAGCGGGACTTTGCTAAAGTCAGAAATTTGAAAGATCATAACATGGTGAGCGAACACAAGCTGTTTCAGATATTGAAACTGGAAGAGCGCAACGCAGGCGCTACCGAGCGGGAAGTTACTGCAATTAAATTTTTCAATAAAGCTATTTTCACTATATGTCACTAAACTGTTGTAAGACCTGAAACGGGAAAAAGGCACTGCGGCGCCACCGAGCGGGAGTTTCGTAAAGTCGGATTTTTCAAGGATTGCGAACCAGCTGGTCGCCGAAGGCGGCTAGTAAATAAATAAATAAATATGTAAAGAATTAAAATTGAAAAACATAAATTCTTGATAATCTTTCTCTGAGCATAAATGAGTAAATAAAATAAAAGAGAATAAAAAGTATTAAAAATAAATAAAATGCTCTGATTTATTTTTATAGCACAAGAAAAGTTTCAGTTTACCAGCATTCTGTAAAATAACAGAAACTAGTATCTTTTTAATTAAGTGTACATAATGTAATATTCAAAAAAGACAAATCAGAATGCTAAACAATAAAATATAGTATTTATTAAAACAACAACTATATACACATATATATCTATATAAAGGTGTAACAAAAACATCATTCTTTTGACACCAACTTTAAAAAATAAGCTCCAATTTTTATTAAGTAATTTCAGTTTTAGGTCTAAAAAACATCCTATTCTGAATTTATGTAACTATTGGATGGAACAAACATTTCCAAAATTGCAAACACAGAACTATTGTGGTATGCAAATAAATAACTCTACAGAAATTAATGTATAACAGGACCTGGATGTCAATAACATTTTTATTAATTTTATTTGAAGTTTTAAAAATTCAGAAATAACCAATTACTGCTATTAAATTTTATTTATTATTTATTTATTTTATTACTTTCTTCTATATGTAATATAGAGAAAGTATTGGATTCGTAAAAATTTTCGACCTCGGGTTTTTGATGAATTTACACGTTTTGAGAGCTGTAGAACACGATTTGACCATTTTTAGAAAATGTCTGTCTGTCTGTGTGTGTGTGTGTGTGTGTGTGACAAAATTTTGTGGCAACTGTATCTCAAGAACTACTGCACAGAATTTCATACAAATTGGTATGTAGTTGTACCTTGACATAAATTAGTGCCTATCAACTTTTGGTAAAAATTGTCTTACAGGTTGCGTTGCCATCCCGCTTTTTCTAAATTTTTAACATGGTGATATAGGACAAAATTTTGTATAAATGTGCATAAAGAGAATTATTTTTTAGTAATCATTATGAAATTTACAAGAATTATTTAAAACAGAGATAGTCAACTGGGAAAAAAAATTTGTATGCGTAGGAGCCTCGCCACCCCCCGTGGGGGGGAAGTCCCCCCTCGAGGGGAGTAAATTTTCAAAATGGGTATCTTTCGAAAGGTCTCGTCAATACCTTTAAAACGAATGGTTGAACTATAAATCTGTGATAATTTAAAACAAAGTTATCGATTTTTTTTACTTTTAACGAAAAAAAACTTAGAAAAAAATCGTTTTTTTTTTTTTTTTTTTTTTAAACGAAATTTAACCAGACTTGGTATTTAGTTGGCCCCTGACATAAACTGAGGCTGATTAGATTTGGGGATCAATCACTCAACAGGTGGCGCTGTGATAGTATTTTTTTCTAAATTTTTAACATGGCACTATAGGAAAAAATTTCGTATAAATGTACATAATGAGAGTTATTCTTAACCTGTGATTGTGAAATTAATATGAATTATTGATAATAGTAGTAGTTAATTAGGGAAAAAAATTGGGGCATCGCTTCCCCCCCCCTAGGGGGAAGTACCCCCCCCCTCCGGGTGTGTGTGTGTGTGTGTAAATTTTCAAGATCGGTATCTTTCGAAAGGTCTCGTCAATACCTTTAAAACGAATGGTTGAACTATAAATATGTGGTAATTTAAAACAAAGTTATCGATTTTTTTTTACTTTTAACGAAAAAAAAATGAAAAAAATCTTTTTTTTTTTTTTTTAAATATTGTTACTGCGTGAATTTGTATAGCAAAATATAGAAGAAAGTCTTGTGGTGGCCACAACATACTAGTTTTTAACTGTTATACTACAATATTTATTTAAATTTACTTATATATTTTTATTTTATTTATTCCTCTATTTATTATCATTATTATTATTAAAACTTAATAAAATTACATGAAGTTTGTAAGATGTCATAAACTGTTGAAGTAACAGTTATTTTATGTTTTGTTTAAATTTATCATTTTACAAACACAGAAAGTGAGAGCTTCTTTTATATGTGAAACTGTAAATTTTCACATATATAAGGAGAAATTTAAAATATGCAATAAATATTAAAAACTTCATTTGAAAATCATAAATTGAAATATAACAAAATGATATGCATTTTAGATTAACACTAGACTGGCCTTCCTATTTCACTAAATGTATATTTAAATGATACGATTTCTGCTTGTTTTGTGTGACTTTGAATACATGATATAAGTGCATTTACTGATAACGGACAATACCTAATCTCGCCGACAGCCACGGCCCATATTATTCTATGGGAAAATTTATTTCTATGATTACTCATTACCTAGTGAATATTTTTCTATTCTGTTTTCGCATTCAAAAAATTTATATGCGTTAAATTAGTACTCATTTTCCAAAAAATGATTTTTTAAATTTTTAGTATTTCATTTGGCTACTAAAAGATGAGAAAAATATGCTTATGCACTTTGTGAAAAATCATAGTTTTGAATTCAAAAGTAAAGTATAAAAATAAAATAATTTTTCGAAAATGAGTACTAATTTAACACTTATGAATTTTCTGACCATGAAAACGAAATTAAAAGAAAAATGCATTAGGTAGAGAATAATTATGGGAAAATTTTTTCTCATACAATAACATTGGCAACGGCTGACTGTGGAATTAAGTATTGTCCCCTCTTAATAGTAGTATTTGCCATCCTCCTCACCTTACATCTGATATCTATATTGTCCAAAAGCAGATATTTTGACTGCTTGAGAAATCTAGTGTTAAAGAACATAACTCAGTCTTTCAGTAGGTTGATAAAAACATGTCATAGTTAACATGACATTTAATGGGATGTGTATATGTTTATTTTTTTATTATGTACTTTTCATTTAAACCTTCAAAGTCGGGATGCCAATTTATGGTCAAATATGTCAACATATATTAACAAACTTTTATACTTATAACTCTTATACCACAATAGTTGATGACAAAATTATTTGCACAGATAGAAGAATATTTGTATATATATATATACATATATGAGATAAAAACTATACAAACAAAATGAATAACATATATGATGTTTATAATATCATACACCATGCTATATGAATAATTAACAGATACAATTAGATAGTAAAATCGCACAAAGTATGTGTACATTTAGAAAAGACTAGATCTTTTCATTTTGCAATACACGAAAGAATTAAATAGAAGAGTGTATACACTATCAACCAAATTACTACTGCAAACCACATTTTTAATTTTTTTAATAATTTTATAGTCAGTCTTAAACATTCACATATTATATCAATGTGAACTTCATAATAAATTATTAAATATTAAATAAACAATATGAGCAGATTAAAAAAAAAAAAAAAAAAAAGTACAAGACCCTTTTATATTATACTTATTTTATCACTCATTATGAATATATAATTTTCTTGTTCCAAAAGAGATATGACAATGAAACCAGACTATCTCTCTTCAAGGCAGTTTGATATGAGATTTAGACAAAAAAAAAAAAAAAAAAAAAAAGTATGCATGAGGATGTGTATTATTCTATATTTCATGGTCAATAATTTAAAAATAAATAAACAAATAATGAGCTAACGTTTTTTAAAGGTTATCAAAGCCAAAAATCTTAAATGTTTGAATTTAGCCATTACAAGTATTTAAATAGCATACAATACATTTAATACAACACACATTTTGCTTTTAAATAGTCATTAGAATAGAATCTCAGAATTATTCTCAAGAACAGCACCAGTATTAATCATTAGAAAGAGGGTGGAAGTCAATGATTAAAAAAGTCCTTAACTGTTACAAATTTTACTACAAATAGAATGCCTATAGAATTTCTTGAATGAATTTAATTTTCATTACATAACAATTTAAAAAATGTATACTACACACAAAGAATAGCTAATTTTTGCCATGGTAAAAAGTGAAAAATCTAGTAAAAATACTATAGAAAAAAAAAAGTTCTAGTAACATGTACTACTACTGCCATCCTCAAAAAAATTTCTACTAATTTGTGATAATTATTCTTTTAGTTACTTTTAAATGGGAAAAATATATAATTTTGAAATGTCAAAATTATATTGAAGTGTGAAGCATTTTTTAACAATATAAATTTAATAATAAAAAAAAAAAAAAAAAATTGACAGATTTCAAACAGGTACAAATGCTACAGCTCACTAAAACAAGCAATCTTGATTGCATAATACAATCAAGCATCTATTTAAAATGATGATAAACAGCAAGAAATGTACTCTTTTTTTGCTATACTGAATTTAAGTAGTAATATAAAACAACACTTCTACACATTTTCCATTTCCAACAAAATAAAAATTTAAATAACAGGAATTTAATCTACTATATACACATATTAAAATTAGAAATCTTATTATAGAAAAAATTATTTGAAATATTAAAATTCCATTTGTTAAAATAAAACATAAAAATACACCAAAAATAAATTCAAAAACTGGCGTACAGACAATAGCAAGAAATTAAAACTTCTTCACACACCATAAACTTTAAATCAGCACAACCGGTTTCGAAAGGACGTAGCCTTTCTTCATCAAGTGCAAACACGTGCAACTGCCTTGGAGGCAAAAGCAAGACTGAAAGCAGGACAAAATCCAGAGGGGGAGGAGCAACACAAACAACCAATAGGAAGCAACATGCAGGGCAGGATCAATCAGAGAGGAACACACGTACACACACACCACAAAATGAGGAGGGAGGAAAAAAGTAAACAATGATTTTTTTTTTTTTTATTATTATTATTTTTTTTTTTAATAATTTCAATAATATTAAACTAATAAGTAAATTTAATAAAATTTATCCATTTATTATTATTTTAATTAGAATTATTATTATAACTAATATGATGTTATAAACATAATGAAGGAAATTATTTAATTGAATTAAACAAATTTTTCCAGGCTGTAGACAGCAAAGTGGAATCAGATTTTTCATTGACAATTTTATCACGATTAAGGTAAATAGCTAAATTTTCCAAAAAATCCAGTTCGGAAACGCGTTTGGCATGAAAGATAATTTTGGCGCTCTTAAAATTAAAACTATGATCAAATTCCCAACTGTGCTTCGCAATAGAAGATTTAGAAATTTCTTGATTAACAACATACCGAGAATGTTCACGTAAACGACATTCAAGATTTCTTTTAGTTTGACCAATATAAGATAAATCACAGTTATTACAAGGGACATTATAGATACCCCATTTTTGAAGCTCAGGAACAGGGGATTTGGTTGAAGGGAATTGGAATTTATTGACAGGTTTAAAAATAACGTGAAAATTTAAACGCTTCAAAACTTTGGCTAATTTAAAACATAAGGGGGGATAAAAAGGTAAGACAACAAGATTATCGGGTTTAATTTTATCATCAATGGAAAGAGCAGAATTATAAGTTGGCCTACTGAACTTTTTGAGAGCTTTATCAATTATAGAGGGTCTAAAACCTCTTTTAATAGCAACAGACTTTAAATAATTCAGTTCTTCTTTAAGAGAAGAAGTATCAGAACAAATTTTAAGGGCACGATACACGTAAGTGTAAAAGGTGCCAATTTTTTGTTTAGCCGGATGATTAGAGAGAGCATGGGGAGGGTTAGAAACAGAGAAAGGTTTCCTGTACACAGAGGTTTTAAAAGAGGAATCGTACCTAGTAACTAAAACATCAAGAAAGGGAAGTTGACTACAATTTTCTAACTCGAAGGTAAACTGAATATGGGGATCAATAGCATTAGCAATATTAAGAATGGCAGAAACATCAAACGGATTTTCAACAATTTTCCTGCTTTCAGTCTTGCTTTTGCCTCCAAGGCAGTTGCACGTGTTTGCACCTGATGAAGAAAGGCTACGTCCTTTCGAAACCGGTTGTGCTGATTTAAAATTTATGGTGTGTGAAGAAGTTTTAATTTCTTGCTATTCTTGCCATAAAAATACAATTTGAAATTATAGTACACTCTTAAACATTTTTTAAAGACAAATAACATCTAATAATTTTTAATAAATGCTCGTAATATTTCAGAGATCACCCAATGATAACAGCCACAATTATGGTTGTGTGAATTTTAGAGAAAAAACATTACTAGTACCTAGACATTAAATTTTTCAAAAATAGTTTGGCATGAATATTTAAGAAAGCGAAATTGAATAAAATATATCATTTTTTTATTTATTTTCAAAACAACAAAATGGGAGACACGTATTGTAAAGTTTATGCACAAAAATCAAGTTGAAATTAACACCTATCTTATTTATCAAAATAAAAAATTTTCCATGTTTCACTGAAATACATCATCAAATCATTCATTCTAGATTTGTAAAAATGGAGTTGTACTACATTTATAGAAAAAATTTCATATATTCAGCTACAAGTTCACAAAACTAATTTTTCATACATAAATATATAATGTTGAAAAGAATTTAAATAACTATAGTATGCAGCTAACATAAATTTTGCTGTGACATAAGTATAATAATATCATGCTTTAAAAATATTTTCTGCTAGCAAGTTTTAGCATTTAACAAAACAATTACATTATTGTCAAGAAAACTGTTATAAAAGTGCATTTTTTTTTTTTTTTCATTCTAAAATAAACATATATATATATATAATTGTTATAATTTATTTAGTTTTAAACAAACAAAAAAACTGCATCCCATTATAAAATCATTAGGTTGGTGCCAGCACCTAATATGTAAAATGAGAAATGGATCTTATTTTACCATTTTTGGTACATCATTTTTTAATGCTTTCAGCCCAAAAATATTATGGGCACAAAATATAGAGAGGAAAATCCTCATCCTGTGATTTTGTCAGGAACAAGAAGGTAGGGGTTAGAATATGCAATTTATTAGCTATAAAATATCACATTTACTTAAATTATTTTAATTTGACAAATTAATATTTAATAAGATAAATTAATTTTCTTTGGATTTCTTTATGAGGGTTCTTTCCTTGTCGGGCCCGACACACCCGATCATCGGTGGTACTGAGATTCCTCAGACTGTGACATAGAGGGAGAAATAAGAATCTTAGTATTACAGATGATCCATCTGATGATGTGTCGAGCCTGATAATGAAAGAATCCTGACAAAGAAATCCAAGGTATATTAATTTAGCTTATTAAATCTCATTTACTGCCACATAAAATACAATACCTGTGATTAAATATTAATGATTAAATGTATATAACAATTATGCTAATTCTTTTCTGATGTTCCTCATTACTTTTCCTTATAGAATACTAAGAATTAATGATGATATTAATATCTTGGTGAAAAAGTTTCTAATAATTTCTTTAAAAATATAAGGATGGTGAAATATTTTGTTTAACAGGAATATAATTTATAATCAAAAAATCAGAAATTTTTGAACTTTTTAACAAAAAAGAGAAGAAAAAGTTATTACAAAAATTGTCATAATTTACGAAGTTTAAATGAAATTTTATTGCTAAATAATTTAATTTTTGTATTAAATTTATAAACATAACAATAAAATTGGTATATATTATTTATTTTTTTTTTTTCAGTTAAAAACATAAACTTTAAAAGAACATTTAAATGAAATATTAATAGATATCAAGACAGAGTGTCATAAATTACCCATAAAAAAACATTTCCTACAACAATTTACATTAAAAAATAACTTTAACACAAATATTTTTAACAAGATAAAATTACCCACACAGTCACTTATATCAATAAGACATCTATAAACACACATAAAAGTTAAAAAATGATCCATTAAACTTCTATAAATATCCTATAGATATCTATTAGCAGGACAAATGTCACTCTTTTTAACATCCATTAGATGTCTGTTACATATCCAATAAATCTCCAAATACCCAATAATTGGACTTGTTAGATCTCATAGATATTGAAAATATCTAAATTTTATTTTGATTTAACATTTTACATCTATTAGACATCGAAAAAGGCACATCTAAATTTCCTCTATATTTACACATTTAATAGATATCTATAATTAGTACAGGATAGCCAGGACTTTTAATGGGCATTCTTTAGATATTTTGTACCTTTTATGGATCACTAAATGTAATTTAGATATCTAACAGATATCAGTGGCTGTATGGGTAAATAACACAGAATGTCAATAAAGGGAATAAGATAATTTTGTATTCTAACATATTTAAAAGAAAGAAAGAAAAAGGGAAAAAATCATCTTCAATATTTAAGTAACTTAACACATCAATATTACAGACAAAAATATAAAATTCTTTTACTAAATATAATAAAAAATAAATGAATACTCAGAGAAATACTTAATACTAAAATTAGAATTAATGCATGCAATATTATACAAGAAGGAAAAGAGAATAAAACAAGACAAGATAAATACATATTTATAAACAAATACATAAATGAAAGGTAAATGAAAGACATTTATTATTAACATTTATATACATATCAAAGAAATAACCATATAAAAACTACAAATAAAATGAAAACAATTGAGTTGACTTAATAAATAATTACTAATATAAATAACAAAAATATAAAGAATATTATAAGCCTTATAAAAAGTTGTCTTTTCATTTATTTAAAAAAAGACTGCACAATGAACTATTTTTTCATCAAACTAATCCTCCAATCTAAAATGTATGCCATGATTTTCAATTCATTATAATTGCTTAAATAATAACTCAGCAAATACTTAGACATTAAAATAACATAAATATTACAATGCATAATTTGCAAAAAAAATAATAATAAATAAGTATATAAAAGTAAAAATCTGTAATTTAATTAAGATTTGAAAATTAAATTTTAAATTTTAGAGTTAAAAATATTGGAAGAACTTTTGGATAAACTAATATATCTCTTATAAATACGAATGCATATATAGTCTGTGATTTTAATGATTAGGAATTTGATTAGATAAAATTAAGAATAAGCTCATTTATTCTTAAATTTGTATATATTCATAAAAATTTAATAACATTTATATTTATTTAAAGAAAGACAAAATCACTTTAATAACATTCTACATATTTGAGGTAGATTTACATATATATTTCAAAAATAGCATGCAAGCACTTATTTATTAACTTTTTTGTAAATAACAAATTGGCAATAAAAAATATCAAATTAATTGCAGATGAAGTCCTATTATTTCAAACTTAATATGCGTCAAATTATTTCTTAAAATTACAAAATAAACAAAAATTTCACAATAAAAAAATTTAAGTAAAATCTTTTAAAATTCTCTAACAATTTTCACGTTTGGAATTTTCTAAAGTTCTTTTGAATATGATTTGAATGTATATCCTGCTTTAAAGTACTAACTCAAAATGATGTATAAACTTTGTATGGAAATACTATAATATATTGCAAAAGCATGCAACAATTGTTTTAGGCTGAAATAATTAAGCATGTTCTTTATGCAGGAGAAAAATTAAGCCCAATGTTGCACTCGTGCCTACTTTTTAATTTCTCTAACCAATACATGGTAAAGAATGTTGCAATAATTACACATTTTGAGGTCACCTGAATCTGAAAATTAGGTTTCTACTAATTGGTATGTGTGCAAGTCTGCTGTGAGCATAATTCAAGAACAAATGTTAGCAGGATGTTATTTTATATTCCAAATTTGTGTCATATAAAGATATTACTTTAAACTTTTTATGGACATTAGACTAATAGTTTGTGTAGAGGGACACATAAAATAATTCAAATATGCTATATATTCATGGAAGAAATTTCTTTTCAATACATTTTAACATCTTTAGATGACACTAAATAAAATTAAACATGTATTTTTTATCTGTACATTGATCTTGTTTTCTATGTATGAAGAGCAATCACCCTTTGATTACAGGGCTGCACAAAAAAATTTGGATATACAGTCAAACCTCGTTAATGTGAACATGCTTAACGTGAATTACTTTTAACATGAACTGTTTCCACAATCCTCATCAAAATGAAGATTAGTTACTGATAGCATCAGTAACTAATCTTCTGTTAGTTACTGATGTCAGTTAGTAGTTGACGTCAAATATCAACTACTGATGACATGAACAATTTTTTTCCCCCTTGAGATTCATGTTAACGATGTTCGACTTTATTAGGGCGATAATTAGAAAAGATTCAAAGTGCTTTTCAGTTTGTGTTATGATTTTGTTGTTGTTTTTGTTTGTTTCTGTACAAAATTTAAATGTTCTATTTGATGAACATAGAATTTATAGAAAATATAAAGAGCAACTCAAAACTTTAAAAAGTGGTGTGGGCGAAAATTCTCTAAATAATTTGAAATATATATATATTTTTAATTGAATAACAGTTTTAACTGTTTTGTGAATATAGTTTCAATATTCAAATGAAGGATTGGGGGCAGGGCTTAATTTGCATGAGAACACATGGAAATGCAGTTCCCATACATCTTTCATTTCAGTGACTTTTTACACATTAGATGGAACACATGGGAACTCATAAATAGTGCATCCCGAAACTCAGTACATCACTTCTGAAAAATCAAAGTCCAAAATTGCTTTTTTTTTTTTTCTCCTCTCGCTTTTCTTTCCTTATAACGAAATATGTGGGATTAATGTAACTTGGGACATAAGCTTTTTCTTTTATGTACGTTTACCAGCAAGACACTATTGGTTTTTTCTTGTCACTTTCGGCACAGCACTAGAAATTGTCGGAAACTATAATAATAAAAGAAGATGTCTGTCTGTCTGTCTGTCTGAGCATCTATACGTTCAGCCCCTACTGAACGCAGAAGTATAAAATTTGACATACGGGTGCCCAGAAGCCTTCCCGAGTTGATAGTGAAAACAGAATTTAAAAATTTGAATTAGTTGCGGAGATATTAATTAAAATGTCGACCCATGTCGATGGAAAAATGACCGAGAAAAAGAAACTTTC
Organism: Salticus scenicus; assembly: GCA_963930645.1. Classification (NCBI taxonomy): domain Eukaryota; kingdom Metazoa; phylum Arthropoda; class Arachnida; order Araneae; family Salticidae; genus Salticus; species Salticus scenicus. The sequence continues at coordinate 253,582,172 of OZ005654.1, forward strand.
TATCAGCAGACGATTTTCTAAACTGTCTCGATCGGAAACAAAACACATGGAGACAACGGTCTGCGATAAAAAAGGAAATGAATGTAACCAATTAAGATATCAGGTGCTTCATAGTGGGGATAAAAATTTCAATTTTCAACCTTTTTCAAATTTTCATTCACGTTACATTTGAATTAATATTTGGCCTAGACAGCATATTATAAAGCTACTGTTCAATTTTCATGAAAATATATGAATAAATAAAAAAATGATGTATTTATTGGAAAAAGATTAAGTTTTCTTTTATACTTTGCAGTTTTTTAAATTGAGATATGCTGTTGAAATTTCGTAGTATTTGGTTTTAATGCCCGATAATTCGATTGTGAATATTTTTGAAAGAGTACGATTATTAGGGAGGGCTTGAGGAAGGGGGAAAAGGGGCAAAAATTTAAAAAAAAAAAGAGTTACTGCGTTTGAAATTGGTTGGTACATTTAGAGTTTAAGGCAAGATAAATCGAATGCGAATATTTTCGAGTGTAAAATTAGTATTATTGGCAGAAAGGGGGGGGGGGAGAGCGAAGGGGCAAAGATGTAGAAAAGGAACGGGAGTTTCGGAGAAAACAACGGAATACCCAGAACACCTTTATTCTTTAATATTTTGCAGAGTTTCGAATTCGAATTTCTGCAGCCCGGAATTATGCAAGTTTCGGGGATTACTGAAAGAAATTTCGCAGAATAAAAGAAAAAAAAAAAATACATTTTAATTTACATTTAATTGCAAATAAAATTTTATTCTAATATACGTGTATTTCAAATTCTAATTATGATTAAATTATTTTTAATACTTCATTTGAAAGACATTTTGAAATACTTTTATATTATCAAATCGAAAGTGGAATTCGAGATTTCACCTGATTTACATGTTTTAAGGTCTCCTGATTAGGTTTTCTTTTGTATCTCAGCTACTAATTAAAATAATTTCATAAGTAATACATCATTTGAATGCTTTGTTGATTTGGAATTGAACAATATATTGCAAAAATTTATACCGCCACATGGCGCTGTAATATTTTAAAGTTTCAATATTTCAAAGCGGCGCCACCGAGCGGGACTTAGCTAAAGTCAGAAATTTGAAAGATCATAACATGGTGAGCGAACAGGCTGTTACAGATATTGAAAAGGGAAGAGGGCGCCGAAGGCGCTACTGAGCGGGAATTTACTGCGATTTCAATAAGCTATTTTCACGATATATCAATAAGCTGTTATTAGACCTGAAACGGGAAAAAGGCGCCGCAGGCGCCACCGAGTGGGAGTTTCGTAAAGTCGGATCTTTTAGGGATCGCGAACCAGCTGGTCACCGAAGGCGGCTAGTTAACCATAAATAATACAGTCTGTGTTTTCTCTTTTACTGAGCATCAAACTGAAACCACAATTTTATTCAAAATACCAAAAACAGAAAAATAAACAGCAATTTATTTCCAAAGAAGAAAACTGTCAATTTAACTGGAAATATCAAATGAAAAATAAAATGTCTGATTTTTTGGAAGATTTGACTTCTGCTTGGAATGCCGGAGTAAAATTTCTCAAAATTCGTCAATAAACTTGAAAATGAAAAACACATACAAACTAAGTTCTGAAGATTAGTGTTCCCATACTTTTTTTTGCTAGAAATTAAGCCTTGGATGGGGGAAGTTTAGAAGCTCCCCCCCCCCACACACACACCCAAGAAAGTTACAAATATAGTATGCTATACCTTATACCTTAAGCTGTAATAATACATCTATACTTATGCAGGGTAAGTGAAAGTAGTACGAGTGCCACATCAGATTACTTTTGTCAGATAAAAGACTTGCTTAAATATGTCAAACTAAAAGAACTGTAGTATATTTTTACAATTTATAATGCTTGCTACATTCTTATTTAACACCAATAATTTAGAGCACTTTACTCTATTACCTCAAAATATTTATTGATAAATCTTTCTTTGAAAACAAGGCTTATTGTTCTACACTGTTTTTTACATTAAATAAAATAATGAAAAGTAATAACTTTCATAAATACATAATTTTTTTTTCAGATAATATCAAACTTAGTATACAAAATCTGGATGCACATGAAATAAAATTAGCATGAAATTGCAGGCATATGTTTTTCTTTCACAAAATAATCTATGACATTTATTTATATTATAGCAAACATAAAGCAATTTATATTTAAAACAAGAATAAATTATAAAATATTTCTTCAGGCAATAAAAAAAAAAAAAAAAGACAGTTAACTGATGTTGCTCAGTAGTACTTCTTCGGTATTAAAAATCAACAATAGATATTTTTTACAATAACAGTGTTCTTAAATCATCTTTATGTCCTATAACAAATTCTAAACAGCACAATTTATGATGTAATTTTACGTGTGTGTTTAACTATATTATGCAACTTATAGTGCATATTTAACATAATATGTACAAAAAAGAGTCTAAACTATTTTATTCCAAGGTTCTTGGAATGTTACTAAATGGAAGAATGGGACAAGTGGCTTCCAGTTCAATTGCTGTTGAAATACATTCACTGGATGTGACAGTATCCCCCATATCTTGTAACACTTTACCCATATTATACCTATAAAAAAGATAAAAGTGTCATACATACACACATATATATATGGCAGTTTCATCATAAGTTTGATGGGAAAAAAGTTATCATTATTCAATTATCCAAGATTTTTTTTTTTTTTTTTCATATTTTTCATTTATCTTTTCTAAGTTGAGAAACCAATTTCAATATTCAACTGCTAAAAAATTTTTTATTACACTGTGCTGCACTGCAATAAAGAAAATGAGGATATGATGACATTTTATAATACAGTAATTATCGTGTACTTGTTCCCTTAATTAACTAAATGTCTTCTATCAGAAATTAGAGGAAGGCGATAAATACTATTTACAATTACCAATTAAATAACATTGTTTAAATAATAAAACTTTATACTGGTTAAAGTGAAATCGATTTCTTTAATGGATTTTGAGTACTTTGGTATGTGATATGATCTTGGCTAAAAATCTCATGTAATTATTAATTTAACATACATAATTAATAATTAAATTTACTTAAGGTTATCAATTTTAAAAATGTGTTAATTACAATTTATATAATAAATGTTAAAGAAAAACAGTTTCTTCTATTTCTTTCGGCAGTTTTTTTTCCATGGTTTTTTCCTCCTTGGAAGAAACTTGCCGACCCTGCTTTATATTTTCAATAAAATTAATGTGTGTTGCAAATTATGCAAGCCTAAAAAAATATAAATAAGCAATATCAATAGTTTTGATTAACATCCTCATACTATTCATCCATTTTCTTGCCAAAAAATACTTTACTAATACAGTTGAACCTCGTTAACGTGAATCTCAAAGGGGATAAAAAATTAGTTCATGTTATCAGTAGTTCCTGCTATCAGTAATTAATCTTCATATAACTAAACTGATCTTCTATTAAAAACATTTAAAACCGTTTAAAATTACCTCACAAGCGCTTTCAACTGCCTCCGCAGTCTTCCTCATGTGTGCTCTGGTGAACACGTTCGTCGGGCATGTTCACCAGAGCACACCTGAGGAAGACTGCGGAGGCAGTTGAAAGCGCTTGTGAGGTAATTTTAAACGGTTTTAAATGTTTTTAATATATTTTAAACTTTACCTTTTATTTGATTTTAAATAAACTGATCTTCATTCTGATGGAGATTGTGGAAGCAGTTCATGTTTGTTAAGAGTAATTCACATTAACAGTGTTCACGTTAACGAGGTTCAACTGTATTAGAAAGTCCCAATGACAAAGGAAATACGAAATTTATAATGAAAGTTCAAGCCATTGATTTATTTAGGGATAGTTCAACATCTTTTTTCTGTTTCCTTGAGCCGATTTCCTGGGATTTTAGAAAACGATGAGGATTTATTTAACAACTAGAATTTATTAAAAACTTTTTTTTCTTACTTTTTGATTACAACAGGTTCCTATAATTAACACTAGGAGATTAGAGTAAAATCTAATATCTTACTCGACTTAAAGGGAACTATCTACCTATCAGCACTGGCAGCCAAAGCATTTCATTTTGAAATTATAAAAAAATGAACTATCAAATATAATTTTTTGGAAAACAAAAACAAATTTAATGGTTGTGAATTTTCTGAATGTGAAAATGAAATACATAAATAACAATAATAATTAAAATGAAAAAATAGGTAATAAGTAATTTTTGTAACAAATTTTTCTGTAGAATAACTTAAGATTTGGCTACTGAAGACAGTAAAATTGGAAGAGGTAGAGAGGAGTCTCAACTGATTTTATTGAAATCTGTGATTTCCACCAGATATACACAACATAAAAATCTTTCAAGTACTAGTTTCTGATTTTTTTTAGGGAAACAAAATGCAGAAACTGTTTACATTGTACTTAATTCTTGGGTAAAATTTTAGCTGCTAAGTTAAAGCAGGAAAACCATAAAAAGTTAAAATTTTACATTTTGAATGACAAATGCAAAAAAACTCACAGACAAATTATATTAACACTTGTTCATTAATGCGAATGCAACTTCAATTCTTAAAATGTGACATGTTTTTATTAAAAACATGGGGGAAAAAAAATCCTGCACAATTTCCATAGTGCAGAGATTTAAAATAATACAAATTAAATTTTAGATTTACTTTTACACTACATTTGCATTACGATAAATTTTCTTGCCATGTACATTTATATTAGTATGCAAATGATAAAAAAAAAAAAAAAAAAAAAATGAAATAATGTTAAAATATTTGATTAATATAAATTAACAGCGAAATAAATAGTTCAAAATAGATATATTTAAACTCTATAACAAATGTAGATAAAAACTACAATCATAAAATTATTAAGAACGCTCATTTGGAGTATTACAAACACGAACTCAGCACCCAATACAGGAAAATGCTATTCTTAATACCAATAAAATTGTTTTCTTACTATGCCAATCAGTAATTTTTTTCCAAGAAAACTGGCAATTGGAAGAGTTACCTTGTTATTCTAAGATTATTTTCATGCATCTCATAAGCACAAATGATTGAGAATTGCATTTGGATTTATAAAAAATAATAATTTTAAAACGGAAAGAAAAATATTTTTCCTACAGTAAAGACAAAAGTTGAACGTTAATATTATTTACAAGGTTACAAATTATTTTAATAATGTTATGTAGCTCATTTTATCAGTTTAAAAACAAAGATAAATATAAGTAAAAAATTAAACAATAACTAATAATTAAAATAAAAATTACCAGGACTGATGTGACATTGGATCAATACTAACAGCATCCCTCAGAACTTTTTCTGCTAGTCTACTATTACCCAAATAATGATGAACCATGCTCTGAAACACAAAATAAGATGGTTTTATACACATTAATATTTAATAATAATACACAATCATAAATGAAACAATGTCAACAAAGAATATTTATAAATCATTTGTAAAACTATTCATAAATTAATAACAATTAAATACCAATTTTTTTTTTTTTTTTTTTTTTTTTAACGGTGGAGAGTAGTGCTGGGCGATGTTGACATTTCTTAAATCGATATATCGTTCATCTTAAATACCGATGTAAGGATATATCGATTTAATGTAGCGTTACCAACTGTAGGGATTAGTCCCTACACGTAAGGACTAAAAAAAAAATCGCCCGAGACAGGGATTGAACTGAAAACCTTGTCTCAAATCAAACAATCTGGCACTGTACCACACTTTTTTGCCCACTAATTAAGTTTGGAGCATTTTAATAAAAAGGATTAAATTTTCTAAGGTTTATCTTGGCCTTTGGGTGAGTTGTTGCACAAAATTTGCCCTTTAACCTATGTTTTCGACCACACTCTTTAATTTAATCTTAGTTTAATTTCAATAGGAATTTTACTGATTCATACTTCCCTTGTAAGTGAATGTATGGTAGCTCCAAAATTTGGCGCAACTTAAATTCAATCGCAAGAAGTAGAAAACTTAAAAAAAAAAAAAAGGTTGAACCATTTTATGATATTGCTTAATATTTTACTCCATATACAGTTGGCAGCAAAAGTATTTGAGAGCTAGCAATAATGCCTGTATATAAAAAAAAGTACTCTTTATACTGCTCTGTTAAATAAATCCTTCTCGAGTCATCTTCTCAAACATTCAAGAATTTTATCCTAGTTGACTATTACTATTGCAGAAAATTGTTTTTTAGTTTCACAATATTCCTTACTGTTATTTTGTACATTTATAGAAAAATTTATCATATACTGGAAAGTATTTATTATATCCTTATGTTCTAAAATGGAACGGCAGTGCCATTTGTATACTGATGCGTACAAAATGCGAATAAGCGCTAATTTATATCAAGGTGCAAGTATGTAAAAATTTTAGGAAATTCTGTGCATTATTTTTCGCGCTAAATTCGTTGGAAATTTTTTTTTTCACACTCAAGCAGATGGATAATTTCTAAAAATGGTCAAAATGTTCTTTAGACTTCTCGAAACGTGTAAATTCATTGAAAACCAGAAGATAAAAATTTTTACAAGTACTTTCTTGTAATGATGAATACCTACAGAAGAACGCAAAAACGCGAAAATCAACAATGAACCATAAAAAAAATTATATTAGTTTGACAAAATTAAATTATTTCCTCGAAATTATTATTTTTATCACAGAAATATTTCCCATTGACTCGTGACGTGACATTTCGTGAGTAATCTTTAGAACATATAAAGGACCCCAATTTATTTATTTAATTTTTAACTAATTGATAAATTCAGAATTTTATTATTTCTTATTACTTTTTAATGCATTAAAATATTTACATTCTCCACTTACATGCAAACGAATTACAAAATGGCTTCACACAACACAAGATATTAAGTTTCTATAGTGATTTGAATCTCCTAATAAATGTAAATCTTAATTAAAATTTTCTAAAGTACAATTTCTTACAAAATTCACAAGATTTTCTTTTTTTTTTAATTGAAGTTTAAAATTTTTACTTATGTTAGATTACATTACATCAAGACAAATTACAAAAAGACTAATAATTGGCTCAGTGTAAGAAAGAAAATTTGTAATAGAAGGAAAAACAGTTTGGTACAGTTGAAGACAAAAAAAAAAAAAAAAAGCATCAACTTTTACCGTATTTAAAATTATTTTTTAATACCCATACTATATACTGTTAAGTAATTGATTTTGAAATAAATAGAAATCAGATAATTAAATGTTAGAATAATCATATCTAAGATGACGCTGTGGTTAGAATTGATTTATTTTTGACAATATGACAATGTCATAGTCTTTACTGAAATTAATAAATTTAATGAAAGAATATTATTAATTACAGGAAATATTAATAAAGAATAGTTACTTATTCACTTATCTAATAAACAGAAACTGAAGTATCTTATTTTTTAATTATAGGAACAGGAACTATAATAAAAATAGCCGTAGAAAATACTAATATTGATAAAGTAAATCTTCAGTAATCAAACGAATTTCAAATGAATGAATGAATAGATCTCATTTCTCGGTTTTCATTTCGTTACTATGCATGCGTTCCTAAAACCGTAATCCATTCGAAAGAATATGCTTCCTCGTCCCAGTACGCTTACGCAACACTAAATCAAAACGGCTACTCTCTTGATTCTTTGCGGTTTGATTGAGTAAAGATTTTCATGATTTAGCTGTTTATAACTGCGCATGCTTGTCACTAAACCGGTATCCAACTGAATGAATATCCATCTGGCATTATTCCAGCATTACTGAATCGGTTTAGCTCGGCATCAGAAGTTCGAGTTTTTTTATGTTTCTGCATCGATATTTCACGGAAGATGAAATATTTAAATCGAATAAACGATATTAGCGTTAAATCGATATTTGATTTTACATCGATATAAAGCCCAGTCCTAGTGGAGAGGAGATGCAGAGTGTAAAAAATGTTTGTAATGTATTTTGCAAAAAATATATTATATAGCACTTTAAACTATGCAATTATAGTTTTTCCTCTTTTTTTTATTTTTTATGAAAATAAATAAAGTTTTACATTTAATGTTCTATAAATTAGACTATGTGAATGTTAAAAAAGCTTTTGAATGGAAGGAAATTCAGGTTTGGTTGCTGTACAATCAAATTTAGAAAAATGAAATTGACAGCTAAAATACAGTCACAGCCAGAAATAGTCAGGAAGTATATTAAAATATGTAGGACATTAACTTCAGCATTCATAAATACTTGCAAAATGTAGTGTAAGTACTTACCAAATGTTGTAGAGCTTTTACATGAGAAGGATTAACAGCTACAGCATTTTGGAAACACAATCTTGCTTCATTATATTCATGTCTAGCTTCATGCACTCTTCCTTTCTAAAATAGGTACAAGAATAGCATGGCTTAATTTAATTATAAGAAAAAAACAGAACATAAATAAATGCTACATGTAAATATTTAATACTTTGGTTAACAAAAAGTCAACGTCTAATTTAAAGACAGATTATAATTATGTATGACCAGGTTCCCACTAAAGCCTGAGATTGTGATAATTTTGCATGTTTTTTTTTATTGTCTCACATAAATGAGAGAAATTTGTGCACTCTTTTGTGGCTAATTTATTAAAATTTTTGGCCCCAAAACAAGTCATTCATAAAAATTAACAATCTTGAAACAAAAAACCTTTTACAAAAATTAGCAAATTCAAACAAACCCTTCACAAAAGTTGAATGATTTTAAAAAGGTTTCAAAAATCTTGGATAAGAAGATTATGTATTTTTCTGATCAGCTGCAAAAATAGGTTATATTTCTATAAAAAAACACCAGAAAAACTGGAATAATCTTGCATTGAAGGTATAAATTTAAAAAAAGTAAGTTTCATCAATTTATAGTGCAACAGCTGTTCATTTCGGTGACTGACATTGAAAAAAATCAATGTATTTAAGGAATTGAATGTGAATAAACTCAAATTACACATAGGAACAACAATGAAATTAATTTAAAAAAGGATAAATATATGAAAGGATAGAAAGAATTAAGATTTTAAATTATAATTTTATTATTTTAAATTAATATTGTATGATAATCTAAAGAAAATCCATTCAAAATTCATAACTTGAAATTAATTTTGAAGTTTCCCCTGTAAAGTTGGTTTCACAGTAAAGCACTTTCATAACACAAAAGTCAGAAAATTGGACAACTTTTAGAATATAACGTTGCTGAAAAAGTGGTGAGCTTGTGCAATTATCCTTTTCTTGTGGTTAAATAATGCATATTATTTAACCTTGGATTTCTAGGTCAGAACTAAACTGTTAATCATTAACCTACTGAGCGTCTAACTGCTGCTCAGTGTATAAAAAAATACATATCTGCTGCTCGGAGGGTTAAGTTAAGAACCAATGAAAAGTGTAGGAGGAGATTAGATTTGTGTTAAAATGAGCACTATTTAAGTTGCTTCATGTGAAAATCGGTGCATTTTTCCTTATAGCTCTTGTTAAGGAACCTAAATTAATATCTCATTCATGTAGGAGTTAGACAAAATTAACCTGTGACACGTAAGGGTCCACACAGGTCTGACATCGTACAACAAACTGCCTCTAAATTATGCCTTCAGCCCATGTATGAATGCTCAAAGTGCTCTAAATGCCTGATGATAAACTGTAATCAGGTTTCAAACAGCATTCAATAAAAGACTTCGTTATTTATCTGGACTCTTTGATTGTGAGACAACACTTCAACACTATGGATATACCGAGTAATAATATGACATACATATGTCACAATATTATTTGCTGTCACATAGTATCCATGATGAAGAGAAGGTTTCACACAATAACACATTCATTTGGTTCACACAGTCGTTTTATTGATGGCCTTTAAGCATATTACAGTTTAAATTCCAAGTCATGACGACCAAGCATATTTTCTCAGAAGCCGAGTATGAAGGCTGCTGTGTTTTTGCTGTTTACATCGCAGAGACGTCAACTGTTCCCTCTCCTGGGGTCGCTATTTGATGTAAGTTTATTAAGCAAAGCAACACACAAAAAGGGTGCCTATTTTCATGAGTTCTCGCGTAAATACCGCTTATTTTGGCACAAATTCAGACTCCTCCTATGCATGCTCATTGGACAGTTTAGCTGAGTTAGTCTCCTCCTATGCTTTATCATTGGGAAGCTTAGCTGAGCCCCGGGAATGTAGGGTTAATTAATCTGCATTATTTTACTACTAAAAATAGAAAATTGCGTAAGACAAATTAATTTTTATTCTAAAAGTTGTTTTCAAATCTGACTCTTGTGTTAAGAACATGCTTTGCAGCGAAACTAACTTTACAGGAGCAACTCTAAAATGGAATTCAAGTTAAGTTATAATGGGATGCTCCTTAAGTTATCAATTAATACTAATTTTAAAATAATAAAATAATAATTTAAAATCTTAATTCTTTTTATCCTTTGATATATAATATATTTAAATGTAAAAAAACAAGTAAATGCATACCATAACCATTAGTTGATGTGACAATGGGAATAATGTATTGGCTTCATTAATAGAAGCCTCTGCCTCTTTCAATTGTCCCAGTTTTAAATATAATTCTACTACAAGTAACCATATATGCAATTGCAGCAACCAAACAAATTTTGGACCAGGTTTGGGTTGAAATCCACTAATAGAAGATGCAACTTCAGATAAAGCTTGTTCAACACGTGCAGCAGCATTACCAGAGGTCCCAGCAGGAGAACCTGTTAAAAATGAATAAAAAACTGAAAGTAACTATTCAAACTATTAAAAAAATTACTTATCAGTTTATATTTAAATCATTTATAAATTGTTACGTAACTAATTGTTAAGTTCATAAACATGCACTTACAATAAACTTGTGGAGTTGAGTGAAATAGACAAGTTTTGTTTTTAGATTTAAAAAAAGTGTGAATAAAACTGTAAAATCTAATATTTGCTTATATTTGATTTATTATTATTATTATTTTAGTGGATATCTTTTTAATTTATCAGGGGGTGAAACTAATTAGCATTCAAAAACCCTGAAAACTGCTACTTGGAAGCAGAATGAATGGTGAAGGGAAACCTATTAATGACGTATAACATAGTTATTATTAAAAGTAATTATCTATACCTTTTTAATAAAGAAGCACCACAAAACTGGCGTTGTAAAAATTATTACTTACAAACTTTGAATAAACACCATAAAATGCAATAAACTGCCGCTTTGACTGCAGCACTCGTGCTTACTTTATTCGCCTGATGAAGGGTCGTGTGTTTTTTCGACCCGAAACAATTGTTGCGAGTTTATTGCATTTTATGGTGTTTATTCAAAGTTTGTAAGTAATAATATCTATACCTATTTTCAATGTTATTACCTATGTTATTACCTACATTAAATGTATTCAAAGTTAAATTAAATTTTCTCTAAATGCAAATTTTTATAATTTTATGCAAAAAAATTCGAAACTTGTGAGGATAAAAGGGTATTTAATTTCAAATTTCATGTTTTCTAGATAATTTTCTCTAATCTGAATCAGAATATAAGAAATTTAATTTAAGTTATCTAAAATTCAGCTCATTTCATTAAAGTGAGAAACATGTTATTTTTCAAATATATATTCATATTACAATACTTAAAGCTTTCTAAATTTCAATATAATTTCTTACAGATTGTTTAAGGTTTACTTATTTATTTTTTAAGATAAGAAACATGAATAACATTTGAAATTTTTAATATTAAAAGTGTTCGGGATATAATTCGTACAAGCTAAAAAAATATTACACTCCTTCTCATATTTATAAGGATATTTTATGTTTTGAAGTAACTAATGTAAAAATAATTGTGAACAAGATTATACTAAGTGCACTTAATATATCTAGTATTCTAAAAACCAAAACTGTTATAATTTTTACTTCCATTACCCGACTACCGTAGGTCTGTATTGTATTCAGTCCAAAAATTCGATATCGAGATTTCATCTGATTTACATGTTTTAAGGTCTCCTGAGTCCAAAAAAGTGGTTTTTGGCAATTGGTCAGTGTGTATGTATGCGGGGAATCTTCTGGTTTTTATATCTCGGAAACTAATAAAGATAGAACTATGAAACTTTAGAATTTAAACAGGTCTGGTGTATAGATGGATTTTCCAAAATTTGGGGAAAACCGGAAGGGGGACATCGGAAACCGGAAGTGATACCGTAAGTCAGTATCTCAAAAAAGGCTCTAACGATTTTCTTCTAAGTTACTATATAAACACTCTATTAGATGTCCTTTCGAATGATATAGTTGGTTAGTTCAGGAAAATTGATAGAAGTCCTGTATAAATAGATCAATTTTAGGTCTCGCAAGTGCTTTCTTTTAAAATTAGTTGCATGAATTTTTTTCAAACTTGCCATATTAATAGCCTTTTAAATATCCTTTTGTATGTAATTATTGTTTTCCGGTCAATAACACAGGTCGACATGTAAAATTTTCATTTTATAATTTTAACTGACCTTTATGTTTTTGGTGAGCTGAAACCAAAAATGAAGTCAGTTTTTCTCCATCACATATAGATTTTTGTAAATACAGGGTGCCTACCTATATAATTTCTTCCATTACTCTTCCACCAAGATAATTATATAGTAAGTTTTGTAGTATGTTTTCATGATTAATTAATCATGGATACATATTGTTGTAATAAGCGCAGCACTAGTGTGACGTAAAACCACACCAACCAACCAACCTACCTATTGTTATGATGGTATATGTAAGAAATTGTGTCAGTAAGCACCCTGTATTGGTAAAAATCTGTACATGACAGAGAAAAATAGGCTACATTTTCGGTTTCAGCATATCAAAAAACATATAGTTCAGCTAAAATCATAAAATCAAATTTTGCCAACTTCAATTTTGTAGGCCTGTGTAATAGATTATGCCAAGTTTTGGCAAATGTCGGTATCTCAAAAACGGCTCTAATGATTTTCTTGAAAATTGTTACATAAATCCAATTTAGATATCCTTTCTTATGTATTACTTGGTTATTAAAGGAAAATTATCAGTTGTCCTGTTTAGGTAGATCACTTTTAGATGTCAAAAATTAATGTTTCGAAAAATGGCTAAACTGATTTTTTTCTTCTTCCTATTTTTAAATTCACTATGTAAATATATTTTATATATTTTTACATGTGTATAAGTTATCTCTTACCAGAGAATTTTAGGTGTCTAATTTGTTAGGTCAATTTTATGTCTTCTGATCACATTATCTCCAAAAAATGCATATGATACATGTAATAGCAAGTAATGGAAGTTGTGTGGTTGTTTCACACCAGATTTTTTTAATATGAAACAAAATTAATAAAAAATAATGCAAAATATTTTTTTCTCCACCTTTTTAGATGATCATAATTATAAGGACAATCAAGATTTTTTCGTTTTATTTAACTTACTAGTGGATAAATTACAGTTGACATTTGAATTTAACTACTAGGCTAGTTTAATTCATATATAAGCCTTAAATTTTTCTTGGACAGACATTACTGATAATTCCTCGGAAAAAAAAAAAAAAAAAAAAAAAAAAAAAGAACGTTCATGTAGTGAAGTATGTTTATGATAAATGTGTTTTTTAAGTGGAGGGATAATTTCAATCCGTCGTATTTTTATTGAAATTCGAAGATCTAAAATTGCTGAAGGAAATGTGATCAAACATTGAACTGCTGGTTCGATAGGAGGGAGATCTGATGCAAAATCAGAATCGTTTTACAGAGATTGAAGACTCATAATTTCTCTTACTGTTCTACTCAAAATGACTGCTGCTGAATTTGCTTGTAATTTTTAATGAAAGGTTGGGGTCCACATTTATTCATGTTTAAAATAATTAATAATATGTTAAAATGAATAAAAATCCTGTAATAATCAATAAGCATTTAATGGAGGAAAGAACGTCTGTGTTAAAGTTGAATAAAGGCAATATAAAATGGTAAAATGCTGCATTTTCGGATGAAAAACATTTTATTCATCGTTAACCAAATGGTTTTAACAGTTACTGGCACAATCTGAAGATAGCGAAAGACAGAGCAGATTTTTTAAAGGCAGATATGAATCGAGCATTTTAAAGGTGTATCTTTGGTGCTCTGGGGAGCTGTTTCTACCGAAGGAAGAATTAATTTAGTAATTTTGTCTATTATTATGAACATCAAGAGAATATCCGCAAATTTTAAATGTGGAATTCTCAGATTTTTGTTAGATTTGAGATGGGGGGGGGGGGGGGGGATAGGAGGGGAGAATAATTATTTTTTCAACGAGACTTACATTTTTGCTCTACTTCTAGAGCAATAGAAAATAGTTTGAAGAAAGGAACTTCTGTATTATTGCCTTTCCCGTGGCCTAAAAGTTGAAAAAACCTTAACTTATAATATTAGAAAAGTGCATGCAAGTGGAAAGCAATTTTAAATAGTTTAAATGTATTCAGAATATCATCTATGCTGTATGAAATGGTATTGAAACTGAATATTAAATATATATATATACCAGAGAGAATGTCTGACTGTTTCACCCTAAAAGGAGGTCCCATAAAATATTAATTTAAAGAATAACTGAAAAGAAATGACTAAGATTCGAGCTGTCCTTATAATTGTGAACACCTGAAAAATCATTTTTTTTTACCGTATTTAAAGTGTTTTAAGATAGAAAAACGATAAAACTTTTTAAAATATCCTTTATTAATGAAATTCAAATTAATAAAAAATATATTTGTTTAAATTAGAGTGTTCAGTGTTTAGTTAATATAGAAAAACGAGTGCCCTTATAATTATGAGAACCAGTGTACATCAAGGGCGATTATGACTCATAGGCAAAAACCCTGAAAATTACAGTGTTAAATAAATAAATAATAATAATAAACAGAATATTAAATAATATTCAAATTATTTAGACCAGAAGCCCTCAATCTTTTTGTATCTTGTATCAACAAATCAAATTCTTCACATACCACCTGGATGACAAATGAACAACCAATTAAAAAAAAAAAAAAAACTTTATAAGGAAATATGAATATGTGGATGAATTAGATTAAAACCCCTCAAATCAGGGGTGTTATGCCTTAATAAGCATAACACTATTTATTCTCATGGTTCAAATAGTTTAACACTATTTTATTTAAAATTATAGGTTTTCAGTTTTTTTTTTAATTTAAAAAGCTTTCTCATTCGGAATTCATTTTGATACTCTGCAAATTTTAATTAAAGTCGATCACGATTTAATTATTTAAAATATTTCCGTTTTCACTCTGAAAATTAGTATTTTTCAAAAAAAATTAATAAATCCAGCAATTCCGGATTAAAACGAGATTTTAATCGATTATCCCAGCAAAAAAATTACCAAAAAAAATGATAAGAGAAATCACTAAAATGACTTAAAAAAAAAAAAAATCCAAAATTATCTTATCGGCAGTCAGTGTTCTGATTTTGCATTTAAAATTATTTTTCTAAGTTTATTTCCATGTAATTCTAATTTCATGAGATTGCTTATTAAATTTCATTTAATTTGAGCGATCACTCATAAAAATAGCTTAAAATTTAATAATTTTCCTTTCCAAAAATCCTAAGTTCAAAAACAGCTTTTTTTATTCACTAAGTTCTTAAAATCGGAAGTCAGCCATGTTTTCTTAAAGCTTTCGAACTTTCCTATGCTTTCAGAGGGGGAGATTCCTTCTAGAAGTTTCTGGATCTTTCCCCATGACATAGATAGCGTCACCTCTGATGTCGATAGCGTCTGTTTCGAGAGAATCATTGGCTAGCTTCGTGAAGAGCGCGAATTTCCAATCGCTTTCGGACAGAACAGCAGGGAACCTCAGCGAGTACGGTAGCTTCGTGCCAGCGGAGGCTGGGGATTCCTTCCTGTGCCGAAGCTTAGTACAGATGAAAAATGAAAATCTTTCCTCGTCGTTGAAAACATATCAGCGATCCATTTAAATTTTTTTTCAAATATAAGTTATGAAATAGGAGCAGCAAGAGTCTTTTGGATATTATATATATATATATATATATATATTTTTTTTTTGGACAATTTCAATTTAAAAACTGTGTCAATATAAGCTGAGCGACACCAAATGTTTCTGCATTTTCCAATGATATAAAACAATTCAGCAAATTCCACCTGTGTATGAGTGCTGAGTGCCTGCTAGCTACGTCTTAACCTTGTAAAGTCTCTGATCCTTTTCAACGTCGCTTGGCACAAATAAAAGGAAGAAGTCTGGGGATGAAATTACATTTGTGCAGAAATAGAACCTACTGGCATACAACTGAAATTACTCATCGATGTTGTGAGATGAATAAAATGCTAATAATTTGAACTTCCTTCAAAGGGATGAAATTACGTTTGTGCAGTAATAGAACCTACTGGCATACAACTGAAATTACTCATCGATGTTGCAAGATGATTAAAATGCTAATAATTTAGAACTTTCTTCAAAGGGACCTGAACAAGAAATCCATTAGCTAATCTCCAAGATACTTAAAATATCTAATAACTAAGGACTTATATTTTTTTCAAAGGAACTTTATATCTCTGCATCCTACGATGATCCAAAAAAACATCTGAATACTAATTTGACTTATTTTTGAACTTTCTATACAATCAAAATCACAATTTTGGCGTTTTAAGTGTGAATTATGTGTTTTTTCTCTATTTACTAGTCAAGAAATTTCGACTATGTGATAGTGTGTGTTTATAGAGCTGTGGTACCACCAGCCTCCCTCTTTTTATTGGATTACATCGTTTTTTAATAAATAAAAATTTTTTCATCTCATCTAAGTGGTAAGTCATTTTCTCTTTTTTTTGTGTTTTGCCTGTATTTTCATTCAAGAGATATTTATTCTAGCTTAATCATTTCAGTTCACGACGTTAATAACTTAAATATTGTTAATTAAGTTATTAAATATTGTTAAATAATTGTTAATTACTTAATGTTCGGAAAGTTGAGTGGAGTCACTCCAAATTTTTTTTTTTAACTTTAAGAAACTAGAAATGAATTATTTACATAAAAATATATACTAAAATTTTGTTGTTTCATAAATGTAATTTAAAAATAAAAATTTACTAACTGAATCTCAGTTTCCCATCTTTTGACAAATAACATCTTTTGACAAGATTATAATAACATTTAATTTTTGAAAAATATCAAAGAAAACATTGTTCATTTAGTGATTTTATTTTCAACTGAAACTACACAAAAGAGATAAGACCAAATAATTATAAATATGTGGAATTTTATGAGATTATTTCTTTAGTGACGTGATTTAAGAAGCTATTTTTTTTAAGTTTCCCCACAAATGGAGGGGCAAAAGTTGTTTCTTGTATTTCCCACCATATCTCAATAAAACAAAAACAACAACAACAACCAAAAAAAAAAGATATTCAAAAACTGGATATCCAGTGGTTTTCATCTGGATATCCGACGGTATTTCGAATATTGAAAAATCAGCCGGATACCAGATATTTTCTGGATATTCGGTCCATCCCTATTTATTTCTTTTCTTTTCGTTTTCCCTTCCTTTCCTGTTTTTCAATATTTTATAATTTATTTATATTTTTTATGTGCTACTTGGTTTAAAGTGGCTTTTACGAAAGTGGAGTCCTTGGCGAAAAATGTTCGATCCATTTCAGCATCAAAATTTTAAAAATTACTCAGGATTATCAATAAGTAAAGCTCTTTAATGAAATGCTAAATTAGCTTTCATGCCAAATGCGATTCATCCATGCCAGAAACATACTATTTAAACAAAAGGGGGAAAAAATCTAAAATTGAGGTATATTATTTTTTTTTTTTTACTCCATTTTCATATTTTCATTTTTTCATGTGCAGGAGCAAATTTAATATTTTTTTTATTTTTCGCGTGAAAGCATATTTCATTTTATGTTGAAAAAAAAAAAAAAGAAATTTTTTTGGCAACAATTAAAAATTTAAGTGTCCATTTTTAAAGCTTTTACCAGGTTATTATTTTCGCATTTTAATTAATTCTTAAAAATCTAATCAAAATTTCGTTACAAATAAGGTACCAAATGAAGGGGAGCATTTTTTCTGAATCCGTCAGTTTAATTAACTTATCGATCGGACATTTAGATTTTTTTTAATTAACTAAAGTATGAAAAGCTGGTGGCAACAGACAGACAAACAGGAAGAAAACTCTCTTAGCCATTTATACATAGAGAGGTATGTTTTACATATCTGTTTAATAATGTTTTTTTTTTTTTTTTATAATGAATATTATTAATGCCCACCATACAATGGGTCAGGCCCCACCTGTGAAAATTTACACAAGGTGTCACTGCGTATGTATATACATGTACAACAAGAAATGAGCAGCAAGAATATACCAAATATATTTTACATACTGAATTTTATATTTTGAAATGAATGAATCAAAGGAAATATATTTGTTGGGAAAATGCAAAAATTCTCTTTTAAAAATAACTGGCATAGTTTCACATACTTTCATCAAAACTCTTTTAAACAATATCAAGAATATTTAGAGAGAATAAAGATGACAATACCTTTATTTGAATTAAATATCCATGATTTCATTAATATGGCAAATCTAATAAAAATTTTAAAAAATTGCGTTTTTTTTTTTTTTTTTTTTTTTTTTTTTTTTGAGCATTTATAACTATTAAAACTTAGTTAACAATGTTCATAACTATTCTTAAATAAATTTAGATTACAACTATGTATAATGTTTACCTGAGTCTACATCTGAAAATTCAGACGAGTACAACTGGAACATGCTTCGGCTATCACTACCAACATGAACCATTCCACGATTAGCAGATTCACTATTAGAAAGAAAGAAAAAAAAAGAATGATACATTCTAATATGTGTTTTATTTATTTTTTCTTACTTTTTATAGAAATAAATAAAAATTAAGCACAAATACATACTCTGTTAGTTTATTTTCATAAATATTTTTCCATAGTTGCAGCATTTTTTTACTTGTTAGTAGAGCAACCTCTGCTCCAAGACAATATTCTTCTAGATGAGCTTTTGTACACAGTAAGCTATAAAATATTTAATAACTTTAAGGATTAAACACTTCGTATTTTAAAAATATAATTAAAAAAAAAAAAACTGTAAAATTAATTTAATTGATGTTTTCCTCAAAAATATATATAATATTTTTTTTTTTTTTAATGCAATATCAGGGGGAAAAAAAATGATTACACCAATTAGTATGCCCAAAAAGGAAAAAAGAAAAGAAAAAAGAAAAGATGAAAGAGCATTAGGAATCATTATTATTATCATTATTAAATAAAATGTTATTCCAATCATGATGATCATGCAGAAAGATTCTGCATTTTTAGTTGTTTTGAATCATTATTCACATTTTAGATGAGAAGAGAATAAGTTTCAATTATAATTAATGTACACAGGAACAAAACCAGGAAATTTTTTTTTATAATCTTACACGAAAGCATAAAATATAAATCATCTAGTGTTAGTGAAATAGAGAATAACAAAAGTTTTGAAATAAATGGTCAATGTGTATAATTTTAAGTTATGTACAGGCTTTAAACCCTGCCAAGTGTCATTTTATTTCACCAGCCATTTTTACATGATACCCAAGAGGTTACTGAGCTCCTACTTTTTTACTATTGTTTTATTTTACTGTCATCAGTTTTCAAAAAGACAAATTCCTGGTAAGTTCCAGTGATATAATACCACTAAAACCATCAAGAATATTTTCTTTTTGAAAATTGTAGTGGCAATAAAAAAAAACGTTCATAAAAAAGTAGGAGCGCTGTGACCCATGTGATACCCAGATAAAGAAATCATTACAGACATACATACAAAAGTGCACAGAAAGAGAAAATATCCTAAAGGCAATTTTGGCACTTCTTTGAAATCAGAAACATAAAGCTATTACAAAAATTTTCCATTTTCTGTGATTTACAAGCAAAACGTTTTGCTACCCATATGCAAAAGATTTTTACCTAAATCTCAAAATTTAATCAAAGTTTTAAAATGGCTGATAGATTATACCATAATTTTCGGCATATAGCCCACAGCAACCAATAATCCGCAACTGTTATTTTTTAAGAACTTAAAAAAAATATATATTTACAGATAATTCGCATCAGCAGATTATCTGTAAATATTTATCTGGGGGAAGAAAAGATGAAAGCCAAATTCAGCCAATAGGTAACTTTGCTATAAAAAGTAAAATTACTAACATTAAAGTCTATAGAAACGTTAAAATGCATAGCCCTTATAATTTTTTGATATTATATTAAGATAATTTAAGATAACTATATTTTGGTTCTTAAACAGATTTTTTGAGACATAGCTGCCCTTGTAGCATAGCATATGTCACAATTTTCTTCAACTTATCTTTCTAAAAACTTACTTTTCAGCTTCAGATAGCTCTTTTCTATTTTCACTGTGTGATGAGATGATAAAAAATGAATTATTGTAATCAAGCACCAAAGCAGACAATACGCTTTTCAATAAATAAACAAATATCTACTTTTAAACACCCTATAAAATGAAATAAAATGTAACTTCTGCACAGGATAAAGACACAACACAGTGTTTGATGGCACCATCTGTAGAGTGAATAATCAAATTTATGTTTTATTTTTATTTAAGTAGAATAAAAAATGAAAGTTACAACTATGGCTCAGGTAAATAGTCAACAGATAACAAGCTATAATATGCACCTCATACATTTTCACTTTTTTTTATTATCAGATAATCCTTGGATAATATGCCAAAAATTATGGTAATTTTAAGTTGGGCACTAGCCTAAACCCCTGGCAAGTGGTTCTTTCTGTTCTGTCCTAGCATTTTTACAATATCAGGACTAAAAAAAAAAAAAAAAGAGGGGGGGGGGGTTACAGACATATATATACATACGCACAGAGAGAGAGAGAGAGAGAGAGAGAGAAAATATTTTGAAGTCATTTTTCGCTTCCTTGATGTCTGAAACTTGAAGATCGAAATGTTTCAATTTTGAGTAATTTACAAATAAAAATCTTATTTCATTAATATAAATGTAAAAAATAACAATTACTTTAAATTATCAGGATATTCTTCTAAAGCAGCTTCAATCAACTGCAAGGCTTCATTGTACTGCTTCTGAGCTGATAACAAAAGCACTAAGAGATGAAGTGAATGGATATGTTCTGCTCGTAAATGAAGAGCCATTTTTGCATGTAGTACAGCTTCAGAAAGCTATTTAAAAAACAATAACTTATTCCTATCACTTTCAATAAAATATTCAAATCATGATCATTGTAAAACAGATTCAGGATTCCTTTACCTGTCTAGCTTGGGCAAAATGCAATGCCATATAAAACTCGGGAAGATGATCATTTGGATCAGCTGCTGCAGCCCTAAAATGTATATATTAGTATTATAATCATATATTAAAATAGTTTACTCTTGTTATATATATATATATATATATATATATAAAGATAAGAAGAAAAATGAAAAAAAGAAATCCACATCATATAAATCATTATCAGCGAAGAAAATGATTTCTGCACAAAATGAACCAAAAATTACAGGACACGCTGTTTATAAACAATTCTACATATTAAATGTATATTTATTAGTCAAAAAATGTTATTTCTTTCAGAAAGTATATAACAAATGTAATATGTATTAAATAAATACAGTAACAGTTTTAATATACAAAGATCCACAAAAAAGTTTCAGTCGACACCATCATAAATATCTTTAAAACTATTAAATATTAATCAAACATTTTTTTAAATCTTAAAAATTTTTGCACTTATTTCATTCAGTCATCTTCAACTTGCTTCTTTTCCTAGACTTGAATGCCATCCTCTTCATTTCTTTATCAACACATTTCTTCTTTTAGCACATAGCTATTTTACATTAATAGTAGTATGCTGTTGGGTATTAAATAACAGGAACAAATATTTTATCGTATGATATTTCTTCAATCGCAATGAAAATTTATGAATTATTCAAACGGAAGATAAAATGCTTCCTACAGAAAACACCATACATATTACTATTCATTTAAACACAGTCAATAAAAGAATTTCAAAATATTGCAACATACTGGTGGTAATTTTTTAACAACTTTTTAAAGATAAAAATTTTAATCTGAATAAAATTACATGATTTTTCACAGATTTGATAAAAATTTGAAATCAAACATAATGTCAATTTCATAAAAATGATTTTTTTTTTTTTTTTTTTTTTTTTTTTTTAAGTTAGCTTTCCACACACAAATATATATTATCGCTTAATCATGATTTCATTTCCTGTAGATTTTGTAAAATATAAAATAATACAAAAACAAAAATTTGGGCTTCATACATGATCAGATCTTGTAAAGATATACACCTATGTACAAATTTTAGTGGATTTAGGCTATGAGAAGATGTGATGGCAAACAAACACGATGGAAATTTTTTTATTTGTAGAGGTAGACAGAAAATATCCTTAACTTCTATGTAGAACCTAACTTAAATTTGTCAGTTTTAACTTTTTCTTCCTGAACATGAACACTCACACATTCAGACATTTTTTATTTTCAATATTGAAGTTCAATGAATGAATAATTGGGCCCTCCGTGGCCGAGTGGTTATGTCACCACACTGCTAATTAATTGCCTTTGAGCATAGGGGAGCAGGTTCAATTCCCGTGCTGGCCCTGGGTGTCTTTCTATTTCTTCGTATTGTAATTTTGTCATGTGCTATCTGTATTTATCCGACAAAGATTTACAAGTCAAGTATATAAATATGATGTATATGTGTTACCAATAAACAAACAAACAAATGAATGAATAATAATGACAAATAAGCAAAACTGGGGAAATGGTCGATTTATTCACCACTGACAAGCAATTTTCCAGATATGACGAGGATTTTTAATTCAGTCAGTTTCGTTACCAATATTCAATGTGAGTAAAACAGCCAAAGAACTGTGTAAAACTTATATATATATATATATATATATATATATAGATAGATAGATAGATAGATAGATAGATATAGATATATATTTTTTTTCAATCTGCAACTACTTTAGATTTTATTATTATTTTTTAGTTGTTATTATTCTGTACTGAACACTGTATTTTAAAAAATGGAGCTTTGGAAAATTGAAAGAATTCTACTAAATGGCCAACTCACCTTACAGTTGCATGAATTTTGCTGTAAAGATTATAGACTCTGTGTATCGTATATTGCTGGCTGGTAAAAAATTCTAAAAATTCCACATCCTTGTAAATAAGTATTACTATTGGTCCAAAGAGATCAGAAACAGAACTCTTTTATCCGCTAACTTTTTATAAATGAATTTTGATACATATAGATATAGGGAAGAGGAAGGGGGGGGGGGCACCTTTCAACAAATTTTAGTATTTATTTTTTAAACTAAAAATAAAACATTTTCATTTCAATCTTCAGCGTTATTAGTTACTTTAATATGTTGTCCAACTTGTTAATTTTTACCACAGACCCTAGTCATTCTTAAAAAGGCAACTATTACATTTTAAAAGAAGACTATTTTTGTTGAAGTGTGCCCCTACCATAGAGCACATTTCAACAGGTGATGGGGCACCTTTCAACAATGAATGATAAATATTTATTTTATTTTTAAATGAAATGAAGTTAAGTTTTATTAAAATTTAACATGTGTACAGGTACAAAGAAAAGAAAAGAGAAATTAGAAAATCCAAAATAAATCTAATCGTAAAAATGAAATGCTAAATAACAGAAGCAGTGTTCTTGCTTAAATTTTACATTATTTTATCTTTAATCAATGAAAAATTTACAGGGAACAACACTGAAGAAGTTGCTCTATAGGTTCCTCCAATTACATTTGGTTAAGGAAGCTTCATTTTAGTGTCATCCCTCTCAACTGAACAAATATCTTCCTTTTCAGGAAATGAAAATTTCCAAGAATTTTCCTTTCTTTGCATAAATTTCCCTTTATAATTGTTATCCTCTTTATCTTCAATTTGCCCACAAATAAAATTTTATTTTTCTTTTCTGCAAATTCTACAAGAACAAAATTATTTATTTGTATTATTGAATCATTTTCAAAGTCCATATAAACTTTCTCATAATGGTAAAAATATTTACCAAAGAAAGAAAGTCTTTGTACATTTTAAATCTTTTTCTTTCAAGTGAAAAAATAAATGTATCTTTTCATCATTTTTCGATGTACAAAGCTTTAAATATTTTAAGCATTAAAAAGTCTAGTGAATCAGTAGCAGGCTTTTCTCTTTGTAATATTAAAACTATTGGCATATGATATGATTTTATATTACACAACAATCAGAAATTGAAATTTTTGATTTTCTTGTGATCTATCTTTAACGTATCAATGCTTATACATTTAACATTATGAGAAGAAAACCAATTGCTAACTGACCAGGACCTCTTAAGCTGTACTAATTATGAAATGTTATGATCAGGGTAAATACATTTAAAAATATTTAAATACTGTAGTCTCTAGAACAAACATAATCTAAGGTAATTCTTATTTGAGCGATTATAAATTAATCTTACTCACATGTAATTTAAATCAATATCTCTAGAAATTAATAATAAGATAAAATGCTTTATTTTCAATTAATAGATTGTTTTTCAAAAAAGAAAAAAAAAAAATACTGAAATGTTAATAATGCAGTAAGTATTGGAATTCATTAGTAACAATAGTGAATTTATTTACTTACTTAGAAAAGGCTTCAAAAGCCTTCTTTCTCAGAGTATGTCGTTGAGTTTGTGTTTTTGCGATGACAGACATCAATTCAAAACCCAAACCAACAGCTAACTGACAACGGGCAAGTAAATTTTGAGGGTGTGCAAGTTCTCTTTCTAAAGCCTTTTCAGCCATTTTGAGACCTTTTTCTGGAAGATCTAAATTCTCAAAGCACACTCTTGCAGCCAACAAACAGGGAAAGGAATTATTGGGTTGCAAACGAGCAACTTCATGAAGCACCAAATACGCCCTGTTATACTACAAATAAAAGATAAAGAGTTCTTCACTCAATAAACATTTTAAATCATACAAAGCATGTAAAATTAAAGAGAAAAGAAAACTAAAAGCAAAATTTAACACTTTAAATCAGAATCAAATTAATTTACATATAATAGACATTGTAAATATATTTAAATGTATTTTTCTATTCATTTATTCCCTTTTTTTAAAAAATATTATGTAAAAATAATATCATAGATGGAAGCTAAATTGATTTAAATACAATTGAAATATTACTGCACAATGTATTAGAAATGCATGATTAATTATTTCTATAATCAAGCTACATAATTCCATGATCTATAGTTTAAGAGACATGCATCTCATCTACTTGGAATCACCTCCAAAAATATTTTTTATGCCATAAACTTCTCCAACACTCATTTGAAAATTTCATATAATGAAACATTAGTTATACATCTCATTGCTGCATAAAATTCAAACAACTTTTAAAATGAGATAATCTAATACATTGAAAATATAAAAGCACACTTTATTTAACCCCTGTGATCTCGCTCCCGTGAAAATGATGAGGTAAGTTTTCGCTCTATTTTTCTCCTGCCTGTGATATTTTCGGGCTGGAGTTTTCAAAAGTAACACATTAAAAAGATTTAGAAACAAACCATTCCTGTAACGCGGAAAATTCTTTATTACTTATTTTACAGCAGCAGATTATTTAAAATGTAATTGGAGATAGTAGGTTTATTTTAAACTGTCAGCACTATCCAATTTCAAATATTTGTAACACTTATTTTGTAATCATAGCTTAATTAGGCTTTTAATTTCACATGGTTTTGTGCTCTGTTTTTTTTTTTTATATATATATATTGTGTACATAATTGCAGTCAGAATCAGAAAGTGACTTCGATTCTAATTTTAGTATAAATGCATATGAGAGTGGTTGGGAAATAAGTGATATTTATGAAAGTTCAGATAGCGAATCTGAGAACAGTATATTATACGTATAATGTTGTATTATACAAAAAAAAAAAAAAAAAAAAAAAAAAAAACATAAAATTCTCTTTTAATGTTTAAAACACATATCTTTTATTTTTCCTACTTACTGGAAAACAATATTATTACATTGAGTCATAATAACCCAGATTGCTGATTTTTCTGCAAAATTATTTTTTTTTTTCTATCAAGCTAAAAAAATTCCAAAAAATAAAAATGAATACATATATTGTTCATACACTTTATTTTATATAATATTTTTGGGGAAAAAAAAAAAAAAAACAGACACCTTTTTTCTTGTTTTCTTGAAAAGTACGAGATCATTAAGGGGTTAAAAACATAAAACCCGAGACAAATGTTTCAACTATACAAATTAGTCCTGTTTAGATGTCAATACATAAAATGCATAACAGTTAAAATTTAGCCATAAAATATCCAAATAAAACTAAATACTCAGGAGGAACTACTTTAGCCTTGTTCAAAGGATAGGACTGTAAAACTCATAAACATGCCCTCTAGGAAGATTCATAAGTCATAAATGCTTAAGTCAGAAGCTAAGACCTTAACAATATCAAAGTCTGAAATATAGTTTGCGTCAATAGAGTGGATTACAACCTTAGATTTAATATTACTTGCTAATGCTATTTACAATTTTCGATTGAATATCAACTGACTCAGGAAAAACGGCTTTAGCTCATTCAAAAAAGAGTGTCTCAAAGAAGATCCTCTCCTTCGAATGAGGCTAAAGCAGTTCCTTCTGAGCATTTAGTTTTATTTTGATTTTTACTGCTAGATATTTAACTGTTGTGCATTTCATGTATTGACCCTGAAGAGGGCTAATTTATAACTGAAACATTTGTCTTGTAAATAAAGTGTGTTTCTATATTTTTTATGTATTTAAATTATCTCATTTTAAAAGTTGTGTGAATTTTACTCATTTGAAAAGTTTCCTTTTCAATTATTTGCTTTGACTAAAAATCAATTTAAATAAGATTTATAGCTTTGACCAAATACAATAATTTATTTTAGATGGAAAAGCTGAATAAATTTTAACAAGAGCAAAAAGTGACTAGACTAAGTGTTGAACACAATAAAACCTTCCACTTCACAAATGAAGAATTTTCAAAACATAGTCATTACAAATTGTTATCGTACCTATTGTATATTATTTAATAAACAAGTTCCTTTCTGAAAATATTTTTGATTTATTACTCTTTCAAACGTGGGAAGTTTTTTGGGTCACCCTGTATAATGGAAATGCAATATGTAAATACTAAATACATTAAAAAACTTGTTTCAGGAAACAAATCTAAAAAAAAAAAAAAAAAAAAAGATTTATTATCATTTAATGACAGAGGTAAAAATGGCTGCTTCACATCTTTCTAGGTATATGGGAAACACTAATCTTCTAGTGCTAAAATGCTCAATGATGTACTACATTAAAATTCATTTCAACAATAAAAATATAACACTCAGGAAAATAAATCACTTAAAATTGTAATGATGGAAACTTATAAACTTTTTAATATAATAAATGCAATTTATTATATTAAATGCAGGGTTGCCAACTTTTCAAGAATAGTTTGAGAAGTATTCAGAGAAATTTTGAGTAGCATTTTGCCTACTTTGAGGAACAATTTTAAAATTTTTAAAAATACATAAAAAAAATAAAGAACTAGCGAAAATAAATTTACGATAATCATATGAAAATAAGAAATATTTATTGATAATCAAATATATTCAGCAAAACAGTCAATAGGGATAAGAATGGAAAATGAATAAGTTTGAATATAAGCTTAAAACCCAAAAATAATTTGTTTTTTGCCTGATGCCATATTTTCCATATATAAATATAGACAATATATGAAAGTAGATTATTCAGGTACATAAAAGAAAAAAAAAAAAAGAGAAGAAGAAAAGAAAACATGAAGAAAAAGAAAATTAAATTTCCGACAGTTTATATAAATGTCAAAATAATTTAATTATTATACAATAATATTAACATATAAAAATTTAAAAACCTATCAAAAATTTACGAAATCTCCAATATTCATATCAATGTGTGAATAATCTCATCTCTGAGTCAATTCCCTCAAATCTGCATAGCTTGGGACCAAATGTTTTGCAAACTTTAGAATTTTGCAGATTATGGGTCATAATTTGTTTATTTATTTATTTATTTATTTACAGATACAAATGGAGTCATAATAAATTATTAATGCAATCCGTTTTCTCGAAATGAGCTACTGAAAAATCCACATAGCATACAGTATAGAAAACATAATTTTTGCTCTTTTTTGATTTTTTTTAAACCAGCTATGTTTCTCCATAAATCGGTTATAAAACGCAAATGTCAGCAAACGCTCTAAGAAAACAAAGGCAGAGAGAAACAAAAACAGCGTAGCGCTGACTGAACGCTTCTTCGGTCATTCGTCAGCAGTCAGTGAGTAACATAACCTATGACATTTCTATACTTCTAACCAATCATAAGAGACGCGCATTTTGCGATGCCACTGAGTCAGCTCCTCCCTTCCTCACCTGCTTCAGAGAGGGATAGAGGAGGGGAGGCAGCTGACGTTCAGAGCCAAAGACAGAAATGGAGTAAACAGATTTTTTTCCCCTTCTTTCTCAGTCCCCATACGAAATACATTTGCGTCAGATCAGAAAAAAGTTTTTCCTTCCGAATGATACCAGATGGCCATTCCAGACATTGTAGAAATTTTGTTCAGTATCAATTCGCCTGCCACTACTCAGTTTTACGTATTTAATAAAAATTTAGCTAGGTGGTCAAGAGTGAATTTGCGGAGCATAAAAATGACATCGGGAGTTTTCTGAATTTTTCGGAGAAACTCCGCAGAAATCAGAGCAGTTGGCAACCATGAAAATGCATCATACTAAGCCTTGTTCAAATTATAAATTAACCTGTTTTTAAATCAAAGTACATACTTTCTAACAACTAAGAAACTTACTTTACCAGCCGCTACTAATGATAAAGCAAATTGCGACCACACATGTTTCTCTTCAAAAACAAACTTCATAGCTCTTTCAAAAGACTAAAAGTAGAAGAAGGTTAAATAAAAATAATTAATAGAAATAAATTAAAAACAGTTTTAAAATTTCATATGAAATGTTAATGAAAGTATAACTTTAGATGGAAAAAAAAAATCAAATAATTATTTTTTCATGATAATTACCTCAACTAATAAACTAAACTGAGATCGTCTACATAAAGATATAGTTAGCAGATCATATACTGCAGTAACATTATTATAGGAGTGAATACGGGCTTCTCGAAATTCTGGTGATATGTCTAATACAGCATTTCTAACAGCCTATTGGAAAGAAAGAAAAATTAAACAACCTAAAACATTAAAAAAAAAAAAAAAAAGTTTCACTAAGTGAAGATGGCAGTTAAAAAATTATGAAAATAGTTAAGTTCAATATAACATAACTATACAAATATATATATTTTTTAAATAAATATTTGTATAATTATGTTAAAAAAAAAAATAGATAAATAATTTATACATTAAAATAAATAAATGAAAATAACTTTACCATTGCTTCACTTATAAAAAGTAGTAAAAGAACTTCTTCATTCTCATCTCTAGGACAAAATAAACTGTAAAAGAAATTATTCTCAATAGTATTTGCATAAAAAAAAAAATTATTATTATTATTTTTTTTTTTAAGTGCATACAAACAACACAAAGAAAAAATTGTTGATGTAAGAAATAAAACAATATATATATATATGTGGTAGCGAGCCCTTACTTCCCCTAACATTGGAATCCAAAGCTGCCCAGTTTCCCTTTGCCGTAGCCTGTAGCTCCAAAACAGCTGAGTTTCCCGTAGCGATGTGATGAAGAGCGCAGAATCTTACCGGAAGGATGACAACTGTGACGTA
Organism: Salticus scenicus; assembly: GCA_963930645.1. Classification (NCBI taxonomy): domain Eukaryota; kingdom Metazoa; phylum Arthropoda; class Arachnida; order Araneae; family Salticidae; genus Salticus; species Salticus scenicus. The sequence continues at coordinate 253,612,029 of OZ005654.1, forward strand.
GACGGGCGCCGCTTCCGGAACGTACGTCTGCTGAGAGCGTTTGGAGAGGAAAAGTTAGTTGACGGACGGATGGCAAGGAATGCACATTGACGAGTGCACCTCTTGTTTTTGACGATATGTCTTAGCCGTGCCGGAGCTTAGTACGAGACCGCATACTTTTTGTTAAAGCGACTGAAAACAGAAGTAATGAGTGATTTGTTTGTGCCGCGAACTGTGTTAAATGAACTACGAACATTTGATCAGCAGTACTACTTTAATTCATATTAACGTTTTTTGTATATTTGTACATAATACCTTAACTTTCTTTATTAAATTTTAAGTGATTAGTAATTAATTGAATTAGTAGTTTGTGTTTTAAAAGTCCACATAAATCGGCCATCCCACAAAAGTCAGAAGTGGGATGGATCGTGAATTTTGATTTTAACGTAAATGTTTAGATGGATCGTGAATTTTGATTTTAACGTAAATGTTTAGATGGATCGTGAATTTTGATTTTAACGTAAATGTTTAGATGGATCGTGAATTTTAATTTAATGTAAACTTTTAATGAACCACAAACTTTGATTAAACATAGACTGTTATTAAAATATAGACTGATAAAATATAGATTGATGAACTGCATAAACTTTGTGTTTTAATTAGACTTTTACTTTATTAACTTTAAAAGAACTGTGTCGACATTTCTTCGCATGCTTGATCATGTTGTGAACGGTGGATAAAATACAGAATGTTTTGCCTGATTTAAATTCTCACTGGATAAACAAGTGTATGAAGTGTGAAATATTCTGCAAAGTATTCAAGGATTAAAAAGCGACAAATCGACTGGATGGGGATTTGAACAAAAATTTAGAACAACAAAGCACCTGCTGTTTCTGCTCTACGAAGTTACGTAAGTTTTGTTTTGTTGCATGATGGTTTCTCTTGGGTACATTCCTAAAATTGGTGTTGAACTAAGTCAGGAAAAATATAATAAAATTAGAATTCTGCATCGGTTTTTATTCAATGACAACGGTGATCGGAGGAACAGATGCAGAATAAAAAAGTTTACAGGATTCACTTTTGCCGTTGGCGACGAAAATTACATTCAAAAACAAAAAATTATAAGTGATAACTTTTCTTTGAATGAACTTATCATAATCTGTAATATATTAAATGTCCCTTTTGATGGGAGCAAAGACGAATTAAGAGATAGATTGTTGTTAAACCTATGTGATATAGAGTTATTAAAACAGGAAAATTCCGAGAATAATTCAGATGATGAAGATTTTGAGAACGAATCGAGTAGTGATTCCGAAATTAAATCGGAAAGTGGCGATAATGACATCACGAAAATTGATTCCTCGGTGCAATGCCATAAAAATGATGATAATGTGAGTAACATTCATTGTGTAAATAGTAAGAATGTTGGAACACATGGTGCAGTAATATCATTCAATGACTTTGAAAATAGTATTTCCAAATTTAGCGGTGAGCCGCATGAGAACATAATTGAATGGTTCACTGAATTTGAAGAGATATCGAATATGTTTAATCTTAATGAACTGCAGAAAATTATTTTTTGTAAACGATCTTTGAGCAGAAACGCTCTGCTATTTATTAAGTCTGAAAAAGCGCTACTTACATATAAAAAATTTAAAAAAAAGCGCTTATCGATGAGTTTAAATTTGAAATCAACTCTGCCTCATTACATGATATACTAAGTAAAAGGAAAATAAGAGGCAATGAATCCGCTACGGAATATTATTTTAAAATGCGTGAACTGTGTAAAAACGGGCACATTGATGATGCCGCTATAATGCATTATGTGATCCAAGGAATTAATGATAGATCAGAACATAAGATTATGTTGTACGGGGCTAGAAATTTACATGATTTTAAAGAAAAAATTAAATTATATGAAGCATTTAAAAAAGACAATGAGAAAAATAAATTTAGATTTAATAAAGTAGATAATGCAAAACCGAAACACATAGGCTACAATGTACATGAAAAATTTAGTCCTAAAAGTGAAGTAAACAAACTTTGTTATAATTGTGACGATAAAAACCATTTGTCTAGGAATTGCCCTCACAGAATGAAAGGTCTGAAATGTTTTTCCTGTAAGCAATTTGGCCATAAAAGTTCGGAATGTCCAGGTTCAAAACCCGAAGTTGAGGCATTGTGTATTGGCGTAAATCAAAACATGAATAAACTTATACAAATAAACAATGTAAATTTTACAGGTATAATCGATACAGGAAGTGAAGCAACACTGTTGCGAAAGAAAGCGTTTAACAAATTGAATATTGATAGATTAAATCCTATGAGTACTACTTTGAAGGGGATCGGGAAAAGTTCCATAAAGCCATTAGGTTCATTTAGTGCTGATTTAAAAATTGACGATTTTGAAAGTAAAACTGATATTTATGTTGTAAACAATGATTAATACCATATGACATGATAATCGGCATGAATGTGTTAATGAAACGACGATTAATAAAAAAGGTATTTTCATAAAAAATAAATCTAGCTCACTTGAAGTAAATCTAGTAACAGTTCTTCCAGTAAATGCATGTAAAAACGAAATTAAGACGAATGTTGTTATTGATGCCCCCATTAACTCTAAAAACAAAATTGTTGAGAAATCCCCAGAAATAAATGAAACATTAATAAGTGTTGAAAAATGTGAAAATAAAACCCCTCAATCTGTTATGCTGTCAAAAAAATCATTAGAATCTTCCGAAAAAGCCGTAAGTGAAAATGACGACAACGACGAGAATGACGAAAGTGATGACGATAAGAAGATGCTTTTGAAGGACGATAATAGTATAGACGATGACAGTGAGGAAGAGGAGGAGCCTCGACGAAAGGGACTAAGTCAGACGAATATATTTCCCAAATGAAGTCGCTAAATCAAGAAAACACTTCTTCAAAGAAAGATGAAAAATGAATTCTACTTGAAAAAATTTCGCAGTTAGCCGAAGAGCTGAAAGAGTTGAAGGAAAAAGTTGACAAAAATTCCAAACTCCTTAAAAGAAAGAAATTGAGAAAAAAGCCATTAACGATAGATTCCATTGATTGTAAAAGACTGAATATCCCAAAAGAAGAGACTGCCGGTATAAATCTGAGAAAATTGTTTATTCCATCACTTCCATTGGAAACTACAATTAGCGAAATAGCTGCATTATTTCCCAAAGCTGTGCAAATACAAGTAAAAGTTTTCCCTACACATAAGAGTGCTACTATAGACTTTATAACCAAACAGGATGCTGCAGAGGCCTTAAAAGACACTAAAACTGAAAATGATCAATTAGAGGTTCTCGAGTTCGAGTCCCAAAGTAAAGAATTGCGTACACATGACAAAGAACAATTTTCCAAAGTTAAAAAGAAAAATAAAGCAAAAGATAAATTGAGTAGACAACCACCAAAAACTGGTACAATAGGCGACCAAGTTGCCATTAAGCCAAAACTGATGTACTTTTTTAACTATAAGACAGTGAAAATTAAAAATGAAAATATTGATGATGTAATTAGAAATGGATGCCATGAAGGCCCCCATTGCACATCCACTCATGCTAGATTCTTTAAGCGTGGAATCACTTAATTTAAAAAAAAAAAAAAAAAATGTCAAATTTGAAAATGTACTGTAAATAAGTTTGTTATTATTTTGTGTTGCTTTTGTGTTTGTTTTTTTTCTTTTGTATTTTTCAGTGTGGCCGCCTGGAGGACCAGTCGACGCAGGATGGCCGAAAATGTGGTAGCGAGCCCTTACTTCCCCTAACATTGGAATCCAAAGCTGCCCAGTTTCCCTTTGCCGTAGCCTGTAGCTCCAAAACAGCTGAGTTTCCCGTAGCGATGTGATGCAGAGCGCAGAATCTTACCGGAAGGATGACAACTGTGACGTAGACGGGCGCCGCTTCCGGAACGCACGTCTGCTGAGAGCGTTCGGAGAGGAAAAGTTAGTTGACGGACGGATGGCAAGGAATGCACATTGACGAGTGCACCTCTTGTTTTTGACGATATGTCTTAGCCGTGCCGGAGCTTAGTACGAGACCGCGTACTTTTTGTTAAAGCGACTAAAAACAGAAGTAATGAGTGATTTGTTTGTGCCGCGAACTGTGTTAGATGAACTACGAACATTTGATCAGCAGTACTACTTTAATTCATATTAACGTTTTTTGTATATTTGTACATAATACCTTAACTTTCTTTATTAAATTTTAAGTGATTAGTAATTAACTGAATTAGTAGTTTGTGTTTTAAAAGCCCACATAAATCGGCCATCCCACATATATATATATATATATATATATATATATATATATTGAATGATTAAAAGAATGCATACCATCAATAAAAATTTAGTGGTCTATGAAAAACACCAAGATTAGGATTTAGTGGTTTAAAAATATAAAATAGTAGACAAACACATGGGGGGAGGGGGGGGGATCCCAGGTTTTTTACAGCATATAACAAGGCTTTCATGCAAAAACAGCACAAACACTTTCATTTTAATATATTCTATATTCAAATTGTTTATGTGCTTCTGTTTTATTACTGCTAATTACTAAAAGGATAGAAAAGTTTAATGTCAATAATTAATTTAAACATATAAATTGTACAAGACAAGCAATTAACAATGTGCAAAAAAAGTGCCAAAAACTGGTACTGAAAATTAAAGTAAACAAGCACACACCTTAAATTGCAAAATCACACAAAAGTTGCTTTAAAAAAAAAGTTGACATGAGTGCAGTGTGAAAGCAATAATGCAATGTAGCAACCTCAAAGTATCACTGGTACATAACTTTCAACGTCAACTATCGAGCTATTAACAATGTTCACCAAACAAATAAGAAAAATTTGTGTTAGTAGCTTGTTTTAAACATGCAGATTTCATTTCTAAAATGGTTTTTATGGACATTTTGTAACTATCAATTTTTTTTCTTTCCTTTTTTAAAACAATAATATAATTACAGGTATCTGTTATATTTATACAATGCAAAAAATACACACACACATATATATATATATATATATTTATAAAAGTATTTCCGGGAACAAATTTTCCATTAAAGTGCGTAAACTTTTATGACATTTGGGGATAATTGATGCCATGCCGGCATTAACCCTGTAAGTGATGATAAATAAAGACTTTAGAAACAAACACTATAAATTATTATTATTATTATTATTATTATTGTATTTTTATAAATAGATGAAAAAAAAAGCTGATACAAATACAGCAGGAGAGCAGTGTTTGTTGTTTGCTTCTACATCATTAATGCTGCACTTGTGCTTTATTTTTACCAAGGCGGGGGGAAAAATCCTTTTTCTCACATTCCTCAGTTTTATTCCCATAACTCTGAAATATACCACTAGAGGGCTAAATCCAACCTATTATTTTCTATAGGTCAATACAATAGATATAATCTTTGTATTTAATTGTATATGCTAATTGCTAAAAATTATTATGTTAATAAAATTATATTGTAAATACTAAAAATTATTACATGGTAAAATAGTCCATATTTAGAATTTTATCACGGAAAACTATTATTATTATTTCAACTAAAGATTAATCTTGCTGATTCGCAACAAATTGCTTTTTAGCCATAAACCATACTTAAAATAATGTATGATTTTTTGAAGTATTTTTCCCATTATTTCTTAAAGAAATGAAAGGCAAAAAACATTTTTTAATTGATTTTTTAAAAATCAGGCATTTAAGGGTAAACTTGATACTTGATGACAAAGATGTCTAAATTAGTTTGGATTTCAACATATAAAAGCTAAAATTTTTATTAATTTAGGTTTTAATTAACATTTATATTTGCTTTTCCTAAAATTCATTTAAACGTTATTTACCAAACAACTACCATTAATTTTAATATTATGCCACGCATTTATTTATACAAATACTATTGGGTGAGTGCGAAAGTTCTACCCATTTTTGGATATGCAAATTTGCAATAGAATTGACGTTACACATGTCATGACATTGTAATGACGCAAATCGTCGGCCAATCAAACGTATGGCTACCTCACATATAAATGCATCGTGTCTCACAAAGTTAATCATCTCAAAAAAAATATCAGAGGGTGTAACATGGAAAGTGAGAAGGAGCATATAAGACATAGTTTATAATACGAGTTCAATAAAAAGAGTACGCCAGCCGCAGCATGTCGCAATGTTTGTCAAGGAGGAGGATGCATAGACGAAAGCACATATCGTCGACGGTTTCGTAAATTTAGGGAAGGAGAGAGAAGCTGCCAAGATCAGGCTAGGAATGGACAGCCATCACACATTGGAGACGACGATATTGACCAAGCCATAAGGAACAACCCGAACCCAACCGTGCAAGAATTAGCAAAGACCTTCAATGTACACCAGACGAGAGACAGCTGGTTAAGTTGGGGTTTACGAGAAAGTTGGATCGTTGGGTTCGACATAACCTGACAGCTAATCAACGGGATGACTGAATCGCCACCTGAGTTTCCTTGCTTTCCCGGTACAAAAATGACCCATTTTTGACAGGAGATGAGAAGTGGGTTATGTACCATAACATAAAGCATTGTACAACTGTGTGTCTCCCTTTTGATCCACCTGCATCGACTTTGGAAGCTGAACTTCATCCCAAGAAGGTGTTATTGAGTGTGGTGGGACATGAAGGGAATAATTCACTGGGAGGGCCTGCCACTCAACCAAACCATCAATGCTGCCTTCTATTGTCTACAGTTAGACAGGCCACATTCAAACTTGGTAGTAAAGTGGCCAGGTCTCATCAATCATTGTGGTGTTATCCTTCATCACGATAATGCCAGGCAACATGTTGCTGCCATCACTCACCAAAAGTTACTGGGCTTTGATTTGAAGGTTTTACTCCACCCTCCCTATTCTCCTGACTTGGCACCATCACTTATTTTGTGCGTTGGACAATTCCTTCAGTCAGAAAATCTTTGATGATCTCGACTCTGTGAAAACTGCCATCCAAGACTTTTTTTACTCAAAACCGCCGGAATTTTACCGCCGTGGGATTCATCTCCTACCAGAAAGATGGCAAGAGGTCATAGATAGCATTGGAGATTATGCACAATAATAGGTACTGTTAATTTTGCGTTTATTTGCTCGTCTATGTGGGTAATAAAAACAGGTAGAACTTTTGCATTCACCCAATATAAGCATCAAATTAGCATATAACTTTAGATTTGTATATATTATATATTTTATGAAGTATGAATCAAATACTGAAGTATTTTATAATGAAACACTATTTGATAAAAAATTAAATTTATTTAAAAAAAAAAAAAGTAAATAAAACGTGACTACACCATTTCCCTTTATCAAGTGATGGAAAATGCATTTAAAGATTCAATAAAATACATAATTGACATTGAAATACTTACTTGGGTCCCATATATTTTTTAGGCTTCCATGGGCTTTCAGGGTTTTTTCCTTCTTGTTTAATAGTATAATTACCATAATTTTTTTCACAAACACCTCTTAAAAGCACTTCAGCAAGTTGTCGTGACATAGTCTATAAAAAGTATAAAAATAACTAAAAACTGGGGGAAAAAAAAAAAAAAACTTTTAATTAAATGTAAAATACACATTTTTTATCTCAGATTTAGATTTAGACTTACACTAAAAAGGCTTAACCTAGAGATAGACGAAAAAAGAAAAATGAGCTGCCAAGATTTAAAAAATAATTTAACTTTGAAGTTAAACAAATTTTAAAAACTAGCAAATATTATTAAATAAATTTATAAATAAATATTAAACAAATATCAATTTTAAAATATGAAACAAATTAGCTTTTTCATTAATTATATAAACAATTTCAAAGCTTGGTTTGTTTCATTAGGGCTCCATGAATTTGAAAAAATTGGTAACCAGAAAAAATTTCTGATAGCCAGTATAAAATCCCCCCCCCCTTCCTACCTCTTTTTTTCAATTTTGAAATTTACTTGAATATAAAATTAAAATTATAAAAATCAAATACTTACTAGGACTGGACGGCACATCTATACCATCAGGAACACTGGCTTAAATCTAACGTCATCAAACTGGTTTTATTATTTTCTCTAAACTGATACACCATTGACATCACTACATTATCATACTGGCATAACAATTCAGCACCAGGTCGTAAAGCACATGAGAATGGTGTAAATTACCCTGACGGTGCATTGGCTCAACACCAGTTCGTGAAAACACATGGGGAACACGGTGTAAATTCCCTAATGGTGTCTCGAAACACATGTAGATAAACATGGTGAGTCAAAATGTGGAGCACTGGAACTGTAATTGGCACCAGATTATGGGACCAATTTTTTCACTAAGATATTAAAAAAAAAAAAAAAAAAAAAATTGAGTTCCATTGAAAAAACAATGGCAATCAGGTGACCATATTTCTCGAGCCATGTGCCTCATTATCGTAACTATAAATCAAAGATATTTTTATTCCTTTTTTTTTAAATAATTTTTATCACTTCATTCACTATCTAGTTTTATCACTTTCCAACTTGAAAAGAGTGAAAAGCTATTTGCTTGCAAGTCAGGCAGGCACAACCACTTGCATCGTTATTAATCATCAAAGCAAACTTAGTCAACAAATAGACTATGATGATATTATTGACATTTGGGCATGGGCCAAAGCAAGAAATATATACATATATATATACACACACTATTTCAAAAACAGGTACAGCCCACATCACTATTATAAGCATATAACATCCTTTTATAAATAACAGTGATTATGCTTTTTTTAAACGTATTTAAAACCTAATACGATTTGGCATTGGGCCCTTTTTATTAAGTAATTTGTCAAAATTATAAAAATAACTAATTGTAGTCAAAAAATCTTTAAAATGTAAAAGAAAATTACCTGTCGTAATGACTGTGTTGAACTAGTTTCTACAGCACTTAAAACTTTTCTGTACTGCTCTATGGCACTTTTGAGATTTCTAAATGAAAAAAAAAATTTAGTTAATATTTTTTTTCTTTTTTTAACACTTAAGATTAAAAGAAAGGTAAAGTGTGTGGAGGGGTGGTGGAGATTTTTTGTTTGCCAGACAGCCTGATGACAGTTCAAGGCAAAAGGCTCACAGCTCATCAGATAGAATCTCCAAGGCAAAAAAAAAAAAAATGATTACTGAAAATATTTCAAAGACATTTTCTCAAAAAGTAATTTAAACATTGTAAAATTTTATTACAGTTTGTTCACTTGCCATTATGTTGCATTGTGTCACAAATGCCTTCATCTCTAAATATAGGATAATTACAATTAAAAATAGCTATAATGCTTTATCAAAAGAAATTTCAACTTGATTACCTGAAAATATTAACCCATTAACGCCCAGTGTCTTCATTTGGGGACAGCTAATAAAATAGCATGTTTATATTTTTTGTGGTTTATTGGAATGATTTCTGCTCTTTAGTGATAGTTTATAGCATCCCTCTAAATGATCTCTCAAAGATTTATGCACCTGCTATCAATTACTATTTCATAATTTGAATAGTTATTCTCTTATTTTCAATTATTGCACATATATTTGCTTTTTGCGTAGATATATCAACTTAAGTTGAATATGAAAATATATAATACATTACTTTCGAGGTCTTTGACAGCATATAATAGGAAGTTATTCTACTATTTCGAAGTTTTCCTATCTGGAAGTTTTTCATTGGAAAATAAACACCCTCAAATGAGGATAAGCTTTAAATTTAAAACTTGCTTGAAGAATTGGTTGACTTTAATACATTTTACTCTCAGTTGTCCATATTAGTTTAGAATTGAAATATTCATTAAAATATATTTTGCAAAATTAATTTTGGCATTAATGGGTTAATATAAAATACAAATTTTTATAAATTTTTAATTAATAATTTAATAGACTGATTCCTATTACTTCAAATTATTCCCATGACTTCATTATATACTTAATATCTTTTCATATGCATAAAATGTATTAAAATCCTTTAAAATCACACAACAATGAAGAGAATTGATCAGTTTTATTTAGATTCCTCTCTTTGTTAAAATAATAATAATTTTTATATATACAGAGTGAAAGGTCATAAAAACTACATGATCTCATTACAATAAATATTAATTAAAGATAAATTTCTCAGTTTTATACATGAAAATAAACTTTTTTTTTTTTTATAATATTTTATATATTCAAAGTTTATTATTATTATTTTAATTAAATTTATTGTAGTGAATTTGTTTAAATATAATAATTTGAATTTATAATTTGATTAGTTCATTCCTTGGAAATTTAAATTTTCGGACAATTAAATTTGATAATAACTTCAGAAATTCCCTTCTTCATTTCATTATTTAATACCTCATCTTTTTTATGAATTAATATAGTATTATATTGTTTATTCTCAGTTTTATTGAAAATAGAAATGTTTTTTTAGGGGTACAAAATATTTTTTTAAGATGAAAATTCTTAAAAAAGAAAAAAAAAAATTAGTTTCTTAAAACCATTTAATAATTAATAAAAATGCTAAAAAACCCTTTTATTTCTAGCAAGCTATTTGCCATTCCAAATAGTAATTAAAACTTAGAGATTGTTTTGATGCAATAATTTATTCTTTCTGAAAAGTATGTATTTTCTAGAAATTCTCAGCTTACATTAATGTGTAATTCAGGGCCCGAAATTTCAACCCATCTTACACTCGCCGAAAAAAAAGTTTTACTCGCCACAAAATAGGGTTGTATATATATATATATATATATATATATATATATATATATATTTTTTTTTTTTTTTTTCTCTTTTACGCATTTTGGGTTTTTTTATTTTTCCTAACTCTTTGAAATGCTTTTACAAATATGCCTAAAATTATATATATTAAAAGTGTGTCATCATGTCTCATAATCATCTATAATCAATGTCTTTTTCTTCCATTTTATTTTTGTAATCAGATGAAATGTCGATGAGTATAACTTGTTCATTGTTGTCATTTGAAATAGCCATTTCGGAATTACTTTTTCGATAAAATCATTGATTACAAATTATAACAGTGGGCTCGTCTATTCTCGCTCTGCTTGAAGAAATCACAATGGAAAAAACGAAACTGCCCGAAGATTTTAAAACTTTTATGCATGCACTAAGCATTTTTCCTTTTCCAGGATGGGCCAGGATGAGCAGCGCGCACACAGACTCGGCACTCCGAGAAGAGAAAAAGAGAGGTTAAATAAGAGGTTATAAGATGGCAAGATTTTGCCATATATAAATCTATAAAAAAGAACATTTCTGTCACTTTATCGTGTAAGAATTCTATCTATAACTAGACCAAATTTTTACTCGCCATAGTAAAAATTCCACTCGCCAATGGCGAGCTGGCGAGCGGAAATTTCGCGCCCTGGTGTAATTGATACTTTCATTAACAATTCAATATAATGATGGTCATATGTTTGATATCACAGTACCTATATTTGTTGATAATGCTTTCAGCATTATCAAATTTTATTGTTTGACAAGTCGCGTGAATAACTCATTTAATATAGGCGAAGTACTTTAATAAAATTTGAAGAAAATTAAAATTGACTCAATTGACTCACTTTAGTTTTTTCTTCCACTGATTTTAGTATGTATAAGATTACATTTCTAATGACTATGGAAGCCTCTGAATAAGTGCTGATTAATCACACATTAAAATAGGGACGATAACCCTTGCAAGTGGGTTGGGTTTGATTGCTGATGAGGGTATAGCGTTGATTGACAGGTTAGGATATAGGAAACATGTGGTCATTTTATTTTCCTTTTATCACTTATTTTCTCTCACATGCAAGGGACTTTAAACTGCGGATCCAAATGTAATTAAGCCTTAATCATTCTATGGTCATCTCATGCACATTAAGGCCAATTAGATTGGATCAATAGCTGAAATCCCCTTGTATGTGGGAGAAAATAAGTGATAAATGAGAATAAAATGACTACATGTTTTCCAAATCCCAACCTGGTGGTCAACTTTCTACCCCTCCATTTGTTAAGAATTGTCTACTATACTATGCATGTGAAATGTGATTGCACAACATTTTTGTAAACATTCAATACATAAAACATGTCAGAACATATTTCTTGGAAAATAAGTTACAAAAATTAAGTTTATTAATTTTTTTTATTAAATAAAATAGATGTCTTACTCATTTTTTATATACAAAATAGGAGCTCTTTGTAAGGCTGTTTCGAGAATAGGTCCTATTCGATATTCTGTATTTGGAGGTAATGGAGAACCTGAAGTTGGTGGGTTTGCACCAGACATTAACTGTGGTATAGTACCTCCTGTATTACCTTGTGTCCTCTCCATCTCTTGTAAATACCTTAAAGTTAAATCACCTGACCTAACTAAAGATTGTAAAACTTGATCTTCTCTTTCTGCAGTTCTAAATTTACTAGTAGAACTTAAAGGAATTTTTTCAAGGCATAAACCTACAAAAAATGAATAATAAATGAAAAAAACAAATATAACAAAAATATTAAAATCCATTAATATTTCATTAAAGCAAGCACATAACAAAAACAAAGCAGCCATAGAGCATTAACAGAACTTTTCAAAGTATCTTTTAAAATTTCATGAATTTTGAATTTCTTTTAAGAAATTTCGTAAACTTGTTTTAAAAAATGTTCAAAATTTAGAACAAAATGCCAATTTTATGAAGGAAGAAAGGATGAAAAACTTATCTATTTAATGACTTCTTATAAGTCTATTTCCTGTATAATTTTAACAAAATACACAATTTTCAATATATGTAAATCATATTTCACCAAATCAAAAATCAAATGATCCAATATAGAAGTACTTTTCTGCGACATAGTTGTTAAGGCATTCTCAGATTTTTTTTTTTATTTTTTTTTTTTTTTATTCATCATGTTGCTTGGTTGTGGATGATTCCATACATTTTTCAAATATCTTTGCAGTATTTTATGATTATATTTTTGTCATCATTAAATACAGCTGTACAGAGTGGATCACATTTTAAAATATACTGTATATGAATGATTTAGTTTACATAAAATTGATCTATAAATATCTATAATTATTCTAAATCACAAAATATATGATTGATTTAATTTATATAAATTTGGTTTATAAATATTAATTGTAAAATAATTTATTTCTCTCCTAATAATACAAAATTCTAAAATTTTTCTTTCTTATATAGTCTTGCACAGGATCAGGGAAAAGTAAGACTCCCAACAAACAAATTTAACCTCCTTTACCCATCTTAAGCCATGGTGGTCTCTGCCATTTCTTACTGTTATTACAGTTTCATTTGTTTGGATTTTGCCCTTGTTTCACATAGTTTTTAGTTCTTATGTTGAATATTCGTTTCATATATCAAATAAAATATACATATATATATGAGGAGTATAAGCATCCCTGCTACTGAAATTCATTTTTAGTTAAAAATAAATAATATAACTGATTAATACTGATTGGCATATTGATTGTCAAAAGAAAATGTGTGGTGTGTGTGTGGGGGGGGGGGGGGGGGGGGGGACTACTTTTTTTAGGAAAAAAATATTTATGAGATTTTATATAAGTAAGAGTTTAGAAAGCGAAGAGGGGATTAAAAATTTGAATTCAGAAGTAGGTAAGAAAGGCCGGTTCTGGCTCAGGAGGGTGAGGCACGGAGGCACCGGAAAGTCGTGCGGGTGCCGCGCCACCCCCTGATGGGTCTAGATGGGTTGGCGTTGACCTTGAGACGTCCTCTAACTTAATCGTGAAAGATGATGAGGGTATTAATGAAAAAAATTAATTAAAAAAATTAATGAGTGGTTTATTGTAGAAGGTGACGCTGGTTTTAAAGCGATGTTTTGTGGTAGAATGAAAAAAGCAGGATATTGTTTGTGACTCATTAGGAAATTAATTAGGAGGGTAATTATGAGGTTAATTAAGAAATTAATTAAGAAATTAATTAAAAATTTAAAAATTGAGGGATAAATAAGAAATCGATTGAATTTAAGGATGTGGATGTGGGTAGAGTATGCAAGAAAAAGAGAGGTTTGACTGGGGTTCGAACCCGGCACCTGGCAGTAAAAATATTTCCATAAGACAGTAGTTTTCGAGTGCGAAACCACGGACCTATGAAAATATAGCCTGATGACAGTATCTTAGATATAAATATGTATTTTTCGATTGAATATCATTTTGTGTTCATGATGTTACCGTCCCGAGAGGAAGGGATTTTCGTGTTCTGCATTTATTTTGTGATGTGTGTTGTCTTTTCGATTCTTTATATTTTTTCTGAAGGTGGGAAGTTTAACGTTGATTTTATTTTAAATTTAAACGATACGGGAAATTTATCCTTTTCAATGTAATGTCTTCATATGCATGCTGTCATGGAGGAAACTTATCGAGACCCGAAAGCGGCTGCAAGTTTTGGAGGTGTAGATGCCTTACACCGTGCTGCCCGCGGCAAGTTATCAAAGAAAAAAATTCGAGAATGGTTACAAGGAATAGATGCATATTCACTTCACAAACCGATTCGAAAAAAATTCCCCACGAACCGTGTCATAGTATCCAGAATTGATCAACAGTGGCAAGCAGATTTAGCTGATCTGACGTCTCTTCAAAAGTTTAACGATGGTTTTCGCTACATTTTAACTTGTATAGACATCCTCTCAAAACGAGCGTGGGCGGTTCCTCTGAAATCTAAAAAAGGTGAAGAGATTGTGAAAACTTTAAAAAAAATTTTCTCTGAACGAAAACCCAACTGTTTGAATACGGATGCAGGAAGGGAATTTTTGAATAACAAGTTTCAAAAATTTCTGAAAGAGGAAGGAGTGAAATTTTTCAGAACTTTTAACAACACGAAAGCGTCCGTAGTAGAACAAATTAACCGTACTTTAAAAACTAAAATGTGGAAATATTTTACCAGTCGTCGTACTTACCGCTACATAGACGTGTTAGATCAATTACTTTATAGTTATAACCATACTTATCATTCGAGTATTAAAAGGGCGCCCGCCGAAGTAACTCCGGAAAACGAAAGTGACGTGTGGTTTACTCTGTACGGGGATATGGGGAATGAAAAGAGAAAGTCTTGCGTGTTTAAACCGGGAGATACAGTTCGAGTATCCAAACAAAAATTAACCTTTGAAAAAGGATACGAAACTAATTGGACTGAAGAACTCTTCGTCGTGACCGAGTGCGTACCGCGGGAACCGCCCGTCTACCGGATCAAGGATTTGATGAACGAACCTATCTTAGGGACATTTTACGCAGAAGAACTTCAAAAAGTTCAACCTAAAGAGAACTTTGCTATCGAAAAAATCTTAAAAAAGCGAATGAGAAAAGGGCGATTAGAGTATAAAGTGAAATATAAAGGTTATCCTTCAAAATTCGACCAATGGATACTGGCTTCTAATTTATTTCATTTATAAATTGAAACGACATTTATTTTGAGAATCATTCACCAACATGTCTTTCTACGTGACGCTACCTTCGGACAGTTCTTTGAAATTTTACCCAGAAAATAAAATTTCACATTTTATTACGAGATTACCTTCCCCTCTTGATCTGAAAGGTGAATGGGAGGTCGGACTTGTGGAATTGATTTATCCACATATGTGGAGTAATATATTTGACGGTGGAAATGAATACGAATATGATGCAGGTATTGGAACGATGAAAAGAACTAAAATCCCCTTTGGATTTTTTGAAAGCCCTTCAGACATTATTAAATGGATGAACTATCAAGACTTCAACGGTTTAATTCAGATAAGCTACAACAAACATACTAGAAAAGTGAAAATTGGATTAAAACCAACAGCTAGAATTAAGTTATTACCAGGGCTCGCCGAAACTTTAGGCTTTTATCCGATCGAATTGGCTAACAATGAGGATCCTATACGCGATAGCCCTTTTAAATACTTTGAAGGGATTAAAGAGGCTGACCCAAATTTCGATTTAAAATTACTTTACATATATTCGGATATAGCAGAACCTCAGATCGTTGGTCATATAGTATCCCCTTTGCTTAGAGTAATTACTGTGAAAGGTAAAGATGGTGATATGATTCACGAAATGTTTGACAGACCACACTATATCCCTCTTTCAAGGAAAAACTTTCAAACAATTGAAACTGTTATAAGGACACACACAGGACGATTGGTGTCATTCGAGCGTGGACAGTTGATCGTGAAACTTCATTTTAGACAAAAGTACCTCTCATAATGTTTGTTCCTTACAAGTGTTGTGCGAAATCTTTTGAAGATTATTACATTCACCAGTCAGGTAGTGGTTTGAACTACTACCAAGGTTCTACATTACAAAAAGGATATGGATTAGGTGGACTGTTTCGATCTCTTTTTCGAGCTGCAGTACCCCTTTTTAAATCAGGTGCGAAAGCGGTTGGTAAACAATTGTTTCATACGGGTGTAGATGTGTTGAATGACCTGTCACGAGGTGAAGATATAAAAAATGTTGCTAAACGTCGGTTGAAAGAAGCTGGAAAAAATTTAACTGACAAAGCTGCTACGAAAATGAAAACAATGATTGGTTCAGGACAACGCTATAAAAAGAGAAAGCGATCTAATAAAACTGTCATTCGTCCCAAAGTGAAGAGAGCGAAGACACACGATATTTTTGCTTAATCATGTCGGGTCTCATTCATAAAGATTCCCCTGCCTGTGTCAAATCCGAACTGGACTTGTTTTTGATACCACCTACACAGACAGCTATTGAAAAAGGACATTTCGTCGAATTTCACCCTCTCACGAACATTCGCGATGGGGGACCTGTGGAATTTAACATCACGGGTAATGGCGAAGAATACATAGATTTATCCTCCTCGCACATGTACCTAAAAGTGAAAATTGTGAATGCTGACGGAACTGCTCTGGCTGATAAAGAACCTGTTGCACCTGTTAATTTATTTTTTCACACATTGTTTTCTCAAATCGATGTGAGTCTGAACGAAAGATTAATATCTTCTTCGAGTAACACTTATCCATACCGTGCCTACATTGAAACTTTGTTGAATTTCGGTGAAGATGCTAAAAAAAGTTTACTAACCTGTGAATGTTTTTACAAAGATGAAAATTTAACTGTATCCGATCCCACACAAGCTACTCCCCAAAACCCTGGATTGGTAAAAAGACATGAACTCACCAAGACGAGTAAAATTTTAGATATGATCGGCCCTTTACACTGTGACATTTTTCAACAGAATCGACTTTTATTGAATATGGTGGATTTGATAATTAAAATGATTCGAAGCACTCCCCAGTTTTGTTTAATGGCAAAGCAAATGGCTGGACAAGAAAAGAAATATAACGTCGTGTTAGAACATGCCTCGCTGTTTATTCGCAAAGTGAAAGTGAACCCCGGAGTTTTATTAGGACATGTTAAAGCTTTGGAAAAAAATTCTGCAAAATACCCCATCGATCGAGTTTTATGCAAGACTTATATAATACCTGCGGGAAGTATGTCTTTTATGCAAGATAATGTTCTTTTGGGTGCTATGCCAAAACGTGTCATAATTGGATTGTTAGATAATGCCGCCATGAGCGGTAAATATGAATTAAACCCTTTTTACTTTCATCACTACAATGTTAACTTTTTAAGCGTGTATATGGATGGTCAGCCTGTTCCTAGCAAACCTTTGGAATTGAATTTCGAGGATAAAAACTATATAAGAGCTTATCATCGATTATTCTCTGGTTTCACTCGTGATGCTGGAAATTATATTTCACGAGAAGATTTCGTGAATGGTCATACTTTGTATGCTTTCGATCTAAGTCCTGATTTGTGTGACGGTCCCCACCTCAACTTACAACAACAAGGAAATTTTAGAATTGAGATAAAATTCTCCACAGCTTTACAATCCACCATTTCTGTGTTTGTGTATGCAGAATTTGAAAACATTATTGAAATTACCAAGTCTCGACACGTTTTATGTGACTTTGCCAATTAATGAAAATGGATTCTCTGCAAATCAAGAATATTTTATCCAGTGATACAATTATGAAAAAAATATTTTTTAGATGTTTTCCCAAGTGATCATCTACCTGAGGTGGTCGTGCGTTATCCAGCTTGCCTCGTATGTAACACAGATGACTCGTCTGAACCCGGAACCCACTGGTTAGCCTTTTTCATACAATCTGATGATGAAGTGGAATTCTTTGATTCGTATGGAAACGACCCCGGTTATTTTAAAGGACCTATTATGAACTTTGCATCTCGATTTTCACATGTGAACTATAATCCTCTGATGCTTCAGAGTGCTATAACTGCCGTTTGTGGCCAATTTTGTGTTTATTATTTATATTGTAGATGTAGAGGAAAAACTCTGAAAGAATTTTTGTCTATGTTTGTAACCAAGAATATCTGTAACGACCATCGAGTCTATAATTTTGTTGCCAAAAGATTTCGTGTGTATGCTAATTTTTATCAATAAACACTTATTTAAACTGTATACATTTTGTGTCTGTGTTCATTTATCATGGAGTTTCCACATCTACAACATCCTTTCACTATGATTCTTGCCGGTCCTACGGGATGTGGCAAGTCTTTTTTTATGAGAGATTTGTTACATTTTAAAGAACAAATGTTTCATCCTTCCATCGACAAAGTGGTTTGGTTTTATGGTATTTATCAAACTTTATACGATGAAATACCTGATGTTACTTTTGTAGAAGGTTTCCCATCAAATTATAAAGATTATTTGAATGGTAATACTTTGTTTGTGATAGATGATTTAATGGCCGAATGCAGTAACGATAAACGTTTGACTTCGTTATTCACGAAAGGTAGTCACCATTTAAATCTAAGTGTTGTTTTTTTAACCCAAAATTTTTTTCAAAAAGGGAGTGAAATTAGAACAGTGTCTTTAAATGCTCAGTACATTTTTCTGTTTAAAAATCGTCGCGACATGAGTCAAATTATGCATTTGGGTAGGCAGTTGTACCCTAAAAAATCTAAATTTTTTCAAGAAGTGTATGAAGATGCTACAAAGAAACCCTTCTCATACTTGTTTATCGATTTAAAAAATGAAACGGATGAAGATATGTGATTGCGAACACAAATTCTACCCAATCAAATTCAGTTTTTATACAAGTATAAATAAAGTAATAGTGTGTGTGAAGAGTTAGTTGCTAACATGACTTTGTCAAGAGAACAACTTAGAGACCTGGAATTGATTCACTCATGTCCCAATAAATTACATAAACATTTTCTTAAAAAATTACCTAATCGTACTGTTAAAGCTATCTGCGAGTGTACGTTGAATGTTTTAAAAGGAAACGTGCCTCTTTCTACTACTCAGAAACGATCGTTGGCGAAATATAAATCGACTCTTCGAAAGATTGGAACGAAAAAAGGATCCTTATTCACTAAAAAGAAACTGATTGTTCAACAAGGTGGATTTTTAAACATTTTAATCCCCGCTGCCATATCAGCCATCAGCACACTCTTCCATGGAATTCGCTAAAAAATTTGCTTTGGTGCCTGAAGAGGTGTTGAACAAACACATGCCTTCTCAAAAACAGCTAAGTGAATTGGATAAAGCTTTGCTAAAAATATTAAACAGTTCCTTACCAGATTATGAAAAAGTGCAACGCTATTATGAATTATTGCAAAGAAAAATGAATTTACAAGAAAACAATCTACCGTGGATTCAACGTTCTGATGAAGAAGTTGAGCAACAACCTGCAAAACCCGAACAAGATTCTGTGAAACAAGAACCCACAACAACAACAACACAAGAGACTGTGAATCCTGAACATATCAAACAAGAAATTGATTATAACCAACTTCCTTTAACTTTAGTACCTTCAAGAATGAAAAAACAAGCTTTGAAATTACTAGAATTTCTTAAGACGAGCCCCCACAAACTAGAGTGGAATGAAAAAGGAATAGTGTCTTTTAAAAATAAAAAAATACAGAACTCTAATATTGCAGACTTTTTTCATTTAATTTTTTCTACAAACAAAAAAGTACCTATTAATGCACAGGGTGAATTGTTACAAGTTCTCAAAGAAATGCACGTACCTCAAAGTTTCATTAAAAATAAAAATTTGTTATCACATCCTATGTCAACGCCTAAAGTTCGAAAACAATCCCATGTAAACCCATTTTGGATTAGTCTTAAATAAAATTATTTTTTTATTATTTTCTGTCTCCTCATTCTTTCATTAAAATATGTAGGCACGTGCAAGTTTGGACAAGACCTGAGAGGGGTCAGGTGGTGGGGATGAAGACATTCCTTGAATAACTTTAGGGTATGTGGTAACAATTGGGTTCCCACAGTTGACCACACAGGTTGGTTGGAAGGTACCAGGTGCAGGTAGACGACATACCTTTAACAGTCTTAAGGTGTGTGGCAACTTTTAATTTCCCACGTTTGACGTCACAGGTTGGTCATTGGTTATTTTTGAACAATTGCGGGCGTGGGTTTGACGTCACGAGTTGAGGGGGTAACATTCATTCTGCCTCCTGTTCTCGCTTTTGTAAGTTGTATTTTTTCATCGTGCTAAACTTTTTTTCAAAATGAGTATCCACTTTTATGAAAACGGTCTTAATGTTAGTTATTATCCTAACTTTATCGAGAAAGAAAAAGCTGATGGCTATTTTAACGAGTTGAAAACTTTACCGTTTTACACTCCCACCTTCAACATTTGGGGAAAAGATGTTATACCGAAACGAAAAATTTTAGCATTTGGCGACGAGGGCCTGGTGTATGCATTCAGCGGTGCTCAAATTGCTGCCCAACCTTGGATCCCAATCATGATGGAACTTAGAAATATCGTCGAAAAGCATGTTGGATGTGCCTACAACTATGTTTTATTAAATCTGTATCCGAACGGACAAAGTTACATTTCCCAACATAAAGATAACGAATTCAGTCTGGATGATACTTTCCCTATCGCAGTCCTCAGTTTTGGTGTACCAAGGAAAATTGAATTTAAAAAGCCAAACACACCTTCTACAGTGATTGAATTAGACAATGGGTCTTTATACACTATGGCTAAACCTACGAATGAACTTTTCACTCACGGTATTGCTGTAGATCCTTCGATAAAGAATGCAAGAATAAGTCTTACTTTTCGTCATATTATTACTGTTTCTCGAGCTTTGAAAAGACCTAGATTGGACTTAGAACAATCATCTCCTGATAATGGTGGACAGTCTTCTAGTGAAAAAAACGAACAATCGCCCTCTGATAATATTGGACAATCATCCTCTATTGAACTATTACCTTCAAAATGTGATAACGAACTTTCTTGTGTTAAAAATGAACAATCTACTAGTGGTGAACTGTCTTGCGAAATTCCA
The DNA here is from genome assembly GCA_963930645.1 of Salticus scenicus. Taxonomy (NCBI): domain Eukaryota; kingdom Metazoa; phylum Arthropoda; class Arachnida; order Araneae; family Salticidae; genus Salticus; species Salticus scenicus. The sequence continues at coordinate 253,633,309 of OZ005654.1, forward strand.
AATAATGACTGGTTGGATAAATTTTTTCAACATAGGCAGAAATCAAATCCTATTCTAGGAGAGTGGGATTTAGGTTGGTGTACATTTTTGCAAATCATTTTGGAAAATGAAAAAAATTTACGAGTGCACATTCGTAATTTTACAGAAAATAGTACTGGTGATCGTTTTCCTACAAAATTGGGCGTTATATTCACACCAATAACGTGGTTGGATTTCCAAAAAAATATATCTTCGTTTAAATTCAATTCTGTGAAGGATAGTTTTATATCAAACAACCAACTGTTAACAGCGTTTGTGAATGAAGACATGTGTTTGTTGCAACAAATGTTTTACACAAAGAATGTCGGCTTTTATCTCAAGCCGAATGGTTTAAAATTGTTCAAAGATCAAATGAACAGATTGGTCGAATTGAAAAGTCAGATTTCACATTGCCTTATGGAAAGTGTTCTCGTGAAACAAACCCCAACTTTGATTTCAAACAAGAGAATTGAATGTGAGGAACATATGATTTTCGATGAAGCGCAAAACCATTATCTAACATCAATTTGTAGTGAAATTCAATCAAATATTAATACATTTTTCGAATGTAACGGGTGTGATTTGAATATAGATTGCCAGTTCGATCACGATTGTTTAATGTTAAACACTTATGACAAATATATCTTTTCTCAAGAAACTGTTTTGCTACATTTGAACACTTTTAAAATTGTTCAAAACATTATTTCAAAACATTGTTTGTGTAATTTCAATGAATCCTTTTTTAATAAGTTGACAATGCAATATTTCCATACTTATTTAGAGAAATATTTCTCAAATAATGTATAAATGGTTTGAATAAATCACTTTTTGTTTCAATATAAAATCTGTCTATGTTTTTTTTTAATCTTATTAAGATTCTTTATGTATTTTATTTTCTAGGTGAAAAACTTATTTGAGAAAAGAAGAAAAAATAAAAAAGAAATAAAACCTTATTTGATAAAAAGAATATATTTAATCAGAAGAAAAAAATTACTTGAAAAACATTAATTTACAAAAATATTTATATGTCTGAAAGAGTACAAATTATTAACTTATTTATTAAGATTCTTTATGGATTTTATTTTCTAGGTAAAAACTTATTTGAGAAAAGAAGAAAAAAATAAAATAAAAAATTATCGTTAAAGAAAAACATTAATTTAAAAATTATTTATTTTTATAAGAAAGAAAAAATAATGAGGAATATATTAATTTATAATAATTGTTCAATGAGAAATCTTTTTCTATAAAGTGAAACTTGAGGAAAATCTTACTTAAGAATTAAAAATTGTTTGAAAGAACATATTAATTTACATGAAGTAATTTATTTGAGGGATAAAAACAAAATATTAATTTGTTTTAGAATTATTAAAAAATTAAATTCCCTTTAAACAGAAATATTTATTTCGCTTTGAAGCGAAATGTTTACGATACTAACTTCTTTTTCAAAAATATCTGACAAGAATTTCACATTTTCTGTTAAGTGAAAAGTATTTCCCACACTAACAAGATCTAAACCGTATCAAATTTTATACTATTCAATATAGTCACGTCCCCAACCCAACTCTTGATATTTTATGACGTGGGGATGAACATTCCAAATCACCACACCTCATATAGAAGAAGATGCATGGAGGGGTCATCTCCCCTGCATCAATCCCCTCCCGACCTACAGCGTCGTATCAAATTTTTAACCTCTACCCCCTTTTGACGCACCCCTCTCTTTCATCTGGGATGGGGAAAATCATAGATGTTTGTCTCATTCTGCATCCAGAATTTGCGCTGAGAAGACATCTAGCTGTATCACTCTCTCTTTTGACTTGTTTCTACTTTTAACCATTTCAAAAATAATGGAGTTCAAATTTGACGAAAATATGCCAGCAATTTCCAACGTGAGAATTTAAAACATTTATTAATATTTCAAAATGTTTAGATTATTTTTTAAAAAATGTTTAAAAATATACTTAAATATATTATTTCTCTCTTTTTTCAGTTCGAATTTGATTTTGGACTTACCCAAGAGATCATTTTGGGTGAAATCTTAGAGAGCAATTGTATCGATTGGACAACACCGGTCAATTTCTCAGATGACGATTCAATGGTAGAAAAAAATTTCTTTAAAAAACTTGTAGAATATTTTAAAATAGATTTTTATACTCAAAATATTCGTTTTTTCTTATTTCAGATTGAGAGTGCCGATAAGTCTTCTGTAAAAGTACCTCCTGGTTTTGAAAACTTTGATCCTATCCGTCGCTCGAACCAGGAGCCTGCTAACCGTTCGCTTCTTCGAAAATCTGTAAGAAAAATGTTTTTTTTTTCGCTTTCAAAGATAATTTCAACATACGATTTGGACTTAAAATATTTTTATGCTTTTTTTCTTAGGCACCTGCATTAAACAACGAGCCTGGCCCTTCACATCTGAGTGAAGCACCTGTAGAGCCAACACTACGCTGTGCGGTTTGTGGAGGTGCTTTTTTCAATACGAGGGAGCTTAGAGCTCATCTGAAAAGTCATATGGTACGTATTATTTCACTTTTTCTGTTTAACTGTTTGAATAATATACAATGTTTTAAAAAATATGTTTTCTTTTCTTTTCTTTTTTGCAGAATGTTATTCAGACTGGTGCTGGATCTAGGGAAGAACATGTGAATTCAAGATCAGCTTCTTTAGAACCTCAAGTATGTTAGTTTCAAAAATTTTTTGTGTTTAAGTTGAGTTTTCAGAATTCATTTCTGCTAAAATTTTAATTCTCTCTTAAAAGTAATTTAAAAAACTTGATTAGATAAACTTAAAATAAATTTTCACTTAGAATAAAAATTAAATTCACTCTTAAAAGAAATTAAAAAAACTTGATTAGATAAACTTAAAATAAATTTTCACTTAGAATAAAAATGAAATTCACTCTTAAAAGTAATATTAAAAGTTTTGTTTAGATAAACTAAAAATAAATTTTCACTTAGAATAAAAATTTAATTCACTCTTAAAAGTAATATTAAAAGTTTGTTTAGACAAAAGTTTCACTTAAAATAAAATTAAAAAGTTATAATAAAATCCTCTTTTAGTTTTGTTTAGACAAAAGTTTCACGTAAAATAAATTTTTACCTAGAATAAAATCCTCTTTTGAAAAAACTTGACAAAATAATTAAAACATGTTTTCTTTTCTTTTTGCTATTTTTTAGAATTCTATCCAAGTAGCTTCTGGAGGTGAGCAGTTGACTGGTGAGAGTAGCTGCAGCGACACCACACATATGCCTACCGATGATGGAATGAATGCCGATAGTTCGGATGATGATATGGAAGAGGCAACTGTTGCTTCAAAATCTAAGGTAAAAACTTCTCGGGACTTTGGGAGTATTGCCCTTTTTCATGACTCGAGGTGGAGCATAAGACACGACCTGAAATTCAGGCGCATACCGCCCCTCAGTCCGCGTTAGGCGCAAACTCCCTCTTTCCTATCTTCTAGAAAAAAAATGTTAGGTTTCCAAAAGCTAATTTCTCTTGAAGTTTTAAAATAAATTCCCTCGAAAAGTAGGTTAGAAAAAATCTTGCTAGGTTTTCTCTAAGTTAGAAATAAATTCCCTTTAAAAGTAGGTTAGAAAAAAAATCTTGTTAGGTTTCCTCTAAGTTAGAAATAAATTCCTTCTAAAAGTAGGTTAGAAAAAAATCTTGTTAGGTTTCCTCTAAGTTAGAAATAAATTCCCTCTAAAAGTAGGTTAGAAAAAAATCTTGCTAGATTAAAAACACTTGTTAGTGAAAAAATAATTAAAATTTAAAAAAATAATTAAAATACTAAAATAGGTTTTTTGTCTATTTCAGACTTGTCCTGTTTGCGGGAAAGTTTTTACACATATGGGTACATTTAAAAGGCATCTTCGCACCCACAACACAGAAAAACTCTTCAGTTGTGAACAGTGTCAAAAAACATTTTCGAGACGAGATAATCTTTTGAGGCACATGAAGGTGCATAAAAATGAAAAGCTGTTTAGCTGCGAAGATTGTGATAAAAAATTTCTTCTAAAACAACATCTAGATAGACATAGAGTCATTCATCAGCGACAAACTTCATTTTCTTGCGATGATTGTAACAAAACTTTCGATAGAAGGGACAACTTAAGGAGGCATGTAGTTATACATCACAAAGTGCTCTCTCACTCTTGCATGAAATGCAGTGAAAAGTTTTCTTCAAAATTCAATTTGTTACAACATGTGAGGACAGTCCATGGAAGCGTGGCTAGTAGCGGCCAAACATCTAAAAAGATAAAAATTAATAACAATAATAGAATTAGAAAAACCACACAAGCCCTCAACGTTTTTAAAAATTACTATCTTTATCCTGAACCAGAGGAAGTAATATAAATATTTTTACCAATAATAGCCATAATGAAATAAATAATATATTAACTAATGAAATTAATCTTAATAAATCAATAAAATGGCACGGGGTGATAAAGGCAGAATTTATCAAGGTGGATGGAGATGAAATTAAAGAGAGAGCTTCATTTTACTTCTCATCCAAATGCATAATAGAATTAACCCCAGACAACTTAAATGATAATATTAAATAATATGTTTACAAAAATAGAAAATAACATAGAAGATTTTCAAAATCAGGGATCCGACTGGATCTTCAACAAGATAGAGTGTCTTGAAATCAAAGTGGCAAAATACATTCCCCTTCGCGGCGGCTCTTTCATAAATACTCCTCAGAAATTGAAAACCAAGAAGGCTTTAATTAATATACAAAATTTCTCAGATAATAAATGTCTCATATGGTGTCTTCTGGCCCATAAATATAAATTTGATAAAAATGCTGATAGAGTTAATAAATATTACCCATATGAGCATGAAATAATTTTAAATGACATTCCCTGCCCAGTTCCATATAATAAAATACCAGAAATTGAAAAATTAAATAATCTCAGAATAAATATCTTTATATATGATGCTGATGAAGACATCTGTCCTCTCTACATTTCTCCAAGAGAGGATGAAGATGTCATCAATTTATTATTATTAGAAGATTCTGAGGGGAATCAACATTACATATATATAAAGAATTTCTCAAGATTAATGGGCCACTTAACCAGACATGAACATCAAACTTACTACTGCTATAGATGCCTCCATAGATTTTCAAACCCTGATTTATTAAAAGACCACCTACAATATTGTAAAAATCACTCTATTCAGCAAATTAAAATGCCATCCAATAATAATAATATTCTCTCTTTCACCTCCATCCACATGCAACATCTAAAATCTTATGTGATATATGCTGACTTTGAATCTATTTAAAAACCCGTCTCCACTGTCGCACCAAATAATAGTACCTCATACACCATAAAAACATCTGAACATATTCCTTGTGGCTATGCCTATCTTATCGTAGGGCCCGACGGCAAATCTTACAAACCTATTCAGATCTATAGGGGTGACGATGCCGTTGGGCACTTCTTAGAAGCCATTCTATATGAAAAAGATGACATAGCCAGAAAATTAACTTCAATAGTTCCAATGCAGCTTACCCCAGATGAGGAGAGAGCCTTTCAACAAGCAACTAGATGCTCCATATGTAATAATAGATTATATAAAAACAGAGTGCGCGACCACGACCATCTTTCCGGAGCTTTTCGTGGCGCGGCTCACAATAGTTGCAATCTCAATTATAAACAGCCCAAATCCATCCCCATCATTTTTCATAACAGCAAACACTACGACACCCACCACATTATGACCCAACTTGGAAGAGTACAAGACCACACCATAGAAGTCATCCCCAATACTTTAGAAAAATATATAGCTTTTAAATTAATCAAGAAAAATTGTCCCATCCAGCTCATCTTCCTGGACTCTCTACAGTTCCTCCCCTCATCTTTAGATAAACTCGTCCAGAACCAAGATCCAGATCAATTTCATCTTCTTAAAGAAAACTTTCCTCCTACAACAGATTGCTCTCTCCTCTTAAGAAAAGGGGTCTATCCCTATAGTCATATCACCAACTTTAACACCTTCGGTGAAAACCAACTGCCACCCCCAAGGGCCTTCCACAATGATTTAACTGATGAAGACATTTCTTCACAAGATTATGAACATGCTGTTAAAGTGTGGGAGGCCTTTAACATCCAAGATCTTGGGGAATACCATGACCTGTACGTGAAGACCGACGTGCTGCTGTTAGCAGATGTCTTCGAAAATTTTCGAAGACTTTGTCTTAAATATTATGGATTGGATCCCACTCACTGCTTCACAGCACCCGGTCTGTCATGGCAGGCATGCTTAAAAATGACAGGGGTAGACCTCGAACTACTCACGGATATCAATATGCTTCTTTTTATAGAAAAAGGTGTAAGAGGTGGGGTTTCCATGATAAGTCACCGCCACGCAAGATCCAATATCCCAAGAACTGAAGATTACAACCCCTCTGCTTTATCCTAATACATTATGTATTGGGACTCAAATAACCTTTACGGGCATTCAGGGTCAGAGCCCCTGCCTTACGGGGGCTTCCAGTGGGCTGACCCTGAAGACTTTAACTCTCAAACAATCCTAAACTTACAACCCGACGCAGCAGAAGGTTTCATCTTTGAGGTGGACTTGGAATATCCACAACATCTCCACGACAACCACAACGATTATCCACTAGCACCAGAACCTCTACACATCACAGAACACATGCTATCACCATTCGCCAAACACATGCTTCAAGACAGAAAATTCCACCCTTCCAAGAAACTCACACCTAATCTCAACAATAAAATTCAATATGTCACCCACTACAGAAACCTCCAATATTATCTTCAACAAGGATTAAAGCTCATCAAGATACACAAAGTATTAAAATTTAAACAAGCACCCTGGTTGAAACCCTACATAGCCTTCAATACAGAAAAACGGAAAGAATCCAAGTCCACCTTTGAGAAGAACTTCTTCAAGTTACTCAACAATGCTGTGTTCGGGAAAACAATAGAAAATCTAAGACGTCGCCGATCCATAGAAGTTACAAACTCCTCCATAAGAGCTGAAAAGATTGTTGCCTCACCTCTTTACACCAATTTTAAAATATTTAATCAAAATTTAGCGGCAGTGGAGCGGGTTAAAAAATCCATCTTGATGAACCGTCCCGTTTACATCGGCTTTACCCTCCTGGAACTCTCTAAACTACACATGTACAGATTTCACTACGATTTCATAAAACCTACATTCCAAGATCAAGCTAAACTCCTCTTCACCGACACGGATTCCCTCACATACCACATCACCACACCTGACATCTATCAAGACATGCTACAACATCAAGACATCTTCGACACATCCGATTACCCCACAGACCATCCACTTCATTCACAGCACAACAAGAAAGTTTTGGGAAAGTTTAAAGACGAACTAAACGGGCGGTTCATTCATGAATTTGTAGGCCTCAAAGCCAAAATGTATAGTCTTAAATCTGAAGATGGAGAAAAGAAAACCGCGAAGGGGATTTCAACTATAACAGTCAAGAAAAAAATTAAACATGAAGATTATCTTAATTGCCTCAATAACTTAAAATATAATATATCAGAACAAACGAGAATTGGGCAGGAATGTCATACAATATATACCTTTAAACAAAATAAAATTTCTCTTACTCCATTTGATGATAAGAGATACATTTTGGATGATGGAGTCAGCTCATTAGCCTATGGGCATTATAAAATAACTTAAAAAAAAATGAAAAAAATGAAAAAAATTGAAAAATGAAGAAAAATTGAAAAAATGAAGAAAAATTGAAAAATGAGAAAAATGAAGAAAAATTGAAAAATAAGAAAAATGAAAAAAATTGTAAAAATAAGAAAAATGAAAAAAATCTGAAAAATGCAAGATTTCAGAAAAGCTACAAGATCATAAAAAATTGGGGCGTCGCACACATGCGGCGGGTGGATGGTGGGACCCCTTTAAAACATCAAATGAAAAACTGAAGATTTGAAAATAAAAAGATTTCAAACTTACAACAAAGAAAATTAGAAGAATGAAAATGAAGTTGCAAGATCACAGAAAAATTAGAAGATCAGAATGAAAAATTAGAAGATTGAAAATGAAGTTGCAAGATCCCTGAAAAATTTGAAGATTAGAATGAAAAATTAGAAGATTGGAAATGAAGTAGCAAGATCCCAGAAAAATTAGAAGACCTGGAACATAGAAGTTACAAGATCCTAGAAAATAAGAAGAAATGATGATTCAAGTTCATAAAAAAATTGGGGCGTCACACACATGCGGCGGGTGGATGGTGGGTCCCCTAAAAAAAAAAAAAATAAATAAAAATAAAAAATAAATAAATAAATAAATAAATAAGAAATCCTATTTTGAGGATTTCAAAGAAAAAAGGAACTCATCAAATGAGTTTCCAAAAATATATGTTTGTACAGTTTAAAAAAGAACTGTGCAGACATATAATAGAAAAAATCATATACACTCACACACATTCATACCTAAAATAGAACCATCAGGTTATATTTCCATAGGTCAGCGGTTTCGCGCACGAAAACTACTGTCTTATGGAAATATTTTTACTGCCAGGTGCCGGGTTCGAACCCCAGTCAAACCTCTCTTTTTCTTGCATACTCTACCCACATCCACATCCTTAAATTCAATCGATTTCTTATTTATCCCTCAATTTTTAAATTTTTAATTAATTTCTTAATTAATTTCTTAATTAACCTCCTAATTACCCTCCTAATTAATTTCCTAATGAGTCACAAACAATATCCTGCTTTTTTCATTCTACCACAAAACATCGCTTTAAAACCAGCGTCACCTTCTACAATAAACCACTCATTAATTTTTGTAATTAATTTTTTTCATTAATACCCTCATCATCTTTCACGATTAAGTTAGAGGACGTCTCAAGGTCAACGCCAACCCATCTAGACCCCTCAGGGGGTGGTGCGGCACCCGCACGACTTTCCGGTGCCTCCGTGCCTCACCCTCCTGAGCCAGAACCGGCCTTTCTTACCTACTTTCAGATATAGGAAATCACATTGCATAAAGAGATATTTAAAAGCATGTGTCATTGTATAAATTAGTTAAAAATTACACTTTAAAACACATAAGCATTTTCATTAAAAAATATATGCTTTAATTAAAATCATTTAAAAAATTTTTTTTAAACATATTTGGTCAAAGCTTTTCACCCAGCTTATCTGGGCATCATCAGGACATATTAAAACAAAAGTTTGATAAGTGCAACGCGACATATACAGTGAATGCGTTTTGCCCTGCTTTCAGTCTTGCTTTTGCCTCCAGGGCAGTAGCACGTGTTTGCACCTGAAATAGAAAGACCACATCCTTTCGAAACCAGTACAGTAGTGTTTTCATTAGTTTTATGGTGTATGAAGAAGTTTTTAGTTTCAATATTAAAATACTGTACACAATGAATTAAAGACACTAAAAAAAAATTACTTACCCTTTATTGCAAATGATTCTGCAACTACTTTCATTATTCTATTGCTCAACTGCTTCTCAGTTAGACTATCTAAACCACCTTTGTTGAGATGAGATAAAGCTTCTTGATACTGACCTTGAGAATATAACAATTTTGCAAGAAGTAGATGAGCATCTCGCATAACACCTAACTGGAAAAATAATTAATTTAATTATAGCAAATCCAATATTTGGAATGGATAGAATCTCATATATAATGCTAATTCCTCAATTAATTATTACTTAAAATATTACAGAAGTAAATTTTCGAGGTTTACCTTAGCACCTTGTTCACTAATGCAAGACTGCAAATAACGCTTTGCTTCAGTCAAACCTGTCTTTGCTTTAGGAATATTGTTTTCAATTGGAGGATTTTCTTCTAAAAATTGCTCTAACTTGCATTCCCCAATAAGAAAGTTAACAAGAACATCTAAAAAAAAAAAAAAATCAATATTCACAGTTTTTTCTCCTCAATATCAGACAAAATATTTTAATAAAATTCTTGAAATTAATTATATCAAAGCAATATATATTTTTTATTTTAATTCTATTTTAGAAATTTATCTCAAATAAGTTATTATTACTATTATTCATCATTATTCCTGCATTTTTAATCTAGCGTCATCTTTCTTTTGCTTTGGAGCATTTTAATTTGTTCGAATTAAAAAAAAAAATTTACAGAACTTGTATGAGTTTGCTATTTTAAAGAAGCTGAGCTGAGAAAAACTGATATCAGCTGAGGGATAAATTATGCTTGAACCTTACGAATTAAGAAATTCCTAGTACACTGCAAAAAATATGCAAATTTTAAAATATTTTGAAATTCAGGCTCAAATATGCATAAAATTTGCGAAAAAAAAAAAAAAAAAACACTTTTACAAAACATCATAAGTCAAATTTAAATAAAAATATTTTTATTCTGTAAATTTTATTTAGATTATTGAAAGGTCCTTAAGGGAGTGAAGTACTCTCAAAACTATAACCATGTTATTTAATAGAGACGATAACATTTTTACATGCTGATAAAATCATGAATTTACATGACAGTTCATAACTTCTAAGGACAAAAAAAAAAGCTAGATTCATTATCGTAGTTCAATCCCTAAAACAACTCCTCTAGAGTATTTTGTCAAAGTTTCATAGCGTTTCAATTATAACTTTTGGAGTTATGATGTTTTGGGATAAAGCAAAATGCTAAAAATCTCATTTTAAGAAAAAGCAGAAAACAGATTTAAAAACAAGATTTTACCTATTAAACAAAAAATAATTTTTATAAGTTCCTGATTTATTTCAAAGCTTTTTATTTTCTTTTTAAAATTCATTTTATATTCAGTAACAAATTTTGATGGTTGTTGGGGGTTTTCTTTGAGACCTATAGCTGCTGGGGCAAATTTTGATGGTTATATTGAGTAAACATTTATGTAAACAAACATTTACGGGTCACTTCCGGTTTCAAAAACTGGCGAGTGACTAATATTAAAATGCCTGTAACTCAAGTTCCAAGCAAGATAGAAACAAAATTCGAACTGATTTAGAAAGCTAAAATGTCAGGCTTTAATACCAACCCAAAAATAGAAAATCGGAGTTTTGACTGAAAATTGCATTTTAAAGGTAGGCAGGCATCTTAAACGTGCATTAAAAGAAATATTTTTATCGTAAAGATGTAAGAACAGCTTTTAAATATCAGTTTTGATGCCGGGATGAACATTATTAACTATAAATATTCTACATTGAAAATTTCTAAAATTATTCGAAATTTACGAATTTCTTAACATGGCAGAATAAATATTAGGTCTTTGCATAAATTCGTGCGGTTTTTTATTGCTTCATTTCATAAAAATACATCAAATCAAATGACAATTTTTAATCAAAATACTCTCCATTACTTTCTACAACCTTTGCCCATTTTTCGGGTAACAAATGTATACCACGGAGATAGAAGCTCTCGTCTTTGGTGGCAATAAAATGATCCGCGTCCGCACGAACTTTTGCAACGACCTAATACATCAAAATTTCGCATAAATGTCCCTTTTGAGGGATATTTTCATCGTAAAGTTGTCAGACTACTATTAAAATGTTATATATGATACTGGTATAAAGTATAAACATCCCTGACTATGAATTTTCCAATTTCATAAGTCATTGGAAATTTACGATTTACTTAATAAGGTAGAATAGGGCTGAGTTTCGCATAAACGTCCATTTTGAGGAATATTTTCATCATAAAGATGTCAAAATACTTTTAAAATATCATTTAGGATACTGGTATATGAATATCCCTGACTAGGAATTTTTTAATTTAAAAATTTCGTAAGTTATTTCGAATTTACGATTTAATTTTCGAACTCCAGTTTTCGACAGATTTGCACGTTTTGAGTTTGAGATGTTCTGAACACAATTTGACTGGTTTTAGAAAATGTCTGTCTGTCTGTCAGTGTGTCTAGGTGTGTGTATCACAAATTTTGTGAGCGCTGTATCTCACGAACCAACAAACGAAATTTAACCAAATTTAGCATTTAGTTGGACCCTGATCTAAACCTAGTTTTATATAATTTTTATTAATATAACAGTACAGGACAAAATTTCGTTTTTCACTTTCTGGGGGAATGGGGGAGCACTCCTGAGGGTGTAAATTTTCAATGAGTATTTTTTTTTTTAATGACTCATCAATACCCTTAAAATGAATGGTTGAAACAGATCAGTTTTATAACTGAAACAAAGTTATCGATATTTTTTGTTTTCAAAAAAAAAAAAAAAAAAAAATCTTAAGATATTGCCTGTAGGGCACAAAATTGACATTCTTTCAACATTTAGTGCTATACTTTACTTAGATTAATATCAACTGCATTCACCACAGAAAATAATTTTCATAAACAATTTATACTGCATGAATTTGTACGGGAAAATACAGAAGAAAGTTTTGTTATGGCCATAGCATGTTACTTTTATTACTATTATTATTATTTCAGAATTAGCGCAATCAATACAGAGTAAACGAGGTCATTTGTGTCAATATACGAAAATGCGTTTCTTTCCGATCTTTTTTAAAAGAAAGAGGAAAAAAGTTGTAGTTAAAAAAAGGGGGGGGGGGAAACGGCGATTACTGGCCTGGCATCTATTCAACATTTCGTCATAAGGAAAGTTTTGCGAAAAGACACAAGCAACAACTGACCAAAGCATTTACAATTTAGGACAAACATACAAAATACACAAAAGAAAGGTCAAATAGCATCATCCTTTACTTTCACAACCAATTTAAGCAGTTAGATTAACCCATTAACAGCCAAAACTAGAAATAATGATTTTTTTTTTCCTAAATACAAACAGTAATACCCATTATTTTGATCATATATAACAATAATTTAAAATAAAATTATTAAAATTAGTCTTATCTTACAAAATACGTATATTTGTACAACTATAGTAGAATAAGAGTATAGAATGAATACAAACTAGTATGTTGTGGCCACCACAAGACTTTCTTCTATATTTTCCTATACATATTCAATCAGTAACAATATTTAAAAAAAAAAAAGATTTTTTTTTCTAAGTTTTTTTTTTTTTTTTTTTTTTTGTAAAAATTAATACATATTCAATCACTAACAATATTTAAAAAAAAAAAAAAAATGCGAATTTTTTTTTCTAAGTTTTTTTTTTTTTTTTTGGTTAAAAGTAAAAAAAAAAAAATCGATAACTTTGTTTTAAATTATCACAGATTTATAGTTCAACCATTCGTTTTAAAGGTATTGACGAGATCTTTCGAATGATACCTATCTTCAAAATTTACCCCCCACGGGGTGGGTGGGTACTTCCCCCCAGGGGGGGAAGCGATGCTCCCCCATGCACAAAATTTTTTTCCTAGTTACGTACTACTATTATCAATAATTCATATTAATTTTACAATCACAAGTGTAAAATAACTCTTATTACGCACATTTATACGAATTTTTGTCCTATTCTGCCATGTTAAAAATTTAGATAAAATGCTATCACAGCGCCTCCTGTTGAGCTATTGATCCCCAAATATAATCAGCACCAGTTTATGTCGGGGACCAACTAAATACCAAGTTTGGTAAAATTTCGTTAAAAAAAAAAAAAAAAAAAAAATACGATTTTTTTTCTTTTTTTTTTGTTAAAAGTAAAAAAAATCGATAACTTTGTTTTAAATTATCACAGATTTATGGTTCAACCATTCGTTTTAAAGGTATTGACGAGATCTTTCGAATGATACCCATCTTCAAAATTTAACCCCCCCGGGGGGTACTTCCCCCCAGGGGAGGAACCGATGCCCCCCCATGCACAATTTTTTTTCCTAGTTAACTACTACTATTAACAATAATTCATATTAATTTTACAATCACAAGTTTAAAATAACTCTCATTATGCCCATTTATACAGAATTTTGTCCTATGCTGCCATGTTAAAAATTTTCATAAAATGCGATCACAGCGCCACCTGTTGAGCTATTGATCCCCAAATGTAATGGGCACCAGTTCATGTCAGGGTGCAACTAAATACCAAGTTTGGTTAAATTTCATTCATTGGTTCGTGAGATACAGCGTCCACAAAAAAATGATACAGACACACAGACAGACAGACAGACATTTTCTAAAAACAATCAATTCGTGTTCAGGACATCCCAAAGCGTGTAGATCCGTCAAAAAACGGAGGTCGAAAATTTTCGCGAATCCAATACTTTCTCTATATTACATATAGAAGAAAGTAACAAATGTTTATGGAAATTTCCTTGAGGGAGCATAAAACAGCAAAACTACAGATGACTTCAAAAGTAATTATTTTGTTATGAAACATTTTTACTTTCTTCTATATGTAATATAGAGAAAGTATTGGATTCGCGAAAATTTTCGAAGTCCACTTTTTGATGGATTTACATGTTTTGGGATATGGAGAACACGAATTAATAGTTTTTAGAAAATGTCTGTCTGTCTGTCTGTATCATTTTTTTGTGGACGCTGTATCTCACGAACCAATGAATGAAATTTAACCAAACTTGGTATTTAGTTGCACCCTGACATAAACTGGTGCTGATTAGATTTTGGGATCAATCGCTCAATAGGTGGCGTTGTGATCGCATTTTATGCAAATTTTTAACATGGCAACATAGGACAAAATTCCGTATAAATGGGCATAAAGAGAGTTATTTTACACTTGTGATTATAAAATTAATATGAATTATTGATAATAGTAGTAGTTAGCTAGGAAAAAAAAAATTGTGCATGGGGGGCATCGGTTACCCCCCGGGGGGAAAATCCCCCCCCCGGGGAAGTAAATTTTCAAGATGGGTATCTTTCGAAAGGTCTCGTTGATAATAGTAATAGTTAACTTGGAAAAAAATTTTGTGCATGTGGGGGCATCGGTTGCCCCCCCACCGGGGGGGGGAAGTTCCCACCCGGGGGGGCAAAGTTTCAAGATGGGTATCTTTCGAAAGATCTCGTCAATACCTTTAAAACGAATGGTTGAACGATAAATCTGTGATAATTTAAACCAAAGTTATCGATTTTTTTTACTTTTAACAAAAAAAGTAAAAAAAGTTTTTTTTTCTTTTTTTAACGAAATTTAACCAAACTTGGTATTTAGTTTGTCCCCGACATTAACTGGTGCTGATTGTGTTTGGGGATCAATAGCTCAACAGCTGGCGCCGTGATAGCATTTTATCTAAATTTTTAACATGGCAGCATAGGACAAAAATTCGTATAAATGTGCATAATAAGAGTTGTTTTAAACTTGTGATTGTAAAATTAATATGAATTATTGATAATAGTAGTATGTAACTAGGAAAAAAATTTTCTGCATGGAGGGGCATCGCTTCCCCCCCTGGGGGGGAAGTACCCCCCCGGGGGGGATAAATTTTCAAGATGGGTATCTTTCGAAAGGTCTCGTCAATACCTTTAAAACGAATGGTTGAACTATAAATCTGTGATAATTTAAAACAAAGTTATCGATTTTTTTCACTTTTAACAATAAAAAAAAAAAAAACTTAGAAAAAAAAATCGTACTTTTTTTTTTTTTTTTTTTTAAATATTGTTACTGATTGAATATGTATAGGTATTAGAAGAAAGTCTTGTGGTGGCCACAACATACTAGTTTTTTTACAAGTTATCTAAACTTATTCAAATATGAAGATTTTCAAAAGTTTTGGATTGATTAGTGCTTCAAGTTTGAAATTTATTTCTAAATATAAATTATTTATTTATTTTATTTATTTATTTATTTATTTTGCTACAAACTGGCAAAATAAATAAATAAATAAAAATAAAAATGTAAATAAAATAGAAGTTATCTAAAAATTTAGGTATGCTGAAAAAACAGTTAAATATTAATCTTATAAGTGTATAGTTATTTAAAAACTGAGCCGAATGACTGGTAAACACAGGGAAAATAATCCTCCACCCTCCTAAAAATCAAATTTATAGCCATAAAATTACGGAAAAGTGATAAAAAATAAAGGGCCGTCCCTAAAAGACGGTGGGTATAGGGCAAAATGGACGTCATATTCAGATTCAGGAGGTCATTTTACTTAAGAATATGGTGTTGGGGGCAATTTTCATGCCGACCAGTGTTATTCATTGGATTTTTACAATGTTTTCCCCAAATTCTTATGTACTTACTGTCATTCACTACGGTATGTTTGTGAATCTCGACATAATTTAATTGTTGCCATTTTTTTTTTTTTTTTTTTTTCGACAGAAAAAAAAAAAACAAAAAAAAAACGTACATTTATTTAAAATGAGGAAAATAAATTAGAAATATCAGTCGTATCGTTGCAAATAAGGTACCAAATGAAAGGGAAAATTTTTGTGAATCAGATGGATTAAACAAGCTTATCGATCGGACAATTAGATTTTTTAAAATTAACTAAAGTATGAATTCTAGGTCGCAACAACAGACGATTGTATGGAAACCGTTAGGAGAAATAAATTAAAAAAAAAAAAAAAAAAAAAAAAATCTGCTTCACGTTAAGTCACATGTTTTTGAAGTGGGATTAAAAATTGCAGTTTTCAATTTTTTTTTTTTTTTTTTTTTTTTAATTCTCTCTCACGAACACACAAATATAATATACAGCCTGTACCCCACAAGACCAACTTGCATTTCAAATTTCATGAATTTTTACTTTCCAAACACTATAGTGAGGAAGGTATTGTAATCATGTCAAAAATCCGAATTTGAGATTTTGATGTTTCTTTACGTTTCGTGGTCCCCTGAGACCGTTTTCACTATTTTTACGATGATGTATGTATGTGTGTGTGTGTATGTCTGTGAGTGAACACGCTAGCGTCTCTAAACGCTTTGTTCGAATAAGCTGAAAGTTGGTAGGTATATTGTAAGTCACCATAGTACGAACCCTATTGATTTTGGTGAATCTAGCACTTATAGTTTTGTTACAGGGACACCAGGAAAAATTCTTTATCATTATGGCCTACGGGGCCAAATTTTTAAAAGTGCGATAGCGTCAAAACGCTTTATTAATCTGAGCAAAAAAATTGTACACATGTTATAGGTCACAGTTGCACGAACTGCATAGATTTTGGTAAATTTAGCACTTACAGTTTTTTTTACAGGGACACAAAGAAAAATTCTTTATCATTATGGTCTATGGGACCAAAATCTTAAAAGTGCGATAGCATCTAAATACCTTATTCAATTGAGCAAAGAATATATATATATATATATATATATATATATATATACACACACACACATATTATAAGTCACAGTTGCACGAACTGTATAGATTTTTGTGAATTTATCACTTATAGTTTTTTTTACAGGGACACAAAGAAAAATTCTTTATCATTACGGTTTATGGGACCAAATGTTAAAAAGTGCGATAGCGTCTAAACGCCTTATTAAACTGATCAAACAATTTATATACACATTATAGGTAATAGTTGTATGAACTGCATAGATTTTGGTGAATCTAGCACTTATGGTTTTTTTTATAGAGATACAAAGAAAAATTCTTTATCATTATGGCTTAAGGGACCAAATTTTAAAAAGTGCGATAGCGTCTAAACGCCTTATTCAATTGAACAAAACAATTATATACATATTATAGGTCACAGTTTCACGATCTGTATGGGTTTTGGTGAATCTAGCACTTTTAGTTTTTTTACAGGGACACAACAAATAATACTGTATCATTATGGCCTATGGGGTGAAATTATTTAAAGTGCGATAGCATCTAAATGCCTTATCCGTTTGAGTGGAAAATTTATATATGAGTTATAGGTCACCATCACACAAAATGTATGGATTTTAGTGACTCTAGCACTCAACGACTTTTACAGGGACACAATTAAAAATTGTTCATCATTAAGACCTATAGGCTTAAATTATTTAACCCTTTGCGGCGCAAGACAATTCGGATCATTTAAATTATACTGCCACCGGAATTCATGAACTAAATTAAACTAAAAGAAATTTTAAGGTTTAAAAAACCGGCCTTTTCTGCTATGTTACAAATGTAAATTTTTGCTAAAAAAATTCTGGGATGAATTTTTGCAGCTGGGTCTTAAATTTTGCGTCCTCGCAGCGAGGACAGCGCGCGTTAAGGGGTTAAAGTGCGACAGCGACTAAACTCCTTATTCAAATTAACTGATATGTACATGTTATACGTCACCGTCACACCAACTTTATGAACTTTAGAGAATCTAGCACTTATGGTTCTTTTTACAGGGACAAAATGCAAATTTCTTTATAATTGTGGCATATGGGCTCAAATTTTAAAGTGCGATAGCGTCTAAATGCCTTATCCGATGGAGCTGAAAATTTATATAAATATTATAAGTCACTGTTGCACTAACTATAAGCATTTTGGTGAATCTAGCATTTGTAGGTTTTTACAGGGACACAATGAATTATTCTTTATCATTATGATCTACGAGTTTGATAAAATAGCGTTAAATTAAACATCGTGTACTATATAAAGAAAAATACCCAAACACCCTTTTATAATTTTCTCTTTTGTTTATTTAACAACTCCTCTTACTTTACTTTATCTACAAAACCGTTAATTACTCAATGTTCGGAAAGTCGAGTGGAGTCCCTCCAGATTTTTTATAAACAGTATAAGACTAAGATCATGACTCGAAAACTATTAACTTAACAAAATAGCATTAGGTGCACACCTTTTAAACAGAAATTATTGCTAGCGCATCAATAATTTTGCTGTCGACTGTACAAAGTAATTAGTAAGGTATGGGATGGCTCAGCAAGGGCTCATTTCATCAAAATTCTTTTGATTTTTAATTTTTCGATTTGTTCTATTTTTAAGCATAGTTTGCTAACACAACATCATATTTTTTAATAGTTGGTGGTATTGGATAATGGACGTAATCCTCTATTAAAAAAAATTAATCTGGAAGTTAGAGATTCTATTATTATTATTATTATCTATATATTAATAGGCAAGCATAAAATTTGTTGTCCCTTTTTAACATATTAATTATGGGAGTAGAGGGTTGAAAATGGTATCATTCGAAAGGTATGGTTAGCCGGAAGGTGCGAATACAAATATTATTTTCTTACGATGTCAAGAAGGTATTTAAAAATACATTTTTTTTAATGCATTTTCCCCCATTTTTTCCTTTTATACACGTATTCCTTCACATTAAAAAATACCTAAAAGTAGAAAGTTGTTAAATCTGGCAATTTCATAAAGCTCAAATAAAACCATAGACACAGTAATTTGTATAATGTAGCATCACTATACGCAAGCGAAGTGATGACGTCACTGTCTGTCCATGGAGCCATGTAAAAGATTTTCAATGTTATTCGACCAATGGATTTTTTGTAAAAAATTATTAAAAAATAACGAAAATTATCTGCCGATTTTAATTCCGATATTTGGGTATAGTTATATATAAGTCTAAATGTGTTTGATTGAGTTATTTTTTCTGTAAAATAGATAAAATTTTAATTTAAAATCACAAAACTCCAGAAAAAAAAAATGGCAAACTTCCAGTTTCGAATGTAAACATAAACATTTCATTTCAAAGGATGATATTTAAACAATAAATATTCAACTAATATACTAAATAAAAGGAAAATGGATTTGTTACTAACTGCTGCATGTATAAGTAGACGATACGGAAAAAATTCCGATTTCCGTTTTCTGCTGAATTTACCTGTTTTGAGCTTTCTTTACGTTTCAATTAACTGAAATTGGCTACTTATTTTTTAAAAAAGTGTCTTTATTGCTAGCTTTTGTGGGTAGAAGAAGCAAGTAGAAGATACATAAAAACTTTTGATTTCCAATTTTCGATGAATTTACACGTTTTGAGATTTCCTTGCATTTTAATTAAGTGAAATTGACTACTTATTTTTATTTTTTAAAAAGTGGATTTATTATTGTTTCCTCTGCATATATAAGTAGAAAATATAAGATTCAGAAAAGTTTTAGATTTTCGGTTTTCGATAAAGTTACACGTTTTGAAATTTCCCGAACTCAATTCGACCATTTTTGAAAAATATCTTTTTTTTTTTTTCAAACACTGTACTTTATGAACCAATCGAATTAATTTAACAGAATTTGATACTTGGTTGGGCCTTGGTTTGACATGGTACCTATTAGCTTCTGGGCTGTATGACACAACAAGGGGCGTTTTCACGTTGCGATTTTCTCTCATTTCAGGAAAGGCTAACATCTACAGAGAGAAATAGTTATATTAAGTAAAACTCTGCTGATTCAGTTAGAGTGAATATCGGCAAACAATTGCCACAGCTGTGTTGCAATTGCATTCCGTTTAGGACAAGGCAATAACTTTGCTTTGCCTCGCTTTGCAAAAAAAAAGGTCGAGTTTCGACCACTGGGCGATACTAGTTATTATTATTATTTAACTTTAAATGTAACACTTTTATGAGATTTTTCAAGTACAATTCAATTTCGGATATTTTAAAGCAAATTAAGAAATATTCAGTTCTTTCAACTAAACCTCCAGTTACAAGATATGATGCGATTAATTTTATCTATTTGATTTCCTTAAATTTTAATCAAAATCTTGCTGTTTATTTATTTAGGCAATTAATTGTATTTCCTGTTGCTTGCATTAAAAAAAAAAAAAAAAAAAAAAACGTGTGGCACTCGAGGACTGCCGCGGTAAAGCTATTGCATAGCATTTTTTATCAACTCATGCAATTATAATTATTTATTTATTTTATTTATGCAGTATTTTTTTTTCTTTGATATTAATTCAACTTTTTTCTTTGATATTAATTCAAATTACACTTTTTGAGCGTGGTGACAGATAAGAAAACAAATTTTTTCTTTTATTGAATAAATGAGAATATGTTCGCAATGAGAATATATCAAAAATATCCGCAATCGATTTGTAGGTATCGAAAACCACGATGTACCAAATTTGAATGATCTAACTCCATTTTTTGAGAAAAGGTATTTTAATAGGTTTTTAAAGGCCTGCAAGTCGAATGGGGATATTCAAGTTTTTTCTTTGATATAATTTCAAGTTACACTTTTTGAGCATGGTGACTGATAAGAAAACAAATTTTAATAGAGAAAAGGTATTTAATAGGTTTTAAAGGCCTGCAAGTCGAATGGGGATATTCAAGTTTTTTCTTTGATATTAATTCAAGTTACACTTTTTGAGCGTGGTGACCGATAAGAAAACAAATTTTAATAGAGAAAAGGTATTTAATAGGTTTTAAAAGGCCTGCAAGTCGAATGGGGATATTCAAGTTTTTTCTTTGATATTAATGAATAAGATAACAATAATGATAAGAAAACAAATTTTAATAGAGAAAAGGTATTTTAATAAGTTTTAAAGGCCTGCAAGTCGAATGGGGATATTCAAGTTTTTTCTTTGATATTAATTCAAGTTACACTTTTTGAGCGTGGTGACCGATAAGAAAACAAATTTTAATAGAGAAAAGGTATTTAATAGGTTTTAAAGGCCTGCAAGTCGAATGGGGATATTCAAGTTGTTTATTTGAAATTAATTCAAGTTACACTTTTTGAGCGGGATGACCGATAAGAAAACAAATTTATATAGAGAAAAGGTATTTAATAGGTTTTAAAGGCCTGCAAGTCGAATGGGGATATTCAAGTTTTTTCTTTGATATTAATGAATAAGATAACAATAATGATAAGAAAACAAATTTTAATAGAGAAAAGGTAATTAATAGGTTTTAAAGGCCTGCAAGTCGAATGGGGATATTCAACTTTTTTCTTTGATATTAATTCAAATTACACTTTTTGAGCGTGGGTACCGATATAAAACAAATTTTAATAGAGAAAAGGTATTTAATAGGTTTTAAAGGCCTACAAGTCGAATGGGGATATTCAAGGTTTTTCTTTGATATTAATGAATAAGATAACAATAATGATAAGATAACAATAATGATAAGAAAACAAATTTTAATAGAGAAAAGGTATTTTAATAGGTTTTAAAGGCCTGCAAGTCGAATGGGGATATTCAAGTTTTTTCTTTGATATTAATTCAAGTTACACTTTTTGAGCGTGGTGACCGATAAGAAAACAAATTTTAATAGAGAAAAGGTATTTAATAGGTTTTAAAGGCTTGCAAGTCGAATGGGGATATTCAAGTTTTATCTGATCTACTTTATACACAAATTTTACGCGTACAGCTATTCACTGTTGTACATAGATGATAGATACCTATACACCTATATATTTTCTCACAAACAGCTGCTTATGTATTCGTCCGATTTCGGAGGAGCTCGTCTCGATCCGTGCGAGCTTCGTACAGCCGAAGTCTACCGAAGTTTGCCGAACTGTGTTAGGTTTTTTTTTCGTTACGGAATTTTTCGATTCGGTCGCCGCGCTCAAAGCCCGCGATAAAAGCTATACAATAGCTTAAAAAAAAAAAAACATTTCTTTTCCCACATTAGAAATTAGTTTTAAATAGTGATTAAAAAATATATAATTATATTTTTATGTAAGATTTTTAACAATGCCAATTTTGTAAATAAAGCATTTTTTTTTTTTTTTTAAAGTTTTGCTCTGTTTTTTTTTTTTTTTTTTTTTTTAATATTTAACGAAGATTATGACAATGTCCTAACTTTCTCAATCACTCTCAGAACCACATACCATAAGGTGACCTAAGTTAGAATTCCTGCCTGAGTTTGAAAAACATCGGCGTATCATCATTTATCAAATGAATATTTTGAAAAATAGATACACATGCTCAGCAATATAGCAGTACATAAATTTATCAATATATTCTTTTTTTTTTTTTGTTATGTTGCCAAATGCTTTATAATTATGTTCTTACAAACTTATTGAATGGACATTTAAAAATTCTGATTAGCAACCATAGATCTCTTGTATTATAATAAATAACCTCTTTCTCGAGCAAGTTGCTCAAAATATATATCTGCTAACTTTCTAAATGACGCCTTTAATCAGAAACTTTTGTTTTTCACACTGTATATAGCATTACTATGACTAATAAAAGAAAATTCAAATATATCATGCAAAAGATTTACTAAAAAAATTGGCTTTTTGGTTGGAAAATTTTCCGGAAAAACATAGTAGAAAATTTTCCACCCCACATCACCCCCTGAGGGGAAGTACTCCCAGGGGGTTTAAAATTTCAATATGGGTATCTTTCGAAAGAACTCGTCAATACCTTTAAAATGAATGATTGAATCATAGTTTTGTGATACTTTAAAACTAAGTTATCGATTTTTTTCATTTTTAACGAACTTTAGATGTTGGCACAAAATTGAATTTCTTTCGGCCTTTAGTGTTATACTTCTGTGAGATAAAAATCGTCTGCATTCATCACAGAAAATAATTTTAATACATAATAATTTAATACATAATTTGTACACTGCACGAATTTGTATAAGATTGTGTAGAACAGGACTGGCCAATCCGCGACCCGCCGTGTACAGTTCTGCGGCCCGCGACAGAATCAGGAAATTTCTAATTTGACATCTTCGATTAAAACACCTAAAATTAATAGATTGTTTCTGACTTTTTTAATGAAAATACCATTAAGGGCCCTCTTCACTCACCGCCGCCGGAAGCCGAAGCTAGTGTTATTATACGGGAAATTTTTCTTTACAAATAACTTATTAACTAATACATATTTTTAAATTCTGTTTTCACATTCTGAAAATTCCCAGCTGTTAAATTGACGGACCTTTTATAAAAAATTATTTTTTTAATTTTTTATATTTTATTTTGAAGCTGCAAAATACGAATTTTCAATATGTGATTTTTTTTCATTTTGCAATTTCAAAATAAAATATTAAAAATTAAAAAAATACATTTTTATAAAAGGTCCGTCAATTTAACAGTTGGGAATTTTCTGAATGTGAAAACAGAATTTAAAAATATGTATTAGTTAATAAGTTATTTGTAAAGAAAATTTCCCCATAGAATAACATTGGCTCGGGCTTCCGGTGACGGTAAGTGAAGAGGGCCTTTAGAACCTAATACCTAAAGAAACAAATATCGCGCTCATTGATGTTAATAAAATATTATCAGATCAGTAATTCATTCTTACTACATTACACTTATTAATGTACTAATCATAAGTTTTTGACTGTTTTATAATTATTTTATGAATAAAAATATATTTAATATACATATTATCTGTTTTAAATCCTCACGAGCCCACCTGAAAAAGAATTACATGTATATGGTTCATGCATTTTATATAATGCGACCCGGCCCGTCTGTGTAAAATAGATTTCCAATGCGGCCCGCTAAGAGTTTTGGGTTGGATAAGCCTGATGTAGAAGAAAGTCTTGTGGTAGCCACATGCCACAACATACCAGTTTATTTATTTATTTTTTAGAATTTCAATTCATCCCAAATTTAGCCCTTACAGAGGCCAGTCCTTGTAAAAATTGGAGTTCTTTGGCTGTCCCTTCACAAAATTCTATTGCATAAAACGTGCCCCTTCACAAAATTCAAATCTATAAAATGGGCTCCTCCACAAAATCCAAATCCATAAAATGGAGCCCTCCACAAAACTCAAATCTAGAAAATGGGCCCCCTTCACAAAATTCAGATTGATAAAAACGGCTCTTTCGCAAAATGTCTTTGTATAAAATAAAAATGATCATTTTACAAATTTCTTCCGTGTTTTCAGTACCATTTTAAATGATTGCCTATACTTGGTTCAGTGAAACACAATTAGCTTCATATTAAACGTTATGTAGATTGAGTGCTAAAACACGATAATTATTTTTACTTTTAGTTTTACACGATTTACATTTGGTTTCGCACGATAATTATTTTTTTCACAAAAACAGACCCCAAAAATAAAAATCTGGGTCGAACCCTGGCTCTTAGCAATAGAATAAAAAATCTGGAGTGACTCCACTCGACTTTCCGAACATTGAGTAATTAACAGTTTTGTAGATAAAGTAAAGAAAGAGGAGTTGTTAAACAAACAAAAGCGAGAAAACCATAATAGCAGAGATGCCAACTTCTAATGACAAAAAAGCAGGAGATTTTTTAACAGAAATCAGGAGACTTTTTCCAACAAGAAAGTTTGTAAGTAAAATGAGTAAAATAATGCAAATTTAATTTTAAGTAAAGCTTTATAAGTTTAGGAGGTATTTACAAAGCATCAGTATTAAAATTAAATGAATAATATATGTTTCTTGGAGTAAAACAAACTATCAAAAAAAAAAAAAAAAAAAAAAAAAAAAACCTCAGACATACAGTTGTTTAAAATTTAAGTCAAAATAGACAGATTTAATCATTCTACTCCTAATATAAAACAACTAGTATATAACCCGTCAAAAATGACGGAATGTGAACGATAAATCTTCAAAACGATGTTTAGATCATGATGGTTACCACGTGATCATTTAAATGTATTTTCAATTTTTTGTTTATAAATCAAATGTGTTTCGATATTTTATAATTTTCGTTCTTTGTGAGGTCTAACTGTAATAGAGACAGTGTCCGGAGATGAGAGAAGTCGTGTAGAGCCACACCAGATCGTAAAAACGTGAGAAAAATTGCAACTTTGGCCTTTATCATGGTTTTGTGAGGTCTAACTGGAACGTTTCCGGCTGCAATCTTTAAGAGACAGTGTCCGGAGATGAGAGAAGTCGTGTAGAGCCGCACCAGATTGTAAAAACGTGAGAAAAATGGAGGCTTTGGCATTTATCACGGTTCTGTGAGGTCTAATTGCAACGTTTCCGGCTGCAATCTTTAAGAGACAGTGTCCGGAGATGAGAGAAGCAGAGCTGCCAACCTAATCCGGCAAATTGTTAGTACCGCCTCTTTTTCTACACTACTTAATTTTTAGAAAAATTCTCTTCAAATGTATCTAAAATGAATTAAGAAGAAAAATACTCTAAAAATTAAGTGGTGAAGAAAAAGGGGCGGTACTAACAATTTGCCGGATTAGGTTGGAAGCTCTGGAGAAGTCGTGTAGAACCGCACCAGATTTTAAAAACGTGAGAAAAATGGCGGCTTTGGTCTTTCTCATGGTTCTGTGAAGTCTAATTGCAACGATTCCGGATGCAATCGTTAGTGTCCGGAGTTAAGTGAAGTCGTGTTGAGCCGCACCAGATTGTAAAAACGTGAGAAAAATGGCGGCTTTGGCCTTCCTCACGGTTTTGTGAGGTCTAACTGTAATAGAGACAGTGTCT
Organism: Salticus scenicus; assembly: GCA_963930645.1. NCBI lineage: Eukaryota > Metazoa > Arthropoda > Arachnida > Araneae > Salticidae > Salticus > Salticus scenicus. Next base: position 253,659,403 of record OZ005654.1, read on the forward strand.
GGAGATGAGAGAAGTCGTGTAGAGCCGCACCAGATTGTAAAAACGTGAGAAAAATGGAGGCTTTGGTCTTTCTCACGGTTCTGTGAGGCCTAACTGCAACGTTTCCGGCTGCAATCTTTAAGAGACAGTGTCCGGAGATGAGAGAAGTCGTGTAGAGCCGCACCAGATTGTAAAAACGTGAGAAAAATGGCAGCTTGGGCTTTCTCACTGTTTTGTGAGGTCTAACTGCAATAGAGACAGTGCCCGGAGATGAGAGAAGTCGTGTAACGCCGCACCAGATTTTAAAACAATATACAATATATAATTATTAACACATCACATTAGCAAGTTAATTGTGTGATACATTATTTGTATCAAACAAGGATGGAAATCGTTTGCTGACGATGACGCGAATTCAATGATTTTTCTTCACCCAAAAGTTTTCACTTCAAATGGAAAGCGTTAGCTGACGATGATGGGAGTTCAATGATTTTTACTAACCCAAAAGTGCTCAACGCGCCTAAAGAAGTTTTCACTTCAAAAATTTTATTTACCCGATCAACAAATATGAATGACAATAAAAAAAACTGCTGGTTGACAAAAAATATAGGCCCGACAACACAACAGCAACAACACATCCCAGTGTTCCATTAAGTGCTCTATACGCAAGCGAAGTGTGACGTCACTGACCGTCCATGTATGTAAGAAAATGATTTCCTATGTTAATCGCCCATTGGATTTTTTGTAAAAAATTATTAAAAATCGAGGAAAATTATTTCCCGATTTTAATCCCCATATTTGGGTATTGAGTTATTTTGCTGTCAAATTGACAAAATTTTAATTTTAAATTTCAAAACTCTGTTGTCCTTGGCGTTTTTGTATTTGGCGATCAAAAACGTACTACGAAAATATACATGCCAGATGTATATTTTCGTAATTTGTGTTGTGCGAAATACTGTTTCATATTATTCCTTACTCTCTTAATATAAATTTTTAAAATAACCATGATTTTTGAAAGGAATTAAATTATATTCGCCAGATAATTTGGCGATATATATATATATATATTTTTTTTTTTCTGCCAAGGATGACCGATATCAAATCTATTCCGCTGCTACATATTAGTATTTTATATCAGATACTTTATTTAGACATTTGAAAACAAATTTCACTTCAAATTATAATAGAATATTTATCATTTTCCTTTTAATTAGTATATTAGTTGGATATTTATTGTGTAATATCATCCTTTGAAATGAAATGTTTATGTTTTCAATGGAATATGGAAGTTTTTTGAAATTTAAAGTTTTGAAATTTAAAATTCAAACTTTATCAATTTTAGAACAAAAACAACTTAATCTAACGCATGCACATGATAACTAATACATATCTAAACCTAAATATGAGGATTAAATTCGGGAAATAATTTCCCTCGATTTTTAATAATTTTTTACGAAAAATCCATTGGGCGTTTAATATAGGAAATATTTTTCTTGTATCCACGAACCTGCCAGTGACGTCATCACTTCGCTTGCCTATTTAAAGTCCTCATAATAAGAAAAAACGATTCACTTCATTTTACCAAAATACTTTTTTTTAAGACTATCGTAGATCCTGTTTTCAAATTTGCTAACTAACTATCCAATAACTACAGACACTCCATGCTAACCCAAATTCACCTCTACTCGATACCTCCAACCAGCTATCTCACCCTCAACATCGCCAAAATATCCAGGATAAAGCTAGGGACTTTCTCGTTCTCAACCGAACATTTTACCTTGACTCGACATTATCACATTAGACTACTCTAATTTCAATACTCATTTCAACTGGTGACTTTTACTTGCCCAACCAAACATTCTATCCCAACTATCATTTTACACTAATTTCAAAACTAAAAATCAACTGGTGGCATTTACGTACTAAACTTGGCGCCAATCATACCTTACAATGTAAACAAATAATAAAGTTTGATAAAAATATTTAAAGGCTTTAATGCGTTTTTACAAATATTTTAAGATTTTTAAGGCTTTAATATGTTTTAGAAATATTTTAAGCGTTTTTTTAATGAAACAGTCAAAGAGTCGTTCATTCGGAATTAAAAAGTTGTCCATTTGGAATTTGTATTTTCTGAATGGCAACAGTTTTGGTTTGTTTTTATTTGGTCTTGCTTTGTTTATAATCATGAAGTTACATCACGGAGTAATATTAATAGGAGTTGAAGGTCCAATGGGAGAAAGCTACGAAACTGTGATCTAAATTTTTGGTAAATATTGAGGGCGCCACTTGTCATTCCTCCCTACCTCGGTGCGGATATACTGTTGTTTTCAATAGAATTTCGCTGGAGTACATTTAAAATTTTTTATTTTAAGCAATTTAATTTCTTTGTAAGTTCTTAAAACTGCATAATTCAGATGTTTCAAATAAATGCTTCGTTCCTAGAGTTAAAACAGGCTATAATAGTGCTAAGAAAAAAAAAAAAACTCTAGGAGAGAAATAATGTCAGAGTTCGTGTTTTCTGCACCTAAAGGAAGTTTATTCTTTTTCTTTACAAAATTTCATCCATTCTCCTTCCTCCCAATTGTCTGTTTTAGCTAGCTTCGGTTCATAAGAATCGTCATTTTTTAAAAGCTTTCTTTCAAAGTAAAATTAGTATAAAATGGCTCTTAAAAAAAATATGTTGGTTAGAATACTCTATTTAATAAAATTTGCTTTCAATCGAAATTTTTTCAGCTTGATATTATTTTTAAAAAAATAATTAAAACGATACATTTCCCCATTGAATAACATTGCGGAAGCTGGAGAGAAGGAAGGATTGCACGCTGGCGCCATCTGTAAACATTAGAAAACAACATCACAAAATTTCAGCGTTACCTTCTTCTCCTGTCTTATTACTCCGTGAGTTACATAATTCTATTTATAGGTTCATGTTTCTAATAGCCAGTGATCCATTATACTTAATTTAGAGAATTAAACATTACAATTGAATAGTTTTTCAAGGTTTTATAGGAAATAAGAATATGTGCGATACAAAACATGTATGAAAATCATATGTATGTTTCCTAAGTTGAATTAAATAAACGGAAAAAAAATGGCTGCCAAAAGTTTCTGTTTTGAAGCGGTACTAACCGGATTCGTTCATGACAGATGAGGATCATTATATATATTAATAAGGATCTTAATAATCTTTGTAAAAGAAAAGGTAATAAAGAAATGAAAATATCAGCTATATTCCAATGAAATTTGAATTCTTTAAGTTTTCAATAATTATGGTATTTAAAAAAAAAAAAAAAATAAATAAATAAATAAAATATTTTAATAATAAGACATTTTTCATTATGCAAAAATGAAAGCCAAAAACTTATTCTTAAAAAATTAGTTTCAAAGCATTGTATAGTAATTCGCATTCAAACTGAACTTGATAAATTGCAGGGCAAGTTAAGTTTCAATTTTCATTCAAATTTTTTTACCCAATCCCACAAATTTTAACCATAAATTATGCTAAGAGGGATAGATAAAAATTGCATCAGAAAAGCAGGAGAAATGAGTGGAAAACCAGGAGCATGGAAAAACAAGCAAAAATCAGGAGACTCCTGCCAAAAGCAGGAGACCCGGCATGTCTGTAATAGAGTGTTTGAGTATTTTTCTCCATATATTACGCGATGTTTTATTTAACGCTACTGAACTTTGAGCCCATAGATCATAATGATAAAGAATTTTCGTTGTGTCCCTGTAAAAACTTATAAATGCTAGATTCACCAAAATGCTTATAGTTAGTGCAACAGTGATTTATAATATTCATATAAATTTTCAGCTCAATTGAATAAGGCGTTTAGATGCTATCGCACTTTTAAAAATTTGGCCCCATAGGCCATAATGAGAAAGAATTTTTCTTAGTGCCCCTGTAAAAAAAAAAAAAAAAAAACTGTAAGCGCTAAATTCACCAAAATCTATACAGTTCGTGCAACTGTGACCTATAACATGTGTACAATTTTTTTACTCAGATTAATAAGGCGTTTAGACGCTATTGCACTTTTAAAAATTTGGCACCATAGGCCATAATGATAAAGGATTTTTCCTGGTGTCCCTGTAAAAAAAACTATAAGCGCTAGATTCACCAAAATCAATAGAGTTCGTACTATACTATGGTGACTTACAATATACGTACCAACTTTCAGCTTATTCGAACAAAGCGTTTAGTTGGTTGGTTGGTTTTACGTCGCACTAGTGCTGCGCAGATGGGCAATTGGCGACGATCTGGGACACACCCCTAGAGATGGTCCGGAGACATGCCATCACAATTTTGATCCTCCACGGAAGGGAACAAAGCGTTTAGACTAGGGATGAAACGGATATTCGGTAACTATCCGGTATCCGGCCTATCTGGCTGAGTTTTAAATATCCGGCGGGGTACCGGATATCAGCACACCGGATACGGATATCCGACAATTTCAAGCCGGATATTCAAAAGAGAAAATTCAAGCTTAAATCAAATCAGATGAAAATTTTGCGACAATTTTTTAAATTTTTTTAGATCAGTTGTAGCTTGTAAAGGAATTTTTTTTTTTTTTTTTAAGTTGGCTTCGGCGAAAATCGATTTTGGACTCATTAGCAAACAAATTTAGCCAAAAGTAGCTTCAGGTCTAAGAAATAAAGAAGCCCTATTTTAATTTTGTACAGAGTTAGCTAGGTTTTTTTTTTTTTCCAGAGTGATCTATAACATTCCCCTTAATCTTCCCCATAACAATAAAAAGGGCTGTTCATTGCTGTTCCTGAACAAATGATATTTATTCTCTGCAATTGCAGTGTATATATAACTCTGTTTTCATGTCTTTTGCTAATCTGTTGTTAGATTGTTTAGTAATATTGTTAGTCTTGGATGTTAAAGTTGTTAGATTGTTTCGAGAATGAGTCAAATAATGTGCATTTATTGACTAGAACCTGTTTATTTACAATCCAGTTTTCTATACACAATAAAGCTGTTGTTTTTGTGACCATATATTTATACTAGCAGAAACCTGGCATTACTTGCGCCATCTATCTATTCGATTTGGATTTTTTAAAAAACCCTCCAATTTATATAAATTTGCATTTTCAATGGAATATCCTACTAAAGCACCTGAATTTAGAATTCTCTGTTGCGTTGCATAGATATATCCCAAAAAATTAAAATTACTTCAAATAAAAGTACATATTTAAATTTTCAGAAACTCTGTACTTTCACTTTCATATTGTTCATAAGAAAAAAAAAAATTCAGTTATTTAAAGTTTTTGATTTTGTACTGCAGAAAAACTTCACTTACTTAAAGAATTTTAATAACTAATGTAAAATTATCTTTCTTATCTGTACAGAATATAAAAACATAAAATAAGTAAAAAGTATAAATTCATTTTGAATTATTACTTTCTTCTATATTAAATAGAAGGAAGGATTGGATTCGTGAAAATTTTCAACTTCCAGTTTTCAGTGGATTTATGCATTTTGATTTTTGAGGGAACCAAAACACAATTTGACCATTTTTGGAAAATGTCTAGATCTGACAAAAGTTTTGTGCAGTTCAAGAGTTAATGCACAGAATTTCATATAAATTTATACATAGTTGCATCTTACCAAAAAAAAAAAAAAAAAAAAAAGTGCCCGCCAACTTTTGGTGCTAATAACTCAACAGATGGCGCTGCATACTGTGATTTCTCCCATTTAAAGGAAGACTATATCTCAGCTTATACTGTGTATAATTGAAAAAAATAAACCAAGTGTGTCACAGGGAGGGCTATTATGAAACATGTTCATTCAATTTCTGTGCATAACGGCCAATAGGTGATGCTGCTATGCTGCAATTTTCCCGTGAATGGGGAAGTTATGTCTCAGATTCATTCGTGTATAATTGCTAAAAACTTAGTATGGGAAAGGGTCATTTTTATAAAACATTACGTTGATTCAATTTTGGTGCATATTGGTCGAAAGGTGGCTATATTATGTTGCAATTTACTCTGTGAATAGGAAGGCTAAATTTCAACATCAATAAAATTTAAGAGATAAACAAGATAAAAATAATATGAGAATAAAAGTTGGCTTAATTTGGGTGTATATCGACCAACAGGTGGTGCAGCTGTTCCTCACCTTTTGTAATTCTCCGCATGGCTACATCTCAAATTTTTTTGATTAAAATTGCACTAAACTCATTATCTAAAATCTTTATTGTAAGCTATGATTATGTTTCTTCTGCATGTTAAACAGCATGTAGCGTTGTTATATAGAGAGATATAGAAGAAAGTTTTGTGATGGCCATAACATACTAGTTTGAAGCTTTTAGTTTATTTTTTTTTTCTTCTTTCTTTTATGTTTTCTTATAAATGTCTCAAAAGAATGTATTGGATTCATAAAAATTTTCAACTTCTGGTTTTTGATGGATTTACACATTTTAAGAAGTCCAGAACCTGGTTTGACCAATTTAAAAAAAATGTCTGTGTGTGTGACAAAAATTCTGTTCAACTGTACCTCCGGAACGACTGCGTACTACAATTACATATAAATTTATGTGTAGTTGCACCATGACATAAATCAGTGCCTACCAACTTTTGGTGCAAATGGCTCAACAGGTGGTGCTGCCATACTGCGATTTCTGCAACTTAGAAGAAGGCTATATCTCAGAAACTACAGCACAGAATTTCATATAAATATATATGTACATATAACTTGGCATATATTAGTGCCTATGAAATTTTGGTGCCAATCGCTCTACAGGTGGTGCTGTTATACAGTGCTTTCTGCAATTTAGGGAAGGCTATATTTTAGGTTCTATTTAATGTAACTACACAAAACTTCATGTTGGAAAGACATTATGAGAAATTATGTTGGTTCAGTTTGGGTGCATGTTGGCCAGTAGGTGGCTCTGCAATACAGAAATTTCCCCCCAAAAGGGGAAGACTATATCTCTTATTATATTGTGTATAATTGCATAGAACTTGGTATGTGAGAGAACCAGCCATTGTGAAACACTATTTCGATTTATTTTAGGTGTATATCGGCCAACAGGTGGCAATACTGCACTACAATTTACCCAATGAATACTTAGGCTAAGTTAATCCCAACTTCTATGACATATGTGCATGAAACTTAATATATAAGACAACCATTATGAACGCAAATGTTGACCTTATTTACGTGTATATCAGCCGACAGGTGGAGCTTCTATTACGATTTTTCACAAGCGTATATCTCAGCATCTGTTGATTAAAATTGCATAAACTCCTTTTGTAAAATATTTATTGTGAGAAACTATGGTTAAACTTTTATACAATTTAAACCATAAGTGGCGCTGTTATATAGAATTATGTAGAAGAAAGTTTTGTGATGGCCACAGCATATTAGTTTTCATGTGAAAATAACCCTTCAACTGTGATTATATTAGTAAAATATTTTATTTCATTTTTTTAAATAGTATTGTAAAAAATATGTAAATAATAAGTTTGTTTTATAATTCTGAACAAAACCTATCTTTTTGTGATAGTGCTTTTCACCAAAATTGCAAGTGTAGGAATGAGTATGTTAGGCTTAAAATTTTATTCTTCATGGCAATATTGCACAAATAAATATAATATTAAATAAATATGTTTAAATAAATTTTATTTAAAATGTTTTTTAAAAGAATAGTATATGAAATATGTTTATATTTTATTGTTTTAAGAAAAAGAAAAGAAATATACAACACAACAAAAAACAAAACTATTGCCGGATATTCGACGGATATCCGGTCCGGATATCCGTATCCGGCAGACAGAAGAGCTCCGGATATCCGATATCCAGCAAAATCACTATCCGTTTCATCCCTAGTTTAGACGCTAGCGTGTTCACTCACAGACATACACACATACATACATACATCATCGTAAACGTAGTGAAAACGGACTCAGGGAACCCCGAAACGTATAGAAACATCAAAATCTCAAATTTGGATTTTTGACATGATTACAATACTTTCCTCACTATAGTGTTCGGAAAGTAAAAAGGATGTGATCAATTACGGAATAATATCTAACATTTTTATGAGAATAGGAAAGAATCGATTTAATTGCCAGTGATAGACTAGTAAAATAATCATTCCTTAAAGTCGTGCAATTCGTACAATATTGCATTTATACAGACGGAACAGTTATCCCCAGGCTCAAATTACACAGAAAACAAAGTTGATATTGTTAAACAACGAAATTCATTAATACATACCAGCAAAAACTTTCTGAGGCAATTTCTGTGATGATATGTTCATATGAGCCATGATTTTAAAGGTATATTACAGAACTAAACGAACCAGAGCTTACAACAGGAACATTCAATGCCAAACTGTGCGAATGCCAAGACAGCAGAAGGCGGCGCCAGCCAAATTTTTAAATAGACAAACACGTAAAAGAATGAAATCAAATTCTTTCTAATGTACTTTAATATGCAGTAAGCATTTTTTTTTTTTTTTTATATATATTTTTAATTGACTGATAAAATTATTCTAGCTATTGCATGCAATGTATTAACCCATTAACCACCAAAATTAGAAATAATGATTTTTTTCTAAATTCAAACAGTAACAATCATTATTTTGATCCTATATAACAACAATTAAAAATAAAATTATGAAAATTGGTCTTACCTTACTAAAAATAGAGTGTTGTATTTGTATAATTTCAGCGGAATAAGAGTATAAAATGAATACAAATAAATGTTTACGGAAATTTCTTTGAGGGAGCATAAAACAGCAAAAACTACAGATGGCTACTAAAGTAATTATTTTATTATGATTTTTTTTTTTTTTTTTTTTTTTTTTTTTTTTTTACAAGTTACGTCTCATTCAAATATGAAAAATTTTAAAAGTTTTGTTTTGAAGAGTGCTTTAAGTCTGAAATTAATTTTTAAACATAAAATTATTTCTCACATCAAATGTTTTGTAATAAAATAAACAACTACTAGTTTCTTACTTGAAAACAATACTTAATATAAAATATATTTTTTAGTTAACTGTTAAACGCAATTATTTCTGGTGTTGCGTTCACGCAACACCAGCGGGTAATGGGTTAAAAGAGATTACAATACACCTATCTTCGCCGACAGCCAAAATCAATGTTATTTTATTGGAAAATTTATTACCAGAATTATTCATCACTTAATGCATTTTTTTTAAATTCATCTTCCACATTCATAAAATTCACCTGCATTAAATTAGTACAGCTCGTTTTCTGAAAATTGATTTTATTATTATTAATAATACATTACTTTTAAGTTTAAAAATGCGAAAAAATAACTATGTCGTATGTGCATTCCTTACATTCTTTATCTGCAAAATGTAACAGTAGTATTAAAAAAATTTTAAATCAATTTTTAGAAAACGAGTATATATAAAACATTTGTATAGATTCCAAAATACTTTTCACTATTTTTTTTTTTTAAATAAAAAAATAGCACAACATATTAAATAAAAACAATAGTAATAATAAATGAATATCCTTAAGACCACATGATTAGAGTGTTAATTTAGTTATAGATAAGATATAATTTAATTGCATTTCTATCAAATACCTCAAATAAAAATCAATGGATTTGACTACTTTTAAATAGCCTTGTATGTTGCCTATATTGCTCTATATTTTGCATATGCTCTAAAAAGTGCATTAAAATTTGGTAACTTAAAAAATAGACATAACACAGTGGAAAACGCGATTTAAAGCATTTTTACTGATACCCTGTAGCGTATCTAATTCTTTGTGTGACCCTGCACACAAAATATCAATGCTACTCATACCATTTTCTATAGAAAATACGATTTTGTGCAGCTAAAAAACATTAATTTCATTATGTTTAGCGCAGTAATGAAGTTAACTGCATTAACTACATTTGATTTACTCTCCACTAGTGAGTAATTTTTACTTTCTTCTATATGTAATATAGAGAAAGTATTGGATTCGCGAAAATTTTCGACCTCCGTTTTTTGACGGATCTACAGGTTTTGCGATGTCCTGAACACGAAGTGATAGTTTTAAAAAAATGTCTGTCTGTCTGTGTGTCTGTGGTTTCTTGTTTTCCCCGTATCTCACGAACCAATGAATGAAATTCAACCAAACTTCGTATATTATATAGTTGGACACTGGCGGGGCATTGTGCTGATTAGATTTGGGGATCAATAGCCCAGCAGGTGGCGCTGTGATCGCATTTTATGTAATTTTTTAACATGGCAGTATAGGACAAAATTTCGTATTTTTCACCGTATCTCACGAACCAATGAATGGAATTCAACCAAACTTGGTATATAGTTGGAACCTGACGGGGCATGGTGCTGATTAGATTTGGGGATCAATCGTCCAGCAGGTGGCGCTGTGATCGCAAAATTTCGTATTTTTCACCGTATCTCACGAACCAATGAATGAAATTGAACCAAACTTGGTATATTGTTGGACCCTCACATGGAATGGTGCTGATTAGATTTTGGAATCAATCGCCCAGCAGATGGCGCTGTGATCGCATTTTATGTAAACTTTTAACATGGCAGTATAGGACAAAATTTCGTATAAATGTACATAATGAGCGTTATTTTAAACTTGTGATTGTAAAATTAATATGAATTATTGATAATAGTAGTAGTTAACTACGAAAAAATTTTGTGCAAGTGGGGGCATCGCTTCCCCCCCTGGGGGGTAAATTTTCAAGATGGGTATCTTTCGAAAGGTCTCGTCAATACCTTTAAAACGAATGGTTGAACTATAAATCTGCGATAATTTAAAACAAAGTTATCGATTTTTTTTTACTTTTAACAACAACAAAAAAAAAAAAAAAAAAAAAAAATTTTTTTTTTTTTTTTTTTTTTTTTTTTTTAAACGAAATTTAACCAGACTTGGTATTTAGTTGGTCCCCTACATAAACTGGTGCTGATTACATTTGGGGATCAACAGCTCAACAGGTGACACTGTGACCGCATTTTTTCTAAATTTTTAACATGGCAGTATAGGACAAAATTTCGTATAAATGTACATAATGAGAGTTATTCTTAACCTGTGATTGTAAAATTAATACGAATTATTGACAATAGTAGTAGTTAACCAGGAAAAAATTTCTGTGGATGTGGGGGCATCGCTTCCCCCCCTGGGGGGAAGTACCCCTCCTCCCGGGGGGGGGGGTAAATTTTCAAGATGGGTATCCTTCGAAAGATCTCGTCAATACCTTTAAAACGAATGGTTGAACTATAAATCTGTGATAATTTAAAACAAAGTTATCGATTTTTTTTTTTTTTTTTTTTTTTTTTAATATTGTTACTGATTGAATATGTATTACTTTTAACAAAAAAAGAACTTAGAAAAAAAATCGTTTTTTTTTTATTTATTTTTTTTTTTTATTGTTACTGATTGAATATGTATATAGGAAAATAATTATAAGATAAAAAAATTTTTATAAACCATGTTTTTAAATTTTCTGTTGAATCATATAAACGCTACTGAAGGCAGCCGGAACCCCAGCAATTGGATAAAAGTATTAAAAAAATTCCTTGCTATCGTCTTTTGAGCTATTATAAAAGTTTCAAATGGCTTTCTAGCCAGGAAGTTAGTTAAAAGTTGATTGCAAGCTTTGTACTGGAAACGCTGCCGAAGGCAGCAGGAACCCGAAACATTTGGTTAAAAATATTTTAAAAATGCATTTTAACCGTATTCTGAACTATTCTGAAAGTTTCAAATGTCTAGCTAGTCGGGAAGTTTGTTAAATAAATTTTCGTTCGAATCATATAAACGCTGCCGAAGGCAGTAGGGACCTGAAACAGTTGACTAAAAGTATAAAAAAAATGTATTGTCACTGTATTCTGAGCTATCCTGAAATTTTCAAATGTCTAGCTAGTCGAGAAGTTAGGGAAAAATCGATTACAAGCTTTGTACTGGTAACGCTGCCGAAGGCAGCAGGAACCCGGAGTAGTTAGTTAAAAATATTTAAAAAATGCATTTTCACCGTGTTCTGAACTATTCTGAAAGTTTCCAATGTCTAGCTAGTCGGGAAGTTAGTTAAATAAATTTTCTGTTGAATCATATAAACGCTGCCGAAGGCAGTGGTGACCTGGAACAGTTGACTAAAAGTATTAGAAAAATGTATTGTCACCGTGTTTTGAGCTATCCTGAAAGTTTCAAATGTCTAGCTAGTCGGAAAGTTAGGAAAAAATCGATTGCAATCTCTTTACTGATAACGCTGCCGAAGGCAACGGGAACCCGAAACAGTTGGCTAAAGGTATTAAAAATATGCATTTTAACCTTATTCCGAACTATTCTGAAAGTTTCAAATGTCTAGCTGGTCGGGAAGTTAGTTAAATAAATTTTCTGCCGAATCATATAAACGCTGCCGTAAGCAGCGGAACCTGAAGCAGTTGACTAAAATTATTAGAAAAATGTATTGTCACCGTGTTGTGAGCTGTCCTGAAAATTTCAAATATCTAGCTAGTCGGGAAGTTAGTTAAAAATCGATTGCAAGATTTGTCCCTGACAAACACACAAATAAACAAACAAACACACAAACAAGAATCGAAGTTAATAAAAACATGGTAATATAGAAGAAAGTCTTGTGGTGGCCACAACATACTAGTTCGGTCATGGCGAGTGAATTTTAAGTCAGTTTCATTGCTGAAATTCAACGTAGTAAAACAGACAAAATAATGTGCAAAACAGCAGTTTGGCTGTGTCAAACAGTTAAAAAAAAAAAAAAAAAAAAAAAACTCCTCCCAAGAGAAAGAAGGGAAGAAAAAAAGAAAACCTTCTCCCACAGCGTTAGGAAGCTACTTTAGATTTTATTATTATTTTTTTACTTTCCGAACACTATAGTGAGGAAAGTATTGTAATCATGTCAAAAATCCGAATTCGAGATTTTGATGTTTCTATACGTTTTGAGGTCCCCTGAGTCCGTTTTCACTATTTTTACGATGATGTATGTGTGTATGTGTGTATGTCTGTGAGTGAACACGCTAGCGTCTAAACGCTTGGTTCAATTAACCTGAAAGTTGGTACGCATATTGTAAGTCACCATAGTACGAACCCTATAGATTTTGGTGAATCTAGCACTTATAGTTTTTTTACAGGGACACAAAGAAAAATTCTTTATCATTATGGCCTACGGGAGCAAAATCTTAAAAGTGCGATAGCATCTAAACGCCTTATTCAATTGAGCAAAAAATTTATACACATATTATAGGTCACAAATACTCAATCTGTATAGATTTTGGAGAATCTAGCACTTATAGTTTTTTTACAGGGACACAAAGAAAAATTCTTTATCATTATGCCTATGGGGCCAAATTTTTAAAAGTGTGATAGCGCCTAAACGCCTTATTAATCTGAGCAAAAAATTTGTACACATGTTATAGATCACAGTTGAACTAACTGTATAGACTTTGGTGAATCTAGCACTTACAGTTTTTTTACAGGGACACAAAGAAAAATTCTTTATCATTATGGCCTATGGGACTAAATTTTTAAAAGTACGATAGCATCTAAACGCCTTATTGAATTGAGCTGAAAATTTATATGAGTATTATAAATCACTGTTGCACTAACTATAAGCATTTTGGTGAATTTAGCATTTATAGGTTTTTACAGGGACACAACGAAAAATTCTTTATCATTATGATCTATGGGCTCAAAGTTCAGTAGCGTTAAATAAAACATCGTGTAATATATGGAGAAAAATACTCAAACACTCTATTATGGTTTTCTCTCTTTTGTTTGTTTAACAACTCCTCTTTCTTTACTTTATCTACAAAACTGTTAATTACTCAATGTTCGGAAAGTCGAGTGGAGTCACTCCAGATTTTTTTTTTTAAAGCTGTTACTATTCAATACTAAACACTGTATTTTGAGATATGGCGTTTTGGGAATTTGAAAGAATTCTACTAAATGATCAATTCAATTCGCTATACATTTGCGTAAATTTTGTTGTAAACATTGAAAAGACTACGTATTGTATATTGCGGGTTAGTATCTTTGGCTGATAAAATTTTCTAAAAATTCCCCATCCCTAATTATAATGTATTGAAAATCTTTTGCGTGTTGAGATTTTTTATAAAATATACACGTGAGCAATATAATTTCTCAAAAATTATCTTTAAATTAAATTTTCTCAAATTTGCGCTAAAACTAACTTACTTAAAAAGAAATCAGAGAAAATAAAAATAGACCTTTGCCAAAAGTTTTTTTTTAAAGCATTCGAACGAGAAAATTGCGCATACTTTGATAATCAGACGCAAAAATTATGCATGTTTCAGCAAACAGGAATCTCTCTGATTTTTGGTTAAATATATGTATTTAACATTTGTGGTATCAATTTTCTGAAACAGCACAAATTTTGTCGATTATACAGTGAAACCCCGATCTATCGTTCTCGCATTGATCGTTTTATTTCTATGGTACCTGCACAAATTGTATTTAAATAATGTTAACGAAACCCGCATGTATCGTGCTTCAAGATGTCGTTTTCCCGCATTCATCGTTGTAAAATTTTTCTCCTGACCTTGTAAAAATTTTCTCCTGAAGCTCAAGCGGTTCCGTGTGACATACAAACTGGAATTACTTCTTTCATCCTAAAATAACTCTTTTCCCTATTTCCATGGAGGATCAAAGATGTGATGCTATGTCTCCGGACCATCATTTTGTAATATCAGCATGGAAGAAAGTAAACTCTTTAGTAATCCAGAAAATTGTTTTGTGAATGCGGTTACGTGCGAAAAAAATGATGAAGAATATCAAACTGAAAGGCAAGAAAATAATGATGATGACGCTAATAATGCAGATGAAAAGTGGTTGCGTGTAGCAGAGGATGCGTCTGGTAAAAAATTTAATGATAATATTTGCATTAATCCAGACGTTGAAACATGCGGTATCCTGAAGCACAGAAGAAATGTGTGACTTCAAACTAGTATGTTGTGGCCACCACAAGACTTTCTTCTATATTTTCCTATACATATTCAATCAGTAACAATATTTAAAAAAAAAAAAAAAAAAAAAGTACGATTTTTTTTCTAAGTTCTTTTTTTTTTTTTTTTTTTTTTGTTAAAAGTAATACATATTCAATCAGTAACAATATTTAAAAAAAAAAAAATACGATTTTTCTTTTCCAAGTTTTTTTTTTTTTTTTTGTTAAAAGTAAAAAAAATCGATAACTTTGTTTTAAATTGTCAGAGATTTATAGTTCAACCATTCGTTTTAAAGGTATTGACGAGATCTTTCGAAAGATACCCATCTTGAAAATTTACCCCCCAGGGGGGGAAGCGATGCCCCCGCATGTACAGAAATTTTTTCCTAGTTAACTATTACTATTATCAATAACTCATATTAATTTTACAATCACAAGTTAAAAATAACTCTCATTGTGTACATTTATACGAAATTTTGTCCTATACTGCCATGTTAAAAATTTAGAAAAAATACGATCACAGCGCCACCTGTTGAGCTATTGATCCCCAAATGTAATCAGCACCACTTTATGTCGGGGACCAACAAAATACCAAGTTTAGTTAAATTTCGTTAAAAAAAAAAAAAAAAAAAAAAAAAAAAATGCGTTTTTTTTTTTCCAAGTTTTTTTTCGTTAAAAGTAAAAAAAATCGATAACTTTGTTTTAAATTGTCACAGATTTATAGTTCAACCATTCGTTTTAAAGGTATTGACGAGACCTTTCGAAAGATACCCATCTTGAAAATTTACCCCCCAGGGGGGGAACCGATGCTCCCACATGCACAAAATTTTTTTCCTAGTTAACTACTACTATTATCAACCTGATCTTTCGAAAGATACCCATTGTGAAAATTTACCCCCCCTGGGGGAGTATTTCCCCCCTAGGGGGGGAAGCGATGCCCCCCATGCAGAATTTTTTTTCCGAGTTACATACTACTATTATCAATAATTCATATTAATTTTACAATCACAAGTTTAAAACAACTCTTATTATGCACATTTATACGAATTTTTGTCCTATGCTGCCATGTTAAAAATTTAGATAAAATGCTATCACAGCGCCAGCTGTTGAGCTATTGATCCCCAAACATAATCAGCACCAGTTAATGTCGGGGACAAACTAAATACCAAGTTTGGTTAAATTTCGTTAAAAAAAAAAAAAAAAAAAAAAAATTGCGATTTTTTTCTGTTTTTTTTTTTTGTTAAAAGTAAAAAAAATCGATAACTTTGTTTTAAATTATCGCAGATTTATGGTTCAACCATTCGTTTTAAAGGTATTGACGAGACCTTTCGAAAGATACCCATCTTGAAACTTTGCCCCCACATGCACAAAATTTTTTTCCCAGTTAACTATTACTATTATCAACGAGACCTTTCGAAAGATACCCATCTTGAAAATTTACTTCCCCGGGGGGGTACTTCCCCCCCCCCAGGGGGGGGGGGAACCGATGCCCCTACATGCACAAAATTTTTTTCCTAGTTAACTACTACTATTATCAATAATTCATATTAATTTTACAATCACAAGTTTAAAATAACTCTCATTATGCCCATTTATACGGAATTTTGTGATATGCTGCCATGTTAAAAATTTGCATAAAATGCGATCACAGCGCCATCTGTAGAGCTATTGATCCCCAAATCTAATCAGCACCAGTTCATGTCAGGGTGCAACTAAATACCAAGTTTCGTTAAATTTTATTCATTGGTTCGTGAGATACAGTGTCCACAAAAAAATGATACAGACAGACAGACACACAGACAGACAGACAGACATTTTCTAAAAACTATCAATTCGTGTTCAGGACACCCCGAAACGTGTAGATCCGTCAAAAAACGGAGGTCGAAAATTTTCGCGAATCCAATACTTTCTCTATATTACATATAGAAGAAAGTAAAAAATGAAAATAATGGCCATGAAACAGAGGATAATTTTCACGCCGTTGATTGAATTATGGCGTTTGAAAATGCACGATCTTTTACATAAGCACATGAAATTACAGAAAAGGACCAGAAAAATGTTGCAAATCTGGATAAATTCCTGTTTCATTTGTAAAAAGAACAAAAAAACCCAACATAATTTTCTTCATTTTTAAAAATAAATTTTACTTAACGTTCTACAACATTGATTTATTTTTTTGAGAGTTTGGAAAGTAACAAATTAGTTTTTATTAGTGACTGTATACTCTAGTATACTGTATACATTGTGTGTATTAATCCATAAACATTGTTTTCTTCGTGTTTTCACTATAACACGCATTCGTCGTTTCCCCGCTTTCATCGTTTTTAGTTCCCCATCATACTATAGGTATGGGGAACTTACGTAATCGTGAAATTTTTCGACCTCGGTTTTGTGACTTTTATACACGTTTTCAGGTGTGAGCAATCCGAAAATGACAAAATTTGTATGGTGTCTGTTAGTGTGTTGGTCCGTTAGTTTGTTAGTCTGTGTACACGAAATCTCAAGAATAAATTGTCGCAGAGAAGTCAGATCAATTTTAAAATATTACTTTCGATACTGGCAAGAACCCTATTCATTTACAACATTCGAATTAAAAAACTTCGTAAGTTATTAGAAATTTACGATTTTCTTAACATGGGAGAACAGGACAAAATTTCACTTAAACGTACATTAAATGGAAACTTTTTGCTGTAAAAATGTCAGACCAGTTTTGAAATATCAGTTTTGATGCCGGAATGAACATCAGTAACTATAAATATGCTACTTTGAAAATTTCGCAAGTTATTGGAAATTTACGAATTTCTTAACATGGCAGTATAGGGCAAAATTTCACATAAACGTCAATTTTTAGAGATATTTTCATCGTAAAGATGTCAGACTACTTTTGAAATATTATTTAGGACACTGGCATGAATATTAATGACTATGAATTTTCCAATATAAAAATTTCGTAAGTTATTGGAAATTTACAAATTTCTTAACATGGCAGAATAGAGCAAAATTTCACATAAACGTCAAGATTAAGGGATATTTTCATCGTAAAGATGTCAAACCATTTTCGAAATATTATTTGGGATACTGGCATGAATATCATAGACTATGATTTATTTAATTTAAAAAATTCGTAAGTTATTTGGAATTTACGATTTACTTAACATGCCAGAATAAGGCAAAATTGAGCATAAACTTCCATTTTGAGGATCATAAATACATTAGACAACTTCAAAATTATATTTATGATATTTGTTTGAACATGATTGAATACAAATATTCTAATAGGAAAATTTGGTAAATTATTCGTAATTTACGATTTTACCAACGTAGCGAAATTGTAAATTTTTCATATAAATATGAATTTTGAGGATTATTGCATTGGAAATAGTCGCATGAAAACTAAACAACGGAATTGACCCTAATAAAATAAATTAATAGATTAGAATAAGATAAATATATCGAAGTGAACGGTGGGTAGCCTATTAGGCGGGAATTTCATTCTGTCACTGTATCAAGCTTACGTCAAATTCATTTCTTTTAACATGATTATATTATGTCTCGCACTAGAAATTTGTGAGAACATAAATATGATGGGGAACGGGGAACTGAGCAGAGTCCACCTATGCCAACTAGTTTTGTGAAGTAATCGCATATTTCAGTATTGATTTTTGAAAAACATACAAAAGTTGCTATTACATAAATTAAATAATCTGGTGTGTCACTCACACGACTTTCTCTTACCCTGAAATTTAATACTATAAATACAGGTTGGAGATTAAGAGGTAAGATTACAATGTTATGTAAACCTATGTTAAACAATTCAAATTAGGCTTCGGAAGAGTTTTATATGATAATTAATTCTGTGTGAGGGGGGCTACCGCCCCTTCAACCCCCCGTTCCATTAATGCACCTTGATTTATATAAAATTTAATTCGGTTATTAAAAAAAATTCTGTTTTTAAAAAATAATTTATTAAAATTATTATTCAAAAAAATTATCTTATTTCCATATTAGAGAAGTAGTATAACACTAAATATCCAAAAAAAGTCCATTTTATTCTTTAAAAAAAAAAGATTAAGTTTTTTTTTCGTTAAAAGTGAAAAAAATTGATAACTTTGTTTTAAATTATCGATTGATCGATGGTTCAACCATTCGCTTTAAAGGTATTGGCGAGCTCTTTTGAAAGATACCCAACATGAAAATTTACTCCCCTCGAGGGGGGACTTCCCCCCCCCCCCCCCGATTAAGCTTTGAAGCTAGGGGAAGCTCAACATCATTTCGGGGCCCCCTTTCATTTCGGAAAATCTTGTTTTCCTGTTACATATTGTAATATAAAAATGCTATAGACCTAAAAATAGTGCGTGTTTATTATTTTTATTATTATTATTTTTTTTTTCATGCATCTGGGTGGTTTCTACACAGAACATTAAAATCATACAACTTTTTAATTAAGAACATTCAGATTTTTGAAGTTAAATAATAGATTTTTCCCGGAATAGTGAGTGTTTTGCCTTGTTTTAGGTAACCTTTCTCAGAAAAAATTCAATCTCAGTGTGAAAATATGAACCAAAAAATTCAAGACCATGTTTTTAATCGTTATGGGGCCCCCTCTTAAATTTTAGAGGGAAGCTTGTGCTTCCTGAGCCTTTTGGATAATCAGGCCCTGCCCCCAGGGGGGGGGGGGGGGGGCAAGGCTCCTACATACACAAATTTTTTTTTCCAAGTTTACTATCTCTATTACAAAATATATATATTCGTTTCATTTGGTTTAGTGCAGTCTATAGACGTTAAACTCTACTTACCTACAATTTCCCCCATAGACGTAATGTATTAGAATTCTCTTGATTGTCCCTGTACACGAACCATTTGCTTGATCTTAACGAAAAGCTTACTGTAGCATCTATATATGATACACATTTAGAATACCAAATTTGGAATGTCTGCTACTATTTGTTCTTTTCTTGAGATATGCTGATAACAGACAGACACACACACAGACCATTTGCTAAAAACACGATTTTCGTATTCAGGGGACCTCAAAACGTGTAAATATAACAAAATCTCGAGTTCGAAAATTTGACCCAAAAACAATACTTTCTCTACCTTATGGGTAAGAGAAAGTAAAAAGTAAAAAATTAGAGGTAAAATGATTGATTTCGTATTTTCATTTTGACAAATTTATTGCGTACATCGGAAATCATCTTTGAAAAATTGCACTTAGGGATTCTTCAAGGAGATTTCCCTCTTTTTTCATCTCCTGTTGCTTCACTCAGGAATAAACTCTGCTAACGTGGGGTAATTTTTCTGAGATTAAAAATTTTAAATTATGAAAACTTGAAAACCCTTTTGGCTTCTTTTTTTTTTTTTTTTTTCTGAAAATTATATGTTTTTGGCATTTGCGATGGTGGTAAGCATTGGTTGCGACCAAATGCTGGTACTCCGAAGCGTTAACGTTGATCTTTGAAAAAGAGAAGTCATTTTTCACCAACTGACACAGAAATATGTTTTTCATCAAATAATTGGGATTAAAGTATAACTTTATTAATTAACGGCGAAATGTTTGCGTGTTATACAACAATCAGTCACAAAACATCGCGAATTTTGGAAATCACCTTTGAAAAGAAGCGCAAATTTCACCGAAAAATGCCGAAATAATATCTATTTTACCAATTTGTTGTTTTTAAGCATAACTTTTTGATAATTAGCAGTGAAATGATTCCATATTTCTGAATTATACTACAAAATCATTGTGTAGTTCGGAATTCAGCTTTGAAAAAAGCGCTAATTCCATAGATTATAACGGCAAAATATATTTGGAGATTTAACTTTGTGAAGAATACGAATTTCATCGATTAGGGGCAAAATAATAGCAGATTCAAAAATCGGGCGCAAAAATATCATCAATTTCAAGAACGGCTTTGGGAAAAATAAAAATGCGAATTTCATTGATTAGCAGCGAGATAATAGCGAAATTTAGGAATTAGTTGTGATAAATGTAAATTTTGATTGCAAAAATTGTCTGTTAGTGGTAAAAATAATACCGTACTTTCGAAATCGGCTACAAATTATTGCGAATTTCGGTATTCAGCTTCGAGTAAGAAGCGCAAATTTCATCTATTAGTGGCGAAATAATTAAGTATTTAGGATTTTAACTTCAAAAGCAGTGAAAATTTCATTGATTAGCGACGAAAAAAATACGTATTTCGGCAGTCGATCGAAAAAATATCGCGAATTTTGGAATGATCTTTGAAAAAAAAAAAAAAAAAAAAAAAAAAAGACGAGAATTTTATCGATTAGTGGCGAAATTATAGGACTAGGGTAATTTATGTAAATTTTGTTAATTCACATTCACTTTGCATATGCTGTGTAGTTTTCTTTCAAAAGTTTTGAAAAAACAAGGTGCATTCTTTTATTTTATTTTTAAATAACAATGTACAGACCTTTTTTTTTTAAAAAAAAAAAAAAAAAAAAAAAAAAAAAACTATCTATCTTATTGGGTAAATATTGGAGGGAGACCCAACAGATATAACTTACCATCCCTTATAGATTTATATATGATTTAATTATTGTGTGCGTGCCGTGCAGCGCGTAGGGGGCCTGCACTGCCAATGGCAGTGGAGACTGGAACCAGATTTTCTCCAATAGATATGATTTTTTAGTCATTTTTTTTCTATATGATATGCAATTTTAAGAATTCGTTAATTACAGTGATTCATATGAAAATACTGACCTAGCGGGCGAAGCTGGCTAGTTGATAATAAAAAATGTTTAGAGCATCTTTATTTTAGTGCCTACAATAACTTTAAAACATTTATGGATCCTAAATAAATAAATAACAAGAAAGAAAAATCATACAGTACGCATTGATTAGTAACACTTTCCAACTGTACGCAATTGTTGTATCGAATAACTATACTATTAATATTCTTTGCCTACGTTATCGTACAACAGACAGAAGGACTGAAAAACATACAGATAGACTAATTGATTTTAAAATTACTCTTAGGCATTTTGGAAAGTGTTAAAAAGGCTTAACGCAAAAGAAAATGCAGCCGTTAGATTATAATTACAGCTTTTAAACTCTCTAAATAATTTACTGTAGCCCTGTAAATCTGAAAGTAAATCATATCATATTCTATACAAAACAATATTTTAGAATATTAATAAGACATGTCAATGTTTTTAAGATTTTTGTAGTAGAAAGTTTTTTAAATATAACTTTTAAAAAATTCTGTCCTAAAATGTAATTCATTGGCTCTTTTTTTTATTGTTGTCCCTGTAAACAAACTAGTTGTACAGGACCTATTAATGACATTTTAAATAGGGAACATTCCATAGGGAACATGAGTGTACTATCATTTTTAAAAAATTCTCAAAATATTCACGGATGATCGGAGCCGGAGACAAACAGATAGAAAAGTAGACAATCGGACAGATAGATGCACAAATTGAAATCATATTCCCACTAAAATTATAAGAAAGTGTTAAAACGATCATGTAAACAAAAGTGCAATTCCAGCAAATTTTTATTAATACCTCCTAATGTAACTAATTATTTTTGTGTGGCCCTGTAAATCTAATGCTAACCATACTATATTGCATATAGCAGGCACACTCTTTTGTCCATACGAATAATATATTTCAATTGCATTAAGCTTTGGGGAAGATAAAATTATTAACATTTTGTTTATAAAAATAACTCTCATACAACACAATGCTTTGGAGTATTTTCAAGTGCCCCTGTATACAAACCAGTTAGAAATGTACTCTACTTCTACTTTACATAGGAAACATCCGATAGGGAATTGAATAACATATTAAAATTTCATTAAAGTTTCTATACATTAAAGGTATTAAAATATGATTTTTAGAAACTCCTCTCATAGAACACAATGCTTTCAAATACTTTTGGGTGTCTCTGTACACAAACCAGAATAGGTATTCACTCCATTTTCAATAGGGATCATCCGATAGTCAACTTGAATAAAATATATCGGTTTAAAGAAATTCCATAAATATTTATGGGAATTAGAGCGCAGTAAAACAGACAGACGGACAGAAGAACAGTCAGACAGATACAGAGATTGAAATTATATTCACACTAAAAAAAATGATAGAAAGTGTCAAAAACGCTTAATGTAAACGAAAGTACAATTCTACCAATTTTTTATTAATAGCTCTTAACATAACTGAATATTTTTGTGTTACCCTGTAAATCTAATGGTAACCATGCTATATTCTATGCAAAGCATTTTTTTGTGCATATAAATAACATATTTCAATTTCCTAAAACTTCGTGGAAAGTAAAGTTATTAAAATTTGACTTATAGAAATATCTCACAAAGAACGCAATGCTTTGGAGTACTTTTGAGTGTCCCTGTACATAAACTAGTGGTGGTATGTAATCTATTTTATATAGGAAACATCCAATAGTGAACTTGAATAACATATTTCAATTTCATGAAGATATTGTACAGTAAAGGTATGAAAATATGGTTTATAGAAATACCTCTCATAGAACACAATTCTTTGAAATACTTTCGGATGTCCTTGTACAGTCGGGGAAAAAAAAAACGCAACACTCAACGTAACTTCGTTGCTAATCGATGTAGAAAAATGTTATTGGTATCATTCGACAGGGAATTGTGACTAGTTTCAGAAAATGAAGTGAAATTTTGAATTGGGGGTTGTCTACATATTAAAACGCGCACCAACTTTGATTTTTTCAATGGTAATGCCCCATTTTTATTTTATATTTGAATTCCTGGAATCACGACAACGCGAAAAAGTATATTGGTTGTATATTTTACTTATTTTTTCATAGAGTTATAAGGTGCTAATGTTAAATTCATATTTCAAACTTTTATTAATATCTTCTCAAAAAATAATTTGATCGATATAATTTTTTTTTACAAGATATAGTGATGAAACCCAAACATAATCCATCATTACTTTTGATTCTGAAAAATATTTTTGAATATGAAAAAATATTAATAAATTCATATTCATAAAAATTATGAATTATGACCTATATTAATTTTTACATAAAATGAATCCTAATGCTAAAATATATAGGTGTGCAAATTTGCTGCTCATTCCAGTTAGTAGTTTTCGAGATATAAATAAATCTTTCTTTTCGAGTGGTTTAGGGGGCCGTCTCTTATAAAGTTTTGCATGAGATAACGAATTCAAATCTTAAAAAATAACAAAGAAAATCAAACAAAATATTTTTATTTTTTACTTACGGGTCAAATTATATAACAACAACGTCAAACGCAAAGAAATGAAACAAAAAGGATGATTTTTAGTCATTAGTCATCAAAATTTCCTGTTTTCTAAAGAAGACAATTGTTCTTCAAAACAAAACAATACAGAAAAGCAAATGTGACATCAAGTATTTGTGTTAAATCCCTTATTTTATGCTGACAAAAATATGCACAGGTGGTATTTACTTCATCGATTACTGGTGATAAATTTTGAATCTTTTAAACGAACACTAGAAGAAAAAAATTAACTAAATAGGCGGGGTTTATTGTTTTAAATAGAAAAATAAGCTTAATATTTCAGAACAAATTTTGTGTATTCACAATTGTATTACAAATGGATATACATTATAATTATATTCTTTCGAATCAATATATTTCTATCCATAGTATATTTTATGGCAAAAATATGAACACTGAGTACACACTTAAGAAATATGTAACACACAAATTACGAAAAGAACGCCCACTGATAGAGTTACAGATTTTCGAATGACGCGAATATACGCCAGAAGTCGCGAAAGGGTTAATTAAGAAATTATATTTTCATAGAAACTATAAAACAAATCGTACAGTTCCAAAGAGTTCAACTGACCCAAAACTGGTAAGTGCGATTAAAATTGTTTTATATTTACTTCATGAACCCTTACAATAATTTATCAGAAAAGATTTAGTTTATGCGTTGTTGTATATATGTATCTATATTATTTCATTTCGTATATTATGTTATGTTACACCTACAAAAGAAAATTTAAGCTTTATTGGTGATCAGTACAGCCATAATAGACACTTTTACTTGAAAAATATTGCACTTTTTTCAAAGAGTACTGTCTGGACTAGTCGCAAGTGTAATGTATTTAAATAGACCTAAAATAATCTAAAAAAGTACTGAAGTATATACAAATCTAAAAAAACAAAATTCTAATTAATTAAGAAACTGGAAAATGTAAATGTTTTTATCAATTTTTATAATTCTTTTTTTCCTGAAAGATTTCCGATGTTAAACATTAAAATTTTGTCTATTTCTTATAGGATCTTAATTTTATTTTTCTACATTTAGAGATAACCCCCTAACACATTTTTGATTATAACTCTATAAATACTATAGATAAAGTATACAAATAGTATACTTTTCCGCACTGCCAGACTCTCAGAAATTCGAATATGAAGTCAAAATTGGCTGTTGCTATTGAAAAAAATCGAAGTTGGCGCTCATTTCAATATGTATATGACCCCTAATTCAAACTTCGCTGACATTTTCAGAAAGTGCATTTAATTTCCTGTTGAATTATGTCTATTAGATGTTCCTGTGTCAATAAATAGCGAAATTACAGCGGGTGTTGCGTTTTTTTTCCCCGACTGTACACAAAGCAGTAGAGGTATAAACTCCATTTTCAATCGGAAACATCCGATAGTGAACTTGAATAACATATATCAAATCGTTTTTTCGTTAGACAATGGTCGACATTTTAATTAATATCTCCGCTAATTAGGGTCGCATCGTTTAGCAAATTATATATCGTACATCTGCGATAAATTCTCTGTCCGAAGGTACCTGTTCGAAGTCCGTGCGACCGTTAGCGGCGGAGCCTTTTCCGTTTCAAGCCGTTTCTCACAGACAGACAGACAGAAACACATACGCGTACAGATTTTAATAATATAAGGAGATACAAGATTTTGAATGTAGAGATTGGGTGACATTCTCTTTTTCCATAGCAATTTAAAACAACATAATTCATAACAGGAGTTAAATTACAAATGTGTAAATATTAATACTTAATATTTAAATCTTCATATGCAAAAATTATTTGCCTTTCAAAGTATATTCATACTAGCTGGAACCTGTCGCATTCGACGATCACATTATTGACCGTAATGTTTCAAAAACCGTCGCATCATTATTTAAATGTATTTCATGTTAAAACATCTAATATAATTTACGACATTTCACTTAAAAAAAGGAAGTCGGAAAAATGCTTATAAATAGAAATACAGTGAAACCTCTCAAGTTGGTCGCTTTTTCTCGGAACGGAATGTATCCATTAACATTATGTCTAACCCCTATAAGTTGGACACTTTTTCTTGGAACCGTAGGTGTCCAATTTAGAGAGGTTTTACTGTACTATATATGAAATCACTTTCTACAAAGTACTGTCGATGTGACGGTGACGTCAAATAAACAGATGCTATCTTTTATTTTCTATTTCGTTTAATACTAAAACTATATGTTAGCTGACCCGTCCAGCGTTGCCCGGGCCCATGATACCTTAAATTTGTATTATTTTATACCTTTAACTCGATTTTGTTTAAATTTCTGTTTTAAATGAAAGCATCACGAAAAAAATAATCATCTGTAACAAAACAATTACCTCGAACCGAACGAAACTCTGTCTTGTGACCCCGCTGCTTGCGGCAGCGCATACACGGGTCGCTAACAACATAAAAAAATTCCCAAAAATTAACCTGGAACCTAACGAACCCGCCCGGCAATGCCCGGGCCTGTGATAATAACCTTAAATGAACCTTAAATTTGTATGGTTTTATATATTTAACTCGATTTTGTTTGAATTTCCATTTTTAAAGGAAAACATCACAAATAATAATAATAATAATAATCTGTAACAAAAAAAAAAAAAAAATTACCTCAAACAGAACGGAACTCGGGTTCGTGACCTAGTGCCTGCGGCACGTATATGCAGGCCGCTAATGACATGAAAAAATTCTCAAAAATTAAGCTTGAACCAAACGAACCTCTGACTCGTGTTACCGCTGCCTATGGCTGCGGCACCGTATAGCAGGCATGCTACGCACGCGCTGCAAAATCCACTTTCCTCCACCAGGGAGCGCAGTATGTTGTATACGAACATCACCAATCGCCTTGAATTTCCAATACCTTTCAAATAAGGTGTCACATAGTGGTGTCAACTGCAAAATCCTTTAGGTGCACTTTCCACCACCAGGGGGCGCAGTGTGTTCTTTACGAACATCACTAACGGTCAGGAAATACCAAGACCTTTAAAATAAGATATAACATAATAGGGTCTACTGCAAAATGACCTAGTTCCATTTTCCACCACCAGGGGTCGCACTATATTGTATACAAACATCCCCGATCGACATGAAATTTCAAGTCCTTTAAAATGAGGTGCTACATGTGTGGGTCTAGAACGGATTTCCCTCTAAAACTAATTTCCCCCTTTAAAATCGAAAATTCCAAATTCGCAGAAAGTGATTTTTTAGTATTCGACTCTAATCCCATATGTACAATTTCTTCACCGTGAAGTAATTTGGAGCTTAGTTAAGCTCATAAACGTGTTTTTAACCCGTTTCCCCCCCCCCCCCCCCCCGGGGGGACACCGTTCGACTTTTTTTTATTTTTCTCTTTTTATAGTACATCTACAGACCAAGACCTTTCTTTAGACACCTCAACCATATTTTTACACCAAGTAGTTCTCTCAATATAGTGGAGACAGACAAAAACACGTTTCAAATTAATATATAGATCCTTATTTTACTGCTTTTATTATATACTGTCAAAATATTTTGAAAACTTTTTAAAAGTAAGTTTTAATAAATTAGAAATTTTGTTACATTACAGTTTTGTTTACAATTAGTAAGCATAGCATTTTTTTTTTTTTTTAATATTAGCTACAATTATATATTAGTAATTTTTTATGTAATATTTTAATTCTTTGAAAGGTCTATTCAATAATATAACTGTAGTTTTTTTTAGTTTTTAAATTTAATTTTCCATATGATATAAGTTTAGTACTTAATTGTGAGTCGTGGGTTGAATGTCATTTAGAGGTCGAGTTACCCAACTTGTACGTACAGAGAACTCTAATGTCTGTGCAGTGCAGACTAACACGTTGCATACTTTACAAATAGATAACACGTTGATTTTGTGATTTTCGAACAATTTACATCTCAAAACATACAAAAATATAAAAAAGTCTGAGGTCCAAAAATTTGACAAATGCTTAAGCTCCTCACGCTTATGATGGGGAACTATTAAAACTAGTCGGCATAGGGGAACTCAGCTCAGTTCCACTATGTGCAATGAATGAATTTGGCAGGCTCTTTGATCGGCAGAGTTAGAGACTGAAATGCACTAACCACTATATACCCTCCTCTTGTTTTTGTTTTGATACATTTTCTTTACCTTAATTTGCTGCATAATTATACCAGTGTCCATTTCGTATTTTAGCTTCCAAGCAATTCCATTTGTTTTCCATGCAATAGTTTCTATATAATCCAAATTTATGTGAAATATTGCCCTATTTTGTTATGTTATAAAAATCTTTAATTTTAAAAACTTAAAAACATTTAAAAATTCACATTTTTATGCGCCAAAATTTTTAACATAGCTTGAAGAACAATTGTTGAGAATAAATGTATATACATCCGAAGAATATTGGCAGAAAAATACAATACAATCGAACCTCATTAATGTGAATCTCAAGGGGAATAAAAAATTTGCTTATGTTATCAGTACAGTCAAACCTCGTTGATGTGAACACTGTAAATGAGAATTACTTTTAACTTGAACTGTTTCCAAAATCCCCATCAAAATGAAGTTTACTTTAGTTATATGAAGATTAGTTACTGATAGCATGACCTACTGATAACATGAAAAAAAAATTATCCCCCTTGAGATTCACGTTAACGAAGTTTGACTGTAATTCATGCTATCAGTAAGTCAGAAACTAATCTTCCTTTTGACAGGGACTGAGGAAACAATTCATGTTAAAATATTTCACATTAACGAGGTTTGACTGTATATAAAATTTTATCATGGAATAGGAATAAAATAAAAAGCAAACAACCAGTAAAATGCTCCAAAAAACAAAAATGTTGAATGTTTCTGAAAGAACACTGGGAACAAACACCATAAATTTCAAAAGCACGCAACAGTTGCTTTGGATTGAAATAATTTTGCAGAACCCTTCATCATGTGGGGAAAAAAAAAAAAAAAAGTTACAAGTGCAATATGAAAACAGCAACACATTAAAAGCCAAGTGTTTCTTTTGTAAAATTCATTTTAAGAAATATTTTTAATATATTGTATTATTAAAACTAGTGCTCCACCGAGTAACCTAGTACTCGGCCGAGTACCGAGTAGTTGTAAGAATGAATAATTGATGCACATATGAAGAATTTTGCACATCTTGAATTAAAAAAAGGTCTTTTGAACACAAAATTAAGTTAAATGGCAAACAGCATGTTTTCATGAAATGCTTCAGAACTTTTGTAGTGTATATCAATACAAAAAACCCTTAACGGGTTAAAAGTTTGTGACGCAGCACTGTACTTTATGGCTATAAGAATTAGAAATACGGGTCTTAAAAATAATGATATCAAATTTTCAGTGACGCTTTGATATTAATTAAATTATACATAGATTTTCTTATTTGAATTTGCTTTTTTCTTTTATTTATATTTACAGTGTAAATGTTATTTTCAACATAAAATAATATATAGCATTTACTCATTGATACCTTTCCATTCACATCTCTTATACTATGAAAGCATGTGTTTTAAAAGAAATTATATGAAATTCCAGTAACGCAGTGGTGTTACCTTAAATGATTTGTTTTTAAATTTCACTGCAATTATTTTGTTTTGCATATTGAAATATTGCTTTTAATTTTCAAATACGCTGTCAAATATATCACTTTCATTAAACTTATATTATATACTAAAATATATTTATTTCAATGAATTATTCTATCTTTTGCGTCACGCCATCCTCAAAGAACCGGGGTTCGACTCCCGGTCCAGGCATTATTTTAAATCAGTCGGAAAAAAATAAAATTTCAATAAATATGATTTTCTTCTACAGTTGATTGTGTGTTTTTAATAAAAATTGTATTTCTTTCTCCCATTGTTTAATGGTGTTTTCCATTTCCTGCGGCTTATTTCTGTTGAGCTATCTACATGATAGACCAGAGATGTTTCTGCCTAAAGGTTGTCTGAGTGAGTAATGCTGACCGGTTGTCGGTCTGGATAGCTCAATTGGTAGAGCCTTGACCTTGTAAGTCAAAGATCAGGGGTTCAACTCCCGGTCCAGGCATTATTTTCACTCAGTCGGAAAAAAATAAAATTTCAATAAATATGATTTTCTTCCACAGTTGATTGCGTGTTTTTAATAAAAATTGTTTTTCAAATTAATTGTAATTAAAACGAATGATAAATAAATAATAAATGCACCTGCTAAGCACAGATGTTTTGTCACAAAATTTATTCCTGTTTCACTTACTTGTCTTTATTACTCTCTTCTATATACATAAGAAGAAAGTACTAAATATGTGACTTTTTTTTATCTCCAGTTTTCGATGAATTTACGCGTTTTAAGATGTCCTTAGCATGGACGACCCTATTTCAAACTAAATGATGCTTTACAATCAATATTATGTAACATATTATATTTCATAACTATTAAGCTATATAACTATATAACAAGATTAACGAAATGCATTTCTATACAAACCAAATTGAGAGAGAGCGAAAGAAATGAATAAAAAATTCTTTCCTCTTTTCTTTGGCATTATTTTTAACTTTTTGAAATAAGTTTGTTATAATCTTTAATACATTGTGAATTTTTTACAATTGAACTAGCAATTTAATCAAAGCCAATAAAAAACAGCTTTAATATTTCTGAATGACTAATAATTTCAAATGAAAATCCAGTTAAGAATATTCTGATCAAGATTTGTACAATCTGATTGAAGACAACTTACCAAATCCAGAGCTTCTTTGATTTAATTGCTCAGCCAATTCGGCAACTTTTTTCCAGTTAGCTTCATCTCGATTTCGAGATATTTCATATTCAATTCTACTAGATGCTTTAGGTCTGGACGTCATAGTTATAAAATAATATCAATTTCTATAAGATCGAAAATTTTCTTATTACAAAGACTCGAACCATACGAGTAATTGATAAACATTAAAAGTTGTTTTCGTTTTCCTTAACGTACGTCTAAATACTGATACATGGATCATTTTGAGACATGCGCAATAACCACGGACTTTTAGATAGGCTAAGGACCCCACTGAGCTAGAGAACAACTGGAGCGATTTATTCCAATTTCAGTGACGTCACAAACCACCAACTTATCGCAACGTAAGTACACTAGACTGACCAGATCAAAGTACCTTTATAATAGAGAAGCATTAAAAATTCCTACAATTATCAAATTATGGATGTATTTTTTCATTCCTAATAAATAAGGACTAAAAATAAAGTGTTATTGATTAATAATTTAGTTTCTACAATTTTTTTAAAACTTAGAAAAATGCCTTTAAAAAAAAGGGCGTCCCCATTTGTCCCCAGAAAATGGGGACGTTTGATCAGTATAAAGTACACAGAATTGACCCCATGGAAAATGGATTTTCCCTCAAAATTGGCAACAAAAAAAGTACTCCTTCTCATTTGTTTTGTTTAGGTTGTGAATGTGGTTTTTAAATATATTGTGGTAATGTCTCATCATAAAAGAAAGTAAGTTTAAATTTTCATTATTATTCATTCAGAATAATATAATTTTAATACTAGATCTTATCAAATATCTATATAATTGATATTATTTTAAAAGATGTGTAAATTATTCATTTTCACTAGTTTAAACTTCAGTTTGCAAGCGATAATTATTTATTAAAACGAGCAACTCATGTCTATAAATACTGTATAAATACTTGAATTTTTGCGCAGAAAACCTTGGTTCAATCTGTGGTAATATTCTGTACTAAACCATTAAAATTTGTGCACATTTCTGTGTGCATTTATTGTAAATACAGTGAAACCAGTGGCGGATTTAAGGCGGGGGCTAGGGGCTGAAGCCCCCCTCCCCCCCCCCAAAAAAAAAAAAAAGTTAAGTTCTGGATCCGCCACTGAGTGAAACCTCGATTTTATGTATTTTGTGAGACCGATGAAAAAAGTAATCAGCTAGAAGAAGTTAAATCGGAATTGTTAAAAAGACATTAAAAGTGAAATTTTTATGGAAGTGTACATTCAAATAGTTAAAAATACTACTTGCAATGGATCGAATACATATTAAAATTGTATATTATGTACTCATGCGTGCCAACTACGTGGGTGTTTCGTGTGCTCCAGTGTCCAAAGAAATTTTCTGTACTTATGTATTAATCACATGTCATTGGCTGTATATTCATAAATATATCAAAAAATACAATATATTTCATAGAATCATTTCTGTAATATTCATACTTTTGCATTAGTATATGTATATATGTATGCATTCGTAAAAATAAAGAGTTATACATTGCGTATTATCTGCATGCCAGCAATCAGCAATATATCACTGGCATGTGGTTAATACATGAGTATCAAATGGATGCAAAAGCACTCATAGTCATACAGATTACACTAAACAAATTAATTTTTATTTTCAAAGATAAAAATTAATAGTAAATATGACTTTTAATTATTAGTATTATTTTTATTCAAAAAAAATTTACATGAGGATAAAATATTTTTATTATTTAGCACCAAAAGAAGGGGGAAAAAATTTACTAGGAAGAAAAAACAGAGACATTTCACATTTTCTCAGAAATCTATTCGATTATTCCCCTTCCACAACTAGAAATATACTTAAAACAGCAGGATATACTATTGAATGTGTGGTATTTTTAATGTGTAGTTTCACTGAGATTCTAAAAAGTTTTCAATTCACATTATTCTCTTTTTCCACTTTGTTACTGTTGTATTTATGTTAAAATGAGCCTTATCTTTTTTCAGTTACTACACATTTAAATGAATCAGTATTATTTAAGATGTGTAAATTTATTTGCCATTTAGACTGTAATGTAATGTTTTTTCTTATATATATGTTACATATTATACAGATATTTCTATACTGTATGTGTGGTGTATTTCATTATTGTGTTCATGGTTAAATTCATTGGTCTTCTGGTAAGTGACGTCACATAAATGTACAGGTACCTGTGAACTGTATTGTCCAATCAATGATCTGTTAATTCCTTTTACTTTACTTGTATTAGTACTAAAACAGATCAGTCTTCAAAATGTAACCCATGGATCACTCTAGAACATAAAAAAGGGCAGGGCGCACATTATAGATATAGGGCAATTTTTATGTAAAGTTCATATCAGATCTGAAAAAAGGATATCTTCATAACACTATTTTTTATTGAGGAAATGGTTAAGCAAATTTTGAAATTTGATATTAGTTATTTATTTGTTTCATTTTTTACTTAGTTTTTTAAAAAATATAAACTGAAATGGAAAAAATGGAACAGATGCTATATGATCTACCGGTTGGCGATTTTTTCAAAATGGCGCCAGAATCACGCCAAAATGCCGTTTTCCAAAATCGATGCCATTTTTTATCACCTGTAATTACCAAAGTATTTTTTTTAACCACAACGTAAATTTCAACCAAAAATAATGGTTTAAAAATGCAATTGTAATACAAAATACACGAACTTACAGGGTTCCCCCCCCCCCCCATGAAATATATACATTTAAAACTAATATTGGAACAGATGCTGTATAGTTTAAGTTTACCTGTATGTTCGTGTATTTTGTATTACAATTGCATTTTTAAACCATTATTTTTGATTGAAATTTATGTTGTGGTTAAAAAAAAAATACTTCAGTAATCACGGGTGATAAAAAATGGCGTTGATTTTGGAAAACCGCATTTTGGCGTGATTCTGGCACCATTTTGAATGAGATTTATCTCATGTTTTTTTTGCCATTTTCTATATTTTTTAATCTATTTGCCCTCAAAAATCCTGAAAATAAAAAATACACCAACTTTTGATATAAACAACCTTCTACCGCTAAAATAGGTGAGTAGATTGCCACCAAATTTGATGAAGAGACAACTCATAAGATCTACTTTCAATGCAAAATGTTTGTCCATTTTAGTTGTATGAGACTATAGCCGAAGTTTATAAATGCAAAATTAATGCAAATGACATAATGCAAAATTAATGCAAATGAAATTTTATACATTCGTACAAATAAAAGGTACATCATATCCAAAAGTTTTTTATACATTTTTGATTTTAAACTTTTTTTTTTACATTTAAAATTTTTTTTTATACAATTTTCATTTTAAACTTTTTTTTTTTACATTTTTAATTTTTTTTTTTTACATTTTTAATTTTTTTCTTAAAGAACAAAATTGAAAGCAAATGGCAACCTAAAAATATAAACGAAAATCACTCTTTATCTTTCACTGTGATTTTAAACTGATCCCAATTAATTTCCCCCTTAAAATGGCAAATCTGCCGAAACATGTAAACTACCAAATAAAATTGAAAATCCGCTTGCCGATTGTAACTCAGCAAGGAAGCTTTCACATCACGCCACGTGCTTTCAATTTGGTTTGTGTGGCATCCTGTTTCAGGATCCACAAAATTTAAAGAATGGTTTATTTTTAAGTGATTAAAACCCTCCTCCCCTAATCTATCATATGCTTTCCAACAATCAGAGTAAATAGTCGTTCCCTCATAAACCCACTGCTCAATACATTTTGATAAAGCCATAATAAATAATAATCAAACCAAAAATAATAAACAATATCATCAAAAAGAAATCATACAGAATAAAATTAAAAAGAATTATACAACCTGACCACCACGTGCTCCAAAATAACTCAGATAACAACGTACATGCTACACGCACAAAATCCTAGCAGCGAATGAATCTACGCTAACGAAGCGGTAACCCTATTGGCAGAAACACAAGGGTTGCCATAAACAAAAACGCACCACATTTGGTGAAAAATTGCCTCGCTTAGCGGGGAAAAACAAACTTGGCGACGGTGGACAATACAGCATCTGTGCTGAAAAAATGAGCATTCTGGAAAGGAAAAAGAAGATCAGTAATATTTAGAAGTAGAAAGTAAACACATCAGAGTCAGGTTAACATCGGGAAAATGGGGAGGGTGGGGCAGTATTTTTTTCTAGGAAAAAGGCAAAGAGGGTGGTATCTTGACTAAAAAAGAGGCAAGGAGGTGGGATTTTACTGGAAAAAGGGCATCAGGGTGGGCCACCCTGCTGAAACGCTCTAGAGTGACCCCTGTGTAACCATGTATATAGTACATGTATGTCAGCTGTAATTGTTCTTAGTCGTTTAGGATCTGTTATCCGTAAACCCGTTATCCAGAATGTTCTGAAAACCAGAATACAAAATGCCAACTACCAAAATTTTTAATTATCATAAAATTTAAGAATTAAAGTTATACCATAGCAGCGGTCAGAATTATAGTTTTACAGCCTACTTTCTTTAATGCTACGGTGTTATTCTAAGGAAATATGGTAAGCACAAAATTGTGTAAATAATGCTGAAAATTTTGCAAATTTAGGTTAGAAAATGAATTTTTATTGTATTTTTTATTAGATAAACATTAATAACACATACTTCTTAAAGTGCCCAATAGTAGATGAATTTTATCCTTGAACTCAGGTCGCATGCATGAAGTCCCAATTGTTATAAATTTTTTAAATAGTTTTTATTAATTTCCATTATTTTTAGAATTCATTTTATAAAATATTTAGCATTATGTGCTAAAAATATTTGAAACATTTATGAACTATTAGTATCAGAGCAGAGACGCATTATAAGCAAAAAAATATCATAGAAATTTTTGCAAAATCCAAATGAAAGGATTTTACTCTCAGGTCCAAAGTTAAATTTTATATATCTTTATTTATTTTTCATTTATTATTACTATTATTATTTATAGTTTGAAATTCTAATTAAGAATGTTTTTTTTATTTTGCGGAAATAATTTATTAAATGAACAAATATATAGGTAAAGTGTTTACATCTATATTATTCATGTTTATCACTGCTATTTATGAAATTATTTTGTACCATTTTTATACATATAATCAGGGTTGGGTTTTTGATGTCAAAAAGTGGTTTTTGACATGACAATGGTTTAAACTGTCAAAAACCTGTCATAAACTTCTACTGTCAAAAACCTGTTTTTTCAAAATCTATAGATGAGCTAGAATCTGGTTAGAAATAAGATTTAGTAATATTTGCCATATACAAGTGAATATCTAAATATTATGCTGTTTATAAATTAAGAAATCTTAAAACAATTTGTAGATAATTTATAAAAAATTAGGTAAATTAACTGGTTTTATAACCTAAGAAATATATACAAAGTATGCATAGATATATTTTGTATGTTTATGTTTATTTATATTAATATTTCTGAAATTCTAAAATTCCAAAGTTACTTATGAATTTTCACATAATCCATGAAAACACAGGAATACAGGATTTTATTTTTTCTTTAAGTAAAACATAATATATGGACAGTAAATTAATATGAATTTGAAAATAATTATATTTATAATCTGTATTTATTACACTTTATCATTTATTAATAAATTTTTATCTATTTATTATTAATAATTGTATAAATATTTGTACCTGTTTATAGCTTGGACTATTGGTGTTTGGGGGATAAGGCTAATTGATTACTCTAGGGTCTTAGGCCTAAGGGAAAGCGCCCTCCGTGGGGGTCTTTCTAAAGGGTCCTAGCCCATATTTATGCAAGTTTTGGAGAAAACCATGAAAAACTCTGAATGTCTAGGCCGACGAGCATGCCCTGGGAGTAAACCTGGTACCTCACGTCTACTAGCTTTGCACTTAGAACCGTTTGGCTACTGGTGGGCCCTACAGCTTAAGACTAATAAATTTTTTAAAAATCTGTATGAGTAAATATTAAATTTATTGCAATTTATACACATTCATATTTTTCTTGTCTCACGTAGAGATGGGAATGGTCCGAAAAAAACCGGAAACTTTGGGGAAAAAACCAGTTTTTTTCGGTTTTTTTCCGAAGGGGTTTATTTCCGCCCGGAAAAATTGAAAATTTTGAAATTCAATTTTATTTAAATAACGTATTTAGAAATTATTCCGATGCTCTTTTCTTGAAATATTTTTTCATGTTCAGTCTCTTACATGAAAACATTGATTTTTTTAATGTTTATATTTCAAAAATAAAGTTTTAACCATGTAATCAAATAGTAATCCTGAAATATTTAAGTATTATAATGACACCCTTCCCATCACATTCATTTGAAATTACTTATATTCTTTTCAAGTTCCTTTACACTTCAGTCTTTTTTCTTCAATATATATCCTTAGACTTGTCTAACTGTATTATTTTAATGTGTGTGGATATATATTATAGTACATAAATATTACACATATATACATAAATGCATGTAACAAAAAAAAAAAAACTAAGCAACTACTTTTTGTTAAAAAATGTGTTTCACAATTTATAAAAATTATATGTGGAAAAACCTACTTGATTTATGTCCTTTACATCTGAGTCAATAAGTTTTACATTATGACAGGGTGGCTACTAGTCAGGGAAAGTCATGGAATAGTCAGGAAATTTCATGTAAAGTCAGGGAATTTTGACAAATTTTGTGGAAATAAGCCAAATTTGAAATCTCTAAATTGCTAATCTGTTTGTTAATTTTGTGAAATAAACAGCATAAGTCAGGAGACATGCTGAAAAATAGTCTTTAAAAAGTCCATGAATTTGGAAATTTTCTAATGTTAGCTTTATATTAAAAATAAAAATAATAATAATACAGTACACTCTCAAAAATCCGCACAGCTTAAAACGAAGTGTTTTGCGGATTTCTGAATTTTGCAGATTTTAGAGTAATTTCTTTTATTTACATCTTAGAACCTCATTTGAGTAGCAAATCTTTAAGATACAATTTATATGTTATATATACAATGCTGAAATATAGTGTGTCTAATAAAAGTACAAATATTCATGAAATTTTAATTTGAAGAACAATTTTTATATATCACATTATAGTTACAAATTACCTAGATTTTTGAAAAGTCTGATCAATACTAGTTTAAGTAAGAATATTCATACACATTTATTTTCGTATAACCTGCAAAAAAGTCAGCAATTCTTGGTTAATCACATAAGTTTGTGCTATGAGAAAATTTGAGTATTTATCTGCATGAGAGAAAATCTTTTATGAAAACTGTCTTTCTCCTTTTCCTCTAAATGATTATCATTTATTTTTTAATAATTATGTATAATTACACTTATCATTTCCTCCTCTGCAATATGTTGAGTGATTGGTGATTCATCAGCATCAGTTAAAAACTGATTTGTCTCTTAATACAGCTGAATTTTTGCAATCCACTATTCAACAAATCAATTGTGACAATGTTTGTTTACATTGCAAATGATATGCGGATTTTAGAGAATTGCGGATTTTAGGGTTGCGGATTTTTGAGAGTTGACTGTAAATCAATAATAAAATGTAGTTTTAAATTTCTGAAGTTCAATTAACTTTAAATTAAACTTTTATTTTACCTTTGCGATTGATTTTATTTTAAGTGAAAATCTGAATTAGAGTCCAGCGTCAGGTCCAGTAGACCGATTTTACCCGAGCTTGACCTGCAATCAGGTTTGGGTCTGGTTGATTAAATTTTTTCTCGTGCGTGTTAGGTTTGGTTCAGGTTAACTGATTAATTTTTCTTATGGGTTAGAGTGACTGAATTTTTTTCTTGGGGGCTGTGTTGACTGATTTATTTTTCTTGTGGATTGGGTTTGGATTAGGTTCACTGAATTTTTTTCCTGCTGGTATGGTTAAGTTTTCAATGAGCCCGGTCGACTTAAGAACATCTTTAAAAAAAATGTATCCTAATAAACAGGAATTTGTTTGTTATAATTATAAACATGCTATATATTTCCATGATTAAATTATAGGTGTACACAAATTATTACATACATATCGCTGAAAGGCAATAAACAAAGAGAAATCATATATATATATGTATAAATAATAAACTTAAAGCATATTTTTGTACTCTTGAAGAACAAAACACACATAAATGGTTAAAAATTATTAATCTCTCTTTCAGATTTTTAAATTTTTAACTTAGTGTATCAGTAAATCCATTTTAATTTTTTTTTAATTATTTACTAACTCTGTGACAATGAAAATTTATTTTATTTTATAACTTTAAAAAGTTTTGCATTATTTTCATATGAATCATTAAATTTTATTTAATTTTCAGGTTTCGGATATAAAGAAATTAAGTTAAGGTCTATAAAAAAAAAAAAAAAAAAAATTGTAGGTTTGATTCTAATCTAAATTTATTATATTAACGTTGCTGGGAGAAGAACATTCCGTAGGAATGCACACTCTATGCAAAATTAATGTTTGAATGATGATTTGACTAGTTTTTGGTGTTTTGTACAAGGAAAGGTACTGGCATCTATGAAACAGAAAGGCTCATTTTTAATAGTAAAAGCTTTTTGTATGTTTCTGTTAAAAAAAGAAGAATATGGATTGCAAGTATTTGTAAATATTTAACACTTTATATTTTCTAAGATATTATAACTGTTAAGAAACCCTATTTTTAATCTGTAAAAATTCAAATTTTCCCATTTTTTCCAATTTTTCTAGAAAAAAACCGGAAAAATACTGGTTTTTTTCCACCGCCTCAAAATTTCTGGAAATTTTACATCTCTAGTCACGGTAATTATAAGAATTTCAGACGCAATTCAAGCTTGTTTAACATTCAGAATTATTGCTTTTTCTTATAAACTTGCAATATCAGCAGTCATTAAAAAAAAAAAAAAAAAGTTATATTTTTCTATAAAATATTTAAATACAAAATATTAGGCTATGCATTTTTATTTTACTGGTTAAATACATAATACTAAAAGTACAATACTAAAAAAAATTGAAATATACAATGTTATTACAATACTTTAAAAAAATTGAAATATACAATGTTATATTGCAAATAAAATTTTGTTTTTATATTAATCAAAATGTTATAATAATGTTTCTCCAAAAATTAATATGTTTACGTTTTAAAACATTCTTATAAATAATATCTTATTAAAAACATCTATATTTTTAAAGTATCACATAACTAAGTTTAATATATACTATATTAAGCATAGTTATAAATAAATTTCGTAATAATATATAAAAGTATCACAGCATATTTTGAATGAACATGGAAATAATTCATAATAAAATTTTAAAAGCCTAAAGTTTTGTTTTTTGTATTAATCAAAATGTTGTAACAATGTGGTTTATCAAAGAACATCAATCTATTTGCTTTTCAAAAAATCTTTATAAACTGTATTTTGTTAAACTAAGTTTTTATATGACATATTATAAATATAGGTTTTTGACATTTTTGACAAGGAGGTTTTTGACATGATGGTTTTAACCATGGTTTAAACCATCAAAAACCTGCCAACCTGCCTAAAGTGTTCCAAATTATGGAAAAACCGTTTATCCAGAATATCCTAGGTCCCAAGCTTTCTGGATAACGGATCCTATACTGTATATACAAATGATAAATATTGTAATCAAATTTAGCAATTAATAGATACAAAACAATACCAACACAACAATAGAACTGATTGTAACATATAGGTAAGACTGACACAAAAATGTTGCAATACAGATTAAGAACCAATAAGAGACAAATAGTTACAGTAATGATTATAATTGGAAATTTCTGGAATTGCATTTTCGTTTGCATTAATCATTTTTAACACTTTCAAATGATGTTTAAGAGTGATTGTTATATGAATTAGTCTATATATCTATCCTTCTGTCTGTCTTTGAATTCTCTAACTTCCATAACTATTTACAGAATTTCTTGAAACTGATATACATTATTCAAATTCAATATGGGGTGTTCTTGATTATCCAATCACTTGTTTATGTATAGGGACACCCAAAAACATTACGTTCTATGAGAGTTATCTCTACAAATCACATTTTAATACTTCTATTTTGTACAAATCATAATAACATCAAATCATAACTACATGCAAATTTTGTGAGTAATCATTGTTGCATCGGATATATTGCATGAGATTGTCCTTTAAAAAAATTATCATCCTTCTCTCATAGACACTTTAATTACATTTTGTGTTTACAGTTCTTGTTAATGTATTACATAGGGGAAGAGGGGGGACATTGGGACACTTTTTATAAAAGCATATTATTTTCCAATTTATAAAAGTTTTAATGCTTTTGTGCATTTTTATTTAAATATTTGCGTTATTGGTCACCTTTTAAATGGGTAATGAGCATTGTTTAATGTGTTTTACAAACAGAAATAATTAAAACATAACTTATGCAAAAGTGTCCCAATGTTCCCCGTGCAGGGGCAGATTGGGACAACACTGATTTAATGATGGGGCACTTTGGGACAACCATCTTTTTATTTATCTAATTACAATATTGCAAAATATTTTGCTAAAGTAAATGAAAGGCTTTCAAAACAATGAATTTGATACAATAACAAATAATAATAAAGTAGGTAATTATGAAAAAATGAAATTGTTATGAAGCATTACTGCATTATTCATATCTTAACGCACATCAAAACCCTGCAAGTCTACACAAAACTTTAATGTTATGTAGGATCGTGTTGATGGCATAGTTAAGTTGAGAACATGATATTAAATAATCTTTCAACAAGAGTTCTTGTTCAGCTGTGAATATTTGTTGAGATGTATATTTGGATTGAAACTTATAATTTATATTTGTAGTACACACTCAATCTTATTTTCTCTCATTTTTTTCAATCTATTAAATAATGTAGATTTTGGTATATAATATTTAATTGCAACTTCCCTCACAGAAAGTTTATCTTTGATTATTTCATTTATTGCCTTTTCTATATTTTCTTCTGAAATTTTAGTTCTTTCAGTTTTTGGCTTATAATTTCTTATCGTTTTCTATTTATTTAAAGAATACCTAGAAAAAAAATGAATACAATTAGCTTATATGTCCAAAAAATAAGTAAATAAATAAAAATATATTGGTGTTAGAAATGAATGAACCATTGGAGCAGTCCCAATGTGCCCCATCAGGTCATTTTCAAAACAAATGTTTAGGCCTAATTTTCTAGAGCACATGGGCTAATGATCTATAGTGGAAACAAAAGCTTAATGTTTATAAAAACACATAGCACTTTTAAAAATTAAAATATTTATTTCCTATTACCTAAAAAATCAACATTAATTTACTTGAAAAAAATTACTTTTCATATGATAAAATAAACTATCCTTGTTCATAGACAGCAGATTTGAATGAATGAGTTGATATCACAAATATGAAGATGTACCACTAGTGCCGTCTAGTGTGATTTTTTACAAATTTTATTTTGCAATAATAAAGGGATAAAAGCCTTTGTCCCAATGTGCCCCGTGTCCCAATGTACCCCCTTCTCCCCTACACACATGCATGCATGCATGTATTATTCTTTTTTTAATAAATCTTACAAAATCTCTCCATATAATAATTATAAATTAATTATTGCAACAATTTCTTAATGCAGTCTAATCCTAATGTATATATATGGAAATCACACCAATATTATGATTGTAAATTTTTCATTGATCTGGAATAACATCTTGAAAAATCTTATCCCCTCCCCCCCCTCCAATTCTGTCTCTGATGTTATGAATGGTGCTCTTCAGCATGTTGCACATTGGTGTTCTGATTCGGGCTTATCTGTTAATCCATCTAAGGTAAGCCTTGTTCAATTTTCTAGGAGAAGATATCTAAATCTTGGTGATGTCTACTTCCTGGGTAATAGGCTAATGCCTTCTAATGAGGTTAAGTTCTTGGGTGTATTCTTTGACACTAAGTTGAAATGGAGTAAGCATATTGAGTATTGCTTACGTAAGGCCATAAAGGTGTTTTGGGCATGTAAGAGTTCCATTGGAAGAACCTGGGGTTTATATCCCA
The DNA here is from genome assembly GCA_963930645.1 of Salticus scenicus. NCBI lineage: Eukaryota > Metazoa > Arthropoda > Arachnida > Araneae > Salticidae > Salticus > Salticus scenicus. The sequence goes on from OZ005654.1 coordinate 253,702,345, forward strand.
GGGCTGTTCATTGGATCTACTCCATGATTATATATCCTATCATCACTTACAACTGTATTGTCTGGTGGTCTCGGACTAGGCTGACTACTGTTAGAATTAGCTTTAATAGGTTGCAAAGGATGGCCTGTGTTGCTCTTCCAGGCTGTATTAAGACTACTTCAACTGCTGCCCTTGAGTGTTTGCTTGGGTTTCTTCCGCTTCATTTGTGTATTGAAGCAGGGGCTTCAACCTGTATGAAGCGTTTCATGTGTCTGGGCTTGTGGAAGGATTATTCTAGACATCTGTCTTGGGGTTTCCTCATTTCATTTATTGCTGATCTTCCTTCTTTCATTATGCCTAGTGACTACATGGTTATGAAATATGCCTTTCATATGAAATATGCCTTTTAAGATCTTTTTCCCTTCCAGGGAGGATTGGCTTATGTCTCCTAGTTGGCTTAATGGCAACTGTTTGGTTTGGTATACTGGTGGTTCTAAGCGTGGTTCTCATTCTGGGGCAGGTATTTACTGTCCTGGGGATGAAACTCGGCTTTCTTTCCCTCTTGGAAAGTTTGCCACAGTTTTCCAGGCTGAAATCTTTGCTATCATCTTATGCTGTAAGGTGTGCTTAGACGGGTTATCATAATTTAACCATCCGTATCTGTTCTGACAGTCAAGCGGCTCTCCTTTCATTGGTGAGGTGTAAGTTCATTTCTCTTCTTGTTTGGGAGTGCTTCAAGGTTCTTTGTGAGCTTTCTTCCAATAATAAGGTTAGTCTTCACTGGGTACCTGGTCATATGAGTATACCTGGTAATAAGTTGGCTAGGTCTGGTTCCAGCACACTCTTTTGTGGCCCTGAGCCTGTTCTGGGTATTTCTCCCACTGCTTCCAGGGCTTCTATTTTCAAGCTCCTTGATAAGGAGCACTATAGGCAATGGTGTAATTCTGGTGGTCAAAGGCAAGCAAAAGAGCTTAATCGTGACTATCCTGGTCTTTGTCATAAAGAGCTTTTAAAGCTTAATAGGAATGGTTTGAGGAAGGTTATTGGCCTTCTTACTGGTCACAACTACTGTTCCTTAGGAGACATCTGAACATTATGGGTAATGGGTATCAGTTCTGATCCCATTTGGTGGGGTTGTTGTCTGGAAGAGGAGACTGCTCGGCGCATTTTATGTGACTGTGAAGCCTTTTCTGCACACAGGTTTGAGCATCTTGGTCGGCATCTCATTGAGCCTTGGGAGCTGCAGGATATTCCTGTCAGGTGTCTGCTGAACTTTGTTTCAGCTACGAGACTTTTCTCTTAAGGATGCCTTTGGGTCGGGGTACAATAGACCTCATTTCAAGTCATGAGTCATAGACCCCCCCCCCCCCAAAAAAAAAAAAAAAAAAAAGAAAAGAAAAAAGTTCTGGATCTGCCACTGTTTCAGCTTATTTGTCTTTTTTGCCAATCTCATACCTGTTTGGTAGACTAGTCATTAATATTGAGCAGAAAGTGACCAGACCAGAGCTCAAACCTAAGAACTATGGAATAATCATAATGATTCCAAATCCTAAACTAATAATTTTTTGTCTTTTGTAAAAGTTAATTTGGTCAATCCATCAAAAATGTATTGTGAAAACAGGCAAAGTTATTATTCTATTTATAAATAATAATAATAATAATAAAAGTGTTCTGTGATTTACTAAAGTTTTGTGTATATGCCTAGCATTCTGCAATTTTCCCCCATAATTCTTGAAAATTTTCAAATGGGCCTTAAAAAGTACTTGAAAAGTCGTTGAATTTTTTTCCTTTATAAGAGTGGGAACCCTGTGCATATCTAGGGTTGTTAAAATTCGATCATTTTTACACATTCTTAAAAATCTATATTTATCATTGAATTTCTATTAGTTTTAGTTAGAGCTGTAGTTATTTTTTCATATTTTACAAAAAAAAAAAAAAAAAAAAATTCTTTTTTTAACTAAAACTAAGAATAATAAAAATTGTACATTATTGTTTATGTTTCAAAATGCATTTATAAATTTTATTATCTTTTGCAGGCATGAAAAACGGGCTGTGGTTGATAAAGAAAAGGTAATATGTTGATTTATCTGGATGTTCTTTTTTACCACATTTGTGCAACTATTGCTTTTGTATATTTTTTTGTGCTGTACTTTTAAAAAATGTATTATTTGAAATGTAGTATGGAACAGGGTTGAGTTTCTTCCAGGGCAATGGAAAAAACTGGAAGAAATGGAAGAAACCAACAGAACACAAAACAGATATTCCAGATTAAAATATGTTAACTACCTATATAAAAGAATTAAACTTAGAATATAATATCAAATCTAAACTCTATTATTTAATTAATATTAAAAATATTTTTGAAAAACATGTCTACTGTAAGCAAAGATATTTTTAATTCTTCCACAAGCATATTTTACGCAATAAAATCTAAAATTAATCCTTAAAATTTTAACCATGAGTATTTTTCACGCTTTGTATTTTTAGGTTAAATTTAGTGTATTTTGTTAAATGTGGCTGAAAAAGTTTATATTCTTTCTACAATTCAATGTTCTGCATACATTTTTTTTTTTTTTTTAATCAATTAATATCTTCTCTTACAATCGATAAAAAGTTTTTATAATTAAAATTATTTTGAGTAAAACTGAAAACATTTGCATCAATAATATAATTTCTCAGATTCACATATGGCCTTATCTTTCAGTGTTCACTGTAATTTATAAACTGAGTCACATTATGCTCATATTCTGAGTTTTGATATTATATTATACAAATTATGCTGAAATGAATATTATTACAAGTGGCCAGTCCATATAATATTAACTTGAACTCATAATAGAAACTTATAATGTGAGTTCATATACATATATTTCATTTTTGAACTTATAAAAAAAAAAAAAAAAAAAAAAAAAGTAAAATTTAGAATGAATTCACGAAAAATCAATTTTTTTCTCTTCCACTTTTGTTTTTACTCCTAATAATGCAAAATCATGTTCAAAGAGTACAAGTGATAATAGTTTATAAAATTTTTTGCTAAAATACTTGCCCACTTTTTTTTTTTTTTTTTTATGAATACAATCATTTGTATGAACTCTAAGCTGGTAATCCAGTGAATTATATGTATGCATCAAAATAATTTTAAACTCCTCTATAAGTTATCCAGTCTTCTATCAGAAAGTAGAAGAAATACTGAATACTGGTTAAACTGAAATCAATTTCTTTAATGGATTTTGTTTTTAAGTATTTTGGTAAATGATATGATCTTCACTAAAAATCTCATGTAATTATTAATTTAGCGTGCATAATTAATAGCTAAATTTTTATAGCTGTAATTAAATTTACTTAAGGTTATTAATTTGAAAAATGCGTAAATTACAATTTATTTAATAAATGTTAAAGAAAAACAGTTTCTTCCATTTTTTCCACTTGAAAGAAACCTATTTCTTCCGGTTGTTTTTTCCCATGGTTTTTTCTGCGGTTTTTTTCCACCTTGGAAGAAACTTCCCAACCCTGGTATGGAGCTCCTGATCCAAAATCATATTTTCAATTGACTAACTTAAATGATGAGAGAGAAAAAAAGTGAGTTACAAATTATAGTTGTATAAAAACTAGGAGATATTTCTAGATCATAAAACAAGGTGTAAGCAAATGGAAATTATTGCTTATTTAAAGAACAAATGTTTCATTGGCCAAAAAAGTGTTTTATATACAGGGTGATCACTGATCAGTTTAAAAGAGTACCCATGGGTTTTTCTTATAACCCTTAAATCTGACAGATGTGGCCTATTCTATCATTAAAGTATGATTGTTTGAACCTTGTTACATTCTTCTATATTCAATAGAAGAAAGTACTGGATTCATAAAAATTTTCGACCTCAGGTTTTTGATGGATTTACACATTTTTAGAGCTGTAGAACACGATTTGACCATTTTTAGAAAATGTCTGTGTGTGTGTGTGTGTGTGTGTGCATGTGCATGACAAAACTTTGTGGCGACTGTATCTCAGATACTACTGCACAGAATTTCATACAACTTAATATGTAGTTACACATTGACATAAATTAGTGTCTATCAACTTTTGGTAAAAATTGTCGAACAGCTTGTGTTGTCATCCTGCTTTTTCTAAATTTTTAACATGGTGGTATAGGACAAAATTTTATATAAATGTGCATAAAGAGAATTATTTTTTAATAATCATTATGAAATTTAAAAGAATTATTTGTAATAGAGTACACTGGGGGGGAAAAAGTGTATCTAGGAGCCTCGCCTCTCCCCCCCCCCCTCCTGGGTGGGAGGATTAATTTTTCATGCTGGGTATCTTTCAAAAGAGCTCGCCAATACCTTTAAAACGAATGGTTGAATCATCAATCTGCGATAATTTAAAATAAAGTTATTGATTTTTTTCATTTTTAACCAAAAAAAAAAGTTGTAATATTGAGAATAAGATTGACTTTTTATTTTTGAATATTTAGTGTTACACTACTTCTCTAATATGGAAATCATCTACATTATCATGGAATATAATTTTTTATTTAAATAATAATTTTAATAAATTATTTTTACTAAGTGAATTTGCATAGGAAAATATAGAAGAAAGTCATGTGGGGGCCACAACATACTAGTTTAAGTTTGTGAGACAATTTCTAACACTGTTGGAGTTGGACTGTTACAGCTTTATTTGTGAGGCAAAACAGAAATGGAGACGCACAATTTTTTTAATCCTGTAATAATTTTATTTTGCAAAATATAATTTTATTCAATTTTTTTTTACATTATCATTCCTCACAGAAAATGTTGAAAATGTTCACCACTATTTTGAATGCAAACATGAACACGTCGAACCAGGTTTTTGACACACTTTTCAGCATTGTTGGTGTTATTGATGGGATTTCTTCAGTTATGATCGGTTTTAATTCATCAATGTCTGCAGGGCTTCTCTGGAAAAGCCTATGAAATGATAATGATAACGTAAATGTAATGTAGTAATGATAATGTTAAAAATTTTAGTTAAATTTTGTTTTTCATAAATAAAATTATTACAGGATTTAAAAAATTGTGTCTCTCCATTTCTGTTTTACCTCACAAATAAAATTAATTGTAACAGTCCAACAGTGTTGGAAATTGTCTACCACACTTAAACAAGGTTCAAACAATTATAGTTCAGTGTTAGAATACTTGCCACATCCGTCATATTTAAGGGTAATAAGAAAAACCAATGGGTACTCTGTTAAATTGATCACACTGTATATATATATGTATAAATATAATCTTTCAAAAATGGTGAATATTTTTGCTTTTTATGGACATAAGAATAACAGAAATTTTTACAAGAAGTAAAAAGAAATCTATTTGCAAGTAAGTTCTAATTTTGAATTTCTTCAAAATAATTAGTATTTAGTGTTTTAAAATCATTGGCTAATCAAGGTTAATTTAACACATTTATATCTGAGTTAGTACCATGTTTTTATTAACTCGCTTTCTTGTTTGTCCAGAGCAAATCTTGCAATCGATTTTTTAACTAACTTCCCGACTAGCTAGACATTTGAAACTTTTAGAATAGCTCAGAACACGATGACAATGCATTCTTTTAATACTTTTAGCCATCTTTAAGCAGTTTGAAAATTTCTTGTAATTGCTTTCACTCTTTTTTTTTTTTTTTCATTTGATCATTTTCTTTCGAGTTGATGGGATAATACATAAAAAAAAAAAAAAGTACTTATTAATACATAGAATTGTGAAGTTTATATGATTCAACAGAAAATTTTAGAATGTGGTATATAAAAAGTTCTTTATCTTGTTGAAAGTGATTTTTAAAAAAATTCCAGAATAATTAAAAATTTAAATTTTATTAATTAATTTATCATTAAAAGTACTTACTTCAAAGAAAAAAAGGCAGAACTACATGTATTCAGAATTTATTGTAAATTGGTGTTGCTTCAGTGAGCAAGCAGTTATTCAGAATAGAGTTGTTCCAACCATTCCAAATAATTAGTTCCTTACTGTACTCAGAAAAAAAAAAAATAATACATAAATAAACCTCGCATCACTAATGTTGAGAAGTTCTGCTCTTGAAACTAGTAGACCCAAGGATGAGTATTAAGGTAATTTACCCGAATTATGGTATGTATTTCCTTTTAAATTCTGGAATTCCAGTTTTTCTGGTCGTTAAATTCATAAGACTAAAATATTAATTTAATATGATTGCTAAACCTAAGATCACACTTTTCAGAATAAGAGGGATTGGGACACTCCCCCTCCCCCTAGAATATCTCTCCTTACAAAAATGTTTTCTCATTAAAATGTCAAGTATTTTTTCTCATATCAGAGGTGCCAGATTCAAACCCAGGTTGTGCTTGTCAGCATAACCATTCAGAATTTTCTTTGGTTCTCCCTGAAATTTGTGTGAATATGGGCTAACGTCCCATAGGAAAAAACTAGCGTTGACATTTTGACATTGAGTGGCTGTCAAATAAAAATTCATTAAAAAAAAAATTGTTATCAAATGTATATATTTTAACCTATATGTGGTTCTGAATGTCTGTCGTGTCATATGTACTAACTGAAGATTTCTAAAAATATTTTCTAATGACTAGAACATTAAAAACATCAGAGATTGCTCTAAAAGTGTCAAACACTGGTGCACTTACCCTATATTAGAATGAATAAAATAAAAAAAATTGAAAATTTCTCTCAGTTGCAGAAAAACTTGTTCAACAATTTTGAAAATGTTAAATAAAGTTCACGAAAATTCTTTGATATGCTAAAAACCAACGCAATATTTTCCCACTGTCTGTGAGCTGTAACAACTGATTCAACATCATCATTAGCAGTAAAATATATTTGTGGAAAAGGAGATTCGTTCATGTCAAATTTTATAACAAGAGGTAGTCATGATATATTTCTTGAAACCACTTTTGAGCTTACTGCTTTTCTCCAAGAATTCAATTTTGTTGTAGAATTCCATAATTCTCCTTTACATTTTGATGTAATAAATGTGTGACTAAATGATATGACTAAGTCCATGGGCGTCGGCAGAATGGGGCAAGGGGGGGCACTTGCCCCCCCTTGAAAATTTTAATAAGCATTTTTTTCTTTAACTTTAAAACTATGCTATCAGAAAAAAATATTTTTTCAGGTTGTGCCCCCCCCCCCCTGAAATTTTTTCTGGCGGCGCCACTGACTAAGTCATATAAAATATAATGGCTAATTAAATGTACTCTTAACATATTTAAATGCTTTTATACCAAATAAATTTGTTAAAATTTATACAAATATTTTAGTTAAATTTGAAGGATATTTTTTAGATTGTAATCTAAACATTTTTAAAAGTTAAAAAAATTACAATTATTGTTGATGTTAAAATTTTCATTTAAAGAAGTTTTAGAACTGTTTTAATGATTTGCAAAAGAATCAGTTGATCAGGAGTGTAATTAAAGCTCTAGTTTTAATTTGTTAAAATTATGATTTAAACATTGAAATCGTGTAATTCAAATCCTTAAAAACCTGTTTTAAAATACTGGTAATTTTTGCCAGTGGCGAAAATTATGGCAAAAACTATTTTTGCTGGGACTTTTTGTTCCCATGGTTTTTTCCACTTTGGTAAAAATTGGCCAACCCTGGAAAAAATCAATGGATGGCTCCTTGGCCTAGGTTCCTTGAGTAGAAATCAAATGTCTCATTTATGAATAAAGTAATTTTTCTTTTCTTTTTTCTTTCTTTCTTTTTTTTTTTTTTTTTAAGACAATATTATCAAAATTGACATTTTTTGAAACTGGTATTAAGGACTTGATGATAGCTGTATACAGTGGTGGTCCGTCATTAAGGGCCAGTGGGCACGGCCCCGCTTAAATTTTTTCTTGATTAAAATAATAATAACAATAATTCTTTTGTTTTTTGTAACAGTTAAAAAATATATGTACAAAATGACAAACAATGTCCATCTAACTTTTTCTTGATCTTCTTTCATTATCATTTATTTGTCATTATACTTTGAGCGACCACAACTTCCCTTTTCCTTATCTAATACAGCGGGCTGTTTTCAATCGGCCCAAGATTGGCATGTTTATTTGTACAGTTTATTCTACTAGAACAGCGGGTTAACAGATTTGGCGATGAATTGCTTTATCAATGTTAGCATACTGTAATTTTTTTGTTGGTGGGCCCACGAAGACTGACCCCAAGGAAAGAAATCTATAGGGAAAAAACTATCTCCTTTAAAATAAGTTAACCATACAATTCACGGATAAAATTTAGTGACTTCTGCATTACTTTTTTTCCCCCCTCATTGATTTTTCGATGCATTTTTTAGAGTTATGTATGATAGTTTAAAATTTTAGTGTTTAAAAAAGAAATCTGGTAATAGTCAAAAATATGTTTCTAGATTAGCTTTTGAGGTAAAATCTCGAATAAGAATTTAAAACCTCTTTAACTAAAGTATTTTGAATTTAAATGAAAAAAAATAAAAAATTCGTTTTTTTTTTTTTTTTTTTTTTTCGCTTAAGAATTGTGTATCAAAACTATTATGCAAAAAAATTGTAAAATTTTTGATAATTAATGGATTTACATGGATAAATGGATCAAATATCTGCATAAAATTGGGATGTAATATTACTATTAAATGATTTTCTTTTAAATACGATTTAATAGAAACATCTGCAATGTTTCTTTTCTCTTTCTTTTTGCACTTTTCTTTTCTGTTTTTTTTTTTTTTTTTTTTTTTTTTTAAGATGATAGGCTGTCTTATTTCTTTCTTTATTGAAATTTAATTTAAATTATCTAAAATTAAAGTTAGAAACATAGCTGCCAAGTTTTACTCCCCGGGAGTAAAATTTACGCTTTTTTGACATTTTTTACACTTTTACTCCTAGATCACTATTTTTACTCTTTTTCTACTATTTCAACATTTTTCTACCGATTTTTACTTTCTTCTATATGTAATATAGAGAAAGTATTGGATTCATGAAAATTTTCGACCTCCGTTTTTTGATGGATTTACACGTTTTGGGATGTCCAGAACATGAATTGATAGTTTTTAGAAAGTGCTTGTCTGTCTGTATCACTTTTTTGTGGACGGTGTATCTCACGAACCAATGAATGAAATTTAACCAAACTTGGTATTTAGTTGCACCCTGATATAAACTGGTGCTGAATAGATTTGGGGATCAATCGCTCAACAGGTGGCACTGTGATCGCATTTTATGCAAACTTTTTAACATGGCAGTATAGGACAAAATTTCATATAAATGTGCATAATGAGAGTTATTTTAAACTTGTGATTGTAAAATTAATATGAATTATTGATAATAGTAGTTGTTAACTAGGAAAATATTTTGTGCATGTGGGGACATTGGTTGTCCCCCTGGGGGGGAGTAAATTTTCAAGATGGGTATCTTTCAAAAGGTTTCATTGATAATAGTAGTAGTTAACTAGGAAAAAAATTTTGTGCATGTGGGAGCATCATTTCAAGATGGGTATCTTTCGAAAGGTCTCATCAATACCTTTAAAATGAATGGTTGAACTATAAATCTGTGATAATTTAAAACAAAGTTATCGATTTTTTTTACTTTTAATGAAAAAAAAAAACTGGGGGGGGGGGGTGTCTGCAAATTTTTACTTTCCGAACACTATAGTGAGGAAAGTATTGTAATCATGTCAAAAATCCGAATTGGAGATTTTGATGTTTCTATACGTTTCGAGGTCCCCTGAGTCCATTTCCACTATTTTTGAGATGATGTATGTGTGTATGTATGTGTGTATGTCTGTGAGTGAACACGCTAGCGTCTAAACGCTTTGTTCGAGTAAGCTGAAAGTTGGTACGTATATTGTAAGTCACCATAGTACGAACCCTATAGATTTTGGTGAATCTAGCACTTATAGTTTTTTTACAGGGACACAAAGAAAAATTCTTTATCATTATGGCCTAGGGACCAAAATCTTAAAAGTGCGATAGCATCTAAACGCCTTATTCAATTGAGCAAAAACTTTATACATATATTATAGGTCACAGATACTCAATCTGTATAGATTTTGGAGAATCTAGCACTTATAGTTTTTTTACAAGGACACAAAGAAAAATTCTTTATCATTATGGCCTATGGGGCCAAATTTTTAAAAGTGTGGTAGCGTCTAAACGCCATATTAATCTGAGCAGAAAATTTTTACACATGTTATAGGTCACATTTTCACCAACTGTATAGATTTTGGTGAATCTAGCACTTTTTTTTTTTTTACAGGGACACAAAGAAAAATTCTTTATCATTATGGCCTATGAGACCAAATTTTTAAAAGTGCGATAGCATCTAAACGCCTTATTCAATTGAGCTGAAAATTTGTATGAATATTATAAATCACTGTTGCACTAACTATAAGCATTTTGGTGAATCTAGCATTTATAGATTTTTACAGGGACACAACGAAATATTCTTTATCATTATGATCTATGGGCTCAAAGTTCAGTAGCTTTAAATAAAACCTCGTGTGATATATGGAGAAAAATACTCAAACACTCTATTATGGTTTTCTCTCTTTTGTTTGTTTAGAAACTCCTCTTTCTTTACTTTATCTACAAAACTGTTAGTTACTCAATGTTCGGAAAGTCGAGTGGAGTCACTCCAGATTTTTTTGTTTGTGCCCTGTTTTACTCCTTGGAATTCTTGCAGGTTGGCAGGTATGGAGAAACATGAAATTTTTTAATATGTATCTATATTGCATTAATCATGACTTTCTAAATTTCAATATAACTTCTTACAGATTTTTTAAGCTCTATTTTAAGATAAGAAACATGGATATAATTCGTACAAACTAAATATTATTACATGCTGAGACATTTGAGTTTAAATTTTAATGGTGTGTAGTGTTAGGGTTAAAGCCAGTCGACTGAAAGAGGCCCTTGACCTGAGTGGTGTACTTTCTGTAGAGAGTGTCTCTAAGTGTTACATAGCTCTTGTTTATGCGAGTTTCAGAGAAAATCATGGAAAACTCCAAATGTATATGACGACGAAAGCAACCTGGTATCGAACTTGGTAGTTCCCGCCTATCAGCTTCCAGATATTTAAATTTTGACTGCAGAATTTTGCAGTTGTAGTTATAAAACTTTAATTTTTGAGATAATTTTATGCAGTTTTTCCCATAAAGTTAAATTTAAGATTTGCCTTTTTTTTTTTTTTTTTTTTTTCTAAAATTTTATTTTTGCATCCCAATTTAATAATATTTGTTTTTATGTTTGAATTATGAATAGTATTAATGTTAAATTACATATCAGGAAGCAATACATCTTATATAAGTACTATTTTATTTTTGAAGCAATTAAATTTTATTCACATATTCAATAATTTAAATCTATCAGAGGATCAAGGAAGAAACTTGTTATTTGACAGATCTTGAAATTTTGATGCCCAAATTTATAATCAAACAGAAATTTACAGCACAAAATTGGACAAAGTACCATTAAATATGTGTTAATTTAAATATAACATTAAAACAAGTATTTTATTAAAGATATTTTATTTCACTCCCAAAAATTTTACTCTTTATATATTCAAAGTCTGTTCTTTATTGATGTATAACCATTGGCATCTTACAACACAAGTATCCAGAGTTCAGATTCTTTGACAACCAAAAGGGTATCAAGTTTTATGAGGAGACTGGCCAGATATTTAGTTAGCTATTGAAATACCACATTCTATCACGGTTTATATGGCTTTTTTTTTTTTTTTTTTTTGGTCCTATAATGCTTGTTTCTTGTATAGACTCATTTTCAGTGTTTTATTACTTTCTATTGAAGAATTAGCTATTTGATTGATGGCTTGGAAGCCATTGAGTCTACTGAGAGAAAATGTGCCTACATTAATTTTATTATATGCAACTTTGATTGCAAACAGAGAAGGGTTGTGTTTAGGTCTGATAAAGTGTTCTTAAAATATCTCCTTTTGTTGAATGTTGTGTTATAAAATGCTATGTTGGGAAAGTAACATTACAGGAAAACTTTAAAAATTATATTCTGTTTACATTTTTCAATACAATTTCCATTAATTAATTATTTTATAATTAAATGTTATTTTATATCCTTTCGTATATGTATGTATATTTTTTAAAATTGAAAGAAAGAAAAAAAAAATAAATAGAGGTAATTAATTGTATTGCATATTTAAATATAGTATTTAATATTTTAGGAAGCATATTCACCAGGCAGAAAAGAATTTGAAAATGAAAGCTATGAAAGACATCACAAAAGGCCAAGAAATCCTGATAAATATAGTGGGAAAGAAAAGAGATACGATGTTAGTGATATTGAAAACTGTGATGATACAGAAAGTTATAAGAAAAGAAAAAAATCAAATAAAAGAGAGAGGTCATATGAAAGAGACGATCAAAAAAAGAGTAAATATGAGAGCAAACACAAAAGAGAAAAAAATTATGAAAAATCTCCTAGATTAGATTCTGTTCAAGAAAAAAGGTCTGTCATTTTTAATGTACTTATATATATATATATATATATTAATAATAAAAAGAAATTAATATTTTATTACATTTAACAGTACTTGTATATTTTCCCAATAATGATAGAATTAAACTTTTTTATTTAAACTTCAAAAACTTCTTCACGCATGTCTTGCTTTTTCCTCCAAGGCAGTAGCACACGTTTTGCTCCCAAAGAAGAAAGGCCACATCCTTTCAAAATCTGTAATGCTTCCATTAATTTTATAGTTTGTGAAGATGTTTTTGAAATTTAAATATTGATTGCACACCAGCTCTTTAATTTAGTATTGTGCTTAAACTTTTTTAATTTGTCATGTATTTTATACTGACATTTTTAGAAATTCAAAAGATATTGTGTTATGCTGCTATGTGCTAAGAAAATGTATTTTTAATTATCTATTGTAACTTACAAAAGAAAGAAATCTTGTAACCACTTATATCGAAATATATACAAAAATATTTTTTTTTTCTTTTTACAAGTTATGTTTATATGAAATCATTCTTTGTACTAGCTCATGTTAATTATTATAAATTATGTTAAAATTAAGTTGTTTTTATATGTAATTTATGTAAATAATATGATATGTTCTTAAAAAGTTACATAAAACCTCGTAATTTTCAGAAAAGATTCAATCAAGGACCAAATTAATAAATATGCAATTAAATTTTTATTTGTTGGATCAATCACATTGGCCCATGTAGCCTTTAAAGTTGGCCCGTGAATGCTGTTAATAAAATAAGATTAATTTTTTGAAAAAATGAGACTTTTTCAAATAAACGGGAAAAAAAAATCTAATACGAAAACGATTCTGCATCAGAATAAATAATTTATAGTTGTTTATAAAGTTTATTTACTTCTTATTATGTGCCTTTTCAGTTTGTTCCCTTTCACAGCATGGTCTGGAAGCAGACCAAGACGAAGAACAAGTGTGTAATCACGCATGCGTGCCGGGACACAGTCTTGGGGAGCAGATGGTACGGGAGGTATGGATGCAATTAGATTTTGAAATTATGATGGGCCAATCAAAAGTTCCCAATTAAACTCACGTTTTTCTCCATGGTGAACGCTACCAGTAATAACTTCAACTTCGCGGCAACGATTATTCTAATAAACACCACCACGTGATTTTGCTAGTAGATCGGTTATTTCGTAATCGCAGCAACAGAACAGATTGGATATTCTCTTTTGATTTTGTATTTTTAGTTCATTATAATTTACTTTATACTGAATAATTTGTGTTAGTAAAATGAACGAGAAAAGGAAAGGTGATTTTCAAAATCGAAAATTTCAAAATTCATGGACAGATAAATATTGTTTCATCAGTTGGAATGATACTGTCACATGCTTAATATGTAGTTGCAAGATTGCAGTGGTGAAAGAGTATAACGTGAGGCAGCATTATGAAACGAACCATAAACATTTTGTATCTATGAAAGGATGATAAACTTCATTTCAAATAATGTTTTAATTATATGTTACATGTAACATTTTACACGATTATATGTCTTAACGGTCTATCATATTCTGCATAACATAATTACACTTCGTTGAACTTCATGGATGTTAGAGTGCTTGTCAAAACATCTGGAGATGAATATGATTTACCATTCCTGTGTGACTTGAACGTGTTAAACTACTGTCTTTCTAATGGTTTCAATGTAGATTTAAAGAATAGAGAATGCTGATGGGAAACAAAATTTAAAATTTCTTTTAAATTATTTTACTCTGACATCTCGTACAATTTAAGTTACTGGATAATAATGTATTTGGTTTTATTATATATACTTTTACTAATATAATTCGTTAGGAGTCAATGAAAATAACAAGTTAAATGTTGTTTAGTTTTAGAAGACAAAAAAATTCACTAGAAACTGGAGTTAAACAATTAAATACGTCTATTAAATGTATTTCCATCTATATTTTCATCTCTTTTTGTATATACAAATAATTAATAATTTATATATTTCCTTTCTTTTTGTATATACAAATAATTAATAATATATATATTTCCTTTCTTTTTGTATATACAAATAATAAATTTCTAAAATGGAGTTACACTTCTGTTGTTGAAACGAAAAAAAAAAGCCAAGCAGTTCTGCGCTTGAAGCTGGTAGATGGGAGGTGTTGGGTTCGATCCCAGGTTGTGCTTATCGACCTAGCTGTTCGGAGTTTTCCGTGGTTTCCTCCAAAACACGCGTAAATACGGGCTAGGACCCCTTAGAAAGACCCAAACGGAAGGCATTCCCCTATAGGCCTGGGACACATCTGGAGTCAATCGGCCTTAAATCCTCCAACCAAACAACCAACCGATACATGTCTAGTATGTGCAGAATGTTTAAATTAGTTACATAGTTGTAAACATGCCTATAAATTTATGTTTATAATTGTAAAAAATATTTTGAAAGGTGTTCTCAAGTCGACCCGACTTGTTGGAAACGAAACCCGACCCGACCCCCCGCAGGTCAGGTCGGGTTTGGGTAAAAGCGGGTTACACGACCCGATGCAGAACTCTATAACGGGCCATTTGAATGAGTTAAAACAAAACTACAAGGAAAAAATAAATTCATTTTTCAATTAATAAATAATGTATAGGAATTTAAACAAAAGTTATGTTTGTTTCAAAATCAGCTGAAAACTAAAATTTTTGCACACTTTCCCTACTGTCAAAAAATCCATGAAAAATTTTCGCACATGAAAATGCAGTATGAGGATCAAATTCAAATCTTGCATAATGCATTTGATAATTGGTTTTCAGATTTTAAAAAATGTTAAACAACAATTGATGTATTTTCTTCTCCGTTTTCTGTTGATGTAAATCTAGTGGATGAGAGTATGCATTTGGCCTTAATTGATTTACAGAATTCTGATTTTTTCAAAAATCAATTCAAAGAAAAACCGATATTAGAATTTTATAAAGACTTACCTGATGAATTTTCGTGCTTAAACCAAAATGCAGCTGCATGAGCAACTTTCTTTGGTAGCACTTACATTTGTGAGCAAACTTTCTCACTAATGAATTTGAACAAATCAAAAATAAGAAATAGAATAGCAGATGAGAACCTTTCTTCTGTTCTACGTATTGTCACAACCAGTCTTAAGCCCAACATAAAATCAGTAACTTCAAATATTCAGTCCCAGCCATCTCATTAATTTTTACTAATTTTTTTTTTTATTTATTTTTTGCATAATCTGTGCATGAGTAAAAATAAAGTAATAAATGTAATTCATGCCACAAAAATAAATAAATAATAAAAAATTAGTGTTTTTACGTTTATAACATGTTTTAACATTCACACGCTGCTTTGACCCTCGATATGATCCTTTTTCATTTTTTGGCCCCTCATCCTGAAAAGGTTGTGCATCCCTGGCCTAATAGTAAATATACAGACATTAGTAATAAAAGTTTTATATGAACTGTATTTTAAATGCAATTTGTCATCCATTTGAATTAATGAATTTTTATTACTATTATTATTACTTTTATTTTAATGAAAATTTAATAACATGGAAATTTTACATATTTTTATGCTTCAAATATATTTTTATCACATTTTAATTTTTCTACTTATGTTTTTAGGTATGGAAAATGGGCAGATGGTGAGGAAGATAATGAGGTATGAATTTGTAGTGTTCTATATAAGCATTAACTAGAGGGTTTTTTATGTCAGTGATGCTGTTTATGCACTATAGCATGTAATTTACACAAAAAATTGAAGGAAGGACACAATAAAATTAAAAATTATGTTGGTTAATAAATCCAATTACTTAAACTTTTTAATTTTCCATCTGGTGGACATTAATGGCAACATTAAATTTCGATGTAATTTAAAAAAAAAAGTTTGAAATTTGTAATATAGCTTATAAAAAATCTCTCTCAGTATTTGGACTAAAGAAAGATTTCTCCTCTCCCTCTCCCCTCCCCCCCCCCCCCCCCAAAAGCCTCCTTCTCAAAAAAAAAAAAAGTAAAAAACTCTCTGATAATAGGTTGTTCCATTATTTTGGGGGAAATTTAGGATGTGTTCGGGGGGGGGGGGATTTCAGAGATCTGAACATTTTCTGCACCCCTGTTATTATTATAGTATTTTATTTTTAAAGATAAACAACTACACTACACATGTTTTCTTTTTTCTCTAATGAATTATTTAAGTTATCAGTACAGTTTATTGGTAAGTTATTTTGTGGTTAAAGGAAGGGGTTGGTTTTATAAATGTGATATTTCCGTTTTTGGCAGGGAAGATTCAGAATTTTCTGGTTATCCAGAAAATTCCGATAACTGAAATCGGGTCGGTCCCGTGATTGTTGGATAATGGATCTTGTACTGGATTTGAATGTACACTGGTTCTCATAATTATAAGGACACCCGTTTTTCTATATTAACTAACACTGAACACTAGTATTTAAACAAATATATTTTTATTAATTTGAATTTCATTAATAGACAATATTTAAAAAGTTTTATTGTTTTTCTATCTTAAAAAACTTTATACGGTCAAAAAAATTATTTTCCAGGTGTTCACAATTATAAGGACAGCTCGAATCTTAGTAATTTTTTTTCAGTTATTCTTTAATTAATATTTTATGGGGTCTCTTTTTAGGGTGAAACAATCAGACATTCTCTCTGGTATATATATATATATACATATATATTAATATTCAGTTTCAATACCATTTCATACAGCATAGATGATATTTTGAATACATTTAAACTATTTAAAACTGTTTTCCACTTGCATGCACTTTTCTAATATGATAAGTTAAGGTTTTTTTCAACTTTTAGGCCACAGGAAAGGCAATAATACAGAAGTTTCTTTCTTCAAACTATTTTCTATTGCTTTAGAAGTAGAGAAAAAATGTAAGTCTTGTTGAAAAAAAAAAAAAAAATTACCCCCCACCCCACCCCTCTCTAAAATCTAACAAAAATCTGAGAATTCCGCATTTAAAATTTGCGTATATTCTGTTGATGTTCATAATAATAGAAAAAATTACTAAATTCATTCTGCCTTCAGTAGAAACAGCTCCCCAGAGCACCATAGATCCACTTTTAAAATTTCAATTCATATCTGCCTTTTAAAAAAATCTGCACTGTCTTTCACTATCTTCAGATTGTGCCAGTAACTGTTAAAACCATTTGGTTAATCAAGAATAAAATATTTTTCATCCGAAAATGCAACATTTTACCATTTCATATTGTCTTTATTCAACTTTAACAAAGATGTTCTTAAAACCAATGTAACATTTAAAATGAGATAATAAAAAAATTCTAAAACTTTAAAAATACATTTTAATTAAAAACATTAGAAGACAAGACAGACGTTTCGGCTAGTACACTGGCCCTCCTCAGTGTCAAACATACAAGCACAAACAACATTTACAAAAATTCATAAAACATCACAGCAAGATTAAATATTCGGGAGAAATAGCCTTAGCCTCGTTCAATGAAGAATGTTGCATTTTGGTAAAAGCGCAACATTTACAAAGCTCCTCTTACCAAAATGCAACATTCTTCCTTTGAACGAGGCTAAGGCTATTCCTCCCGAATATTTAATCTTGCTGTGATGTTTTATGAATTTTTGTAAATGTTGTTTGTGCTTGTATGTTTGACACTGAGGAGGGCTAGTATTCTAGCCGAAACGTCTGTCTTGTCTTCTAATGTTTTTAATTAAAATGTATTTTTAAAGTTTTAGAATTTTTTTATCTCATTTTAAATGTTACATTGGTTTTAATATATTAATGAGACGTATAAACTATGTTTAATTTTATTAAAGATGTTCTTTCCTCCATTAAATGCTTATTGATTATTACAGGGTTTTTATTCATTTTAACATATTATTAATCATTTTAAACATGCATAAATGTGGACAAAAGGTTTGTTTTTTTTAACGTTCCTTTTAACAAGATCTTTTGTTAATAATTACAAGCAAATTCAGTAGCAGTCATTTTGAGTAGAACAGTAAGAGGAATTATTATTTTGCACAATTTTTTAGGACTGAGGGCCTATTAGTCTCAATCTGGGATTTTTGCGTTGTTGTTTTCGATAGTTGAACATTTGTCGAAATAATTTTTCGATAGTTGGACATTTATCGAAATCTAAAATTTATCGAAAATATAATTGAATAATTTGAAAGCGATGTTATAATTGGGAAGAAAAAAAAACTAATAGTCCTCCATCCTAAACTAAATTCTGCTTTTGCCAGAATTTCATCAAAATTTTTTTTTAGGACTGAGGGCCTATTAGTCTCAATCTGGAATTTTTGCGTTGTCGTTTTCGATAGTTGGACATTTGTCGAAATCATTTTTCGATAGTTGGACATTTGCCGAAATCATTTTTCGATAGTTGGACATTTATCGAAATCTAAAATTTATCGAAAGTATAATTGAATAATTTGAAAGCGATGTTATAATTGGGAAGAAAAAAAAAACTAATAGTCCTCTGTCCTAAACTAAATTCTGCTTTTGCCAGAATTTCATCAAAATCATTTTTTTTTTTTTTTTTTTTTTTAAGAAAAGGAAAAGAAAATTTATACAGTATCGTTACAATTACAAACAATATCGAAAAAGTTTTTTTTTTTAAATAATTTTGAATCAGGAAATAAAAAGCGCGCAAGGAATATGAAATAAAAATAAGTTAAAAAAAATGAATTTAATGATTTAAATTTTATATAAAACATGATCGCATGCTATCATAAAAAGTAGATGTAAAATTTAAAGTTTAATTTTTTTGGCAACAATTATAAATTAAAATAAATGATTTAATAAAAGTTTAGAAGTTAGAATTTCTATATATATATATATATATATTTTTTTTTTTTAATTAAACTTGAATGAGATTTAGCAAAATAGTGAATCTAATATAATGAAAGGTTATTATAAATTTTGTTTCATATTAAAAAAATTATAACAGTTTTGGGTTTTAGAATACTAGATATATTAAGTGTACTTAGTATAATCTTGTTCACAATTATTTTTGCATTAGTTATTTTAAAACATAAAGTGTCCTTGTAAATATGAGAAGGAGTGTATAACTACATTTTGTAATGAATCTGCTTATCCCAATCAAAGCTGCTTCTCCCTCAATAAAACCTTTTTTCTCACTTTGTTTTTTCAAATGCTGATAATTTCAAGGATATTTTAAAAATGTTTCTTGTTTAAAAAAATAAACCAATAATATATGCTATATTTTCTCTTATTCATTTTTCCTTTTTGGTTTCAGAGCACAATGAGCTAAATATTTCCGTTTGTTTTTTAAGAGCAACCACCTCCTACATAATATTAGCTTTAAGACAATCTCAAAAAGAGCTGGTTAAAAATTAATAAAAAACTATTTTTCAGTTACAATAAGATAAAATTTTAGTTTATAACTTCATTATATAATTTTAAATTTTTATTGAGGACCCAGGATATTGAAAGACTAGTGGCATCACTGATATTATCATCATCATCATCATCATTTATTTGGTTAAAGTAAAATCTATAATGCAGTTCAAAACAAGGAATAATTAGAATTGTACTTATCAAAGTAATATAAAATACTGATACATCAGTTTCTTCTGTTTAAACAATTTAATATTATTACTGAATCAATCTTCAAATAATTTCAGTTCATAAGCAATAATTAAAAAAAATTCTACTCCATATATTATGTTAGTTAAATAATAATAATTCAAAATAATGTTTGAAAGTCTTTGTTTTCAAATAATTTACAGTGGAGAAATAGAAATCATGCTTATGAAATAAATAGACATGGCTTTGTTATTATATAAAATTAAAAAAATGAAATCCACAAGCAATATGTGAGAAAAATAACAAAAACTACCATTATGTTACCTTATTCATTTTGTTAGATTTTATTGTAAAACTTTTAAGTTATTGAAGTAAATATAACAATGTATTTTATTTAGGAAAGAAAATCTTTTATACTTTTAAATTTTGGTTTTCAATTTTAAGATATTTTTGAGTTTTTAATTTTATTATGAAAAGTATTTTAATACTTTCATTTGTACACATTAATTGAAAATTTATTAAAGTTTTTTTTTTTTTTTTTTTTTTTTTTTTTATGTATATAATTTAGAATATCTTTTAATTACTTTTTTTTTTTTTAACGTAAAAATATCTTTTAGTTTTTTTTTATTAAAACATTTATGCATAGAAATTTTTTTAATAAACAAGTATGGAGTATTCAAGTAACTTTTATTATTATTATATGTATACAGTATATACAGTCGAACCTCGTTAACGTTAATCTCAAGGGGGATAAAAAAAATTTTCATGTTATCAGTAGTTCATGCTATCAGTAACTAATTTTTATATAACTAATCTTCACTTTGACGGGGATTGTGGAAACAGTTCATGCTAAAAGTAATTCCACGTTAATGAGGTTCGACTGTATTTTTAATTTCATCTGTATTTTGTTAACAAATCAACTGCATTCTATTTAATTGCTTTTTTTAAAAAAATATTTTAGAGAGTATACTCATCAAATAGAATGGAATATGATGACAGAGACAGAAATAAAAGACCAAAAATGTATAATAATTATAATAAGAATAAAAGAAAGCACAGTCATGAGGATGGTGATACTGAAGAAGATGATCATGAAGAAGAAAGTTTCAGAAAAAGAAAAAAATCAAGAGAGAGGTCTTGGGAGAGAAGTGATAGGCGAAAAAATAAATATGAAAAGAACAAACATCATGAAGAAAAAGAATATGAAGAAAAGAGATCAGATTTTTCAGATAGGAATCGGAGGCGGCGAGAATATGTAGATTTAGATGATCCATATAGAAATGACCATGAAAACATGGAAGATAAGACTTTTTCAAATGATAATTTCGAAGAGAAAGACAAAAATTCTAAAAAAACTGATATTGAGCCAATATCTAAAAAAGAGAAAATAAGCAATATTAATACTAGAACTGGTGGTGCATATATTCCACCTGCAAAACTTAGAATGATGCAAGAGAGCATTCAAGATAAAAGCAGGTAATTTATTTATATTTTAATTTATCTTATTTATTGATTGCATCCCATAAAAAAGATATTTACTTTTCAAATTTCTTTTCAGTACTGTGAAATTGAAATGAGTATTTAGTGGGACGAAGGATTTCGAGGAAAAAAAGAAGTTCCAAAATTTACCATTAGGGGACTATGTGACGCTGTTTTTCTTAGTAAAGCTTTTGTCACAATTTAAAATTGATGATTACACACTTTTTTTAAGCACTGTTTCCCATTTATTTTGAAATTGGAGACACTGCGCTAATTTATCTGTGACGCAAGCTTTACTTTGAAAAACATCACCACTTGTTCTCCTAATGGTAAATTTTGGAATTATTGATTTTATTTATTTATTTTTATTTATTTATTATTATTATTATTATTTTTTTTTTTTTTTAATCTTTCGCTCGTCTTGTTTAATCTTCCTTCAAAGTTTGGGGCTATTCTTGCAATTAGATTGTATTACAGAACACTGTGATCACTGTCAGTTTAATTATGTCCACCTTGTATGTCAATAATGTTTGAATGTTGAATTCCATTTACTAATGATTTATAAATTTCAAATTAAAATTACTTCTTATATTATAAATATAAGCTACCTTTCAAAGGAATTTTTCTTTCATTATCATTATTAAAAGGGTTCCCACAGAAATTTTATTTTCCTTTGAAAATAAAATTCAGTTTCAAGTTTCAAATTGCGGTATTTTTTACCTCTTTTTTAGAGCCAGGAGGAGAAAAACTGTTTCTATCAGGGTACTTCAGCAATCTAAAAATGTGCTATAAATAGTAATTTTTTTTTTTTTTTTTTCTGATTTGTTTTTGTAGGTTAAATGAACAAAATGTATATTCCTCGTAGTTTTAGTTTGAATATTTTTAAATTTTTTGAAAAAAAAAAAAATATATATATATATATATATTTTTTTTAGAGTTAATAATTTATATGGTATCTTAACTTCCAACAGGTATCAAAACCTAATATTACAGGGTGACAAGAAATAACTTGGACACACATGATACATTATAACTTTAATGCTAATGAAAATATTACGACCAAACTTCAAAATATATATGAATACATTATTTTGTGTAATATATTTACAAATTTTCAAAGTGGCTACCTTTAGCCTTAATACAGAGCTTTAAACATGTCACAAAATTTTCTGCTATGGGCCGCAACTCACTTACTGATATTTTACCCCATTCCTTGCATAAGGATTTCTTTAGGGATGCCAAAATTTTATGAGATTTAGTACACACCCTTGTCTCCAAGATGGACCAAACAGAATAATCCATTGGGTTCAAATCTGGGGGATATGGTGGCCATTCTTGAGCTCCAGTGAAGTCAGGAAATTTTGTCGTGCTTCAATCTTGAGTGTGTTCAGCTCTGTGTGCAGGTGCAGAATCCTGTTGGAAGGTCCATCTTTTGTTTCCAAAGAACTTTTGCGACCATGGTGAGACAACATCTTCCAAAATGAGTTTGCAATATGTTTGTTGATTAATCTTTATCCCTTGATCAGTAAAAACAAGTGGTGTTTTCCCACTAGCACATATCCCACCCCACACCATTACAGATTGGGGTTGTTGACGCCGTTCAACAATGCAAGAAGGTCCAGGTGCTTCTGCTGACCAAACTCTATCATTATGGCTATTGTGAGCTTGTTCAATCGAGAACAGTTTCTCATCTGTGAAGACAAATGATTGCCATCGATCACCTGCAGCCTGCTTTGACAGTTCTTTACACCTTTGAACTCTTTTGCGTTTGTTCTCTGCTGTTAGCTTTTGAGTCTCTTTCATTTTGTAAGGGCGAAGAGGAAGACCAAGCTCTACTCTTGCCATCAAACGTGCAGTGTCTCTGTTGATCTTCATCTCTCTAGCAACCTTTCTCATTGAAATCCTAGGATTTCGTTGAACTTGGTTTTTGATAACTTTCTGGTTTCTTAATGTGTTAACTGTGCGCTTTCTTCCTCTTCCTGGCCTGTCACCATCATGTCCAAGTTCTTTAAACCGTTTGATTGTGTATGAAATCGTCTGTTTTGGCACTTTTAATAGTTGAACAATTTCACATTGTTTCTTTACTTGCTTATGCAGGGCTGCCAACAACTACGCAATTGGCGTAGTAACTACGCTTTAGCCTGCTTCTACTACACTCTACGCATCGTATACTTAAAGCTACGCTTTTCCTTTCCCCATCGTCATCTTGTTTACAACGAGCGAACTCCGATTTCACCACGGATTAAAAATGTATAATATAAAACTAAATAGTGGTAGACACTGAAAAAAAAATAAAAAAAACTACTATCTTTTTTCTTTCTTTCTTTTTCTTTTTTTTTTCCTTGCACACATCTAGACAGAAATCCCAATCCAATCCTTATCAACTTTTAATTTTGCATTTCCAACAGTTGCCGCATAAAACATTATTCTTTGAATTTTATTTTTTATCTATGAAAGTGCTTCTTGAAAATATAAAAATAACAAAACTAACTTTTACAATCTAGTTGAAGAACCACATGCTTCATCGTAAATACTCATAAATAAATAGTAAAGAAAAAGAAAAAAAACATTCTAGTGCTAGGCATTGCGTAATCGAAATATTGCTGACTCAGAACGGGAACACATATTTGTTTACATTAGCTGAGAGTGTGCTTAATTAAAACCGCAAGCACAGACACCGCAAGCTGAAAGGGGGGGAGAAAGAAACCGAATGCTATGATTATCTTCATGGCTATGATTATGCTGTATTTTGATTTTCATTTAAACTCTATCAATGTTTCAGTTAACTTAATGCTTAATAAGTCGCTAAAAAATAATACTTTCTAACGAAAAAAATTGTTTATTTTAATTATTTATCGATAAAAATAATGGATTCAAAGTTACTGAACTTTAAGTACGATTGACAACGCAAGGAAACTAAGACCAGGAAGAGCTATCTTCCGTGGGAGACTTTCTAAAGTGTCTGAAGCCGTAATCACGCGAGTTTTGGAGAAAACAGTATAAAGTCGGACTTTAACGGAGGAATTGTCCTCTGTAATAGGAAACTTTCTTAAGTGTTTTAATATACAAGTTTCTGAGAAAATCATGGAAGATTTCGAACTTTATCGTACGAAGTATCTACCGTTGGAGAAAGAAAAAGAATATTTTCTGTGCTTTTTCTTAGGATAACTGAATACGCGATAATTTAGTTTTTATTGGGTGATTCTAAGAAATTTTCATATCTGAAAATGGGACTTTCACAAAAATCGCCGGATTTAAAATGGATTCATCACAAAAATAGCACAAGAAAATTGCGTATTTTATAAATCAGCCGCAAAAAATGACATTTCAGTAATAAAAAAAAAAAGCTGATTTATGACTAAATAATTAGACATTTTTAGAAAAATAACATCTATTTTAGCAATTAGTTTACGATTACGTAATTTTGAAAATTAGCTGTAAAATAATTCCGTATTTCTATAAAAAGCCACAAAATTATACTTATAATGTAAATCATGTTTGAAAAAATCAAGAAATTCATCGATTAGCATCAAAATAAAGCCTTTTTCAGCGATTAAACATAAATTTTGTTAATTAGCGGCGGAATGATTGCGTATTTCCGTCATCGGCTACAAAAATATCGCGATTTACTGAAATCAACTGGGAAAAAAAAAAAAAAAAACCTTTATTGGCTAGCAGCCAAATGATAGTATATAAAACGTAAATTTTTGATTATTAGTGGGTAAGCGATCCCGTATTAGCGAAAACTACTTCAAAATTATTCCCGATTTCCGAGATTACACTTTGAAAAAAAAAAAAATGCAAATTTCACTGATTAGTGGCAAAATAGTTGAGTATTTAAGATTCAGCTTTCAGATGAACGTATTTTGCACAAATTAGTAGCTAAATAATAGCGTGTTTCGGCAATCGGCCGCATAATAATCGCGTATTTTAGGATTTACCTTTAAAGAAGAGTGAATTTTATCAATTAGAGCAAAATTATAGTATATATTAGCAATTATTTGCTATTAAACGTAGATTTTGTAAATTTGCAGTGAGATAATTACGAATTTCGGCAATCGGTCGTAAAAATATTGCGAATTCTGTCAAATACGAGAAGAATAGCATATTTATTTAATTAATGATAAAAACGTAATTCTACCCCCCCCCCCCCCCCCCCTCTACTGAAACTCGATTTTTTAGGTATATTTAGCAATAATCTTAAGGGGGAAAAAAAGTTTCAGAAAAGTTGATGGCTGTCAGTTTGCACTGAAATTGAATTTAATGTTGTACAATTTCAATCCTTTTCCATCCTTAATAACAATGATTATTTTATTGTAGATTCAGTTTTATTACATTTTCTAATATCTAAACTATTAAAATTGTTCATTATTTTGACTTTTGTTACTCCAAAAATTTAAGATTTTGTTTAAAAAAATCCAATTTTTGTATCTGTTTGAAGTATAGCATTGAAATTATTTTCACATCAATTGTCTTGTTCTTATAATTAAACAAGTTTTTTTTGAATAGGCATGCACTAAATGTTTGATTATTACTGAATAATGAATATTCAGTATACTGAATAACTAAAAATTTGATGCATACCTACATCTTACCCTTTTTTTTTTTTTCTTTACTTAATTTCATATGATTATTGCTAATTTATTTTTGTTAGTAGTTTCTTTCTTTCTTTTTCTTTTTTAATTTTTAAAATTGCTCCTCAAAGTAGCCGAAATGCTCCTCAAAATTTCTCTGAATACTCCTCAAACTGTTTTTGAAAAGTTGGCAACCCTGCATATTAGTGTATTATATTAGAATTAGTGTATTTTCATGTATCCATGTTAATATAAAAAGTAAATTTGGATAAAATTTCTATTATTTTTGAATGTTTGATTATTAAAAATCAATAAATTTCAGAAAGTAAGTCATAATGTAAACAAAAGATTTTATGCTTATTTATATTTTAAGTATTTTCTAATTTTTTAGCGACTACACTTTGTAGCTTAAAACTACACTTTTTTTGCTTTTTAACTACACTTTAGCACTCCCAGAGGTTGGCAGCCCTGCTTATGTAATTCAAGTATGGCAGATCGTTTGTTAACCATAATGGTTATCACAACTAACTTACTTACACCTGTTTAGTCGCTTTCTAGAATCAATACTTAATTAAATAAATTTATAACTTTAGTGGTAGTTATAGATATTTCGTTTGAAACTTCGTCCAAGTTATTTCTTGTCAACCTGTAAACTGCTTCAATGTAATAGTTTCAAAAATGCGAAAGAAAGAAAAAGTTCTCTTCTTCATTTGTTTAAAATATTTCATCTTGAAAAATCATCTTACCTCAATTTGAAAAATTAACAGAAAAAATAAAATAAATAAAAATTCAATTTCAAAAATTGAAAAAAATCTCAATGAGATGTGTACCTGTATGCACTTCACCCCTGTGCTAAGTTTTGTAGCTCAATGGCCTGAATATTGATTCCTCTTTATTTATGATTCAGTTACATTGTATAAATTATTTTTAATTATAGTATGTATACTAAACAGTGTATCATTTTTAATGCAACCAATTCAAATATTTCACAATATAACTGCTGAAAAAGCCTTTATAAAGTATAAAAAACCTATAAAAACATTCTCTTAAATATATAGTAAAACATTTCAATTAGTTACATATTCATACCTCCCTCTTTATACATATGATTACATTATAATATTTTACATACATGATTAATATATATTATGTGTGAAATATTTCAGAATGGTTAAGGTTTAGGCATAGATCAGAATCCACTGATCCTGGTCCTAGTCAATGAGCAGGGATAAGATTTTTCAGCCTTTTTCTAGATTTAGTTTTTCAGCTATATTTTGTATTTCTAATATGCACGTGTTACATCAGCTAATCAATTAAAACTTGACTGAATACTAAAGCCTAATCATTTAAAGTAAATTGGAGTGTAAAGGTTGATATTTTTTATTTACCAACTATGTGAAAAATACCAGAGCCGGGAATCGAACCCGGGCACCTCCGCTTAACGCACGGATGCTCTACCACTGAGCTACCCTGGCTGACAACCAGGAGAGACAATGTGAGAAATGCCTAGCTGGTTGTCAGCCAGGGTAGCTCAGTGGTAGAGCATCCGTGCGTTAAGCGGAGGTGCCCGGGTTCGATTCCCGGCTCTGGTATTTTTCACATAGTTGGTAAATAAAAAATATCAACCTTTACACTCCAATTTACTTTAAATGAATATTCACGGTTGATGAATTCATGAATAAATATTTCTAAAGCCTAATCATTTGTTCTTTTTGTATAGATTTAAGATTTAAAAATATATTTATTACTCTAATATAATAGATTATGGCATCAAAACTCTAGTATTTCATTTCAATGTCTTGCCTCTGCTTGCAGTTTTAACTGTTTAGTCTTTTTGCTAATCTTATATTTGAATGAGCCTTATTGAGAAAAAAATGACTGCAGAGCCATACACAAAATATAAACCGAGTTTTCAGTTTAATGATGTCAATATTTGAGCTAATATTTTAAAAAATCTGCTTAAATAGACAAAATCTTCAAAAAGTTACAATTTCATATAACCCTGGTGTCAAAAATGTTTAATTTATTAAAAATTATTTAAATTGCCACCATAAAGATTAAATCCTAATTTATGTTGTTTTTTTCTACTAATCTTAAATATTATTTATTTTTTTTGTGTGATGATATGAAACAAATGTTTTTTCATCATTATTGTTCATTAGATTCGATATTAACATTTATGCCAAGTTATTAATGCTGCTTGTTATACTGGTTTATTATAATTATGTATAAAATGTGTTAGCATTAAACATCTTTTCAAAAGGATCATTAAGTTTTTGCAGGGTTGGCAAGTTTCTTCCAAGGCAGAAAAAACCATGGAAAAAAACGGCCGGAAGAAATAGGTTTCATCCAAGTTGAAGAAATCGAAGAAACTGTTTTTCTTAAAAATTTATCCTATAAATTGCAGATTTGTAAGATACAGTAGATGCATTTATCTTATAAACAACTTAAGTAACTTTAAATATACCTATACAAATTTAATTACATATTTAATTATTAATTATGAGATTTTTACCGAAGTAATTTTCAGTGTATCTGATGATCACGTTCCAAAATACTCAAAATCAAGTAAAAAAATCAATTTCAATTTCAACAGTGTAAAGTTTTTTAATTTAGACAATTTTATTTCCGTAATTGGTAATAAATAATAGTTTTATTTCTGATAAAACAGCTTTTAACAAACATCCAGTTAATTAAAAGAACCAGTATTCAATAATTACTGTATTACAAAATATCATCAAAAAGTTATTTTCATTATAGTTATATACAGTACAGTCAAC
This sequence comes from Salticus scenicus, assembly GCA_963930645.1. Lineage (NCBI taxonomy): Eukaryota > Metazoa > Arthropoda > Arachnida > Araneae > Salticidae > Salticus > Salticus scenicus. The sequence continues at coordinate 253,731,135 of OZ005654.1, forward strand.
TCCGTCTAATCTGCAGATTTATAATCGTCAAATCCTTCTAATTCGTAATTGATTTTTTAATGTAAAATAAATTTACAACTCATATTTAAAAAAAAAAATTCATATTTCTCACATTTTTACTTTTTTTAAATAAAAATTTTAGCTTAATCCTTGCTTTGAAACACAATTCGGGAGTGTGTGTGTGGGGGGGTGGGGGGGGGACATTCTTGTATTTATTATTCTGCAATTCATACAGATGAGTGCTTGAAACACACCACTATTACATCACTATTACACCACTATTACACCACTATTGACAAAATTAATTAGTGATGAATATTATTTCCGAACTTTCAAAAACATTTTGTTTCGTATATTTTAAATATGTTTGTTTACATTTTATAGGTACCTATAATTTGAATATGCTTGAATTATTTACCATCATGCATGAATGTGATAGATTAGTTTTATTAAAATTAAGGAAATATTATATTCTAAAATTTATTAGAAACCATCTTTCCATTTTGATATCTATTTATGAATTAATAATAACTGACTTCGTATCTGCAAAAGAAAATTGTAAACAAAGGCAATGATCTCTAATCTGCGAATTCCTACAATCCGCACAACATCTGGACAAAACTTTGAGAGTTAGAGAGAGTTGACAGTAAAACAAATGAAAAGTTTTTTAGTAGTTCAATACTGCACTTTATTTTTCAACTTAAAATAGATAAATACAAGCTATGGATTTTTAATTTTTTTTATTCCTAGAGAACTTGCAGGAGAGTTTAAAAGTAGGATCTTACTTATTAATACAGTTCATTGGGTACAAGCTTTGAGTTTATACAAAAAATTGTATCCTTTAAAAAAAAAAAAAAAAAAAAAAAAAAAGTGCAAATACTATGGCTAAAAATTCTGTAATTATTATCACCTGTACTGTTTGAACGTGTAATAATATAAGGTAGTATCTATGCAAAAAGTTCTAAAAATATTTGCATTGAAAAGTAAAAACCCATCACTTGTATATATTTAGCGTTAGTTATCAAATAACTTATTTTTCTAAAAATATTTTTAATATTAATTAGATTATAGTTTGGATTTGACATTATATTTATGCTTTGAGTTTATATAGTTCATAAATTTTAATTTTGAACATTTGTGAGTATGTCCCTCAATTTTTCACAATTTTGTTTTCACCCAGTCATTTTTTTCCAAATGAATAACGAAGGAAAAAATCCTCTTCACTATTTGAAGTAGTAGTATTTATTTACTAATTTTAAGATGTCAAAGTTAAAGAGGAAACAGGTCAAAAATGTCAATCTGGTGTGAATTCTTTTACAATCAGCTTATCTTTGTAACTTTAATTATTTGAAGTAAGTGGTATATTAAACCTTTTATCTATTTAACTTAAAAGAAACAAATACTCTTTAGTGTTAAACATAGGCAGCTGGTGCACTAAAAAAGTGAGGGGTCAGAATCAGAAGAGGTGCGAGTGGGAGGGGAATGTAGGGGGGGGGGGGGGCAGTGTCTCTAAAGCTTATTTATTTATTTTGTAAAATTTGGCTATAATATTGGATTTTAACTTCATTATTGATTAACTACATTTCTCATCAATTTGACCTTCTCTGAAAAATTCAGGGCATGGCCTAACAATCGGGACGAATTTTAAACCGTAGACTCCCTCCATCCATTTCAGTTCTTATGAAATAATAATATGAGAAAAATATAAAACACTTGCTTATTAAGTCAGTTCTTTCAATGTTTACCCCCCCCCCTCCCCGCATGAGCCGCCTATGGTGTTAAAAGATGCTGTTATTTTTTATCTGTTAATTTAGATTAGAGACTAAGCCTTGTTGCAAGCATACCAACCCGTATTGCACATTTTTACAGTTCCAAAAGACAAATACGATGTCAATACTGTCTACGTTTTTAAGTTTATCATTTTCTTAAATTTACAAATTTTCCTTATAAAAGTCTAGTTATGCTTCCGCCCACAAAAAGAGCAAAAAAGTTTTGTATCTTTCCAAAAATATTTTTGGATGAATAACAAATGGGAGAAAGTGCATATGCTGTTGTTCATTCATTTAATTTTAATGAATCAAAAGTAAGATTACTGAAATTGGAGATAGCTAAAAGAGACAGTATTGCAACAAGTGTTTTGTTTTCTTTGAAAACTACATTTCAGTTGCAGAACATTTCCTTAAATAGTGATATAATAGACAATATGATAGAGGATATGAATAACAAGCAAGTTTCTGTAAGTACAAAGATAAATTTGAAAATATGATAAGGAATAATCTTTCCATACAAGTCTTAAGTTTAAACTGGATGTTGAGACTGCTACTCTACCTTATCATGAAATTTATAAAAGTCAGATAATTTCTGCTAAACAATAAAATATTATAAAATATTTCAAATTACATAACCAATAAAATTTATTTTATTTTGTATTCAATATGTAAATGCAGGTTATTTGTGTACTTTGTCAATAAACAAATTTACTATTTCTCTAAATGTTATGCTATTCTCATTAAAATTCTATGGAATGTAACCCACTTTCTTTCACAGGGAGATAATCGTGTCTATTGTGAATTTGACATTTGCAAGGTTTTCCCATAATTTAACCTTTGCAAATGTTAAAAGATGATTATATTATACATGATTATTAGTATTTATTATATTTTGATTTTATATAAATATAATAATTCATTTATATGTATTTATTTTTTAGTGAAGCCTATCAGCGATTAGCATGGGAAGCTTTAAAAAAGACTATTGTTGGTATGACCAATAAAATAAACAGTTCTAACATATCAGAAATTGTTGTTGAACTTTTTAAAGAAAACATAATCAGAGGAAGGTAATTATTATCGTACACTATGCATTCTGCTCATGAATATTTTATTAGTTGTGTTGATTCTGTGTACATGTGTATATATATATATATATTTATTTATTTATATTTTCAGGGGAGTTTTAGCTAGGGCTATAATGCAAGCCCAAGGAGCCTCTCCTACATTTACTCGAGTATATGCTGCTCTTGTTGCTATCATAAATACAAAAGTTAGTATCTACATATTTTGCTTTATAATATGTGTTGCAATAAATTTTGTATTGATTTTGTTGGTTAATTTTAAATTTATTCATTGACAAATAAATTTCTATATGCTTTAATAACTTTTGAGTATTTTTCATGCAAAATTTCACTTATTCCAATCATCCAGAGATGAATAATTCTCAAAAGAAGAAAAAAAAAAAAAAAACTTTTCCTCTGTTATAGAATATTTAAGCCACTCTTTACTCAAATATTGATTTATCTTATAAATGATTCTTGTAAATGTGTACTGAAAAATGTCTCTAGCAATTTCAAAGAAAACATTAGTTTTATTTATTTCTACTCTTGAATGAGGACATTATGTTCGGTCATTTATTTCTTTTCAAAAATTGAATTTTTGATTGTTTATTGCACTTTAATAATATAATTCTGGCAAGAGTATGAATGTGAATTAAGGTAAATGTGTGTAGTGCCTGAGCTTTTTCCAATGCTTTTTCTACCAAAACAACTGTTCAGTCACTGACCTAATTGCTCCATGATGTCACTGCTTCTTTCTCTGCTATGGGAATGTGCACATACCCAAGCTCCTGCTTGCTTGTTGTGTGAGAGCAGAACGTAATAGTTGAAATTGATGATATATGCTCTGAAGTAGAGTCCTGCATCGGGTTGGGTAATCTGGTTTTACCCATTACTGTGGGTCAAGTTTAGTTTTCAACGAGTCGGGTTGACTTGAGAACATCATTTAAAAAAAATTTACCTTAATAAGCAGAAATTTGTTTGCAATGTACACCCATCAGGAATATACCTTTACTCAAATTATTATAGTGAAATCAAAATCCATATCCGACTGAAACAATTAACAAAAATATCAAATTACAATTATTATCATTTTTATTTAGAATAGAATCTGAGAAAAGCAGGGTCTCTCTCTGAGAATTACCAGATATGTGATTCATCTATTTTGTCTATTTACATGTCACATCCTTTTGAAATAAGCTCTGAACATAAACTGATAATTAGTATTTTTTCTCTTGCAGATGTTTATAAGAAGTTATTGAAATGTAGGTAGATTTAGATGAGAATGGATGTTTAGTCGGTGCATGCAACACTGTGTTATTTTAAAATTTGGGAGTATGTGTGATAAGCATTGAACAATAAACTATGAATACGAAACTTGAAACTCATTCTTGTACACTCAAAATACATATCACACATAAATAATTAAAAATTATTAATTTATTTTCAGATTTTTTTAAAATTTTTAACTTTGTATATTAGTAATTATATTTTTAATTTTTTGTTCCCCATCATACTATAGATATGGGAAACTTAGATAATTGTGAAAATTTTCTACCTCGTTTTTTTTAAAAACTTTTTTACATGTTTTCAAGTGTGAGGAATCCGAAAATATCAAAATGGGTATGGTGTACATCTGTAGGGTGTCTTATAGTTTGTTAGTCCATTAGTAGGTTAGTCTGTTTACACAATATCTCATGAACAAATGATCACAGAGAGGTCAGGCCAGTTTTAAAATATTATTTATGACACTGGCAAGAACCCTACTCATTTGCAACATTCTAATTAAAAAACTCCAGGAGTAATTCGAAATTTACGATTTTCTTAACATAGGAGAATAGGACAAAATTTTACTTAAACGTACATGAAAAGAAATACTTTTTCTGGTAAAGGTGCAAGAACAGCTTTTAAATATCAGTTTTGATGCCTAAATGAACATCATTAACTATAAATATGCTACTTTGAGAATTTCACAAATAATTGGAAATTTACAAATTTCGTAACATAACAAAATGGAGCAAAATTTCACATAAATGTCCCTTTTGAGAAATATTTTCATCGTAAAGTTGTCAGACTATTTTTAAAATATTATATAAGATACTGGTGTAAACATCCTTCACTATGAATTTTCCAATTTAAAAATTTCATAAGTCATTAAAAATTTACAATTTAATATGGTGTAATAGGTCAAAATTTTGCATAAACGTCTATTTTGAGGGATATTTTCATCGTAATGATGTCTGAACACTTTTAAAATATTTAGGATACTGGCATGAACATCCCTGACTATGAATTTTTTAATTTAAAAATGTCGTAAGTTATTTGGAATTTTCTAATTACTTAACATGGCAGAATATTGGAAAATTGAGCATAAACATCCATTTTAAGGATCATAAATATATCAGACAACTTCAAAATAACATTTCTGATACTTATTTGAACATGATTGACTAAAAATATTCTAATAGGAAAATTTCATAAGTTATTCATAATTTAGAATTTTATCAACATAGCAAATTAGGTGATATTCCATGTAAATATTCATTTTGACAATTGTTGTATTGGAAATAGTTGCATGAAAACTAACCTACGAAATTGACCCTAAAAAAATAAATTAATAGATTAGAATAAGATAAATATATCGAAGTGAACGGTGTATAGCCTATCAGGCGGGGATTTCATTCTGTCACTATGTCAAGTGTTTGGTCAAATTCATTTCTCTTAACATGATAATATATCCTGCCCTAGAAATGTATGAGAACATATATATGATGGGGAACTGAGCAGAGTTCACCTATGCTACTAGTTTATGATTATATGATTTACTAACAGTGTGATAATGAAAATTTACTTCATTTTATAACTTAAAAATGTTTTGCATGATTTTTAGATGAATGATTAACTTTCATTTAGATTTGGGTTTCGGGTCGGGTTCATGTATAAAGAAAACTGGTTTGGGTCGATTAAGATATTTTTTGTCGAATTTCGGGTTGATTTAAAATTCATCTGTCGGGTTCACTGCTGAGAACAACAGCTTGTTAATGAACAGTTTTTGACAATAGCTGAGAAACAGCCATTTACTCACTATAATTAAAAATATATATATAATCACTATATGTATTAAAATATAAACTATATCTATGTTTTTTCATGAAAGACACTTAACAGATGGCCATTATACGAAAGTAGAACTTTGTTTAATTATAGATATTTTAAGTGATCTTTAAAAACATTCAAAATCATCTAACCCTTTGTACATATTAACTTTAAATATACAGGGTGGCGACAATCAGGAAAACAGAGAAATCATGGAAAAATCAGGGTACTTTATCAATCTGGAAATATCAGGAAATTTTGTAAAAACACCCAAAAATCTTGGAAATTTTCATTTTTGCCCAGCAAGCATGACTGAAAGATCGCCAAACAGGTATTATCTTAACCAGGGTTGCACAGGATTGGCTGCTATCTAGTTGAATCTCACCAAGTTAACATTAAAATAATAATAATGATTATTATTATAATATTTTTAGTGCAACAACTTGAGGAATCATTTGATGTCTTGATGTTAATATGTTGTGCAACTAAAATGAGTCATATTTTACAATATTTTTATTAACTTGCTTTCTTGTTTGTTTGTCTAGTGCAAATCTTGCAATCAATTTTTAACTAACTTCCCAACTAGCTAGACATTTGAAACTTTTAGAATAGCTCAGAACACGATGACAGCACAATACCTCGAAGCTCGATTTTTGAATTTTTGATTAGTTTTCTGTTAATTAATTAAAATATGATAATAATAACCTACTAATAGCTTTAACATTAGCCATTCAAATATTAGCTATAATTTAATCGTTGCCAAAATTCATTTTCTTTCGACATAAAAATAAATACTACATTTAATTAAACGTGAACAATACAAAATTGAACTATGCATCTCACAAAAATTGATGCCATTATCACTTTAAAAATTTTATACACATTGATAAAGTGCTAATATAGTTCTATAGCTATGATTCAACAGAAAATTTAAAAACATGGTATATAAAAAGTTCTTTTTATCTTATAATTTTTTATAACTTTATTAATTTCTCCAGAATTTTGAATTTTCTTTTTCTTTTTGTAAGTGAACAAAGATAAAAGAAAATAAAAACATTGAGATATTTTTGCCCATCAGTATTGTTTTTTGAATTGCAGTGATTTAGCGAGTACTTTAATGATATACACAAAATTATGGAGTGTATATAATAAGTAACAGAAATCATGGGAATTTGTCAAAATTAGTCATGGAAATCATGGAAAAATCTGGGAACTTTTTTTTCTGAATTTCCGTAACCATTCTTGATAGTATTATAAAATGTATGCTAGTAAAATTAAGTATTATTTTAAAAATTAATATCAAAAACCTTACTTTAAAGGCCTCATGCTATAGTTACTTTTGCTTGGAGAGCCCCGACATCATCAGTAGCAACTTTGTGGTCGGTGACTTGAGCTGTACTGATGTTATTTGCTCTTGGCTTTTCCTTCAGGAGGTGGCGCATATTTGGTCCATGTTTGCCATTGGCTCGTTGAATTACTAATTATTTCAATAATTTCTCTGTTAAATATGTTGATGGGGTTTTCATAATTTGCAATTTTCCAACTCTGCTAAAATTTATTTTAATATCCTCGTTTTGGAAGATTTTTGTTAAAACAGTAGTAGTTTTTCTGAATTTTATATCAGCGACACGTTCTTTGATTCTGTTCCTGATTTTACTTTTTGACATTCCAATGTAGCATGTTTCAGTTGTATTTTGTTTGACAGGCAGCATTCCACTTGTTAAACAAGTAACTGTAGCATGAGGCTTCTAAAGTAAAGGTTTTCATATTAATTCTTTAAATAGTATTTAAATTAGGCTTCAAATAAATTTGCACTGTAGTGAAGTTAAGTTGTCTCTAAAGGATTTCTCCATCTTCATGAAGCCCACACTTCTACATGTGTATAACACATTACCTCAAAAATGTGTTACTATTCCTAATCAACTCTTGCCATCTATGCCAATAAGTATGCAATGACATGTTTGTATAAATTGATAAAGCAATTTTTGCTTATGTGTACTGGCGTCTTGAAAACTTTTGCAAAATATTTTAAAGAGAATCGCACATTTTTACAAAATCTAACAGTTTTATGGTGTTTTAGTTCAGAACATTGTAAGAGTGCAATAACTTCGTTTCTGTAGTGATGTGATCTGAAGTAAGTGTTAGTAGAATTGGTTTCTTTTCAAGCTCGTTGTTATTCATAAATGCACAAATATGATTTAACAATACCAAATACATTTATTAGGTATATAAAAACATTTTTCTAACATACATGTATGAGATGAAAATATTAACATTTATTTGTGAAATAAGATAACAAAATACTTCATTCTTCCTGTTCCATGTTGTTTATGATCTACTTTTTACGTCAGTGTTTAATGTAAGTCTGATATCAATTAAAACTTTAATTTGTATATTAGTTCACTGTCATTAAAAAAATATTATTGATATTGCCATATTTAAATTCATTGTATTGATTTCTTTTTCTTCACTAATATTGGGGAAAATATTGAATATAAAAACTCAAAAAATAGAGTTTTGTAAAAAAATGTATGATAATCTTGTAAAATCAAGTAGTTGTATAATGGAAGAAATATAATGCTTTTTTTTTTTAAGACATTTTTTAGCTTACATTCTCTGTCATAAACTTTCTGCCGAATCCGAGTTAAAAACGGAAAAAGGGGAAAATAAATTAGAAATATCAGTCCTATCATTATATAAATAAATATTAAACAAAATACCTTATTATTCGACTTCGTGCGTTGCAGAAGAGCTCTTTTCGGACGGGGGGCCCCTTCCGTCTTCAGTGTCGTCCGCACTTCGCGGCTGGCAGTCGTAGGTTTGATGTTTTTCCTTAAGTAGGTGCCGCCATATTTCTCCCATCTCTGCCGACTCGTGGTCATTAATTGCGTCACTATGATGCGCGATCTCTATGCTTTCACGGATATACGCGTAGGTGGAGTTGTTATAGTTTGCTATTTTTTCTACATTTTCAAAATCAATTTCTATGTCATCTTCAAAATATTTTCTAGCTAGCGCGGTGGTACGGCGATTAAATTTAATATCGTTTTTATGTTCTTTTACCCTTGTCTTAATCTTCCTTTTGGTGACTCCTATATATTTAAATTCTTTATTTTCTTTATTTTTTACGGGAATTTTATAGATACCTGCAGTTTCGGTGGGGGGGATCGAATCTTTATCGCTTCTTATTAATTGATATATATTGGGATTGGGTTTAATGGGAATATTAACGTTAAATTTATTAGCGGTGTGTTTTATTTTATTTGAGGTGCCTTGATTATAGGGAATAGAAAAGGTGTATTTTGTGGAAGTTTTTTGGGCATCTGGAATATTGTTTAATTGTTTTAATCGTTTTCTGTACAAGTGGTTGACTAATGTTTTGGGGTATCCTGCATCGATTGTTAATTTATTGATGAATTTTAATTCTTTTCTTAATTCTTTTTCATCTGAGCAAATAAGAATGGCACGATTAATATAGCTGCGTATGGTATTAATTTTGTATCTGTAGGGGGTTTTGCTTTTATTACTAATGATTTCGTTACTTGCGGTAGGTTTTCTGTATACTGTGGTTTTGAATTTGTTATTATCTTTAATGATTTTGACGTCTAAGTAGTTGATTTCCCCGTTATTTTCGTGTTCAAAAGTGAATTTGATATTGTTATCTAATTTGTTTAATTGGTTTAAGATTTCATCGCTATTGTAATTATCTTTAATAACGGCAAACACGTCGTCAACGTAACGGACCCAGAATTTAATTTTATTTCCTAGTTGTTTGGTGATTTGATTTTCCATAAGTCTTAATTTATATTCTGCAACTATGCCTGATATGGGGGACCCCATAGGGACGCCCATATTTTGTTTGTAGATAGTGTTATTAAATTGAAAATAGCTTTCTTTTAAAATTAGATTACTTGTTGAAATTAGTGTGTTTGCAATGGGTGTTTCATATTTCTCTTTAATTGCATTATTAATGATTTCGGATATTTCGTTTATGTCAATGGAGGGGTATAAATTTACAACGTCGAAGCTAATAAGATAATCATTTTGGTGTAAGGAAACTTCTTTTAATTGTTTAATAAAATCTTCAGTTGAGTGTAAACTAGTATGGGAGGGGGGTAGGAGTTCGCTATATATTTTGGTCATGTATTTTTCTAGCGGATACGTTGGTCCTTCTTTCTTATTGACAATGGGCCTGAATTTTGGAGGATTTTTGTGGTCTTTGTAACGTCCAAATAAACGGGGGGTGTTAGGGGCAAAATTATTAATATAGGGAGGTTTGTTATTAGGCCAATTACCTTTTTTGATTAACTGTTGGACTTTATTAATAAGCTTTCCGTTGGGGTCGATTGATAATTTGGTGGCATTAATCTCTTTTATAGTTTCTTGTATTTTATTTTCGTAATCGGTACGATTGAGAACGGCGATTTTGCGTGTTTTATCTGTAAGTGTACAGGTTATATTTCTATTTTTCTTAAGTTGTTTTAGGGTTTTTAGGTCAGCTTGATTAATATTATTGTGCTTGTCTTTTATGTTTTTGCTAATGAGATCGTGGGCAATGTTACGTACAGTATTTTTACATTCTGTCGAGGTTTTATTTATAGCGGTCTCAATTTTGGCTATTGAATCTTTAACATTAATAGGTTGTTCAAGAATGAATTTGGGGCCAAGTTTCAATAATGCATCTTCGTGGCTGTTAAAATTATAATCCGAAATGTTAATATATTGTTGTTCTTTTATCTTTTTCTCATTTAGAAAATCTCGATTAACCCACCCCCTAAGTTTTTTATTGTGTTTTTTAATCGCGATGTTCCTTTCAATATTATTATAGATTTCAATCTTCATCTTTAATTCATTAAAGCAGTCATTGTCCATTTCACTTTTTGCTAGATCTTCCAGTTCATTCTTTATTTTGATATAGTTATATAATTCAGATTTTTTACGCTTTATTATCTTGGAAAGGATTTTATTTTCAAAATTTTTGACATCGCGGGAAAATAATTGTCTAAGGGTTTTGTTATGTATTCGAAAACTTTTTGGAATAGTTTTAAAATTTTTACAATCTTGTAGGAAATTAATGTTTTCTTTGGTTTTAGTACATTTCTTATTGATTTTCTTTAATTTTGACGCGTTACTTTTATATTTGTTCATTACACGGCTTAATGAAGAAGGACGCAATACTAAACCGGGGAGGAGGGGGGAAGGAAAAAACGGGAAAGAAACAAGGGCAGAAAACGGAACTATTAAATTATGGCTTCATAAGCTAACAAACTCCCATAAACCGGGTAAAAACATTCCAAAAACAAGAATTATTAAAAAAAAAAAAAAAAAAAAACTTGAATAGATCGGTTGAAATGAAATGGTGGTTTAAAAATAAACAAAAAGAAGCTATGAATTCACAAAATCAATCTCATTATACAAAAAACGCATTAAACACTAACAATTAAGTCACTAAAGTCCAATGAACTAAATTCATTATCTTTAATTTAAAGCCCATTAAACGGGTAAGAAAAAGAATCCACAATTAAACAGTATAAAAATTCCCTATAATTTATTTACGGTGATTTAAAAACGAAATCAATCTCATTATACAAAAAAAACGCATAAAACACTGACAATTAAGTTACTAAAGTTCAATGAACTAAATTTAATACCTTTAATTTAAAACACATTAAACGGGTAAGAAAAAGAAACTCCAATTAAACAGTATAAAAAAATTTTTTTTTATAAGATTTATTTATGATGATTTAAAAACGAAAAGACCACGAGCCATCGGCAGGGACAAGAGACACCACGAGAAACGAAAAAACGTCCAGGTAAGACTTAAAACATTATAACTTTATGATTTAAACGAAGTCATTAAAACATTATATAAATAAATATTAAACAAAATACCTTATTATTCGACTTCGTGCGTTGCAGAAGAGCTCTTTTCGGACGGGGGGCCCCTTCCGTCTTCAGTGTCGTCCGCACTTCGCGGCTGGCAGTCGTAGGTTTGATGTTTTTCCTTAAGTAGGTGCCGCCATATTTCTCCCATCTCTGCCGACTCGTGGTCATTAATTGCGTCACTATGATGCGCGATCTCTATGCTTTCACGGATATACGCGTAGGTGGAGTTGTTATAGTTTGCTATTTTTTCTACATTTTCAAAATCAATTTCTATGTCATCTTCAAAATATTTTCTAGCTAGCGCGGTGGTACGGCGATTAAATTTAATATCGTTTTTATGTTCTTTTACCCTTGTCTTAATCTTCCTTTTGGTGACTCCTATATATTTAAATTCTTTATTTTCTTTATTTTTTACGGGAATTTTATAGATACCTGCAGTTTCGGTGGGGGGGATCGAATCTTTATCGCTTCTTATTAATTGATATATATTGGGATTGGGTTTAATGGGAATATTAACGTTAAATTTATTAGCGGTGTGTTTTATTTTATTTGAGGTGCCTTGATTATAGGGAATAGAAAAGGTGTATTTTGTGGAAGTTTTTTGGGCATCTGGAATATTGTTTAATTGTTTTAATCGTTTTCTGTACAAGTGGTTGACTAATGTTTTGGGGTATCCTGCATCGATTGTTAATTTATTGATGAATTTTAATTCTTTTCTTAATTCTTTTTCATCTGAGCAAATAAGAATGGCACGATTAATATAGCTGCGTATGGTATTAATTTTGTATCTGTAGGGGGTTTTGCTTTTATTACTAATGATTTCGTTACTTGCGGTAGGTTTTCTGTATACTGTGGTTTTGAATTTGTTATTATCTTTAATGATTTTGACGTCTAAGTAGTTGATTTCCCCGTTATTTTCGTGTTCAAAAGTGAATTTGATATTGTTATCTAATTTGTTTAATTGGTTTAAGATTTCATCGCTATTGTAATTATCTTTAATAACGGCAAACACGTCGTCAACGTAACGGACCCAGAATTTAATTTTATTTCCTAGTTGTTTGGTGATTTGATTTTCCATAAGTCTTAATTTATATTCTGCAACTATGCCTGATATGGGGGACCCCATAGGGACGCCCATATTTTGTTTGTAGATAGTGTTATTAAATTGAAAATAGCTTTCTTTTAAAATTAGATTACTTGTTGAAATTAGTGTGTTTGCAATGGGTGTTTCATATTTCTCTTTAATTGCATTATTAATGATTTCGGATATTTCGTTTATGTCAATGGAGGGGTATAAAAAAAAAAAAAAAAAAAAAAAATATATAAAGATTCGATCCCCCCCACCGAAACTGCAGGTATCTATAAAATTCCCGTAAAAAATAAAGAAAATAAAGAATTTAAATATATAGGAGTCACCAAAAGGAAGATTAAGACAAGGGTAAAAGAACATAAAAACGATATTAAATTTAATCGCCGTACCACCGCGCTAGCTAGAAAATATTTTGAAGATGACATAGAAATTGATTTTGAAAATGTAGAAAAAATAGCAAACTATAACAACTCCACCTACGCGTATATCCGTGAAAGCATAGAGATCGCGCATCATAGTGACGCAATTAATGACCACGAGTCGGCAGAGATGGGAGAAATATGGCGGCACCTACTTAAGGAAAAACATCAAACCTACGACTGCCAGCCGCGAAGTGCGGACGACACTGAAGACGGAAGGGGCCCCCCGTCCGAAAAGAGCTCTTCTGCAACGCACGAAGTCGAATAATAAGGTATTTTGTTTAATATTTATTTATATAATGTTTTAATGACTTCGTTTAAATCATAAAGTTATAATGTTTTAAGTCTTACCTGGACGTTTTTTCGTTTCTCGTGGTGTCTCTTGTCCCTGCCGACGGCTCGTGGTCTTTTCGTTTTTAAATCATCATAAATAAATCTTATAAAAAAAAAAATTTTTATACTGTTTAATTGGAGTTTCTTTTTCTTACCCGTTTAATGTGTTTTAAATTAAAGGTATTAAATTTAGTTCATTGAACTTTAGTAACTTAATTGTCAGTGTTTTATGCGTTTTTTTTTTGTATAATGAGATTGATTTCGTTTTTAAATCACCGTAAATAAATTATAGGGAATTTTTATACTGTTTAATTGTGGATTCTTTTTCTTACCCGTTTAATGGGCTTTAAATTAAAGATAATGAATTTAGTTCATTGGACTTTAGTGACTTAATTGTTAGTGTTTAATGCGTTTTTTGTATAATGAGATTGATTTTGTGAATTCATAGCTTCTTTTTGTTTATTTTTAAACCACCATTTCATTTCAACCGATCTATTCAAGTTTTTTTTTTTTTTTTTTAATAATTCTTGTTTTTGGAATGTTTTTACCCGGTTTATGGGAGTTTGTTAGCTTATGAAGCCATAATTTAATAGTTCCGTTTTCTGCCCTTGTTTCTTTCCCGTTTTTTCCTTCCCCCCTCCTCCCCGGTTTAGTATTGCGTCCTTCTTCATTAAGCCGTGTAATGAACAAATATAAAAGTAACGCGTCAAAATTAAAGAAAATCAATAAGAAATGTACTAAAACCAAAGAAAACATTAATTTCCTACAAGATTGTAAAAATTTTAAAACTATTCCAAAAAGTTTTCGAATACATAACAAAACCCTTAGACAATTATTTTCCCGCGATGTCAAAAATTTTGAAAATAAAATCCTTTCCAAGATAATAAAGCGTAAAAAATCTGAATTATATAACTATATCAAAATAAAGAATGAACTGGAAGATCTAGCAAAAAGTGAAATGGACAATGACTGCTTTAATGAATTAAAGATGAAGATTGAAATCTATAATAATATTGAAAGGAACATCGCGATTAAAAAACACAATAAAAAACTTAGGGGGTGGGTTAATCGAGATTTTCTAAATGAGAAAAAGATAAAAGAACAACAATATATTAACATTTCGGATTATAATTTTAACAGCCACGAAGATGCATTATTGAAACTTGGCCCCAAATTCATTCTTGAACAACCTATTAATGTTAAAGATTCAATAGCCAAAATTGAGACCGCTATAAATAAAACCTCGACAGAATGTAAAAATACTGTACGTAACATTGCCCACGATCTCATTAGCAAAAACATAAAAGACAAGCACAATAATATTAATCAAGCTGACCTAAAAACCCTAAAACAACTTAAGAAAAATAGAAATATAACCTGTACACTTACAGATAAAACACGCAAAATCGCCGTTCTCAATCGTACCGATTACGAAAATAAAATACAAGAAACTATAAAAGAGATTAATGCCACCAAATTATCAATCGACCCCAACGGAAAGCTTATTAATAAAGTCCAACAGTTAATCAAAAAAGGTAATTGGCCTAATAACAAACCTCCCTATATTAATAATTTTGCCCCTAACACCCCCCGTTTATTTGGACGTTACAAAGACCACAAAAATCCTCCAAAATTCAGGCCCATTGTCAATAAGAAAGAAGGACCAACGTATCCGCTAGAAAAATACATGACCAAAATATATAGCGAACTCCTACCCCCCTCCCATACTAGTTTACACTCAACTGAAGATTTTATTAAACAATTAAAAGAAGTTTCCTTACACCAAAATGATTATCTTATTAGCTTCGACGTTGTAAATTTATACCCCTCCATTGACATAAACGAAATATCCGAAATCATTAATAATGCAATTAAAGAGAAATATGAAACACCCATTGCAAACACACTAATTTCAACAAGTAATCTAATTTTAAAAGAAAGCTATTTTCAATTTAATAACACTATCTACAAACAAAATATGGGCGTCCCTATGGGGTCCCCCATATCAGGCATAGTTGCAGAATATAAATTAAGACTTATGGAAAATCAAATCACCAAACAACTAGGAAATAAAATTAAATTCTGGGTCCGTTACGTTGACGACGTGTTTGCCGTTATTAAAGATAATTACAATAGCGATGAAATCTTAAACCAATTAAACAAATTAGATAACAATATCAAATTCACTTTTGAACACGAAAATAACGGGGAAATCAACTACTTAGACGTCAAAATCATTAAAGATAATAACAAATTCAAAACCACAGTATACAGAAAACCTACCGCAAGTAACGAAATCATTAGTAATAAAAGCAAAACCCCCTACAGATACAAAATTAATACCATACGCAGCTATATTAATCGTGCCATTCTTATTTGCTCAGATGAAAAAGAATTAAGAAAAGAATTAAAATTCATCAATAAATTAACAATCGATGCAGGATACCCCAAAACATTAGTCAACCACTTGTACAGAAAACGATTAAAACAATTAAACAATATTCCAGATGCCCAAAAAACTTCCACAAAATACACCTTTTCTATTCCCTATAATCAAGGCACCTCAAATAAAATAAAACACACCGCTAATAAATTTAACGTTAATATTCCCATTAAACCCAATCCCAATATATATCAATTAATAAGAAGCGATAAAGATTCGATCCCCCCCACCGAAACTGCAGGTATCTATAAAATTCCCGTAAAAAATAAAGAAAATAAAGAATTTAAATATATAGGAGTCACCAAAAGGAAGATTAAGACAAGAGTAAAAGAACATAAAAACGATATTAAATTTAATCGCCGTACCACCGCGCTAGCTAGAAAATATTTTGAAGATGACATAGAAATTGATTTTGAAAATGTAGAAAAAATAGCAAACTATAACAACTCCACCTACGCGTATATCCGTGAAAGCATAGAGATCGCGCATCATAGTGACGCAATTAATGACCACGAGTCGGCAGAGATGGGAGAAATATGGCGGCACCTACTTAAGGAAAAACATCAAACCTACGACTGCCAGCCGCGAAGTGCGGACGACACTGAAGACGGAAGGGGCCCCCCGTCCGAAAAGAGCTCTTCTGCAACGCACGAAGTCGAATAATAAGGTATTTTGTTTAATATTTATTTATATAATGTTTTAATGACTTCGTTTAAATCATAAAGTTATAATCAGTCCTATCGTTACAAGGGCTGCCCAGTCGGTAGAGCACCGGGCTCGTAATTGGAAGATTGCCGGTTTGGTACTCGAGCCGGCCAAAGACCATCATGTACACTAATGGTGGCTGGTGTACTTAAAATCTGTTGTGGCTGCAATGTCCTCCATGTTCCCATCAAAATTATAACTCTGGGGATCACCGAAGCGGGAGAGCCATCCCTTCTGTGGAGGATCAAAATTGTGATAGTATGTCTCCAGACCACCTCGAAGATGAGTCCCAGACCGTCACCAATTGCCCATTACTCAGCACTAGTGTGATGTAAAACCCAACCAACCAACAAACCCATCGTTACAAATTCGGTATCAAATGAATGGGGCAATTTTTCTGAATCAAGGGGAAAACAGTTTTTCAACACAACATTTAGATTTTTAAAAATTAACTTAAGTATGAAATTTAGATGGCAATACTTCATTTTAATTCATTTCAGTCATTTTGAAAAGTATGTGGCTCGTTACAAATTCGGTACTAAATGAAAGGAGGTGATTTTTCTGAATCCAGGGGTTCAAACAGTTTTCCGATACGGCAATTAGATTTTTTTTTAATTAACTAAACTATGAAATTTAGGTGGCAACACTTCATTTTAATCTTTTTCTACTTATTAGTGTGAATCAAGCTAATAAACAGTCTTCAGTTTAAATTTTTTTTAGATATTTTATTGATATTTAAAATCAAAATAATTAGAGTACTTTAAAATAAAAATTTCTGTAAGTTCAATAAACTTTGATTTATACCAAGGCAAAATTTTACCTTGCTTTTTATGAAAAATAAAACATTTATATAAATAAAAATTTGCAACAAAAACACAAGCATTGTTCGATGTTAAAAACTGTGTCTGTAACAAACTGCTAATGGTAGTGAAATTTCATTTTAAACCACATTCTTGAAGCATAACATGTTATGCCAACCTTGGTTGTAGATCTAAATACCAGAAATGTAGCCTTTTAAAAGGGTTTCTGGTATTCTATATTTGGAGTATTTTCTGTCATTTGCCTAATCTCTTTAAAATAGATAAAATTAGTATATTTTTAGAACATAAATGAAGGTTGGCAAATATAGCATAATGCGAAATTCCTATGTTTAAAGAAAAAAATTTATATACACAGAGAGAGAGAGATAAATTCAGATGTTTTTGTCGAAATAAAATGTTTATACCTAAGTGAGTAATTTCTTATTTTAAAAAATCAATACAACTGTTATAATGTTTACAATTTTTTTTTACAGTTCCCTGAAATTGGTGAATTGATTTTAAAGAGACTGATCTTACAGTATAAAAGAGGGTTTCGTCGTAATGATAAAACAATTTGCTTGACAGCTGCACGTTTTCTTGCTCATCTTTTGAATCAAGAAGTAGTAAGTAAAATAAAGTTTATATGTTATAACTTAACACTTTGAAAAAATTTGTAAATTTATCAGTTTGAATCAGTTCTATACTGTAAAAGCAGCAGATACTGCCAATCTGATTACATAAAAAGTCACAAATATTTTTTTGAAAATAATCTGGAATATTCCAGTTAAAAAATATTAGGTGTTGTAGTGTAAGGGAAAGTTCTGTCATTTTTTAACACATGCACTTTTATGCGTTGTCGATTATCGACTAAAACTGGTTTAAACAGCTAGTTTAGAGTATGATTGATGATTTACACACATTTTTTCGTATTTTAGTTGGGTTTTTCAAACTTGTAGAGCTGTCACCATGGGTGAAGAAAAAGCGCTTAAAACATTGTATGTTGTATCAGTTCCAAAAGAGAAACATTGTGATGGAGACAACAAAAACTTGTGTGACATGTTTGGAGAGGGCACAGTAACAGCTCGAACATGACAAAGATGGTTTACAAAATTTTGTTTGGGTGATTTTTCTTTGCAAGATGAACCCAGATCAGGAAGGCCATCAGGTGTCAATGACGAAGTGCTACAGTATGATCAAGACAAATCCCGTGTTAACTTCCACAGAAGTGGGCTTCAATCTTGGAATTCATCAGACTACTGCTTTGGATCACATTAAAAGGCTTGGTTTCGTGTCCAAACTCTCTGTTTGGGTGCCACAAAATGACAGAACTTTCCCTTACACCTAATAAAAACTTATCTGCTTTTTTTTTTTTTTTTTTTTTTTTTTTTTAAAATATTCAGTGAGTTTTGAGATTTGAAATATAGTTAGTTTGCATATACAATTTATTATTATTTTTTCCCTTTAACTGAAAGATACATTTTTTTTTCTTTAAACATTAAATTCATTGTTAAAGATTATACATAATTAATTGAATATTTACTTTCTTTTAATTAGGCCCATGAAGTACTAGTTCTTGAAATAGTTACTCATTTATTGGAAAATCCTACCGATGATTCAGTTGAAGTAGCCATATGTATATTAAAGGAATGTGGAAAAAAACTAACTCAACTTACTGCTAGAGGAATGAGAGGTTAGTATTGGTAAAATATTATTATTATTATTACTGATAAATATTTGCAGTTATTTGTTTACTGATCTTTTTAAAGCATTGAATGTTTTCAACATAATCTAGCTAAAACAGCAAAAAAGTAAATTTTACAGCAAAAAAGTAAATTTGTGTTATTTTGTATAGGGTATAAAAATGTTTTTATCATTAGAAAATTAATACCTTAATTATTAATTATTATTAAAAAAAACTTATAAAAGTGCATTTCATACTTTATCTTAAAAAAAAAAACTAATAATACCTGTTAGTTAAAAGTTGTTTATTTTAAATAAACCAGTTATTTCCAATTATAAACTTGTGTTATAATATAGTACATAAAGTAATTAAAAAGAATAATTCTGGTAAAGAATATGCATTGTATTTAATAATTTTCATAATATTTCAGTGCTCTAGCACAGACACGTCATTGACACGAGAAATAGAAAATGAAATTTTACCTCATAATTTTAATAGGAGCAAGAAGTAAGTGATTAAAGACAGAGGTGGGGGAAAAAAAAGTTATAGGCTCATTCCATTGAATGCAAATTTCTTTTTACCAGTTTAAATAAATTTTAGTTTTCTATTGAGATGAATAATTCAAATGTGAGTTTTAAAAATTTAAATAAATTTTAGCAAATTAAATAATAAAGGGATTGCTTATACTCGATAATTTTATGTATATGTGTTATTTAGAAATGTCGTCTGTCAGCCGTGAATATTTATTTAAAGATGTTGAAGTGTAAAGTTGAACTTTTATACCAACTATGCAACCAACTCTCGAATGTCTGTGTTATTCATGGTTAATAAATGACATTTCTAAATAATTTACATGGTATATCAAAGTTGCCACGAATAATATGCTTGCCTTTTGCATCTGTGTTTTCTGGCATGGTGATATGTGCCAACAGATATGTGAAAAATGCCGAATGAATAATCAGCCAGGTTGGCTCTTTGGTAGAGCATCAGCACATTAAGCAGAGTGCCCAGGTTTGGTTCCAGGCTCTGGCATTTTTCACATAGTTGATATAATAAATAAAAATGTAACCTTATATTCCAACATCTCTAAATATATATTATTAATGAAATTGCTGTAGTTGTACACACTTCACACTGTAAGTATCACAGACACAAGAAAATCAGACCTGCATACAAGTGTGCTTGATATTTTTTTTTTTTTTTTTTTTACACCTGTAAAATTTTGTATTATATCATTACAGGCTGTTTATTGCTCTTGCTGTTACAGACAGTTATATAGTGTTTTTGTTTTTTCTTTCTTTATCGGTTTTTAATTTTAAAATGAGTAAATAAAAGCACTTTATATATATGAGTTTTTTCTGGCAGCTTTAAAATAGCTATTTGAAATACAAATATATATTCCTTTTAATGGTGTGAAAGGAAGAGGGAAAAGTTTTGGAAGGTGGTTAAAAAAAAAAACTTTAGTATAAAGATGAATTTTTTTGCTATACTTTTCTTATTGCAAAAGATCATTATTTTTGTCTGTGCTAGTGACTGCCATTATTTAAAAAATTTATTTGTTAAATTTTTGTGTGAACTGCTTATCTTACATATAGCAGAACATTTATTTTCGAACCAAAATAATGTAATTAAATACCAAAATTTCTTGAACGTTTTATATTAAAAAAATAAAAGAAAGAAAGAAAGAAAAAACATTAGACAAGTTCTCGGCAACTATAGTCTTTTATCTACATATCTGGAAAAATTGGCTAAAATTTACTAATTACAAATTTGTATGCTAGAAAATCTAAATTAAATATGAATTGCTACTTTACATATTCACTGCTATTCTTATGCATTTAATCATTCTTTAAAGAACAGTTGTTTTTATTTTAATCATTGTTCTATTATTTTTTTTCCTTTAGCAATTAGTCAAAGAGTTAGAGATGTTCTTCATGAAGGAAGTATAGATTCTCGGACTCGTTACATGATTGAAGTATTTTTTGCAGTTCAAAAGGATGGTTTTAAGGTAGTTTTTTTTTCTCATATTGTTATTTTTTATACCATTTCGCTTTGGGCAAAGTTGTAATTTTATTTTATTTATTTTTTATTATTATTATTATTTTTTTAATTTAGAAATGTATTCATCAACCTTGAAAGTTCATTTCAGATAATTTGGAGTGGAAGGCTGATTTTTTATACCAACTATGTGAAAAATACCAGAGCCAGGAATCGGACCCGGGCCTTCCGCTTTACGTGCGGATGCTCAAACTATTGAGCTACCCTGGCTGATTACCAGCTAGGCATTTCTCACATAACATTCGTTGGGAAAGTCACCGAGTCTGCAAACACAGCTATATCAAGTGACATTATTAATTGTGGCACAACTCCAATAGACCACGATTTTTTTTTTTTATTTAGAAATTTATTCATCAACCTTGAAAGTTCATTTCAGATAATTTGGAGTGGAAGGCTGATTTTTTATACCAACTCTTCGATAACCAAGGGTTCGATTCCCGGCTCTGGTATTTTTCACATACTTGGTATTAAAAAAAAAAAACCTTTTACCAAGTTTATTTATGTGTTGTTTCCGGAAATAAAGCATGTTTTCCAGTAGCTATAGTTCTAGCATTAATTTACATTAGCCACCTTTCCATGATAAACAGCCTTTACAATATGTATAACCTGCCTTTTTATTTATGAATCACTTGCCACACATGAAAATGTTTATGTTTTCATGTGTGTATTCTATTAGTGTTATGTATATTTCCAAGACAGCTTTATAAAGAAGTTGTGATGTCCACATCAGATTATTTATTAGTAGTACGACGACAGACAGACTATTTCTTTCAATCTGGCATTTTGCATCGTTACCAATTTATTGTGTTCCACTTCAAAAATGCCTGCCAATATCCAATTTTACCATTTAATTTCTTACTCTATCTTAAAATATTTTGTGAAATCTGTAAAAACTTTTACATATATATATATATATATATATATATTTTTTTTTTTCACTTCCCATCGGTGAGGATTGAACTCACAACCTTCGGGTTCGTAGTTGTGTACACTGACCATAGAACCAACGAGTCTTTTTTTTTTTTTTTTTTTTGAAAGGGTGTTAAAATAGAAATATAAGTAGTCCAGTCGTACTAAATTAAATTCTATTAAAGACAGAATTTCATCTGTAGTTTTAATACTCGCGAAGCGAGCATACATTGAACCACTGCAGTACAGATTTTTATTAATATTTTCTGAGAAGGTTCTTGTTAAATGACAGCAATTTTTTGTATACAGACAACAATAATAAAGAAATTGCCTATTGCTGTAGCATGTAACTGATTGTGCATTAATGAAATTGATTAATAGACATAAATATGTGTAATATGTGCTTTTTTAAGTTATATAAGAACTTCTAATTGCCTCAATAAACATATGTAACATTTTATTTTATCAGAATATTTTCTCCATTTTATGTTTGTCACATTTATCTTGATGTGTTCTTAAAATATGTTCTAGGAATTTGAAATTATTCCAAAAGAACTTGATTTAGTTGAAGAGGAAGATAAATTTACTCACTTAATAACACTTGATGAGGCAGTGGATGCTCAAGAAATGCTAAGTATGTTTGTTTTTATTTGTTTAAAGAAATTTTTGTATTTGCTTCCTAAGTTCTTTATGTTGTCTTGTGAGTCATTAATTTTATTTTATTGTTTTATTAATATTTCTATTCTATTAAATAAAGCAGGGTTGTAGTGATTATATCAATTTATTTAAATCAACTGGCTTAAATCACTTATTTTAAATAAAAAAGTTATTGGCTTTAATGGAATGAAATTGTTTATCTAACTTTAAAAATTGAGATATTTAATTATTTCTTATATAAATTTAAAAATACAATTTGTAAAATGTAACAAAATATTTCACTAGATGAGCTAATAAATATTTCTCATTTTTTGACTTTAGATTCATCTCTACAAAGCATCATTAATAAACACAAAAATAAATTATATCTTAATGTTCTTAATTATTTATACATTTTATTATCTATTTTAATAATTCATTACATCTTAATTATTTATACAAGCATAACCTTATGACTGGTGTATGAATTGTAAATATTTAGTGTATATTATTGATTATTCATTGATTATTATTATTGATTATTCATTGATTATTATTAGTGATTATTCATTGATTAATACAGTGAACTCTCGTTAAAACGGACAATCAAGGGCCGGCAGTTTTTGTCCATATTAACAAGAGTCCATTATAACAGGAGTTCATAAATTGAAGTTCCATGTTAGCCCCTACAAGTACAGTAAAGCATAATTTTGAATGTTTGCCGCCTATGCATTTTTCTCCTCTAAAGTGTAAACTTTTAGAAGGCTGAGCTGTAAAAGTCCTGTTTCATAAATGTTAAACATGTTTTTAGCTTTGATAGTTCGTAGTCCTTGATAAGGCACAACAAATTCTCTTTCCAGTCTTTTATGTTTTCTTCTGGTACATTTCCAATAATGAAACCCTTTGATATGTCTCCACAATAGAAGCGGAGACAGGTACAAATTGTTGACTTCAACTGTCACTGTCAATCAATACTGTTTACCTCCCATGATGTAATAGCGCAGAGTGAAAGAAATTTTATTATTACACCTTTTCATGTAAAAAAAAAAAAGAAAGTAAGCTTTGAGGGGAAAAAATGTCTGTCTTAACGAATGAATTGTACGTATAAAGCGATGTTTATTACATGCAATTCCTATAGGCCTCGAACGGGGATTCTGTTTTTGTACGTAATATCGAGAAATCCATCTTAAAGGGGGCCGTCTTAACGAGAGTTCACTGTATTATATATATATGTTCTAGTTTGCCTTTGCCCACCTTGCGGTTGATATTTTGAAAAGAAAATATTTCCTTGTTTATTCAGCTGTCATACCAGTGTATGTCATTTACCATTGGCTCATATGATATTTAAAAAATAATAGCATATTTTACATTGTAGTGTTTAAAAAGCTCTGAAGGCTCCAAAAAGTTTTAAAAACATCATAACATTTTAATTTAACTACATATAATCAGTTAAATACAGTTGAAGGCTGCTGTCACTGCTTGTTTAATGAATTGTACTCTCTAAATATAAAAAAAAGATAAAAGAATAAGTGAAAGTATTAAGATGGTAATGAAAATGTGAATTTTGTTAATGGGTTAAGTGTGAAAAAATTTTCTTGATTCAAATGATATTTGTTAAACCTAAGTAAGAATTTTTTTAGGATATAATCTTTTTTTTTTTTTTTAATCTTTAATTCCTTTGTATGAGTAAAAATTTCTTTTTCTTAATACATTGCTTCTGTTTTATGTCATTTTTCCTATTAAATTATCCTTTTCCAAAGTTATTTTATGTGTTCAATACCGTGGTAAGATTTTACTTTGTTTCAATACATTATTGTAGCTACAAAGTCAAAGTTACAAGTTGAGTGGCTCATAGTACCACATTTATGATTGCTATAAAATTACTCTTATTATGAAGATATTATTTTAAATAAAAATATTGATAATAAATGCCTACAGGAATACTTTTTCTTTGGGAATAGAATACTATTTATATTTTTATAATTTAAGTAAAATGATTGATAGTGTGGATATTGTGCATATATATATACACACATACACATAATAAAATACAAATGTTGTGCAATAATGTATGAATATATAATAAAAATCATTAAAATCAAATAAATCTTGATTTAAATTTTAAAAAATCAGATTTAAATAAAAAATAAATAAATCAACAACCCTGAAATAAAGTAATGATTTTAATTACATTATTTGTAATAATAACCAAATATAAGTGTAGTTTTATAAAAATCTTCAATTTTGAATTTAATTAAATATTTTTCTA
Source organism: Salticus scenicus (assembly GCA_963930645.1). Lineage (NCBI taxonomy): Eukaryota > Metazoa > Arthropoda > Arachnida > Araneae > Salticidae > Salticus > Salticus scenicus. Next base: position 253,756,290 of record OZ005654.1, read on the forward strand.
TAAATTCATAATTTTTAATTGGAATAGTGCTAGTAGGGGAGAGTGGTGCACCTTGGGACATGGCCGCCATTGAGACACCTTAAATATTTTAGCTTCTATTTTGTAAATAGGAATTAGTTTTTCTTAGGACATCATAGTTGGGCTGCACAGTCTACACTGTAGTGTAATTTGGAATTTCTCACAGGAAAAGATTAATCGAATTTTCTTTGTTTTGAAAGATTCAAAGCTACATTAATGGGTGATTTCATAAGCAAATTTATTTCGCAAAAAATAAAATAATTTAAATCTGAGTATGTGGGAATTAAAATATGGACTCTCATAATAATTTTAATGCTAAAAAATGCATTGTACTGCTAAGCCATATTTTTTTTTCTCTTAGGTTACATTATGAGAATGATCCAAGTGAGGCAAGTTGGGACACTTTCTGAACCTGCCCCACCACTGTGCAATGAAAAAAAAAAAAAATTGCATGTACTTTATAAATTTATTGAGACTTTAAATATGCTAAAATTGAAAAAATGGTTATTATTAATTAAGAAAATTGTTTTCTTTAGAAATTAGATGAGAGCAATTTTCAAATGTAAAACACAATACTTGTTAGTGTAACATACTAATATATTATACATTGTCATTTATTAGGCTCTAAGCCTATAAATAAAGATTTATTAATCAATTAGATGTGGTATTTTTTATGCATTAAAGTTTTATTGTCAGTGTCCCTTGCTGCCCCACTTAATGGGACAGTTTGGGACATTGTAGGGATTTTTAACTTTTTTTTTTTTTTTTTTTACTGAAGTTAAATTTTATGGAATACTGCATTGGGATAAATTTTAACTAAAACAGGAATGCTTAAACTCAATGTCAAACTGAGTTTGGGGAAAACTGAATAAAAAATAAATTTTCTAAAAATCATTATCTAAAAAGTATCCCAAGGTGCCCCATCTTCCCCTACTAGTTTGAAAATTATAAAATGTCAATACATGATTGGTCTTGAATTTAATTAAATGCTATTTTTTTTTTTTTTTTTTTACAAAATCTCTAGCTTTTAATTAAGTTTAAAGATTATTTGGACTGTGCATTCATAATCACTATTTATACCCAATTTTTATTTTCTATTACAATCAGTTCAAAATTCAGGATTTAAAAGAAGGGAGAAAGACTTTTTCATACTCAGATTCAGAAATTGTGTGAGAATGGCTTTGAGAGGGGTTGAAATTGAAGACACTGTTGCTTGGATGAAGCAGCTTTCGGATTCTCTTGGGAGGTGTGGTAGGAGTGGGTGGGCGTGGAGTGAGAGTGAAATATTCGCTTTTCTCTCTTATCAAAGAAGAATCACAGTCCTCGCTTTTTCTCTTGTCAAAGAGGAGGTTGATGAGGGAACAGTTCTCGGAGGAGTGAGGAATGACTGAAAAAAATTATATTTGCTTTTGTATCCATCTTCTGCATCAGCAGAGGTGAATTCTACTGTTGTTTAAGCTTAATCTTTGACCAAGGCCTTGCATTGCTTGCTTGGAATACAGAGTAGGGCTCTCTTACAGTAAAACTCTGGCTATGTGCTTTGTAGCGATGTTTAGCTAATAAAACCTGTCACAAAAATCCTCTTGTTTGTGATTCCACTTTTTTCTCTGAATCATAATTTTTCATTGCATTAGAATTTTCCTGGGGCTCTTAAAGGAATTTCTGGGCTTAATTTTTATGCAAGATCTTACCGCAAGTAACTGCAAATCGTACTTGGATTGTAGAAATCCTTTCATAAAGCTCTCTTGTCTTGGGAAGATTGTCTGTTCACAAATTTTAAGCATAAATACAAAGTAACTTGGAAAAATAAATAAATAAATATGTATAACAGATTTCATCAAATGTAGCTGAGAATAATCTTGATTAAATCAACATTCTAACTAAAAACTAATAAAATCTATTTTTAGGGGAACCTAAAAATTTTTAAGTGTCTAAATAAATAAAATTATAATCTAAATAAAATTTTGATTTATGTTTGCTTGCGTTTACTTTTTTTTTTTAAGAGGGTAAGGAATAAATCCTTGCACAAAATTTTAGTTTTAGTGGAAATAATTTTATAATTTCTTGATTATTAAAATATTTATTTTGCCATCAAATTTATTTAATGAATTTAGCAACTATCCTAAATCTTATATTTTACCATGTTATTATTAACTTCGATTCTTGTTTGTTTGTTTGTTTGTGTGTTTGTCAGGGACAAATCTTGCAATCGATTTTTAACTAACTTCCCGACTAGCTAGATATTTGAAATTTTCAGGACAGCTCACAACACGGTGACAATACATTTTTCTAATAATTTTAGTCAACTATTTCAGGTCCCGCTGCCTTCGGCAGCGCTTATATTATTCGACAGAACATTTATTTAACTAACTTCCCAACTAGCTAGACATATGAAAGTTTCAAAATAGTTCAGAACACGGTGAAAATGCATTTTTTTAATACCTTTAGCCAACTGTTTCGGGTTCCTGCTGTCTTCGGCAGCGTTATTAGTACTAAGCTTGCAATCGATTTTTCACTAACTTTCCGACTATCTGGACATTTGAAACTTTTAGGACAGCTCATAACACGGTGACAATACATTTTTCTAATAATTTTAGTCAACTATTTCAGGTCCCACTGCCTTCGGCAGTGCTTATATTATTCGATAGAAAATTTATTTAACTAACTTCCCGACTAGCTAGACATTTGAAACTTTCAGAATAGTTCAGAACACGGTGAAAATGGATTTTTTTAAATACCTCTAGCCAACTGCTTCGGGTTCCTGCTACCTTTGTCAGCGTTACCAGTACAAAGCTTGCAATCGATTTTTCACCAACTTCCCGACTAGCTAGATATTTGAAACTTTCAGAATAGCTCAGAACACGGTGGCAATACATTTTTTTTAATACTTTTAGTCAACTGTTTCAGGTCCCTACTGCCTTCGGCAGCGTTCATATGATTCAACAGAAAATTTATTTAACTAACTTCCTGAGTAGCTAGACATTTGAAACTTTCGGAATAGTTCAGAATACGGTGAAAATGCTTTTTAAAAATATTTTTATCCAATTGCTTCAGGACCCTGCTGCCTTCGGCAGCGTTTCCAGTACAAAGCTTGCAATCAACTTTTAACTAACTTCCAGGCTAGATAGCCATTTGAAACTTTTATAATAGCTCAAAAGATGATAGCAAGGAATTTTTTTTAATACTTTTATCCAATTGCTGGGGTTCCGGCTGCCTTCAGTAGCGTTTATATGATTCAACAGAAAATTTAAAAACATGGTTTATAAAATTTTTTTTATCTTATAATTATTTTTATTAATCTGGTATTCAGTGGATGAATTCAGTGGGGAAAGGTTTCTTTTTTTTAAGTTATATTTTTTCAGATTTAAAATTTGAATCTTCTGAAATTGAAAGCAACATAGACTAGCATAAGTATAGTAATAACAAAAATTTTGTTACATTCCAGTTTGGGAGGGGGGGGGGGAGTGTCTGTTAATCAATATTCCTTTATTTAAAGTTATTATACTAATTAAAAATGTTTATGAAGAAAGAATTGTTTATTTATTCTTATCATTTAAATCCCTAATATATATATATTTCTCATTTCAGATGTTTTTAAGTTTGACCCTGATTATCAGGAAAATGAAGAGAAATATAAAGCTGTAGTAAAAGGTAATAAAATTTTTAACAAGTGTATTTTTGAAAAAAGGGGTGGAACAAATGGCATGTAAAAAGCTGCATATAAAAATAATGAAGTATTGCATATAAGAAAACTGATGTACAATACCCATATCTGATAGCATTTGACAACTAAACAGATGATATACATTACTTCACTGTTTTATATTTACATTGTTTTTTCGTAAACTGTATTTTTAAAATCGCAAAAATATCTAAGAACTGTTTAAATGAATTTATTCAGTATTTATTTTCTAAGAAGAATGAATTTATGTCTAATGAATTTATGTTCTAATGAATTTATTTTCTAAGAAGAATTTATTCAGTTTGTAAGCATTTGTAAAATCTATCATGACCACAATTTTGTGATGCCAAAAATTTCTATTACAAATTTGTAAGATTTGAAGGTGAAGCTCTCAGCAATTTTACTGAGATTGCAGAGATGGTGAATTATCTGTTTCTGCAATTTGTATTTATTGCATGTACACAAACACATAAAATATTGAATTTGTTAACTTTGCTGGAAGCTTTTTTCAGCACAGAATATGTGTAATACATTATTGCGTAAATGAATTTTTCATTTATATTACAAATTTTGCTTTTTGATTAGCAGGCTTTTGCCAGTCACTGTATTTATATAAATAACAAAAAAAAAAAAAAGAATCACTAATTTTTTATATCATTTTCTAAATAAAAATTAAAGAAAGGTTCCACTAAAATTATCTATTGTAGGAAGATATTTTTTCCGAGCAGTAGATTGCACCACTTATCTTGTAAGTACTAACTTTGGATTTTAAGCTGTAACCTTAGAATAATTCTATTTAATTGGTTAACTCAGAATCCTTGGGTTGTTTTATTGCATCTTTTAATACTTTCTGTATCTTTCTGCATTCAGTGGTTTCTGAGGAGATGGCCAGACATACATGAAATCAAATTTTAATCTGTGTTTCCTAATCAATTAAAATGAAATGAAAAATTACTGATAATCAGATAAATTTTATAATTAATTCTGACTTCAACTTGTTGATAAGCTCTTAAAAAGTTCAATATAAGCTCAAACATTTTTAGCATTACAAGTATTTAACAATTCATATAATTTATGTGTAAACAACTTTTTTTTTTTTTTTTTTTTTTTTGAGACAAAGAAGCAATTCTTAATTTAGGATTTGATTTTATCATAAAGATAGAATTTTCCTTTTCTAGTTGCATTACTTTCCCTTCTTTTAATTTTTTGTTCAATTATCAGTTAAATCCTTTTATTTTAATAAAATAGTTGCTTTCAGAAGTATAAAAAGTAATATGACAAAATGATTATTATGTATGAATTTAAATTAAGTATTGAATTCTTAATTAAATTCTCACATAATCTTGAAAGCATAGCTATCTACACAATTTAAAAAACTCGATTTAATTTCAAGTTCATGTACTTTTGGATGTCATATATCTTATAAATAAGCTTAGAAAAAAGATGAAAAAATACTCGGTAATTTTAAAGTTATGATAAAAAGTAGTTGTATGTATATATATAAATTTATATATTTGGTCACAAATAACTGTCTTAGTGATAGAGCAGGAAAATTACAAATTTATTCTAATTTTTATTTGTAGAAATACTTGGAGATTCAGATGAAGAAGAATCTGGTGCTGAATCTGATAGTGAAGGTGAAGAGGAAGATGAGGAAGAGAAAAGTAAATACTGTTTATTTGCACATTTTAATATTTACCAAATTTTTGTACAATATATATTTAAATGACTTTTTTTTATTATTTTTTATATTGGTTAGTGTATGTACTTATCTACTTTTGTTTTATTATTATTACTTTTCATTTTATTCTGATTCTTGTTTACACAAAATACGAATTGTTCTGAAGTTCTGATTTCATCAAAATTACTCTTTTTTTATATTTTTTAATCCTAATTCTTTTATTAGCTTTTATTGTTATTGACTAAATATGTCATTATTGATGAAGAAATTAACTATTCAATTCAATTAACATTATAAATTTAAAAAAATCTGTAATCTATATAAATTTTTTGTTGTTCATTTGTTCATCCATTTAATATTTGCTTGGTAACTAAGAGCTATATTTATTTTAAAAATTTGCATGGTCTTTTTCTTTTTATAATCAAGTAGTTATATATGTAATTTGTGCTAAAACCTCACTAAGCCATCTCTCAAGATAAAATCTCTTCATATCAAATACATCCCATTTTTTTTTTAATCTTGACTTTTTTTTTATTAGTGTAGAATAAATTTACATATTGGTGCAAAATAAATTTTTTTAAAGAAAACACTGCAAATTGCACAAATATACTACAGTTGTTTTAGATGGAAATTAAGCAAAAACCTTCATCAAATGAACAGAAATGAGCATGAATGCAACATGAAAGCTTTGATGCACCAACATTAAATTATATATCTTCATCATATCCTTTATAAATTGTCTCTACAGAATTTTTTTATTGAACTCAAATATGAAAAATTTAGTTCAAAAGTATAAATAATAAATTAAAGCTATTTTTAAAAATATTTGAAGATCTGTAAAGAAATCAAATTTCTGGAAATTATTTATTTATTTATTTTATTTTATTTATTTATTTTTAAGTCTTTGGTTTAGCTTAATTTTATTAAAATTACTTTAAATAAAGTTATTTATTCCTTAAAATTTTGAATATGCATACATCTTATTCCAGAAAGAAAAAAAAAAATCTATTTAATTTTAAAAATAAATTATTCGATTATTCTCATTTGAAAACATTATGTTTTTGAAAGACACTTTTTATATATGTAGGTTTTATGAAAGCACAAGATGAGTAGCATTCACAAATATTTAATGATAGAAATGAACATATAGCCCAACAAACGTGAATCATTGGCTCGTTTTTTGGTTCACACAGTTAGCATTTGATCAAGTTGAAATAGTGTCGATTCACCTAATGATAAGTTTTTCACTTCCTTTGATCAGACAGATGATCATCACAGTTGGACGATTATAAAAAAAGAGTCCAGCAATAACTGATGCATTAAATTTGCGTATAATGGCTCATTTCTATCTTTTGCATAACTTCAAAGAGAATATATAATGTTGTTACACACATTAAAATAAGACTGAAGATAGTATTTTCTGTATTGAATGTGTTAAAATTGTAAATAACAAATGCCATAATGGACCATCTATCCAGCCAATGACCATTTATAATTGTTGACCAATGAAAAGAACAGTTGTTTTAATGTTGGCCCAAATAAATTTTGTTTGTTGGGAAAGGTAAACATATTATGACTTAAAATACAGTCAACATCTCACTGCACCATTATGCTATCTTTATACGGAACAAAAGATTGATACTATTTTTTTGCATCATGCATTACATCACAACTTCACAGATTGCACATTTGCATTTGAAGGAGAAAACATAAGTTGACTTTTAACAATGTTTCATCTGAATAAATTTATTATTGTCTACATTTCACTAAAATATTTTAAATTAAAATAACAAAGAATATTTATAAATGTAATATTTTCTTTTATATATGCATATAAAATATAGGATTATTTTTATTTAATTATTTAAAATATGTCTGTGAAACATGATCATTATTTCTATTTAAATGAAACAGTAACCTCAAAACTAAAATTTTTATCCTGATTAATTTTGTAAATTTGAGTTTATTTTTAAAATGTAATAGTTATACTCTAGTTGTACTTTGTTGCTGCTTTTAATTATAAAATTGTTTTCTTAAATCTTGAGATTACTTTACTTTGTAAAATTACTAAAAAAAATTATTATGTTTTACTGAAATTGTGTTTTTTTTTTTTTTTTTTTTTTGTTATAGATTGAACTACTTCTTAATTGCTCTGTATTTTATATATTTGTGATTGAAATATATCTCAAAATTTACGCATTGTTGTGTTAACTCAGCTATTTTCACTTTTGCTTACTATGAGTTATATTATTACTTACTTCCATATTCAATAGAAGAAAATATTGGATTTAACCCTTTCCTTCCCCGTGATTCCAATTGGAATCATAACATTTCAGATTTTCTTTCTTACCATCTAACACTCCCTCTGATTCAAAATGAACAATATTAAATGAAATATTTTTTATTTTATTCTTTAATGTTTATAATACGTATTTTAATTAATTGCAATATGTATTTCTCCAAAATTTTGATATTTTTATTTATTGAAAAATTGTGATTTTTAATGGCATCATTTGTTATATTAAACATAAAAAAACATCTATCAGTTGCTTTGTTAGCTATATTAATTCGTAATCTCCTATAACTCCTATTTAAAAAAAAATATTTATATACATTATGTTTAAAAAAAAAATTATGACTAATTATAAGATTTATTGTTTTATGGAGGGAAAAAGTTGGGAATGAAAGGGTTAAGAAAATTTCCGACCTCGTGTTTTTGATGGATTTACACGTTTTGAGAACTGTAGAACACGATTTGACCATTTTTAGAAAATGTCTGTCTGTCTGTCTCTGTGTGTATGTGACAAAATATTATGGCGACTGTATCTTGAGTACTACTGCACATAATTTCATACAAATTGGTATGTAGTTACACATTGACATAAATTAGTGCCTATCAATTTTTAATAAAAATTGTCCAACAACTTGTGTTGCTATCCCGCTTTTTCTAAATTTTTAACATGGTGGTATAGGACAAAATTTTGTATTAATGTGCATTAAGATAATTATTTTTTAATAACCATTATGAAATTTGAAAGAATTGTTTGTAGTAGAGATAGTCAACTGTGAAAAAAAATTGTGTATGGAGCCTTGCCTCCCCCTCGAGGGGAGTAAATTTTCATTGATGGGTATCTTTCAAAAGAGTTTGTCAATACCTTTAAAACGAATGGTTGAACCATAGATCTGTGATAATAAAAAATAAATAAAATAAAAAATTATGTAATATTGAGAATAAAATTGACTTTTTCTTTTTATATTTAGTGTTATACTATTTCTCTTATATGGAAATCGTCTGCATTATCATGGAAGATAATTTTTTTAAATAATGATTTTAATAAATTATTTTTACTGAGTAAATTTGTATAGGTAAATATAGAAGAAAGTCATGTGGTGGCCACAACATACTAGTTTTTAATTTAATTTAGAAATTTATTCATCAACCATGAAAGTTCATTTCAGAAAATTTTGGAGTGAAAGGCTGGTGAATAATCAGCCTTCCACTCTAAAATTTTCTGAAATATACTAGTTTTTATTTTATTTTGTTATTATTATTGCTGTAATATATTTAGATAAATACGTAAATTATATTGTTTTTATTTTATTTTGTTATTATTATTGCTGTAATATGTTTAGAAAATACATAAATTAATATTTAATAAAAATTAACAATATTATAATATACAATTGTGTAATGTATCTATATTATATTTCGCTTATTTTATTTATTTATTTTTATTTTTTCAGAAGAAGAAGAAAGCCAGCAAATTGTAGACATGACAGAGACAAACATTGTATGCTTAAGACGAAAAATATACTTAACTATACAGTCTAGTTTAGACTTTGAAGAATGTGCTCATAAGCTATTAAAATTGGAGCTTAAGCCTGGCCAAAATGTAAGTTTTATACATTTAATTCCATTTATAATGTGTAATCTAATGCTATTATTCTATATATTTTTTTTTTGCTTCCATTACCCGACTACGAATGATAATGGAAATAATGCATTTGAAAAGAAAAGTTTTCACGTAATCTGATTCACATGTTATTTAAGGTCTCCTGAGTCCAAAAAGTGGTTTTTGGAAATTGGTCAGTATGTGTGTGTGTGTGTGTGGAAAGGGTAGAGAAATCTGACTATCAAACCTCCAAAACTAAAAAATGTAGAATAAAGAAACTTCATGGGCAACCCAAAAGTGAGTGTAAGTCTGTATCTCAAAAATGGCTCTAACGATTTTTTTTTTTTTTTTTTTTTAAGTTGCTGTATAAACCCTCTTTTAGATGTTCTTATCTATGTATAAGTTGGATACTTCAGAAAAAATCATTCATAGACATTTCGAATAAATTGGTCTATTTTAGATCTCATAAATAAATTTTTTAAATAGCGCTACAGATTTTCTTCAAACTTGTCATATTAATTTACTTTTAAGGTGTCCTTTCACAAGTAATAGTTGGTTTATGATGAAGGGATGAGTTTGCAAAGATTTGGTGAAAATCTGAATTAGGACCGAAATTTGGCATCTCAAAAATGGCTCCAACAATTATCTACAAACTTACTAGATGAACTCTTTTTTAGATGTCCTTTCACATCTATTTGGTTACTAAAAGAAATTTAATAGGTATCAGGATTAGATAAGCCAGTTTTAGATCTTACAAATGAATGTCTCATAAAACAGCTCTGCTGATTTTCTTTATAGTCACTGTATAAAATCTCTTTCAGGTGTTTTTATAGCATATATATTAGTTGATTACTATAGGAAAAATGGTAGGTGTCTGATTACAGGCATGAGAATTTTCCGCGGATCCGCGATTTTCCGCTTTTTTGCGATTTTCGTTAATTCTACAGTTTTCTATTTTGTTAAAATCAAACTCCAATAACAATCAATGTTCAAACGCTCCACGAAAAACTTTAGATTCTCAATCTGTTTCCATCCAAAATATAAATGTCAATATTCATTTTAAACATGCTTTATCTATAACATATAAAAAAACAGAATTATTCAATATTTTTCACTCAATATTGTTTTAATTTTTTTTGCCCCCCCCCCCCCCCCCCTCCTCCTTTTCATCTCTAACCATTGCCGATCAAACATTCTGCGGGAAGCCTTTTATTTTTTAATATTTATCCATCCACAATATTAATTTTAAACTTACTTTATGATATTCTAGAACCCATAAAGAAGTAGAATTGTGTTTAATATTTCACTCAAGAACTACTTTTTACCCTCCCCCTCCCCTCCCCCTTCTTTCCCATTTTCCACCACCAGCCAATGATTAAATGTTGATTGCTAGCTAACTTTTTTTTTTTTAAACGCATGTTTTATTGTGTTGATGTGCATTATTCTTTTAGTTTAATTTGTCACTTTTAAAATATTTTGTATAGTTTTTTTTTTTTTTTTTTTTTGAGCTTTATTTTTCATTTGAAATAAATTTTATGAACGTACATATGTATAGATTTCCCCGTGCATGTTATTTTTCTTTTAAAATTAATTTTATGAACATGCGTGTTTCCTCTTTTTTTTTTATTTTCTGCACTCTCATGCCTGTGATTAGTTAAATGGATTTTATATCTTCTGACCTGACTATCTTCAAAAAAAGTTTATAATATGTGCAGTTGTGTAATAATTACACACCTGATTTTTTCAACCCATGATGCAGAGCAGGCATTTCAATCACTTAGTGATTCCTCTTCTTTTGATTGTCTTTTTAATTTTAAACTCCACTGATTTTTAATATTAAAAAAAAAAAAAAAAAAAAAAAAAAGAAGGAAAGAAAATGAAAGCAGGAATTAAAATTTGAAATATAAATAAAATTTCATAATCGTTTGTTTTAGTAAATTCTTTGAAAAGTTTTTATTAAATATCCATTTTATAGTTTTTTTAGCATTTGGCTAAAAGATGTCGTATTTTGCTAAAGTATATTGGTGAAAATTTCACTAAAGAACAAAAACTGGGTAATTTCCAAAAATATCTCTGTATAATAACCTCTAATTTTTATTCAAATACAGTCAAGTCCCATTATAGCAAACCCGGTTTATAACAAACTCATTGATATAACAAACAAAAATTTTGGTCCTACCATTTATCTATTGTATTTAATGTTAATTTATCCTTTTATAGCAAACCATCAAAATCTTAAAAATCAGCTATAATGAACTTTTTTTTCAGTTAATCCCTATTTTTATTTATTTATTTATTTATTTATTTTTCAAACCTGAAAACAGAACTTCAACTTTAATTTCATAAGAAGATGTATGTTGGCCAGTGAAACATAACATATTCAGAGGTCGATCAGAGGAAAAATTTTGACCCATTTGCTGCCCCTTCACAAAATTCAGATTCATAACAACAGCCCTTTCACAAGATTTATTTAAAAAAAAAAAAAAAAAAATTATAATTTTGTAAAAAATTTCCCCGTTAACAGTATTACTTTTAATGAGTGTCTATACTTGGTTCAATAATATGCTGTTAACTTAATATTAAACATAAGATATAGAGTAACTGCTAAAGTGAAAGGTTTCGTGGGATAATTCTTTTTATTGCAAAGAGAAATAAATTTTCACAAAATTATTTTGTTTTTCACAAAAATGGGCCCCAAAAATTAAAACCTGGATCAACCCTTGATATTGCAGATCAGTAATAAGTCCGTTTATTAAAAATTTTATTCTTGCTTGTATGAAGGACCATTTCAGAGTCCCTGGAATTACCCTATAAAAGTTCCTAACCTCTGACATAAGCATTAATGAACAAGTACAATTTGAATGAAAACAAGTAAACATACAATGAAAATTATATATAAAAAGTGCCAAAATACCATGAAAAATACTCTAGAAGGGAAGGGGAGAATCTATTTTTAAAACACACAGTAGGAATTACATGAAACAAAATGTGGATTTAGAAAAAGAGAAGTGATTATTCAATGGCTGACTACACACGCAGGTAGAAGGGAAGTAATTTAATCTCGTTCACCCATTTGAGTGTTTATCAATTGAGAGCCTGTGTAAATCTACAGAATCGTCATAATCTCTAATTCCAGGCTTCTAAGTTGAAAATTTGCTTTTAAGGAATCATTAAATCCATCATGTTGAGCAAGCGCAAAACATTTTGCACCGAAAGAAAGTAAACATCGTAAGAGAAATACAAAATGGAAGGAGCCAAGCCTCTCTCTCTCTCTCTCTCTCTCTCTCTCTCTCTCTCAGCATTCAAAAAAGTTGAAATGTACCAATGTCTGAGCAAATGTTTCAGTGAAAAGCTGATGAATTTGCCATTAAATTTGGAATTCCATTTTTGTGTTCTAATGAATAGTTAGGTAAATTAAAAAAGCAGAATAACATATCTTCTGGAAAATTCGTCAAAGAATCGGGGGGTGTTTCACCATCTGACATTGATAAGTGGAAAGAAAACATTTGGAATGCCATCTCTAGTGAATGTTACAAGATGACATTTAATATTGATGAAGCTGCACTTTTTTACAAGTTGACACAAAACTAGACATTAAAATTTAATAGAGAGAAGTGTAATGCGGAAAATTGTTGAAAGAGAAAATAGCATTTCTTATGTGGTGCCAATATGAGAGAAACTGAATGTTGTATGCTTCTAGTGATTGGAAAATCTAAACGGCCAAGATACTTCAAAAATATCAAACAGCTTCCTGCTTTTCATGAAACCATTCATAAGGCATGGATGATAAATGAATTTTTTGGATAAGAACTTCGAAACTGGGATCGTGAACTGTAAGCTAAAAAGCGGAAGATTCTACTTCTGCTTGACAGTTGTAGTGCACACAACAACGATAAACAGTTTCAATCGATTAGAATAATACTCTTTCCCACGAAGGTAATGCATACCTGCCAACTCTTCCATTTTTCACAGGAGATTCCCGTTTTTCTAATATTTTCGAAAAATCTGACTAAAAACGCTAATTTTTGACAAATCTCTTGTTTTTTTCTCCCCCAAGGTTGGCAGGCCTGGTAATGTCTGTAGGTACAGTAGGGTGGGCCGAAAAAGGCCGAAAAAAATTTTTTTTCGAAATTAATTTTGGTATAGAATGAAAAAGTTGTGCAATGGACCAATTAGAACTCACAAGAATTTTTATCAAATTTAATCAATATTTAGCCGCGCCCCTCTGACATTGAAAAACGGAAAAAAAGAACGGAAAAATGCTTTTTTTGGAAAAAGGCCGAAATTTTTTTTTTTTCGAAATTGATTTTGGTATAGAATGAAAAAGTTGTGTAATGGACCAATTAGAACTCACAAGAATTTTTATCAAAATTAATCAATATTTAGCCGCGCCCCTCTGACATTGAAAAACGGAAAAAAAGAACGGAAAAAGCTTTTTTTGGAAAAAAATATATTTTGAAAAAATATCCAAAATTTTTAAAGACATTCATTAAAAATGTTAGATAATATGTCAATTAGAACCCATAAAAATTTGTATAATTGTTTTTCATTATTTAACCGTGCCCCTCTGACATAAAAAATTGGAGAAAAATGAAAAAAATATCGGATTTTATGAAAACCTGTACTATGATAAACTATTCATTATTTTTCTAAATTAGTATTGACATAACTGATTAATTAATTAGTATTATAAATAAAAATTCTATAACTATAACTATTACTTTACTTTATTATTTTTTTACTTGGTTAATATATAAACATATTTTTCTTGTATATAAGCATATTTTCTCTTACATAGTAACAAAATAAAGATTAAAGCAAAAATATACAAATTTATGTTGGATTTAATAATACCTGTTGCTTATTGAATATTAGTACTCGAATAATATTGTCCTTTATTGTCAAACGTTGGGAGTTCTTTTCTTGCTTGAAGTTTGCTACGAATATAGCCATCCCTTGCAATCTCACCACACAAACTTTCATTGCAGCTTCAGATACTAATTTAACACATCGTTCAACAGATTGCGTATGACATGGTAATTTTTCGAATGTCATTAATTGATTCTCTTCTTTTTTGCACATTTCTTTCAAGTCTTTGTCCTTTAAATGCATTGTAAGAGGTGGCTCTGTAACAACACAGTTTGACCAATCAATTAAATCAATGTAGTCGTCTGCTTCGAAATTAACTTGAGGAGGCTTGAAAACCCGTAAACCATTCAAGTTCTTCATTTTTATTTGTCGAGCGCCTAGAATTCGCCTAACTGCTAGTTCCCGGATGTGTTTCCTGGAATCATGCAACATTGCTACCAATAAATTTTCGGGATGCGCATAATATGCATTGTTTGACAAAACTTTAAAAATAATTTTCTTAGATTTGTCTGGAAGCTGATTTGAAAGGGATATCATTTTCCAAAAATGTTGGGAACCATACTGGCAATGCGATTTCATTTTTATTTCAAACCACAATGGAGCATAAACCAGCATTACATATTTCACAAGTATTATAAGATTCTCTGATGGGCTTGGTGTGCTAATGTATAACCGTAACAAACGGTTTGCGGTAGTCAGTCATCGTGCATGACTAAGTGTTTACCTGGATTACTGTCAGTCAACATAGGAGAAATAGTACCATCTTTTATGGCTTGACAGATGCGATACAAATATTTTTGATCTGTACTTAGCTTTCTAATATCTTGCGGATCCAAATGCTGAAGTGTAGAGTCCATTTTATCAAATTTGACCACTGGATGTTTCTCACAGTCTTTTAAAAGCAATCCAATAGGTCCAGAATATGAATATGGTCCCCTTGTGCAATCGTCTATTTCTTGAACAAGGTGTCTTAGTGGCAACTCATTGGTATGAAGCAAACATACATTCCATTGTAGTGGTCTTCCAATGTTTGTCTCAAGCAAACGTATTACTCCACCTTTCCATCCCGCATTTACATTTGTTCCGTCACATCCGATAACTGATAGGTTCTGCAAACTTATGTTATTCTTTCTTGTAAATTCTATAATACCTTCGGCTATTCCTTTTGCACTTTCACCAGCAGTTAACGATATATGACCCATATATTTGCTATCTGGTTCTTCTATTAATGCTACATGCGCTTCTGATGTTAATTTTCGATGACCATGTATTTGTTGAATAGTTTTATCTTTGCGCCCATCAAAATACAAACTCTTAATAGATTTTTCTTCAAATAGCCTTAAATCATTTTCCCTTACTTTTTTACTTTTCATCTCTATTTCTCTTCTCACTTTGTTTTTACCAACTATATATGTTTGTTGCTCAGGCGAAACTAAATTGAAATCAGCCAAAACAGCAGTAGTAATTTTGGCCACTGTTCTACTTGAGGCACCAGTTAAATCTGCAGCCAATGCTGTATGAGGCATAGAAATTCTCATTTGATCTGACGATCTTGATGGCGTTTCAGTTTGTTTATGTTTTCTTAAAAGAGGATAAGACCACTTGAAATCTTGATCTGCATTTTTTGTGTCCATTTCTGACTCAATCTCTAATTCATTATCTTTCAAAATGTTATGAGATTCTTTATTTTGAAATCCACTGGTACTGGGCATTGACATTTTATTCTTGTTTGGACAATCGGATATTTCCATTTTTCGACGTACTCGTTTTTGTAGTTGGTGGGTTGTTACTATATCCAGATTTCCAATAGCCATTTTTCTAACTGTCCTTTGATCAATTAAAAAGTCTTTTTCTCTCTCAGGAACTTTTAGTTTTTTTTCGCAATTGCACGAATATAAATCTTGGCATTTACAAGCACAAATGTCGAATAATTTTGCTGCATCTGCTTTAAATTTCTTCAATTTCGATTGTAAAAACGGCGTATTCCTAGATTTAGCAGGTTTTATAACGTTCTTATATTTACAGTTGTAAGATAAAACCATGGCAGTAACTCGCTTTAATGATACAACAGGAATCGAAGCACGTTTCCATATATCAATAATTTTTTTTTCTACCGTTGCGGCCACAGTTCTTGAAGAAGGTTCTTGACTTTTGTCTCCCTTTATTTGCAATCTGATACTCTGATAACATCTTATTATGTCCTCATAAGTTGGGAGATAAACAGCATCAGAAGGGAATAAATCTTTCCCTGTTCCAAACAGCAGACGACTTGAGTTTGCTCGCGTCACTTTTTTAATTACCCGTTTCTCCATAACAACCGTTTCATTTGACAAACAAACGTAGAATGAAACGAAATCCAATATTTTGTCTTATGTATTAGTTAAATTGACCTTGGAAGCAATGGGAGCAGTAGAACTTCATCTATCGTTTGAAATCTGAACGAAAAGAAACAAAAACGAAAGTAGGGTATAAGATAAGCTTCAATTTCTTATGTGCATATGTATGCTTATTATTTTTAAATAAGAGAATAAAAATAGAGTAAAATTATTTGAATTTTATTTGGATTGGTTCGTAGTAACGTATTATGTAATATTTTAGTTATATAGTATAACTAGTTTCAATTTTTTTAAAAATATACTTTTTTCAAAAAACCCGGCTTTTCATCTTTTTCTCAATTTTTTAAGTCAGAGGGGCGCGGCTAAATATTTGGCAAAATTAATGAAAGTTTTTGAGGGTTCTAACTGATTCATTAGGTAACATTTCTGCAATATACCAGAACTAAATTCAAAATTAATTTTTGAAATTTAATTTTTTGAAAAAAACTAATTTTTTTCTTTTTTTCAGTTTTTCAGTGCCCAAGGGGCGCGGTTAAATATTAAACAAAACTGATAAAATTTTTAGAGGTTTCTTACAGACCCATTACACAACTTTTCCGCACTATACCAAAATCAATTTCAAAAAATAATTTTTTCGGCCCACCCTAAGGTACAGCCTATGGACAATGTGTCATCAGAAGACTTAAATGTCATTACAGGAACTAACTCATTTTACGAATTTTAGAGAGATATGAAAAAAAATGTAAAATCTGACAGTTCTCTTCTTGATGCACTTATAATGCTCAAAAAATCTTGCCAATTTGTTATGAAAGCTACAATCAGAAAATTTTTTGACATCTTGCGTAGCAAAGAATGTTGAAGAATACAACGAATGTTGAAGTAGAAGATGAAGATTTACCTATCACAAGCACAAAATATGTTATGAAGTCTTTACATATGAAGATTCAACTGATGAAGAGACAGTGGAAGAAGTTAAAATGAATCTATCTAAAATTGAAGATTCTGCATCTCATGCAGATGAGCAGGAGCATATGACAAAATACCTACTTTTCCAGATGCTATAACAGCAATGTGTGTTATTAATAAGTTTTTGTCTGCACAAACAGTGAAGAAAGATTGTTGAAGTCAATTAATGTATTGGACAAATAAATTAATAAAGTGTTTTGAAATCAGCATTATGTCAGCAAAAATTTACAAATTATTACTTCCATTACCCTACTAGCATGGGTAATGGAACTATTGTATTTGGTCTGAAAATTCGATATCGAGATTTCACCTGATTTACACGTTTTAAGGTCCCTGAGTCCAAAAAAGTGGTTTTGGGCAATTGGTCAGTGTGTGTGTGTGTATGTATGTATGTGTTGAATCTTCTGGCTATCATATCTCTGAAACTAATAAAGATATAACTACAAAACTTCAGAATTAAGACAGGTCTGGTGTAGAGATGAATTTTCCAAATTTTGGTGAAAATTGAAAAACCAGAAGTAGGACATAAAAGACCGTAAGTCCGTATCTCAAAAATTGCTCTAACGATTTTCTTCAAATTTGCTATATAAACACTCTATTAGATGTCCTTTCGAATGATATAGTTGGTTAGTTCAGAAAAATTGATAGGCGGCCTGTATAAATAGCTCAATTTCAGGTCTTGCAAGCGCATTTCTTTAAAAACGGCTGTACAGATTTTTTTCAAACTTGCCATATTAGCTCACTTTCAAATATCCTTTTGTATGTAATTATTGTTTTCCAGTCAATAATTGATTTTTTGTAAAAGTTGGTATCTCAAAAATGCATATAATACATGTAATAGTGGGTAATGGAAGTCGTGTGGTTGTTTCTTGTTTCACACCAGATTTATTTTCTATCAAAACAGTAAGCAAAAATTAAAGATAAAATGAATTTATTTCCATTTGTCTTTGTTTTTAGTTAATTTAATTTCTATTGTGCCAATTTAATGTGAGTGATTTAAGTCAATTTATTTCATTAAATATTATTTTTAATAAATTTTATCTTTTTTTTTTTTTTTTTTTTTTTTAAATACATCATTATAGAAAATACATAACAAGTAATGATTTATACATTTTGTGAACTCTATAGTTTTCTGAACGGTTTGGATGTAGCGATAGCAAATCACCGGGTATAGCAAACAGAAACTTTGGTCCGTTGAAGTTCGTTATAACAGGGTTCGACAGTATTCGTTGTCAAAAATGAAAATATCAGATTATTATTATTATTATTATTTAAAGTATATTTAGATTAAAAGTATGTCAGAATTCAGAATATACTTTATAGAAGCATTCTGAGTACTGGTATTGTGCAATTATCTACCCCTACTCTTAACTCCACTTTTTCATTTTGTACATAAGATATTGCTACCTCTTTCTATTGTTGAAACTGAAATAAGTTTCACTAATTCATGTTTTATAAATCACAAGTCTGGTTGTTTGGTTAAAAACATCAGTAACAAAAGAAATAATAAAACTAATTTGGGGATAACCAAGTTTAAGAAAAGAAACCAATCGTATCCAAAAAATTAAATAAACTTTCAAAAAAGCTAAAATACTGCTTGTGCATTTTAACTAAAATGCTAAAAAAACATTTTTGTCAGGTTAAGCCCTACTTATAATTATTCTCCTTCAACAACTAGTTTACTTTTGCATGTAGCTGTTCAACAATATGAATGGCATTTTAAAAAAGTTTTAGAATTGAAAATTCTTTTTTTTATATATATATATATATAATATGGTGGAGAGAAAAAAAATTATAAATGCTTGTTCAAATTTTCTTTAAATTTATCAATATTATATTTATTAATTTACTATTGAAGTTTATTTTATTTTATCAGCATTTGCTTTTGCTAATTATTATGTTTTATTTATTTATAGCTCGAAATGTGTTACATGATTCTTGACTGTTGCGCCCAACAGAGAACATATGAAAAATTTTATGGCCTTCTTGCACAGGTATTCAATATTCTATGTAATATTTTTTTCTCCTTTAACATTTAAGAAAAAAATGTTGCTGAATTAAGAATAATTTGGTGTGTTACAAAATTGATTTTTATATCTCTGCATGATCTCTTATGTGTTTCACTCTTATCAATTTCACATTTTTTTCTAATAAAAAAATTCCTTATGTTAATATATTTTATTATTATTATTATTTAGGGCATTTCATTCAAATATATTTTTCTATCCTTTCCTTCTTTTTTTAAAAGTCAAAAAACAAAATCTATAAATACTAATTTTTATCTTTGCAAGGAGTTAGAAATTTTTATTTAAAATATATTCTAATAAATTTTATTTTAAAATATTTTGTAATGAATTTTATGCATTTCCTAACAAAACATTTTGCAAAATATCTTAAATTAATCATGATTAAATAAATAATTTTCAGTTATGTAATTCATTATCAATAACTTGTCATTATTTTTTTTTTTTAATATATGTATCTTTTTACTGAAAAATCAGATTGTCAATTATTTAAAACACAGCTTACACTTTTGCATATCGGTTTTTGAATTTTCACAATATTTGACAAATCTGTTGATATGAATTAACTTATATGGCATATCAAATGACACATAAAAAATTATCATTATAGGATAATAGATAGAAATGAAAACTTGAACTAGTGAAAAGTGATATTTTATAATATTTATATTATTTTTATTAAATACACATTCAATAAAATAAAAAAATACTCTAATAAAACTACATATAGGGGTACATACAAATGAAACACTTCTATTTGCAAAGCCATTTGCAAGTGTTCCAAATGTATGATTGCAGTCGGCTGCAAAAGTATCCGAGCACTAGCAAAAATTCCTATATGATAAAAGCACGCTTAACACTGTTTTGTTAAATATATCCTTGTTGAATCCTGTTCTTAGACTGACTAAGAACAGGATTCAACAAGGATTTATTTAACAAAACTGCATTAAGTGTACTTTTTTTACATAGGAATTTTCGCTAATGCTTAGATACTTTTGCTGCCGACTGTATTTGCAAAAAACTTGCAAAGTTTACGTCATTGAAATTGCAAGTGCTCCGTTTGTATGTAACCCATAGTCTATCAATCAGCAACTTGCTAAATGTGATTGTTGATAACATGACTTACATATTACAAATTTTTTTTCCTCATCAAAAAGCTGAATTTGCCTGTTCAGGCACGCATAAAGAAATTTCTACCTCAAATACATTTATTTATTTATATTTTAATCCTGTGCTCATGTACAGTTAAAACGTTTTTCATAATGTGTTCATATTTCA
Organism: Salticus scenicus; assembly: GCA_963930645.1. Classification (NCBI taxonomy): domain Eukaryota; kingdom Metazoa; phylum Arthropoda; class Arachnida; order Araneae; family Salticidae; genus Salticus; species Salticus scenicus. Next base: position 253,777,037 of record OZ005654.1, read on the forward strand.
TAGATATTTAATATATTTGTATATTTTTTGAAATATATTTATGCAATGCTTTCTCAACTTATCTAGCATTAAATTTCATTGAAAACTAATTGCATATTAAGCAAAACACATGCTGATTTTTTTTTTTTTTTTTAATTTAACATTCTTTTCTTATACAAATGCATCAGAAAATTGTACAGGATCTATATTAACATTTTATAGAATTACAAAGTTGCCCCGTCATTGGCATAGCAGTTTTGCTCTGTAAGCTGTTAGATGGAAAGTGCTGAATTCGAACCCAGGTTGCAGTTGTTGACCTAACCGTATGCATTTTCTAAGATTCTCTTTAAAATTCACATGAATGCTGGCTAGTACTTCTTAGAAAGATCCCCTCACTAAAATTTCTCTGTGCCCCTAACTTAAACAATTAGCTTTAGCTCTTGTACCAACAAATAGAATTACAGATTATTTTGCTCTTTTAATGATGCAAAGTAATTACATTTTATTTTATTTTTATTTTGTTTTTATAATAATAATGATAATTAAGAATAAAGTGGAATAACTATTTAGTTCAAGAAATCGGAGAATCAAACAAAAAAGAGCCATAAAAACAAACTTTGCACACAGGATGATGCATTTGGAGTCATAAGGATTAAAAGAAGCAAAACATGGATATTTATTGATTGACTGATTATCATTGTTGTAGTGTTTCATTACTAGTTATAAGAATAGTTGACAACTCAATAATGAAGAAATTGAACATTTTAAGGAAAAATAAGGAATATATTTTAATACAAAGTAAAGGCAAAATAGACCTTCTGCTTTTTTTTTTTTTTTTTTTGCAAAGCAAAGTTATGAGGAGGTCTTTATCTCTGCAATCATTAGTCACAGACATAAATAGAACTACAATTACAAGCTGTTTTAAGCAATGTAAACATTATGATATGGCATACTTAAAAAAATCATTTTTTTTGCAAATTACTAAAACTAACTTTTTATAGAGTCCCCAGGTCCCTATATTCATATTTAGTAAAAGTTGATACTCATCTTAATGAATATAACACAAAAAGTTTCACTTCTGTGTGCCTAAAAGTAACCAAGATACATATTTTCAAAGCTTTTTTTTTTTTTTTCCTTGGGCTTTATTAAGGACTTCTTTTAACGATATTTAACCCCTTTAAGGTTGCGGAAATAAAGGCATCCCCACAACTTTGTTTTGCACCCTGTATACATGAATCTTGTTAAATTTTTGAGCAAGTGTGCAAATATATTTTATTTATTCAAAAAATTCAAGCTATTTCTGGATATTTTGTATAATACATATGCATTAGATTCTTACATTTTGTAAAACTGTTTATTAGTTCATTCTAATAAATTTATTTTTTATTATTTCAGCGATTCTGTCAGCTCAACAAAATATACGTTGAACCTTTCACAGAAATTTTTCAGAATTCATATAAAACAATTCATCGACTGGAAACAAATAAATTGAGAAATGTTGCCAAGTTTTTTGCTCATCTGTTATTTACAGATGCTATTTCATGGACGGTAAGTTTCTTGAATTTTTTAATATTTCTTTATTTATTTATTTTTCCATAATTAAATCACTGGAATAGTGGAATAAGCATTTTATTTGCATCTGATTTTATTATCTGTTTTGGTAAAATTGTCATTTTTGTGATATAAGTACAAAAATGATTTTTTTTTTTTTTTTTTTCTTTTTGCATTCAGTGCTTCTTTCTAAACACAGTTGTTAGCTTTGAAATTGAAATACATATACATATGTTGTGAGAAGACTGTTTACCATTATAAATATATGTATATATATTTCTATAATATAAAAATTTAACAAGAGCAAAACTAGGCCATCTTAGTGATGACAATTATATTTCTACTTTTTTATTTAACAGGGTGCCCACTGATCAGGGAAAGTCGTGGAATCATTGAAAAGTCAGGGAATTTAAGTGAATCTGGAAAAATCAGGGAGTTTTGACAAATTTTGTGGCAATAAGCCATATTTGAAATCTCGTTATTCTTAATCACTAAACTGTTCATTAATGTTTGTGAGGTTTTCAATGGAAATAAACATCATAAGTCCGGGAAAATGGGGAAAAATGGCCAGGGAATTTGAAAAAGTTTTAATACTAGCTACCCTGTTTAAAATTATTTTCTTTGTCTTTCTTTATTAAGTTATTTTAATTTTTCTTTTTTATAATTGTTTTTATATATATGTTTTGTTTGTTTGATGATTTTTTTTTTTTTTTTTTTTTTTTAATGTATGGTTTTTATTATATTTTTATATATTTTATTAAACTGCATAATACATTTTTTTTTTTTTTTTTTTTCTCAATGTATATTTAGATTTTCAATATTAACTGGTATTAAATTTAATTTTAATGTTGCTTAACACTAAACAAATTAATATTATTTTATTTATATTAAACTAGTAAATATTTCAACAAAAACATGTAGCTTTTTGATAATAAAGTATGTAAATTTAAGATTGAGATAATTAGATATAAAGTTCTTAAAAGATTAAAAGCATTAAATTTTATTATTTGTTTATTTCTTTTCATATTTAAAACTAAAATAAAACCTTATGCATTCTTTCAGATTTTATAAAATTTCTACATAGGAAATTCAATGTGTGAAGAAAAATAAAACAATATTTTGTAATAATACACAATAATTATATATTAATAGCATGTATAGTGACAATAATATCTCTTTGTATTAATATATCCATGTATTTTGTATAGGTTTTATCTATTATCAAACTCAATGAAGATGATACCTCTTCATCTAGCAGGATATTTATTAAAATATTATTTCAAGAGCTTTGTGAATATTTGGGACTTGCTAAATTAAATGAAAGGGTTAAAGATGTGTAAGTATTTTTATATGCTTTCTTATTCATACTTAATTATTGTCTCTCTCTCTCTATATATATATTAATTATTTTGATTAAATAATAATAGGAATAAAGCTTTTTTTTTTTTTTTTTTTTTTTTAAGTAGTATTGTTACTAAGCGAATTTGTATAGGAAAATATAGAAGAAAGTCTTGTGGTGGCCACAACATACTAGTTTTTATTTATTGTATAAATAGTACATATGCTGTAAGCCACATCCATAATTTCTGGAAATTTTAGTTAATGAAAATCAATCTTTTTATTAAGAAAAAACAAAAATATATTTCTTTTGTACATTATAATATGAGGAATTGCCCGTGAATAGTATCGACTGAAATTAGACACTTTCTATCAAAGGAGATTTTTTTTTATACTCATAGGAAATTTTTTTTTTATTTTTTATTAATTAGTTCGAATTTGGTAAATCTGTAATATATGTTGAAAATTGGTTAATTTTCTGCCTTTTATTGAAACTTTTTAATATTTAGAGAAAACGAAAAATTAATTAAGCCTTTTTTTTATTTAGAACTCTACAAGAAGCTTTTGAAGGATTGTTTCCTAGAGATCTTCCTCATAACACTAGATTTGCAATAAATTTTTTCACCTCTATAGGACTTGGTGGTTTAACGTGAGTATTGAATAAAAATTTATTTCTATTTTAATAATTATTTGTTTTAAATTTAGCAGTTTTAGTTGCTGATTTTGAATTCTTAAAAGGGTTAAGAATTAAAGGTTTCATTAGTAAGCATATTTAAATTAAAATATTTAAATTTTTTTCATTTTTAAAAATGTTGCCTATTTAAATTTATTTTCAATGTCTTGCAAATTCTGCTAAAGAAATTCTAAAGCGTCCAAACAAATCCTCTGCATAAGTAAGGCCTCATTAGGTCAAGGACATGTAGAGCAATTGCTCCAGGCACCCAAGTCAGATGTCAAATATAATTTTATGCCCTGTTTTCGTTTTAACATTTAAATGATTATGTGTAATAGGCCTTGAAGAAACATTCGTAAAAGTTTTTAAATTCTGGTTTTTGATAAATCTGCATGTTTTGAGATAATTGATAATATGAATTTGGCAGGATTCAAACAGTCCTTGAATATTCTTGGAAGTGCTTGATTTTTAAATAAACAGACTCAAGGCCTGGAAGGTCCTTGCTTTTTACTAAAATTTAGAGAAAGTACTTAAATTTCAAAGAAAAAGAAGAAACGGTTTGCGGAAATTTCGCCCCCAAGCAGTGGATTTTGAAAATTTCACACCCAGCATCTTGCCCCCCGAGTTGTGTAAAATATATATGTAATGACAAATAAAAATATATACGTAGTAATTCTCGATGTATTCAGGGCTCCCACTAGGTCCGTTTTTGGGGAATTGGTCCGTTTTTACAGGCAATTAACCGACCGTAAAATTTTAACCTATGCTCAGCTAAGTATTGAAAATCGTTAAAATTTTAACAACGGGAGCTAACTTTTTTAAGCCGATCATTTTATTTTACTCTTTTGCCCCTTCTTTTCTCTCTTCCGATAATTTCTACAGCGCGTGCGTGGTAGGAATCACATTGTGATTCCGTGATCGTGAAGGTACGCTTACTGAAAATGTAAATAAAATTATTCCTCATTCTGTTTACGTTATATATTTGTCTCGCTGAAAAGCGAAATTCTTTGAATAGTCATTGAATTTGCTTAGAGCCGAAATTCACGAGTTCGTTCTCGCAGGATGGCGAGATTCGCGTCCAAATTTAAAATATCTGTCAACAAAAATTCCGCGAGCATAAATCATTTTTTTTCCCCCTTATGAACTTTGCTTTTTTTTTTTTATGGACAATAAATTATCAGAAGTACAAAACTGTTTCTTACATAAATAAATTTCTTATAAAAATACACATTTTAAAACTGTTTATTGAAAAATTCGAATATAAGAAAATTACATAATATTATATGGGGGGGGGGGGGGAGAGAGATTGTAATCTTTGCGGTTAGTGGCTAATGAATTACTTATTTTTGAAATATGTTTTAAAGAAATTAAAATAAGTTGGGAGGGAAAGGGAAAAAAAAAAATGGCGTAATAATTGCTTATTTTAGCAATAGACTGAGAAAAACACTAATTTTCACAATTAGCAATGAAATGGCCCTTTATTTCGGAAATTTGCTGAAATAAATAAAAAGCATGGATTTTATCAGTAAACGGTGAAATGATTGTGTTTGCGGTCGGTCGCAAATTTTTTGTATATTTTGGGAATTTGCTTTGGAAAAAGCTTTGCTTTGAATTTTATCAATTGTGAAATGATCGCATATTTTAGCTGCCTCGGCAGCACAATTATCTCTTATTTTGGGAGTCTGCTTTGAAAAAAAATGTGCCAATTTTATCAGTTATAGGTAAATCGTTTATTTCGGCGATCAGTCGCAAAATTATCACATATTTCAGGAATCTACTTTGAAAAAATGCACAAATTTCATCAATTAGCAGTCAAATAATCACATATTCAACAGTAGGTCGCAAAATTACATGTTTTGGGAATTTGCTTTGAAAAATAGTGTTGATTTTAAGTCACTTTTAAATAATCGCACATTACGGCAATCAATCTCAAAAATACCACGTATTTTGGGAATCTGCTTTGATCAAAGTGCGAATTTTATTAATTAGCAGTAAAATGATCCCCGTATTTCGACGATCGTCGCAAAATAATCGCCTATTTCGACAGTTAGTAGCAAAAAATGATATATTTTAGGAATCTGCATTGAAAAAGTCGAATTTTATCCATTAATGGTGAAATGATCGCGTATTTCGGCAATCGATCGTAAAATTGCCGATTTAGGGAAACAGGTTTTAAAAAAGTGATTTTTTTTTTTTTTTTTTTTTTTTGAGCCAATTTAAAAAAAAGGGGGGGGGGAAGCATAAAAAATAGAATTAAAAAATAACCGCTTATTTCGGGAATCTGCTTTGTAAAAAAGCGCAATTTTTTTTCAAGAGCGATTTTATAAGTTAATACTGAAATGATCGCGTATTTTGAGAATCAGCTTTGAAAAAAGAAAAACAAAATGCAAATTTTAAGCAATCGGGACAAAATAGTAGCCTATTTTCCGCAACTAGTTATAATTAAATATAAATTTTCTCCGTTAGTGGCAAAATAGTCAGTTATTTCGGCAATCAGTTGCAAAAATTTTACATATATCTCTTATTATTATAATTCGTCAAATAAATAACTTCTAAAATAATCATCAGCTGATAAGATAGTATAAATTAACAGTGAAAAGAATAGCATTCTAGCATATTTAAGATCTTATCATGAAGTAATTAAACAATTTTATTCTATATATACATTTTTTCCTATGAGATAACATTCTGCATAAAAATAAAATAAGAGGCTAGACTTTGTATCCAGTGTGTTATTCAACTCAAAATCATATGAAACTTTCAAGAATCATGTGCTGTGAGCATGTGATAAGAAAATTTTCTATTAGATTTGAGGATGATGTGTACATGGACAAACACGTATCCATGGGGACATTAATTTTTGTTAGAATTAAGCAAAAGCATGTTATTAAAAATCTGAATATTTTTCACCACAAAATACAGTTTTGATATTACAAACTAAGATATCTGCTCTGAAACGACAGTTTGATGCTCCAAAATGAGTTTTTTTTTTTTTTCCATTACACCGAAATTGTTCCAAGAATTTTAGCAATTAAAACCTTGCTTTTGTCTATCAGTGGTATAATGATCCCGCATTTCAGCAACCAGCTGCCACAATATGGCACATTCAATCAGTTAGGCACGCACACAAAGAAATTTTGAGGATTTGTAGTGAAGTGATCACATGTATCGAAAAACAGCTTTGAAAAAAAAAAAAAAAAAAAACATGAAATTTGAAGATAAGCAATGAAACTATTGCTAATTAGTTGTAATTAAAATTACAGCAGTGACACATGAGTATAGTTTTTTGAATTGCAATGGTTTAGCAAGCATGTTGCACAAGAGCATAATATACACAAAATTATAGAATATATATAATAGTAACGGAAATCATGGACATCTGTCAAAATTATTCACAGAAATCAGGGAATTTTTTTATGAATTTCTGTAGCCACCCTGCATTACTTTTATTTTAGAATAGTGATTGTATATAAACTATATTTTATCACTGACTTACTAACTATGAAAAAATGAACATTGTCGATGCTGACAATTGAAATTTAAGAATATGCAATTTGTATAAAATCTAAGAAAATGAAACTGAGAAATCGGCTGATAAAATTGAAAATATATATATATATATATATATATATATATATGTCATGTCATGTCATATACTCCTGATTTCGTGTTGGCAATCGTATAACCATAAGTAAATAATCAAGTCAGGCTAACTGGAAACTTCTTTATTTAAAATCCATTTCAGGGCTGGAGATCTGAGTCCTGTAAGGCAATGAAGATTGGTGTGGTCTTGAGATCAGTCCCGCTAGCGACCGGACGTTGTCGGTGCTCGACCTCACACGTAACTTTCAAATTCAGCGGCGCGAAGTTACTAACTTTTACTGGCAAAAGCTAATCAAGAAAGATTACTAAATTTTGGCGAGTTTCATCTTTTAAACCCTAATTTTTGGTGTTATTTGACGTATTTCTAAACCCATCCCATTTTATTTTAATTGGATACCTCTCTGATAGAAACACCTACTCATTATTTCCCATTCGTTGTACTTTTGTTTTTTCCAGACCGTCTGGAACCCTAATGACTCTTTACTTGCCAATTCACCAAGCCATTATTACATTTATTTATTGCTTTATATTTGACATAAAATAATCAAACCGTAATTTAGACTCATAAATCTTTTATTCTTTATATAAAACTTTTGTTTTAAATTTTGTGAAACTTTATATTAAATCTGAACACTTTCCATTAGGATAAGAATTAAGAATAAAGATTGCTACAATTGTAAAGATTAACACTGTAAATTCTCTAAAATAAAGTACTTTAAGATGTTGAATTTAAGTCTAACTGTGATCGTATCATATTAATAAAATTAAATTTAGGTAAGTGTAAGCCTTGGCACTAAGAGACCTATTTAAAACTGAACATGCATTTTAAATAAATCTATACTTAAATGAGTAATTCTTAATGGCCGTAGCTTTAAAATAAAAGTGGTAGTACGATAAAATTGCTGAATTGATCGATCCGATGACGATAAGCACATCAGAAACTTGAGCTATAATAAAAAAAGGAATAATGAAAAAATGGACTCACCCAACTTCATGAACACAATGATAAGACAGGTGCGTGATGAAAACACATTTTAATAGAAGACACCAAACATATAGAATACACTTTTTGTAACCTGGCCAGCTACATACTTCACTGAATTAAACACATAAAGAGAGAAAACACTATTTTTCCACATATGAAATTTGGCACGGACATCATTTATTTTAGATTATGCACAGATTATTTATCTCGCGTGAATTGCAAGTGGTAGATGTTGCACTGCCGTGAAGCTAAATATTATACCAGACTGTGGTATGGGACGGAAATAAAATCGCACTAAAGTACTTCTGTCCCTATAAGTTCATTATAAAGTCACTACGTTCGTAAAGAAAAAAACCGTTGAGTTTACCATTGTAACCTGGCTGTTTGCTGAAGGAACTGAAGGTCCTTGGTAAAGCATGGATCTTAAGCGAGAATACCAAACAAAGTTATCTCATTTTTATTTACTGACGAAGATCAAATTGAGATAGCATCATGTTGACGTTTTCATTCAATCAAAGTACATTTTGCGATCTTATAATTTTGTCCTAATCCTCCTATTCCAGGCCGGAGGAAAGAACTGGTTGGCTTTCTGGGTGACTTTTAGACAAATGGCGACTGGCTTCTAGCGCAAAATGGCGAAGCAGCTATTCCATCTCCATAAAATCCTTTCGTTGCTAAGGAAATTTTCTGGTAATTTAGTATTGATGAACAAGAAACGTCCTATGCTCCACTGCACTGCGTTACTCCATGAATATTGCAGATATTCGGTGAAATGGAAGTTGGAGATCGTAAAAAATTGTACGAGTACTGGTAATCAGTGGATGCCGGCTCCGAGACCGCGGCAAAATAATGCCCGGCTCTTCACCGACACGACCACCACCTTCGCTGCTCTCCCTGAATCTGCCTAACCGAACTTTTTGGCAGCCGAATTTTGAAGCCGCGCGCCGTAATCAGCCAATCAGCTTCGCGAACTTACCGGAAGTGACGCGCATCGCCACTTCCCGATAAAAGTTCTGGAACGTTCTTTCGGATTCTAGAAGGAATCCCCTAGCTGCCTCCCCTCTTTTCGAGCGGGAAACACGAAGAAACGATGAGGGAAAAATGGCTGCCCAGTGAAAATGAAAAAAAACAGTGGCGCGTTTATTTAAAATGCGAAAAATCGCTGCATTAAAAATTTGAAGTTAAATCCCGATATTATTAACGTATATGGATGGGGAATATCTCATTTTAAAGGTAATGATTAATAGATTACTCCGGTATCGGTGTCATTACCGAGATGTCGACAAAAAGTATATTATTTTTGAATCTAAAAAGGAAAGTAAAATGTTAAGAAATAGTTAAATTTGACTGTTTGCAACATCGTTTAATTAAATTTTGAACGATGTAGTGTTTTCTCTAAATACGAAATTATTTTAGTACACATTTTTACCGGAGTCACGATGTTTTATGATCGATTGTTATCCATAATAATGTAAATTGTCTATTTTCTTTATTTTTTAACGATGTTTACGTTATGAAATTTTAAGAAAAATGTTACTATTAAACCGGTGTGTAACACTTTAATTGAATCTTTCCGCGCCCAAATATTTTTTTTTATTTCATTAACTTCATTAATAGGGTAATTTATAGGATATTTCCAGATATCAAAATACTTAAATGATTAATTTGTTTATTTCTTTTTAAATGATGATGATCGCAATTGTAATTTCCGTTCGTTATTTTTTATACTTTTAGAGTAATTTATAATCTAATATGAAATTTCTTTTAATGCTTTCTGCCATCTAAAAAGGATATCATAGAATGTATAAACAATAATTTAAAATATAAAAATATTAATTTATTTCTTACCTCTTTTTATCCATTATATTTTATATTAGTTCTCCATCATACTATAGGTATGGGGAACTTAGGTAATCATGAAAAATTTCGACCTTGGTTTTTTTACTTTTTTACACGTTTTCAGGTGTGAGAAATTCAAAAAATGACAAAATTTGTATGGTGTCTGTCTGTAGGGTGTCTGTTAGTGTGTTAGTCCATTAGTTTGTTAGTCTGTGTACATGATATCTCAAGAACAAATTGTCACAGAGAGGTCAGATCAGTTTTAAAATATTACTTTCAACACTGGCAAGAGCCCTATTCATTTGCAACATTCGAATTAAAAAACTTCAGCAGTTATTTGAAATTTACGATTTTCTTAACATGGGAGAATAGGACAAAAATTCACTTAAACGTGCATTAAATGGAAACGTTTTACTGTAAAAATGTCAGACCAGTTTTAAAATATCAGTTTTGATGCCGGAATGAACATCAGTAACTATAAATATGCTACTTTGAAAATTTCGCAAGTTATTGGAAATTTACGAATTTCTTAACATGGCAGTATAGGGCAAAATTTCACATAAACGTCAATTTTGAGAGATATTTTCATTGTAAAGATGTCAGACTACTTTTGAAATATTATTTAGGACACTGGCATGAATATTAATGACTATGAATTTTCCAATATAAAAATTTCGTAAGTTATTGGAAATTTACGAATTTCTTAACATGGCAGAATAGAGCAAAATTTCACATAAATGTCAATCTTGAGGGATATTTTCCTCGTAAAGATGTCAAAGCACTTTCGAAATATTATTTAGGGTACTGACATGAATACCATAGAGTATGATTTTTCCAATTTAAAAAATTCGTAAGTTATATGGAATTTACGATTTACTTAAAATGGCAGAATAAGGCAAAATCGAGCATAAACATCCATTTTAAGGATCATAAATATATCAGACAATTTCAAAATAACATTTATGATACTTGTATGAACATGATTGACTACAAATATTCTAATAGGAAAATTTCGTAAATTATTCGAAATTTAAGATTTTATCAACATAGCAAAATGGGGAGATATTTCATAAAAATACGCATTTTAAAAAAGTTGCATTGGAAATAGTAGCATGAAAATAAACTACGAATTTGATCCCAATAAAATGAATTAATAGATTAGAATAAGATATCGAACTGAATGGTGGGTAGCCTATTAGGCGAGGATTTCGTTCTGTCACTGTGCCAAGCATTTGGTCAAATTCATTTCTCTTAACATGTATATAATATGTCCTGTACAAGAAATTTATGAGAACATACATATGATGGGGAACTGAGCAGAGTCCACCTATGCCAATTAGTCTTTCATATATATATTAATATTAATTAAAAGAATTCAAAATCAAAAAATTCTCAATAAGGTGCAACCTTGAATGGTCTAAGCTACTCCTCTAGCAATTTTTATAGCTATGTGATCAGTAGCCTGAACTTCAAAGCACACACAGACACATACCTCTCTTTATTTTTATAGATATAGTACTAGTATTTCAATAAAAATTAAATCCTATTTTATCGTTCATTATATATAAATGTCTTTTTTAGGGATGAATTGAGAGAGCATTTAAAAAATATGCAGAAAACTCCAATGCTACCTACTGTGCCAGAAAAAGTTTCCTCATCATCTCCATCTTCTTCGTCTTCTTCATCATCGTCGTCATCTTCATCATCATCATCATCTTCATCATCATCGTCAAGTTCGTCTTCAGACTCAGAGTGAAAGAAATAATTTATTTTGTTTATATTTAAAAAGTTATTTGTGAACTTTTAGAATATTAAATGTTTCAAGCTTGTACACATTTTCTAAATAGAACTTTTGTATTTTTCATGAAGTAAATATTGTATATATTTTATAGTAAAATAGTAATTAAGTGAATTTGTATGATCCTTTATAAAATGTAAAAAGTCACTTGATTACTTAAATATTTATTGTAAATATTATTCACATTTGAATAAATATTTTTTTATTTAAATGAAATATGGTGAGATATTATTTCATTTCCTTTAATATTATTTTTAAAAAAATGCTTTTAAGAGAGAGAGAGAGAGATTGTAATTTTGCATGTATAATCCGCAGACGCTATTTTACTACATAAAAATAAAAAAAAGTAAAACATTATTAAGTAGTTTATATGACAATATTAAAACATTCTAGAAATTAAATTAAAAAATGTAACAGAAAAAAGTACTTGTTATTAATTAACTATACATTAGGAGAAACTTTCAATTTCTAAAGTTTATGTTTACTATCGGAATTCCCAGTTGAATAATTGAGTAAGTTTAACCATTGCACTAGAATTGTGCAGTGGGTTATTGGGGGCAGTCTGGGATTCACCTCTACAAAATATATTTTTTGGAAGAATATTTGTAAGTTTGTTATTAGCAGTAAAACTATTACGATATTTTGACAACATAGTATAAAATCAATGAAGTAAACACTACAGGGATTTTCAGCATCCTCATAGTGATCTCCTGCTCTGTGCTGCATATTTTGTTAGTGATACAATGCTTTCTGTGCATCTTGTTAATTTGTTTATGTTTACATTTGTCTGTTGTGGGTTTAAAGTTTGTACCTGTGTGTTTATTTCTGATTTTGATCATTTGAGCTGTAAACAACAAAAAGATAATCTGCATCGCCATATAGTCTGCAGATGAAATAAATTTGTTTTTTTTGCAAAATTATGGTACTTAAAATAGATAAAAATTTCCTATATTTATTCTTGGTAAAAATAAGACTTATCTGCATGTTTATGTTTACACTTAAATCTGTTCTAAAATGTTCTTAAAAAAGAAAAATAAATAAAAATACCTATACGGCCTTTTTTTACTTATGTTGCTTTAAACTTAAAAATCAATCATAATAACCTTTGAAGCTCTATGTCAGATTGCTAGTTTCACTTTTAAAGAACAGATCATCTGATGTCAAACTTGAAGTAGGCTGAATCAGATTTCAATCTGCCAGTATCCACTCTTTTGGGTCAGATGTAAAGAACCACTGGTTGCTACTTAGCGCAACTAATGTGTTGTCAGTAAGGGACATGAGATAACTCTCTTTTTTATATTTCTACTAGCAGGCTTTGCCCTTATCGCTGGTTACTATATTTAAATGATTTTTTTTTTAAATTGAATAATTGAAATGTTTAAATAAATATATTTCAATTGGCGACTATTTTCGTCACAGCTTTAGTATGCAACCTTCTTGGCAATATCAAATATTTTTTGAACTTCTCGAATCTGCACAAGAAAACTATTATTAAAATGAATATTCTCAAAAACAGTCCAATAGTAGTATTAATTCTTCAAAAATTCTGGTAACAGTTGAAGCTATTTCTCATACAGCAAAAGTCACTATTTGATGAATGTTCTGGAACAGTCCAAAAAACAGTCATTTGTTCCACAGGAGTAAAGCAAATGATATCAAATACTCCAGAGCAAAAATATTCGCTTGCTCACAAAAAATGTTCAATCATGTTGTAATTTTTATCCATGTTGGTTTTTTTTCTTCATTTATTTTTGAATTAAAAACTGTAATATTTAATTAATTAAATTGAAGAAATTAAATGGTGATAAAAGGTAAAAGGAATTGATGGTATTTTATGTCAACAGGTGAACGTTTATATATTGTCTACTTAATGCAAAGTCAACTTAAAGTAAAATTTATAATTGTAGTATAGCATATTTATTTATTATATTGTTTAAACTTTTATTGAAAACATTATTTATTAGGGTGAAACGTTTTTACTTACGTTTTTGGTCGGATTTTTTTTTTTTTTTTTTTTTTTTTTTTTTATATAAGTTCCATTTCTGTTTACTTTGAAAAAATTTACCTAACGATGACCGGCTAGTTGCTCACTGGTTTCCTGACATCTTTTGCTGATCTATCTGCTTAACTGCATAGTTGTTGATTGCCGATACTAGATGGCAGTGCAATCACTTGTTTTAGCAGGCTGTCATTGGTTGTAAGCTCTGATCTGTTGGTCAGTATTTAAGGAGTTGATTGTGAACGATGCAGGGCAGTTCTTCAATGTTTTGGTTTTGTGAAGCGGTCTACTGGATCAGCTTTAAGATGACAGTTTGTTTTAAAAGTCTACCTAGTGATGTTTATAGTTAAATGAAATAGTTTTTTTATTTAAAGTTTTCTACTCCTGTCGTCGTGGCTTCTTGTAGAATTTCCGGCAGCTGCAAGTTTTTGTTGAAAAGGTCGTAAGTTGTTTACTCTTGTAATGTTTTCTAGAAATGTTTTCAGAAGAGATATTTAGTATCTTGTTTAAAACATTGCCGTTGGCTTTAATGATATGTTGAGTCGTATGTAGTTCGTTAGACATTGAGCTAAGGTCGTCGTTTTTTTTTTTTTTTTTTTTTCTGTTTTTTGTCAACCTCCGCTGCCATCGTATTTTGGGCTCTACGAAATGTTACGTTTTATAGATATATCGTTGTTGACTTTGAAATATTTGTAAAATGTTGAAGTTTAGTTTGAATTCAATTTTCGTTAAAGTTATTGAAAGTTGAATACCGTTGAAGTTCGTTGAATTTTGTTAAAGTTGTATAAGGTTTATCATTGTTAAAATTAAAGATAGATTTATGTTTTTAGAGTTTTAAAATTAATATCGTTGAATTTCGTTAAAACTATCTAAAGTTTATCTTAGTTGAAATTGATAATAGTTTTATGAAAGTTGAAGTTTTTTTTGTTGAAATTTGTTTGAAGTTTGTTTGATAAGGTTACTGGTCAACGTTTTTGTTAGCCTTGTTAATTGTTACGTTAATTGCCTTGGGTGATAACATACTATTGTTGTTTATTGAAAATTGAAGCTAATGATTAATATCCTGTGGTTGAAAATTATTTTTACATTTAAGTTTTTCAATTTAATAAATTTTATTATCGAAGTACAAGAAGCATAATATCACAAATTAAAAAATAAAATAACCTTACATTACTTCTTGAAAATTGCTGTAGTACTTGCGGGAAGGGGCCCCTCCCATCGTCAGAGGCAATTTTCAAGAGGTAATGCAAGGTTATTTTATTTTTTAATTTGTTAATAAATTTTGTTTGTTTCTGAAAACTTGTCCTCATTATTTATGAGTTGTATTTCTCTAGATATACACTTATACATTTGAAGCTGCATAATGCATTTTACAGTTAATTACATTGTGCACATTAAGATACTCTGCAACATTGAAACTCTGAATAACCAAATCGGCTATCAAATCACTTAGAGCCCAATCCCTAAAGTATAATCACTCAGAATATGTCTCTGAATCGCAGTGACTACATACTCTCTCACAGAAATCAACTCACACCTATTTATAACTTTTGGCAATTAGGACTTAGTGATGATGAAAAATTTATAAAAAAAGTAAAAAATAAATAAATTCAATTATATTGTAGGGATTTGATGAAATGGCCAGTTGAAGATTAATAAAATATTATTATTTAAATATTGGGATATTATTTTTTTGTTGCTTTGGTTATAGAAAGATTAAATATTGAAGAAGGGCCTTTTAGCCGCATTATGACCACATAATTAATCTAACCCATTTGGTACTCTTAAAATAGTAAAACCTAAAAATTGCATTATTAATTAAATAAAGCTGAAAAAAATAAAACACATGACAAATAATAAAATATGCTCTTGCTTACTAAGAGTTAAATAAAACAAACACAAAATTATAAAGGATATGAAGTAATTTTTTTTTAATGAAATGTATTAGCAAATATAGAATCATTACAATAAATTTTTAAAATGAATACATTTGTTAAAACTACAAAATAGTTTTAACATGGCTTACTTTATAATTCTGAATAGAAATGCTCAGAGAAAAAAGTTTTCAAAAACAATCGTTAAATAGATTCTAAAAGAAGGCTTTAAGAAAAATAATCTGAATTAAAATGCTAAAAAATAAATAAATAAAATCAGAAATAATAATATCCAGAACTATTAAAATAGCTTAAGATTGTGTGAAAAAATATATTCAAAGAATATTTTCAGCTTCAAAATCTAGCCATTTTATTTTCCTCTACCTCCCACAGAAAATAAAGAGTTCAACTTAGTGCATTCACCCCAGAGTCCCAAGGAACGCTCAAGAATTTTACAACCCCAGCATTCCAAATTTTCAAAATTCCCAGACAAACAACATTTCGGAGGTAATCTTCCGCGGAATTTAAAATGAGCGTCACTTTGCCGTCCTTTTAAAAATATATATAAAATTAGAATTTATATGCAAAAACATTATATAGAATGTAATTAGAGCTGTTAGTAATTAGCCCCTATATTAATCTCATCATCCAAGATAAATAAATTTTTATTAACAGTAAAATACAAAATAAAAACGTATATCTTACCTTTTAAAATCCTTACATTTTAAAATACCTTTTAATTCCATTAATGGGAATTAATTAAACGTTTATATTTAAACTACGTTGTTTGTTTACCTTCGGCTGTATTGCTCATTCCGGTCCTCCACTCATAACATCCAGCAGTAAAAGAGTTGGTTCTGTAATTCACTTTAGGATTTGCGATCGCTTATTTGCCGTTTCTGGCGTTCTTGTAACTTACCGAATTTTCGTGAATTCATCTGAAAACAGTTGAACGTCATATGCAAATCTGATGCAGAATCATCTAGAACTTTCGCTTTCAGTATGAATGTTAATTAGGTGAAAGTAGATATAGACAGCTATGAAGTTTGAGAGACTAGAGGTTTTTTTTCTTATTTTGATTTTTCTTAATGTTTCGTTATTCACGTTAGGTTTAATGGGGGATTGAGTACCTGTTGGCCTGACGTGATAGTTTAGTATAAGTTAAGTTTATTTTTCTTCATTTTAGTGAAGTAAAAGAGGTTACAGGTAAAAGAACTTTTATGAAGACTTTTGACTTTTAGTTAAAAAGAATTTATTTCTCTTACTGCTCAGATTATAATATGAACTTTTACTATCGGTCATGAAGTCATTTAGCTATTTAAATATCATTTAGCCATTAAAACATTTAAAATATAGATTTGACATTTTTGTCATATTTTTGAATGTCTTTATCGTTTGCAATTAAGATGTAAAAGTTAAGTAATTAATGAAACTTATTTTTGTTAAAAGATAAACTATTACTTTATTATACTGTTATATTTTTATTTTTACATATGTTTTATTAAACTATAATAAACTTATTTGGTTAATTAAAACTTTGTGATTATTTGTCTTCATGCATTTATTTTAAATTAAATTGAAACTCTGCATGCTCATACACTTCAAAACTTTCAACCACGTTTCACTGCAAATATTCAGCACTCTGCTAAAAATAAATTCGTAATAGGGTGTTTGTGGATATGAAATCCTTCATATTCAACACCATTTTTGGTTGTGGGCTGAAGTTTTGCTAATGTAATTTTTCGCAGAGTTTTTATAAATCGCGGAGTTAAAATTTTTGTTCCAGTGTAAAAGCATGAAATATTTCAACACCCCCTCATTGACTTTAAGATAGTTTTAGTAGGGGGGGGGGGGATATCGTTTTACTATAAAACGTCATTTTTCTTAAAATTTTTCTACATTAAACAGTAAAAGCTAACTAAACTGTAAAAAATTGAAATTTTTTTTATAAAAGATAATTATTTAGTTAGTTAATAAAAAAAAAAAAAAATGGCTTCATATACAATCCCAAAATTGGAAGCAGATAATTATGACCAGTGGAGTCAGGATATAAGATATATTTTAATGGAAAGAAATGTTTGGAAATTAATAGAAACTTTTGAAAGAAAACCTGAACCACCTGCTCCAGATAAATTAGATGATAAGGAGTATAAGAAAGAATTGAGCTTGTACGAATTTAGAGCTAATACAGCTTTATCGCTTATTTATCTCAATATATCTAAGCAATATCGCAAAATAATAGAAAACATCAAGGATCCAGTGGAAGTATGGGCTACTTTAGAAAAGTATTACAAGCCTGACTCGAAGGCATATCACATACAAGTATTTAGTGAGCTGTGTGAGACTCGTATAAGGACTGATGAAAGTATAAAACTTTTTGCAGCTCGGTTATCAAGCTTTTCGAATCAAGCTTTCGAAAAGATTCGAAAGCTTGATTCGAATTTCAGCGAAGCTTATTTGAACTTTCAACTGTTAAGATTTTTACCATCAGTATTTGATAGTATAGTTCAAGTGATACTACGATGGCAAGGTGAACAGTTTACCTTTAAAAATATTGTAGAAACTCTTGTAGCAGAAGAAACAAGAGTCAAATTACGTGATAAAGACAGTATAAAGGTCAGCCATACCAAGATTAAATCTCAAGTAAAGAAAGCTTTAATTGTGCCGAACCTGGACATTATGCAAGATTCTGCCCTTTAAGGAGAAAAAGGAAATGTGACGTCCATCAAGGAGTATAAATAGACAGACTAAAGGTTCATCCTGTAGCTGTAGACATTGTGAATCGCCTAATTCAGGAAATAGTGTTCCGCGTTCAAGTCATCGGCACTCATCAAGCCCAGCGTCTGACTCAAGACATTGTGTTGAAAGGACTGAGCACAGACAGACTAGACAGAAGCCAAATCTATGTAACTTAAAAATTTCATCTGATCTTATTACTTGTCCTTGTTTAAGTGAATCAAATAAATCAACACAATTTGTTTTTGATACTGCGGCAACCCATCATTTTGTAAATAACAAAAACTTTTTTATTGAATTTGCACCTGTAAATAATGAATCTTTAAGTGTAGCTATTGATGGAATTGATTTCCCCATAGAAGGAAAAGGTGTTTTAAAAGTAAAATTTGGTCAACGTATAATATTGTTAAAGAATGTTATGTATACACCTAAACTGAGACGTAATCTAATTTCAGGACCTTGTTTAGATGTAGATGGTGCAAAATTTTATGGTGGGAGCGGCTTGGTAAAAGTTGTAGATAATGATGATAAATTACTTTTTAAGGCAACCCTCAGAGATGGTATTTATTATGTGTCGCCTAAAATTTTAAGTAATAAAAAGAAAAAGGTTTCATTTGCGGCACCAACTAAAGTTAGTAATCAAACTGAGTTATGGCATAGAAGGTTTAGCCATATAAATATACCCACTTTGGTATATACAAGTAAAAATGAACATGTGAGGGGTATGCCAATTTTTAAAAATAATGGTTATAAGTGTGAGTCCTGCAGAATAAATAAGTTTAAAAGAGTTTCATTTAAACCAATTAATCGAATTAGGTCAAAGGGTGTTTGAGATCTTTTATATGCCGATGTATAGGGACCACAGCAAGAAAAAGGTAGAATGGGAGAACGATACTTCTTGTCCATTATCGATGACTACTCACGTAAATGTGCAGTTTATCCGATGATAGAGAAAACAGAAGTTTTTGAAATTGTTAAAAAGCACATTACTAGAGTAGAAACTTTTCTTGACCATAGGGTAAAAGCATTCCGGTCAGATAATGGAAAGGAATTTGTGAATAGTAAAATGCAGGCATATTTTACTGAAAAGGGTATCCAACACGAGCTTACCAATGTGTATACTCCCGAACAAAATGGTCCATGTGAACGGTTTAATCAGACTGTGGTTAGTAGTGCTCGGACAGTTTTAAATGAGTCAGGACTACCAGCTAGTTTGTGGCCCGAGGCCGTATTGTATAGTACTTATACATGGAATCGAGTTTGCCATAGTAAGTTAGGAAAGACCCCATTTGAGCTGTTCGGAGGTACAAAACCTTCTGTAAAACATCTTAAACCGTTCGGTGTAGTAGCATATATTGGAATACCAAGGCAACATCGGGGAAAACTTGATAAAAGGGCTCCGAAAGGATATATGGTTGGTTATGCCTTTAAGACCAAAGGTTACCGTATTTGGATACCTGAAAATAATAGTATAGTTGAAACTATTAATGTTGCTTTTGATGAAGATGTATATTATAAAGACGCAGTTAATGGAGCAGTGCTGGAGCCCAGTAGTAGTCTTAGATCTGATGATGTATCGGATTCCACAAGTTTGAGCAAATTTAGAGGTAAGGAAATCATTGAGAATGTCTTTGAATCCTCCAAAACCTCTTCTGAATCCTCAGACACTGGTGATGAAATGTCTGAGTCGTCATCTGATGAGAGTGACGGTGATATCAGTTCAGGTCTTAGACATGTAACATGGGTTAGAAAACCAGTTTTAAGAAGAGATGGCTCACGAACTGATATATACTATTATGAGGAAGGTAAAACCGAAAGGTTAAGGTCATTAAAAGATCTAAGAAATTATTGTAATAAACACCAAATATACTTTGACCCTAAGTTATTTAGTTTTAAAGGTTCTAATACATACAGAGGTTTGGTAACAGGGGGAAAAAGGGTTACTAAAGATAGTGATGATGATATAAGCACTGTATCTTCTAGCCTAGGTGAATCTAGTTGACTAGATAAAGTAACCATCCCTAAGACATATAAACAAGCAGTAAAATCCGATCAAAGAGATGAATGGCGTAAAGCCATGCAAAAAGAGATAGATATAATATATGAGAGGGGAGTATGGCGTTTAGTAGATTTGCTACCAAATGTAACACCTATTGGATGTCGCTGGGTGTATACCATTAAACGTAATGAAAAAGGAAAAATTGTACGTTTCAAAGCACGTTTAGTAGCTCAAGGCTTTAAACAGGTCAAGGGTGAGTCATATGATATGACATTTAACCCAGTTGTAAACTTTAGTGTCTTACGGTTTTTCTTTTCTATTTTAGTATCATTTAATGGTTGGTCACATACACAGTGCGACATTACTGGTGCTTATCTATATGCCCATCTAGATGAGAATGTTTATATGTCACAACCATTAGGTTTCATAATTGCAGGACAGGAAAGTAAATTTTGTAAATTAGAAAAGGCTCTGTATGGTCTACATTAATCGGGTAGGCAATGGTTTTTCGAAATGCATCAGGTTTTACTTAATATAGGTTTTAAGAAATTTGAATGGTGCAATTGTGCCTATACATATAGAAATGATATAGTTTTAGCTTTATATGTAGAGGATTTTGTAATCTTTGGCAGAAATCAGAAAGTAATAGATAATGTATTAGATCTGCTTAAAGATAAGTTTGATATTAAAATTATGGGTAGAACTAAAAAGTTATTAGGTGTAGAATTTGAGGAGGTAGAGATTGAAGAATCTCAAGGAGAGATTTTCATACATCAACAAACGTACATTGAAGAAGTGTATAAAAGGTTTAGTAAATTTAAATTGCCAATTACCTCCCTACCCATAGGCGTAGCGTGAACGAAAATTTTGGGGAGGGGGCACACATATATGAAAAACCAATCAAAAATTTTAAAATTTTTCCTCTATGCTATAAGTATGGAAATATTAGAAAGTATTGCTAAAGGTTACGTAATTTAAATTAGTCGCTTCAATGAAAAATTATTCTTGTTACTTTACTGATCGAGATAAATTTTAAACAATTTAGAAAATTACTCTTTTCGGGCAGCACGGATACAAACTATAGCAAATTCAAACACTAAACAGTTTATTTTTCAGAAAGCAAACGTACTATCCATTTTCTTGAATAAGGCTATAAATAATGAAGAAATTGGAGTTGTAACCAAAAGTGTATGTTTAATTTCATAAATCTGATTCTGCTACTTAACCTATATATTGCAAGAAAAATTACGCAATTCAAAAATGCAGTGTTTGAAAAAAAAAAAAAAAAAAAAAAATGTAAAGATGATGATAAATCATTGATTAGCCTACAATAATGCTGATACAACTACCTCTTTGGTCGATAAGTTATGGAATAGAGAAGAGATGTGACGCTTTTCGTGCACGTTGGGGTACTTCATATACATTTTTTAATTACATAAACTCATAATTGCTATTTCTTTTTTATTTGGGTCTTTTTTTCTTTTTTTGTTTCACGGTGTGTGATAAGACAATTTTTTAATTGACTTTATCATATATCCTAGTCTAAAAAATTTTTATGTTCTGAAAGATTGAGGGGGCACGTGCCCCCCCCCCCTACCGACGCTACGCCTATGTCCCTACCCATAAGTAAAGGTTCTGTATATTCTAAAAGTACTTGTCCTAAAACTGATGCTGAAATTTCTGAAATGTCTCGTTTACCATACAGGAGCATATTAGGTTGTTTATCGTTATATCTAATCGTACCAGACCTGACATAGCTTATGCGGTGAATGTGTTAAGCCAATTTCAATCTAATCCTGGTATGACCCACTGGGATGGTCTGTTAAAGTTACTAGGATATGTGGTCCATACTAAACACTTAAAATTAAATTTAACATGTAAAAAGATACAATTAATTACCTATTCAGATGCAGATTTTGCTGCCAATCGTGATGATCGAACCTCACTCGGTGGTCAATTAGTTTTGATAGGAAATTCTCGCATCAGTTGGCGAATGTTTAAAGAACGTAGTGTAAGCATATCAACGATGGAAGCGGAATTCATCGCTATGACTGAAGCAGCCCGAGAATTAACTTGGTTCGATAATATTTTAAATGAATGTTATAATCGTAAAATTATCTCTGGCAGTAAAACTCAACCTATTTTATATATAGATAATATGGCCACTGTTGACTTTGTAAAATCCCCAATCGAAAATTACCGTTCTAAGCATATAGATGTTAAATTATTTTTTGTCAGAAATCTGGTTTATGAAAATAAATTTAACTTGCAGTTTGTATGAAGTAAATCTAATTTGGCTGATGCCTTTACCAAGCCACTCACCAAGAATGACCTAAACAGATTTATAAGTAATATTTTTGTGAACTAAGTAGTTTGCATATAATTTATTTGTATATTGTATAATTTATTAATTGAAGTATATTGTTTTATAAAAGAATTGAAATTTGATATAATTAATGTACTGTTTGATATGGACTCTCTTTTTGTTTTAAAATGCACACTTGTATATAGCTACTTTGATATGCAATTTAATGTTGAAAAAAAAAAGGTTTACTTGTTATTAAGTTAAGCATTTAATTTTCCTGTCAGAGTATGATTAACAGCCACTACTGAGTCATTCTCAGTTAATCAGAGCAGCCCTATGAAGCGTCTCACAAGGGTGTCCATTGTAAATGCCAGATGATTTTCATGAGATAGTGCCCACTGGAGGTTTGTTGTCATGCTAGGGCATATCGCGGGCATGTTAATATTTTTTAAGTCAGTGAGTCCTCGTTTTATTTAGTTTTTATTCGAACTGCCACTAGATCCCGCTTAACTTATGACACTGTATTTATAGTTGTTCAATTGTAAAAGAAATGTTAAAATATATTGATATAGTTATAAGTTGATATTATTTTCTGTTATAAATTCTTTTTGAGAGTGAATGGTTAGTATGAAATGGGGCCCCATACATAAAAGATGATGGATGAATGATTTGTGAACGTATTATCCTGCATTGTTGCTTCTACAGTATATAAGTATTCTCATATTTAGTATGCATTCAAAGTAGAGTTATATGAACTGTTATATGATGAATGAGGTATATCAATTTAGTGGTTATTTATGTTAATTGTACAGTGTGCAAATATATGTGGTTATTTAGATGTTTGTAAAATTGATGTTATTTATAATGAATTTTTGTGGTTATATACGGTTTATATATTGTATAAAGAGAAAGAAAAATAGGTAGTTCGAAAACTGAACTTTAATATATTTTTGATTGTTTTGTGATCATAATCTGATAGTGAAGAAGAACAAAAATGAGCAGTATTTTTTTTGTAAAAGTTGTAAAATATTTTCTAATTTAAAAGTAACAAATTAACTTAACTGTAAGTCGTAGAGACATAATCTTTAGATATAGTTAGTGGTTTAACTCGAGGGAATTGAGTTAGTGTTGTCTCTCCTTTGTGCAATACGCACTTTGTCTGTAGTGACGTTGGATGATGTGAGGGGGGAGGGGGGGGATTGTTAGTAATTAGCCCCTATATTAATCTCATCATCCAAGATAAATAAATCTTTATTAACAGTAAAATACAAAATAAAAACGTATATCTTACCTTTTAAAATTAATTCCATTAATGGGAATTAATTAAATGTTTATATTGAAACTACGTTGTTTGTTTACCTTCGGCTGTATTGCTCATTCTGGTCCTCCACTCATAACAGCCAGCAGTAAAAGAGTTGGTTCTGTAATTCACTGTAGAACTTGCGATTGCTAATTTGCTGATTCAGCCGTTCTCGTAACTTAACAGCCAGCAGTAAAAGAGTTGGTTCTGTAATTCACTGTAGGATTTGCGATCGCTGATTTGCCGTTTCTGGCGTTCTTGTAACTTACCGAATTTTCGTGAATTCATCTGAAAACAGTTGAACGTCATATGCAAATCTGATGCAGAATCATCTAGAACTTTCGCTTCCAGTATGAATGTTAATTAGGTGAAAGTAGATATAAATAGACAGCTATGAAGTTTGAGAGACTGGAGGTTTTTTTCTTATTTTGATTTTTCTTAATGTTTCGTTATTCGCGTTAGGTTTAATGAGGGATTGAGTACCTGTTGGCCTGAGGTGATAGTTTAGTATAAGTTAAGTTTATTTTTCTTCATTTTAGTGAAGTAAAAGAGGTGACAGGTAAAAGAACTTTTATGAAGACTTTTGACTTTTAGTTAAAAAGAACTTTATTTCTCTTACTGCTCAGATTATGATATGAAATTTTACTATCGGGTCATGAAGTCATTTAGCCATTAAAACATTTAAAATATAGATTTGACATTCTTGTCATATTTTTGAATGTCTTTATCGTTTGCAATTAAGATGTAAAAGTTAAGTAATTAATGAAACTTACTTTTGTTAAAAGATAAACCATTACTTTATTATACTGTTATATTTTTATTTTTACATATGTTATTTTAAACTTTAATAAACTTATTTGGTTAATTAAAACTTTGTGATTATTTGTCTTCATGCATTTATTTTAAATTAAATTTAAACTCTGCATGCTCATACACTTCAAAACTTTCAGCCACCTTTCACTGCAAATATTCAGCACTCTGCTAAAAATAAATTTGTAATAGGGTGTTTGTGGATATGAAATCCTTCATATCCAACAATAGCCCTTGCAAAAATATTTTCAAAAAAAAAGATTGATATTATGTACAGAGAATATTGAAAAACAGAAAATTTACATATAAAAAAAATAATTTAATTCGCGCTCTTTCATCTGGCGCATCTATACAGATGAGAACGAGAGGCGATTGGGGAAGATCGGATACACTGATGAGAGAGAAAGACTACACAAGATCATCGGCTATCAACAGGGACAGAGGTCTGTGGGAGCATCTCTGCTCCGGCGGGGATTCATTCCCAAAGAATTTTTAATACGATAAGAAGGCCAGCTGCAGCTAAAACATAACTAATGCACCCTGGAGGAGTTTATAGTGTGTCTGTACAAGAAACTAACTTATAGGCTGAGCTAGCGTATAGAGAGGAGCATGCAAAGAATTTAGAAAGGAGATTCGTGTATATGCGCATGCATTGTAGTGACTTGTGATCTCAGGACGCCGTACTTGAATTGTAAACAAGTTCTTTGTTCGTCGACTTCTGTTGTCTGCAGCGGTCGTGCAGGATTTTCAATTTTTTATGCTTTTATCAATAATTACAATTCATCATCAACTTTTCATCCTCATTCGGTATTTATCATTAATAATTTTTAACCATTATTAATACTTTAATTAATTATTTATTTTTAAGATCATTATTTGTTCCGTTGTGTAGAATTTAGAGCAGCAACTATTCATTTATGTATTAATATTTAATTCTCGAAAACTTTAAAAATATTTTCTAATTAATTGTAAATAAGCGTAGGAAAAAGTTAAAATATACATTTAAATATTGAAGCAGTTTTTTTTTTATTGATAATTTTTAAAAATAGTTGTTTTATTAAGTGTTATCAAATAGTAATAATTGTAATAATGTTATTCATTTACCTGAAATTTTTTTTAAATATCTGTAATTTACATATTTTATTTATAAAACGATATTTAAAAAAATATTAAATAAGCATAATTTTATCAGTACATTTTGATATATATATATGTGTGTGTGTAAATGTCTGAAACAAATAATGATTTATAATACATTTCCTAATATATTCCTATAATACATTTCCTAAATATTCTACCTATTTTAAATATTTTTAAATAGAAAAACAAATATAATACATAATATATATATAGATATAAAAAAAAAAAAAGAAAGAAAAGAAGAAGAAAATGAAAAAGGCTTTTCAATGTACAATAAATAAGGCTAAGAGCTATAATCATTGGGAAAGTAATGCAAAGAACTTATACTATAGGATAGTATAAGTTCTTTGTTCAATGCAAGCAAGTTAGTGAAAATAAAACACAGCGACTGTACACCATTCGACTGTGCAGTTTCCTTGTAAAGTTGCTTTTTGGTGTATGGTTATTCTATCAAGTCTCGTGATTAGACGCGTTTACATTATCGCTGAATAAGTTCTTTGGCATTCCCCTGTAATTCTTAAAAGAAACGGCGGTCTGCAGGCAAGTTCACAATACCTACATAGTTCGTCCATAATGATGGAATAATACCTCCTGATTGGACGCGAGGATGCAATGTAGCAGCAAATCAACATAGGCATCAGAATAATTTTTTTCACCGATATTTTGAATTAAATTTTAACGAAAATATTTTTAAATATTTTCCGATGTACGTTTTTAATATTATAGATATACTGACCAAACGTCCCCATTTTCTGGGGACAAATGGGGACTTCCTTTTGTTAAAAGGCATTTTTCAAAGATTTAAAAAATTGCAGAAAGTAAATTATTAATCAATAATACTTTATTTTTAGTCCTTATTTATTAAGAATGAAAAAATATGTCCATAATTGGATAATTGTAGCAATTTTTAACGCTTCTCTAGTATAAAGGTACTTTGATCTGGTCAGCCTAATTATAGATCATCTGCATGAAAAGATTAATGATCAGAATCTTTTAGTGGCTATTTCTTCATATTTTAAGATGACATGATTTTTTTTTTTCATCCCGCACTTAAAAGTTTATGTTTTTATTTATTTATTTTATTATTATTATGAAAGAGTAAACATTTTTGAGATTAAAATATGTAAAATTGTCAGATTTTTTAAAATTTTATTTCATCCGAAAAAATATCGGGTTTATACTAACTTAAGATTTAAGAATAATATCTTGTATCTAATAATCAGAATCAGTAGATAAATGTATGTTTGGTCTCGCCATCTACTGTGACGGTTGTGAATATACACTTGAAATTCAATAAATACATATATATACTTTTTACTTCCTTATACAAAGTATAAGGAAGTATAGTAATCCCGATTTGTGAAATGGATTTTGTATTTCACATTGCTCGAAAACGAATGATCGCTGAATGTTGCCAATTTATACATGTGACTGTCATGATGTATAGTTGTACACCTGCAAGTGTCGTCTTAACACGAGCTCTCGTTTTAGAGATATAAGCGATTTTACATGATTTTTCATGACGTCTGTATGTGTATGTGTGTGTGTGTGTATTTTGCATAACTCAAAAACGGTTGGACGTAGAAAGTTGCGAAATGGTACATAGATTTGTCATAACATCTAGTTGTGCACCTCCCTCTTTGGACTTTGTATGATTTTCCATTTTGGAGATATATAGAAAAATTAGGTTCATAATGACCAAAAATACATAGATTTTGGCCATAATGTATCAAAAAACGGTTTGGACAAATCTTTCAATTTAACTGACTTCCCGACTAGCTACACATTTGAAACTTTCAGAAAAGCTCAGAACACGTTGACAATGCGTTTTTTTTTTATATTTTTGGCCAACTGTTTCCGATACTTGCTGCCTTCAGCAGCATTTATGTGATTCAACAAAAAATTTGTTTAACTCCCCAACTAGCTAGACATTTGCAACTTTCAGAATAGATCAGAACACGGTGAAAATGCATTTTTGAAATACTTTTAGCCAACTGTTTAGGGTCCCTGCTGCCTTCGGCAGCGTTACCAGTACAAATCTTGCACTCGATTTTTAACTAACTTCCCGACTAGCTAGACATTTTAAACTTCCAGAAAAGCCCAGAACACGGTGACAATGCATTTTTAAAATATTTTTAGCCAATTGTTTCGTGTCACTGCTGCCTTCGGCAGGGTTTATATGGTTCAACAGAAAATTTATTTAACTAACTTCAAGACTAGCTAGACATTTAAAACTTTTAGAATAGTTCAAAACACGGTAAAAATGCATTTTTTTAAATATTTTTAGCCAATTGTTTCGTGTCACTGCAACCTTCGGCAGTGTTTATATGATTCAACAGAAAATTTATTTAACTAACTTCCCGACTAGCTAGACATTTGAAACTTTCAGAATAGTTCAAAACACAGTGAAAATGCATTTTTAAAAATAATTTTAGCCAATATTTTCAGGTCCCTGCTGCCTTTGTCAGCAGTACATATCTTGCAATCGGTTTTTAACTAACTTTCAGGAAAGTTAAGAACACGGTGATGGTGATAATTAATTTTTTTATATATTTTTAGCCAACTGTTTCGGGTCCAATGTCAATGTTTTTTAACATTATGTATATTTCTAAAAGTGTATAAGGAAGTCATGTGGTGCCCACATCAGATTTTTTTCTTTTAAGAATTGGGGGTGGCAATATTTTTGTAATTAAATATGTGACAAGCTATCAGACAATGATAAAGGAACAAAGAAAAATGGAAACTAATATAAAATAATATATATATATTAACTATACAAAAAAATTCTTCATTTTAAAAAATCAGTCAGAAAATCATAAGAAAGAAATTAGCTTAAATTTAGGGCGAGTAATACATATTAAAATCATAAAAAGAGGGTGTTAAATTTGGAGATAAGTGGATTGAAATTATTTGAAGATGGCATTTGAATGCTCTAAATATGAGTGTGCATTGATTATTAGTTCTATAACAGAACAAAAAAGTATTTCCATCTGCTCTTTTTCTATTTTATTTTATTTCAATTAAAATCCATCCAAATATGGTGTAGAGAAACAATGATGTAACTTTAAAAGTTAATATTTGTGAGTAAAGCACTGATATAGCTTTTAATGAGAAAATATCTGACATTGTCATCATTGTAAATGAAATTGCATTAAAAAAAATCATCTAATGAAATACTTTTTTTTTTTTTTTTTTTTAATGTAAAATTTGGTAAATGTAATAATAATCTATCAGTTTATTATATTGTAAAATGTTACTCCGATTTGATAAATAAATATATTAAATAATATTTAACTATATAAATGAATTGCATGAAGATCTATAATTTGCTTTTAAATTACTAAAAATACACTAATTTAATTGACTGGTTTTATTAAGGAAAGGAAATCTAAAACAGAAAGAGAAATCATTCTTCAAATTAAAATATGTAACAAATGTGTTAGCTTATTTTCAAGTTTTTTTTCTTTTCTGTGGGGGGGGGGGGGGGCAAGTTTACAATACCTACATAGTTCGTCCAATATGATGGAATAATCCCTTCTGATTGGACGCGAGGGCACGTCGTAGCAGCAAATCAGCTACTAGATATCACAGATCAGACAGTTTATTTATTTATTTGTCAACCCATCTACTGACAACTCTGAAAAATAAACGTGAGAGCAATATTTCTTACGTTAAATATGCGAAAAGCTATTGGGTCAGATAATAAAACAAGATATAGAAAGAAGAAAAACAAGTGATGTAATACTACTAATAATAACATCAAAAAGTGTTTATTTTTATTCATTTATTTATGTATTTATTTAAGAATGCTACAAAGGGAAAAAAATCGTCTTTTGAAATTAATCCGAAGTCAAAGAAAAAAAAAAAAAAAAGAAGAAGAAAGAAAGAAATTAGTCTGTTTAAATTTAGAGCGAATTATTCATTTAAAATCATAAAAAGAGGGGGTTACATTTGGAGATAAGTCAAATGAAATTGATTGGAGATATTTGAATGCTCTAAATATGAGTGTACATTAATTATTAGTTCTATTTATGGAACCAAAAAGTATTTATATCCGTCTTTCTTCCTATTTTATTTTATTTCTTGTAAAATCCATCCGAATGGAGTAGCGAAACAATGATATAAATTTAAAAGTTAACATTTGTGTATAACACGCTTATAGTTTTTAATGAGAAAATGTCTTTCACTATCATCATTATAAATGAAATTGCATTAAAAAAAAAATAATAATAATCTAAAACAATACTTTTTATTTTTTAAAGTAAAATTTGGTAAATGTAATACTCTATCTGTTTATCATATTGTAAAAAGTTACTTCGATTTGACTAAATAAATATATTAAATAATATTTAACTATATGCATGAATTGTATAAAGATCTACTAAAATTTGTTTTTAAATTACTAAAAACACACTGATTTAATTGACTGTTTTTATTAATGAAAAGAAATCTAAGAAGAAAAGAAACGAGAAATAATTTTTCGAATTAAAATATGTAGCAAGCAAGTGTGTTATCAATTTACTCTCAACATTTTTTTTTTTTTTTTTTTTTTTTTTGGGGGGGGGGGGTAATTATTTATCTTTATTTCACTTTATTTATTTACTTTTTATTTTGTAATTTAGAAAAATCTTAACTGCAAATAAATGTTATTTAAGGAAGGTATTGTAAAGATTTAATAAATAAACAGGAAATTAGGTCCTTCTTTTAAATGAAATTTCACTGATGAAGATGCTAGTGCATATTAAAGATTTTCACATTTAAAACTAAAATGTTTTAAGCACAAGTGTTAACTTTTGAAGGTATAAATTTATTTTTCTATCCCATCTGAATCAAAACTATATAAATAAATAAAAAATACATTTTATGTTCTGTAAGTAAAACAAATAATGAATGTACACTCATATTTCAAGCATTCATTGTTGAAGTTGTATTTTATTTTTGTTTCTATGTGTGTGGCAACACCGATTGTAGTTGCTATTAGTTATTATTTTCGTGTTCTAATGTTTTGGTTTTTTGATTAAATGTTTTAATGTCTTTCGGAGCTCGTATCGTCACAATTCTTGATATAATCTTCATATTTTAAGTTAAAATAAGTCTTTTAACGTTAACAGGTTATGGGCTTTGACACGCTCGCCGCGTATTTGAGTACGTAAGCTAAGAGAAACTTATTTGAGAAACTAAGCCTATTTCTTAGTGCGTATTCTTGCTCATTTTAAGTCTAAAATGGATTTGTCAAGAACAGTGAAGCCTTTATCGGGAGAAAAAGATTTTCCGATGTGGAGACGAAAGATTCGTGATTTACTAGATTACCATGAAGGAGCATTGAAGGTAATAGACGGTAAATTAAAGAAACCAGAAGAGTTACCTGACACGGCCGATGCAGAAGCAAGAAAGATGTATAAAGTAAATGCTGATTTGTATCGAAAAGCCAACAGTTATGCAAAAAGTATGATTGCGAGTACTGTAACAGATTCTGTTTATCAGAAAATAATGGACAAAGAAACGGCATATGAAGCTTGGGAAGCTTTGAAAATGTTGTTTGAAGCAACATCAAAAGATCAGTTATTCAAGATTTGTTCCGAGTTTTTTACATTTAGCTGGTCTGTAGGTGATGATGTTTCAACTCATGTTGCTAAATTAAGCAGTTTATGGAATGAACTTAATAATGGGCTTATAGCAAAAGAAGAAAACAAATTACCGGATTTATTACTAATTTGTAAAATTTTGAATATCTTGCCAAGTAGTTTCGATTCATTCAAATCAAGTTGGATGCTTCTTGCAAAGGATAAAGAAAATACATTTGAGGATTTGGCAGCTCAATTAAGTATGTTTGAAAGAAATTTCACAAATTGTGATGACAATGAAAAAACTGAAGAAGCCCTTAATGCCAAGTCAGGATATAAAATAAAAGAAAGAAAATTTCAAATAAAGAAAAAAGATGTTTGTAACTATTGTAAATTAAGTGGACATTGGGTGAAATCGTGCCGAAAATGGATTGCGGACGGTAAACCTCCAAAGCCAGGTTCGACTTTTCAAAGGAAGCCAAATAAGAGTGGTCAAGGGAATATGCCATCAACTAATATGACATTGATGTCTATTTCTGAGGAAAATTACCTATTAGAAGGGGAATCAAACGCATTCTGGTTAGACAATGGAGCTACAAAGCATGTTACTAACACTTTGGTATACTTTAATCATTTTGAAAAGTTTTCAAATTCAGGTTCTCACACCATTAAAGCAGCAGGAAAAGAAGTTTTGACAGCTTTAGGAAAAGGAAATATCCTAGTCAAAACGTTAATTAGAGGAAAAACAGAAGTAATGGAACTGAGAGATGTCTGGTATGTTCCTGGGATTAACAGAAATTTGTTTTCAGTTCTGGCTGCTCAGGATAGAAATCTGAATAGTGAATTTTATTCTACACCTACTGAATGTTGGTTAAAGATCAACAATGAAGTAAAGCTGTATGGTTTTCGTAAAGTAAGTGGAACTTTGCACAGGGCAGCTTTAGAACCAATACTTCCAAATAAAATAGTTGAAGTGCAAATTGCTGATGTAGACACTAGCAACAGTTCTTTACTGCAATTATATCACAGTAGATGGGGACACCAAGACAGGCGTCATATTAGAAATCTGCTCAAGGAGGAATTTGATATCAAAGTGAAAATGGATAAAGAGCCATGTGAACCATGTATATACGGAAAAGCACATCGACTGAAGTTTGGCACCAAACCTAAAGCTACAAATGTTGGAGAGCTTGTGTCAACTGATGTTTGTGGACCCTTTGACGAATCACAGCGCAAGTATAAATATTTTGTTGTTTTCAAAGATCATTATTCAAAATACCGTTATGTTTACTTTCTGAAACAAAAGTCTGATGTCGTATATTCTCTTAAATCATTCATAGCTCATGCAGAAAATTTAGGACATTCAGTTAAAGAGATTCTTAGTGACAATGGTGGAGAGTTCAATAACGAAAAAGTCAGAGAATTTCTGCAGATAAAAGGGATTACTCAAAGACTCACAGCACCATACACACCAGAACAAAATGGAACTAGTGAACGTGAAAACAGAACAGTTATTGAAATGGCCAGAACCCTGAAGCATTCCAATCCAGATATAGAATTTCCAGCATTTCTGTGGGCCGAACTTGTTAACACTGCTAGATACATTTTAAACAGAACTGGAATTTCATCAGTGGAAAATGTTAGTCCACACGAACTATGGTTTGGAAATAAACCAAGAATAAGACACATGCGCATAATTGGTTCTCTCTGTTATGCTCATGTACCATCTCAAATGAGAAGAAAGATGGATAAAAAAGCTGTTAAAGGTTTTCTTATTGGTTACAATGGTGATGAACGTTATAGAATTTGGATTGCAGAAGAAAGAAAAGTAATTCTTTCAAGAGACGTAATTTTTCATGAAAAAATTCAGAAATGTGAAAAATACAATAAAGTATTATTGCAAAGTCCAGACAATGAACTTAATTCACCTAATCAGGAAGGGAATACAGAGAAAAAAGAAGAATTGGAAAGGAAGAAAATCATTTCAACTGAAACTGAAATTGAGAGTGAAGATGAAGAGAATGAATCAAAGTCTTCCTACAGTATGAGATTGAGAGATCGATCACAGTTAAAAAAACCTGCACGTCTTGATGACTATATCATGGAAGTAGAGTCATTCATTTATGATGAAAAGAATCCTGAAACATATCAAGAAGCTATAGAGAGTCGAGAAAAGGACAATTGGAGAAGAGCCATGGAAAATGAAATGAATTCATTAAAAGAAAATTATACATGGGAACTCACAAAATTACCTGTAGGAGTCAAGGCCATACCATGCAAATGGATATATAGAATCAAGAGAAATCCAGATGGTCGTATCGATAAGTACAAAGCAAGGCTTGT
Source organism: Salticus scenicus (assembly GCA_963930645.1). Lineage (NCBI taxonomy): Eukaryota > Metazoa > Arthropoda > Arachnida > Araneae > Salticidae > Salticus > Salticus scenicus. The sequence goes on from OZ005654.1 coordinate 253,810,873, forward strand.
TATAAAAGGTTTTGTTCAACGCAAAGGAATCGATTATGAAGAAACATTCAGCCCTGTTGCAAGAACAAGCACTATAAGAACTTTAATTAGTATAGCAGCAAGTGAAAATATGACTTTAATGCAATTTGATGTTTCAACAGCATTTCTATATGGCAAATTAGAGGAGGATGTTTTCATGCGTCAACCGGAAGGCTATGAAGATGGAACTGACAGAGTATGTCACCTAAAGAAAAGCCTTTATGGTTTAAAACAAGCACCAAGGTGCTGGAATAAGCATTTTGGAGGATATTTGTTGAAACTTGGTTTTGTAAGAAGTGAAGCAGATCCATGTTTGTTTATAAGAAGAAACAACTCAGAATTGCTTTTGATAGTTTTATATGTTGATGATGGATTGGTTGCATCATCAAATAAAGATCAGTTAGAAAGTTTTCTCAGAGACCTAAAGAAAGAATTCAAAGTCACAGTAAGGCTGGGATTGCGGTGCCTCGTTCTTAAGTCTTATCTTAAATGTTACGAACTTTCTTAGATGGGCGTGGTTAAGAACGATCTTAACTTGGTATTGCGGTGCCTCAAGCGTAAGTCCTCCGCGTGTCCTCGTAAGAGAAAGCCAGCCAGCCAATGGGAGACGCAGAGCGAGCTATGTTGTGATTGCGCGCGCATCGAGTTACGATTCGACTTAAGATAGCTCTGAGGTTGTCGTAAGATAGTGAGACACTGCAATACGACTTGCGTTTTGTTTACATCTTAAGACAGAGTTTGTGCGTAAGATAGTGTTGAGCGAGGCACCGCAATCCCAGCCTAAAACCCGCTGAGTATTATTTAGGATTTCAAATTCATCATCAAGAAGATAATTCCATTAAATTATGTCAAACAGCCTACACAAAGAAAGTTCTAGAAAAATTTGGTATGAACGATTGCAGACCTGTATCTACACCCATTATCAAAGAAGGTTCTCAATCAGGGAAAGTAGACAGCACCGAAAGAACTTTTCCTTACAGACAAGCTGTTGGAGCCTTAATGTATATCATGACAGGAACTCGACCTGACATAGCATACGCAATAGCAGTAGTATCTAGATGTCTGGAAAATCCAAATGAAGAAGATTGGCTGAGAGTTAAGAGAATATTTCGATATTTAAAAGGAACTCTAGATAAAGGACTAATCTACAAGTCAGGATACAAGAAGGCTATTCTAGAAGGCTACAGTGATGCTGATTATGGAGGAGATACTACAACTGGTCGTTCAACTACAGGCGTTGTTTGCATTTATGCTGGTGGAGCAATTTCATGGTTTAGTAAAAGACAATCTTCTGTAGCACTTTCTACCACAGAAGCTGAGATAGTCGCAGCCAGTGAAGCAGCCAGAGAATTAGTCTGGTTAAAGAGACTGATTAGTGAGATTACAAATCAGAAATTGATACCAGAATTACAAGTTGACAATGAGGCAGCAATCAGATTGTCACAAAATCAAGGTGAATTTCATAAACGAACTAAACACATTCGCATCAGACATTTCTTTGTAAGAGAGATGGTAGCAAATGAAGAACTTACTGTAAAGCGTGTATCAACAGAATTTCAGCTGGCAGACCTTCTAACGAAACCACTTTATAGCCCTAGAATTTTGAATTTGTGTAAAAATATAGGACTAACATAGAACTCAGTAACAAAAACAAAATAAGGGAAAGTGTTGAAGTTGTATTTTATTTTTGTTTCTATGTGTGTGGCAACACCGATTGTAGTTGCTATTAGTTATTATTTTCGTGTTCTAATGTTTTGGTTTTTTGATTAAATGTTTTAATGTCTTTCGGAGCTCGTATCGTCACAATTCTTGATATAATCTTCATATTTTAAGTTAAAATAAGTCTTTTAACGTTAACATTCATAATATTAATTTATCTACGAATTTTAAACCCCTCTTACACTAAAAGCAGTATAAATCCTACTTTTTTTTTTTACAGAAAAAAAAAAAAAAAAACTGTCAATCTTATCTATTTTAATCTTAAAAATATTCATTTCTGCATTTTTTTTTTTTTTTTCAAAAACATGAGTAATTTGTATGAGGGGAATAATAGTAATAATAATAATGTATATATATTATCTTAAATATGAACAAATAGACAGGGAAAAAAAATTGTAACTAATTTGTGTAAATGATCTATAATAGTACTAAAAATGTAGTTTCGAAAATATCTGTAAAGGTTTTCACTTATGTTCTTCTTTCACTTACTTTTTGGTTCAACCAAAAACTATTCTGATACCCAATCGTTATTTGCTATTGCTTTGCTTTCCCGCGACCAATCACAAGGGACTATTCAATCATTATGGACGAACTATGTAGGCATTGTGAACTTGCTCTAGGCACTATACTATCCGCGTTTGTAATGATCGATAGATGGCGCTTTTTCAGTTTTTGTTGTTTGTAAATATTATAGCCATGTGTATTTATTATTGTTCTTTTTGTTATTCTACTTAATAGTCGTACTATAATTTCTCCGCCATTGCATCATGGAAAATGGTTTGTTTTTGGAAAAAAATATTTCAGTTTGTTCAAAGTTCGATCGGAAGTAGATTTTTCACTGAAGTTGAACAAATATTAGCTTCAAATCATCTGATTAATTTTTTACTTCCATTAGCCGAAGCAACTGAAATTTTAAATTTGTCATTTGGAAATAAATGGAAGCTTAATTCTGGATTTCTTGGTCCTTTGGAGTTACACTGGAGCACACAACAGTATGTGTTATCTTTTTTACCGGATTTATTCATTTTTATTCAATAAATATATGTGAAACTAAACATCGGCATGCAATCCCTCTGGTGGGCTAAGGTGAAATTACAATAAACTTGCTTTAATCAACCAGATATATAAATTAGAGTGCTAATTCAATGGATGAAGGATTAGCTCTCCGTGGTTCAAGATGAATCACGTGGGATGCTCCAATAAGTTACTGTTTGCCCCCCCCCCCTATTTTGGCATTTAAAATATCAGTTCGACAAATTATCATTATTATTAGGTAACATGACAGTCCTATGACCGAAATAAATTGTTTTTAAAATAATTTTACACACATTTTACATTTTAATAAATAATAAAATACCTTTTTTTCATCGTTTCCCAACAAAGTTTAAATGTGTTTAAATTTAAACTTTTGAAGAGCTAAATTTAACAACAAATAATAATTTTTCAACTATTTTTAAGCATTTTGTCGGTTAAAGTTCAACTACACGAAATAAAAAAGAAACAAAATCAAAATGATTTAGAACAAAAGAATATTAAACTACGTAAGTAAACAAAAACATTGGCTGCGAAGAACAATCTCCAAACCGTTGCCATAGAAATTTACTGAAAATAAGCTGTTACGGGAACCACCGAATACGCAGGTGCAAGAAGAGCATGTCACATGACTCATCTTGGACCTTCTCAAGGGTTACCATTTATCACTCTACTTTATCTATCTCGTTAGCTTTAATTCGAATTCCATCAAGCCGCCATTGCTAGCCGGTGTTTAGTTTCACATATATTTATTGATTAAAAATGAATAAATCCGGTAAAAAAGATAACACATACTGTTGTGTGTTCCAGTGTAACTCCAAAGGATAAAGAAATCCAGAATTAAGCTTCCATTTATTTCCAAATGATAAATTTAAAATTTCAGTTGCTTCGTCTAATGGAAGTAAAGAATTAATCAGATGATTTGAAACTAATATTTGTTCAGCTTCAGTTAAAAATCTACTTCCGATCGAACTTTGAATAAACTGAAACATTTTTTTCCAAAAGCAATCAATTTTCCTTGATGTAATGACGGAGAAATTATAGTACGAATATTAAGTAGAATAACATGAAGAACAATAATGAATACACGTGGCTATTATATTTACTAACAACTGCAGTTCAGAAAGCGCCGTCTATCGATCATTACGAACGCAGATGGCGGCTTAATCACAGCCGAATTAAAGCATGCTTATTGTAATTTCACCTTAGCCCACCAGAGGGCGAGCATTTCATTACCATCGCGGATATCTATGGTCCACTCTTATAATAGAGCAGGCGCACGTGACGTCACTGTGACAGATGATACCGCACGTACTTTAGAATGTAGGCAAAAGGTGGGATAAAGCACCAATGGAAAGGCAGATACTTTGCCTACATGCGCAAAAGTTGCAGAATAGCGTCGCTTGTTTATAAACATGCGCCTGCTCTATTGTACAACTGCGATAACTTGGCACGCGAATCACGTGATTTCAGATGATTCCATGAATGAAATAAGGTGAGAGGTTGTGTTTCCATGGTAACACAGAGTAGAGTGGCTTCCAGATTTGGCGTTGTTAGCCCGTTTCTTAGTGTGAAATTATAATTTGAAGTTGTTGATAAACTTAATGTTTGGATGTATTTTTAATTATTATTTAAAAGAAGTGTTCGGAGGTACTATTGTTTACAAATTTTAAAGTTTCGGCAATCAAATAACATTCAAAAAGAAATTTTGATTTTTTAAAATAAAGCAATCTTAATGGCTTCCGAGAAGTAATTTTTAAGTACAATCATTATCAGCAGAAAGGGATGAAAGAAGTAACTTAATTAAACTTTTAAAAAGTGTATTTCTACAATGTATGAAATAAAAGAAACCATTTTTAATACCATTACAGTTTCGATAAAATAAACATTAAATTATTGTAATTGTCATTAAATAACATGACATAATCATATAATGGTTGTAATAAAAGTAGAAAGAAAGAAATTTAATTAATCATGATAGTTAATATTTACAAAACATTCAATTATGATATATTTTTAGATTTAAATAAATAAACTAATCATGATAGTGAATGTCTATTAAAAAAAAAAAAAAAAAAAAAAAATGGAACTGTTTTACGTATACTTTGAGAAGTTAAAAGGTAAACGAGTAAATTTTAGGGATTCAGTTAATTTAAATACTAAAAATAAACATTGAACACAAATTATAAGCAATGTTTAAAGATATTTTGATTTATCGATTTTCTGCATATCTGATAAAATAATTATAAGAAATAATTAAAACAATATTTAATTTGACAAAAATTTAGCAATATTCTATTTAATTAGCAACAATAGACACTTTGATTGCTCGTATAGGTGACAAAGAAGCTGGTAAGTCGAAGAATTGTTTGGCGAAAAGAACTGCCGCCAAGCATCATTTGTATTTCATTCGACCGCCCCTTATTCAAAATGAACTATTCCAAGGTCGTATGCCATCTTTTTGCGGTTTCACAGTATAGGTCTATGGTTTTGCTCTTTGCTACTAGTAAATACGATAGATTGATTGACGGATTGTTTGTTTGTAAACACATTTTATTCATCTGTTAAAAATGTTTTTGCCGTGCAGGCTTTCAAAAGGATATGAACTGTTCCAAGTATTATTCTAGCCCACTGGTTTGTTTGAATAAACAACTAAACTCCACTCGAAATTTTCTTGCTTTTGCTAGAAAAAAAGAAAAACATCTGTCTCGTGTCCGCTTGTGAATGTAAACATTAAAGCATTTACTGTAAATTTCTGTGAAATTGAATATTTTAACACTTATTTCAGAATTTGTCAATAAGTACGTATAATCTGTATTAATTTTTTATTTATTTATTTTTAGAATTATCGATATGAAAAAAGTAGTTGCTTTTAGATTATTGCTGTAAGATTTCTCTTGACATGCAACTTCTATAATTTTTTTAGTGTTTAAAATTATCAAACTTTGTAGAAAAAACAGTGCTTTCTGACCCATTAATTACTGAGGATTAAAATATCTGACTCGTAACTTACGTGAATTTAAATTCAAAGCATTTTTAAATGTTTATTTACCCTTTCTGTTTATAAATTTTTAAATTTAAGAAGATCATTTTAAATTCTTTATTTTTCCAATTTTTCTGTTATTCTTCGTTATTTAATTCTTTGTAATTTATTGGTATGGCCAAAAAAAGAAAGTCAAAAGCAGTGAATAATCCGATGTATACATCCTCTAGTGTAATTTTCTTGTTGTATTATTATTTAAATATAAAAGATGATTTATTACCTTTACGTGGGAGAGTATACATAATCCTTCGATTAGTTGTTTTAATACCGGCTAAATTTCCAAAAAACTATCTAGTTAAAATAAATAAATAAACCAGGAATCTATTTTTGCAAAAAACTTGAACAATGAGCAAAAGTTTTAAGAGAAATGTTAGTCTTAAATATATATTAAAATGAATGTTTTGTCGCTGTATTACTGTAATAATATTTTTCTTTGAAAATGTAAATTTTGTTTATGTCTAAAGTTACTATGGAACAGCTTTTGTATAGGATTCCCTTGGCAGACATGCCAAGTCTCCTGCTTTTTGCTTGTTTTTCCATGCTCCTGATTTTCCACTCATTTCTCCTGCTTTTCTGATGCAATTTTTATCTATCCCCCTCTTAGCTTATGCTTAAAATTTGTGGGATTGGGTAAAAAAAATTTGAAAGAAAATTGAAATTTATCTTGCCCTGCAATTTATCAAGTTCAGTTTAAATGTGAATTACTATACAAAGCTTTGAAACTAATTTTTGCTAAAAATAAATTTTTAGCTTTCATTTTTGCAAAATGAAAAATGTCTTATTATTAAAATATTTTTTTTTTTTAAATACCATAACTATTGAAAACTTTAAGAATTCAAATTTCATTAGAATTTTGCTGATATTTACATTTCTTTATTACCTTTTTTTTCTACAAATATAATTAAGATCCTAATTGTTTTATATTAGGAGCAGAATGATCAAATCTGTCTATTTTGACTTAAATTTTAAACAACTACGTATGTCTGTGTTTTTTTTTTTTGGATAGTTTGTTTTATTGCAAGAAACATATTTTATTTATTTAATTTTAATACTGATGCTTTGTAAATACCTCCTAAGCTTATAAAGCTTTACTTAAAATTAAATTTGCATTATTTTACTCATTTTTCTTACAAACTTTCTTGTTGGAAAAAGTCTCCTGATTTATGTTAAAAAAAATATCCTGCTTTTTTGTCATTAGAAGTTGGCATCTCTGCCTTGGCAAAATTTTAAAATTTCAGGGGTGCAAAAAATGTTCAAACCTCGGAAATTTCCCCCAAACACCGTATAAATTTCCCTCAATAATGCAAAAATCTACTTTGCTATACAAAGTCATTTGTTCTGTGTAATAAATCTTTAAGAGAATAAGTATACAGTGTAACATAAAAATATCGCTGTTAGTGTATAAGCACTTCAAAGTAGCAAATTGTTATTTTTGATTTATATGTTTATTTTCTCTTTAAAAAATCAAAATTTCTCCAGTCAGTTTAAATTTCCCCCGAACCTTGTTCGGGCGTTCGGACATATTCTGCACCCCTGTAAAATTTAACTCTAAAGTAGTTCAAAACTTTCTCAGGGTTCAAATTTAACAGTGGTCTGTTGGACTGGGATCACAAAAATATTCTACAGACCAGCAAAATATGAATTCTATTGATCAACCAGTGAAACTTTTCAATTTTTACTTCCATTACTCTACTACCTTAGGTATTGGAAGTATTGTATTCAGTCCAAAAATTCGATATCGAGTTTGCACCTGATTTAAACATTTTAAGGCCTCCTGAGTCTCAAAAAGTAGTTTTTGTCAATTGGTCAGTGTGTGTGCATTGTATATATGTGTGGAATAATCTTCTGAATATCATATCTCCGAAACTAATAAAGATAGAACTACGAAACTTCAGAATTGATACAGGTCTGGTGCAGGGTTAGAAATAAGCGGTCGTTAGTCACATTTCGCGACCAGTCTTTTCATTTTGACGCCTAGAATTCCAATCATAGGTGCCATATTTGACGCCTGGATTTTTTTTATCATCATATCTAATAATTTTTCCAATACCATCAGACTGTAAACAAGTCTATTTCAGTCAATTGAACCTAATAAAAACTGATTTAAGAAATCATATCTCTATGAAAGTAGTTGACGATTTGTTAATGATTAAATTAAACAGCCCTAAATTGGAAGATTTCTGCCCAGAAAATGCTATTAAATTGTGGTGGAATGATGTATCTTCAGGGCGAAGAATAAATTTGCAATTTTAAATATGCATGTTTAATATTGTCAATGTAATTACATTCATTTCATAAATCTTTTTTATATAATCTTGCATATATTATTTACAAGTTGATACTTTTTTATTATTTTTTTTAATATATTTAATAATAGATGACACCTAGATTTTTCATTTTGACGCCCCGAAAATTTAATCCAGGTGTCATTTTGATGCCTAGTTTCAAAATTCTTATTTCTAACACTGGTCTGGTGTACAGATGAATTTTCTAAATTATGGCGAAAATTGGGAAACTGGAAGTGGGACCATAAGTCTGTATCTCAAAAACGCCTCAAACGATTTTCTACAAAATTGCTATACAAGCACTCTGTTAGATGTCTTTTCGAATGGTATAGTTGGTTAGTTCTGGAAAATTGCTAGGCGTTCTGTATAAATATAAATAGCTCAATTTCAGGTCTCAGAAGTGCGTTCCTTTAAAAATGGTTGTACGTATCTTTTTCAAACTCGCCTTATTAACTCCCTTTTAAATATCCTTTTGTATGTAATCATTGTTTTCTGGTCAATAATTGAGTATGCGAAGTTTTAGTAAAAGTTAGTAATCTCAAAAATGGCTGTAATGATTTTCTTGAAAATTGTTACATAAATTCATTTCAGATACTCTTTTTCATATATTATGTGGTTATTACAGAAAAATTGACGGTCATTCTGATTAGATAGTTTAGTTTTAAATCTAGGTAATTGGTGTTAAGAAAAATAGCTCTTATCATCTTTTTTTTTTTTTTTTTTCGTATTTTTTAACTCGCTGTGTGAACTCTGTTTTTATGTATTTACACGTTTATCAAATTTCTTTCTCTTATTTTAAAATTCCAAAAAGTGCATATAATACGTGTAATAGTGGTTAATGGAAGTCGTGTGGTTGTTTTACACCAGATTTTTATTTTTGTATTTTATATTTTTTCTCTAAAATTATTCTTAAATCTGTCACAGAATAGTATATTATAACAATTGTAAGTGTACTTATTTATAATTGTCAATAGCACCTATTCTCTGTAATTTTTCATGTAATGTCATCTTCACAACCTTTTTTTACTTTTAATTCTTAATAGTAAATATGTGACATTAAACTTGTTTATTAATGTATAAATTTTTGATTTATATGAGACTTCATTTATATTTTTAAATTAATCTACAAAAATTTATTAGTTTAAAATTTAATTTACAAAATTTATCATATTTGACTTGCAAATTTATAATCAAACAAAGTCTTTAGTAAAAGCAAACAGTTTAAAATTTTTAAAAATGTAAAAGAACAGTCCAGTCAATGTATGTACGCACCAGTGAAATCTGAAAATTACTGGTTCTGCAAACCAGTAACCAGTGATGCCAATAGATTTTCAAAATCATGGGTCCCTAGGATCTGTCAGTTTAAAAAATCTGGGTCCTTTTTTAGAAAGTAGGTCCCTACATAAATGAATTTATATATTACAGACATAAATTAAAATTTTATCTTATTTATAGATGAAAAACAGTTTTTTAGAAATTTTTAAGCAGCTCTTTTTGAGACTGTCTTAAAACTAATATTATATAGGAAGTGGTTGCTGTTAAGAAACAACTCAAAACATTTAGCTTAATGTGTTCTGGAACCAGAAGAAAATAAATAAAATCCCTTTTCGGCAAGCTTAAAGGCAAAAGTAGATTCCTTTACGTTAATGTTACAAAAGTAAAGAAATATTACATGTGCATTAACACATACTTATCCAATGGATTTGTTCCCACACATTGCATTATATCCATTGCTATTCTGTTTTGAAGAAGTTTAATCTTCAACTACAAAAGGGTTTTATTTATTTTACTTAAAATTTTAGGCTAGATTTATTGGTCAGTAAATGTTTCAATTTTTTAAAATCCAAGCTCATAATCACACAACAAAGATATACAATCCCAGCAATGGTGAATCCAGGAGGGGGCTATTGGGCTACAGCCCCCTCCCCAACCAGGCTGAATCAAAATTATAAATTTTATTTAAAATCCATATAACTATTGGTTCAACATCTGTCTTTTAAAGAAAAAATAATAGAAACGTGAAAATGAACTTGATTGTTACAAATTTAGTAAATTGTATAATTTGGCGAGATTTTGGTGACAAAACTTGTGACTTAGCAATGAAAATTGAAATTTGTGATTTGGCACCAAAATTTCATAGTTGACGGCAAAATTTTTGACTTGGCGAAAAAATTCATTATTTGACAATAAAATTAGGCAAGCTTGGTGATGGTGGAATGGCGGCTTTGGCGTCATATTTTTTTCCAACACTAAAACCTCACATCATTTCACAGACCGATATCTTGTTTCCACAAGATAAAAAGTCAAAGGAAGCTGTGACGTATTACTCTCAATTTCAATCGTAAATTTTAAATCCTTGTCTAAACCGGCATTCTAAACTTTTCACCACAAACAATATTTTTATTAAGAATAATGTATTATTTTTATTTTATATTTTTGAATGATTAATTAAAGTAGTTAAGCATGGTTTTTATACTTTCAGTGATCTTTTTTATTATCGTTTGCATGTGACGTAAGCATCAGATTATAAATTTAAGCAATTAAATCTATATCAAAATCTTTCCACATTATAAGAAAGTTTCACCACAATTGACGAAAAATCACTTTTTAACTTATAACTTTTAAGAAATTGAAGCTATCGAAAAAGTTTGAATACAAACATTGTTCTTTAAGGTAAAGCGGTAATTTGCCTGATTTGAATTTTTTTTTTCCTATTTTCAATATTAAAGAAATTATGGGCAAATGAAAATTTTAACCCCCCACCAGGGTCCCCTTTACAATTTTAGCGGCCCTAGGCAACAGGGGTGCAGAAAATGTTCAGGCCTCGGAAATTTCCCCCAAACACAGTATAAATTTCCCTCAATAATGCAAAAATCTACTTTGCTATACAAAGTCATTTGTTCTGTGTAATAAATCTTTAAGAGAATAAGTATACAGTGTAACATAAAAATATTGCTGTTAGTGTATAAGCACTTCAAAGTAGCAAATTGTTATTTTTGATTTACATTTTTATTTTCTCTTAAAAAAATTTCTCTATTCAAAATTTCCCCAGTCAGTTTAAATTTCCCCCGAACCTCGTTCGACCGTTCAGACATATTCTGCACCCCTGTTAGGCAATACATTTTTGGCGGCTCCCTCTGAAAGATATTATGCCAGGGCAGCTTACATATTTCATGTGACCCCATGTAAATTTTCAGACTCAGATCTCCACTCCCCCCCCATGTAATCCCTATATTTGGGTATAGATATATATTAGTTATCGTGTGCATGCATTAGATCAAATTGTTTTTGCTGCAAAATTGATAAAATTTGAATTTTAAATTTCAAAACTCTAGGGAAAAAAAAAAAAAATGGCAAACTTCATTATTTGATTGAAAACATAAACATTTCCTTTCAAAGGATGATATTTACACAATAAATATCAAACTAATATACTAATTAAAAGGAAAATGATAAATATTCTATCATAATTTGAAGTCAAATTTGTTTTCAAATGTCTAAATAAAGTATCTAATATAAATATGTTGCAGTGGAATAGATTTCATATCTGGCGAACAGCTTTAATTCCTTTCAAAAATCATGGTTATTTTAACAACTTATATTAAGAGAGTAATGAATAACATGAAATAATATTTCATACAATGCATATTTCGAAAATATATATCTGGCATGTATATTTTGGTGTTACGTTTTTGATCGCCAAATACAAAAAAAAAAAAAAAAAGCCAAGGACGACAGAGTTTTGAAATTTAAATTAAAATTTTGTGAATTTGACAGCAAAATAACTCAATCTAACGCATGCATATGGTAATTAATACATATCTATATCCAAATATGGGGATTAAAATCGGGAAATAATTTTCCTCAGTTTTTAATAACTTTTTACAAAAAATCCAACGGGCGATTAACATAGGAAATCTTTTTCTTGGCTCCACAGATGGTCAGTGACGTCACACTTTGCTTGTGTATAGAACAACATTAGTACTTTATCAATGTGTATGAAATTTTTAAATTGATTATGACGTCAATTTTTGTGAGACTCATAATTTTTTTTTTAGCAACAATTAAGTTTATGAAACACACAGATTATTTAACAAAGGGCTATAATTAACAAGTAATTTGCAATAAAAAAATATTGTGACACGAAATTTTTATATGTATATTAATGATATATGAACTTTTGAATGGAGAGGGTTTTTGGGCACTAGGGGTCATGATTGGTGAAGATATGAAGGAATTTTCCAGAAGTCGTGTCGTGAGGACCATTGTAATAGGCAGATTGCCTATAAGGAATCTACCTAAAAGAGAGAGAGAAAAAATATAGTATAATAGCTAATTATTATTTTAAACTAGAAACATTTTTAAAAAATTCTCAAAATTATTAGCATTAAAAGAACAAAGTGAGATTTTTTTTTTTTTTTTTTTTTTGAGAAATGAGGTTTTATTAGATAAGCAGATTGATTAAAAAATTTAGTTACACATTCCACTTCAAATCCCAAGTCCCCCACCCTCTTTTAACCCCAAAATCACTTACCAATAAACTATACTGATAATCTAAATAATGTATTTTAGAGGGAAAAAAAAAGTGTATTTACTCATCTGTAAACGAAATTACTATAATAATAATAACAATAACATTCTGACATTAACAAAAATATTTTATTTTTTGCTTAACACAGCAGACATATTATTATCATTTTTTTTAATACTTAGGTTTTCTTAATAATAAAGTTTCTCGAACCTTAATACAGATATAATGTCATGTTCCTGTAATCATGTTTGTTCATCCAGTTCATTTGTTTTATTTTGTATCAACGATCTTAGAATGCAACAGGGTGATGCAATTCAGTGTATCGGCACATTTTAACTGATAACTTTTTTATGTCTTTTTTTTACTTCTCCAAAAATCAAATATAAAAGAGAAAAAAAAATGTGAAAATTTTGTCCTTATTTCGGTTTAATATTTATTTAGTAGTAAAAAAAAAAAAAAAAAAAACAATTACGCATTATTCAAAATGGCATCCATTTTTTAAAACGTCACGGTGCGTGTCCCCAAACAGATTTCAAAGTTTAAAAAAATTCTTTTTTATTGTTTGATTGTAATTATGGCTTTATCCAAAGCTGTTGAGAAATATCAGAAGACTTTGTTTTAGATTTTCCTGTGATAGGCCTACGTACGATAATAAAGGGATAGGAATTCAGTTATTTTTCACCAAATTAGTGGAAGATCATACTTTGTTTTTGAATTTCCTTAATGAAACAGGCATATTAAAAGTGCAGAAGTGTAATGCATTTCGGGTCTTGGTTTTCTTGTAGTAAATTAAATTTAGAGGAGAATTTTTTGTTAACTTTTGAAATTTGTTTGAGGACACGCACTGTGACATTTTTAAAAATGGATGCCATTTTGAATCACAAGTAATTACCTTTTTTTTTTTTTTTTTTTTTTACTACTAAATAAATACCAAACCAAAATAAAGACCAAAAATTTCACCTTTTTTTTCTATATATATTTGAATTTCAGAGGAATTAACAGAGGGTTTTTTCCCCCTGGCAAATAATTCTTATTTTTTCAGTTTGTAATTTTATTTGTATTGTTTTTTCGCTATTTTGTTTTACTCTTTTTAGTTTTGTGATAAATAACAGAAAAAATCAGAGTCAAACATGTTTTTAGACTGACCTTTTTATCAACAATAATGTAATGAAATTTAGGGCTTCTATTAAGGAGTTTTCTAAATCAGTGTTAAATCGATTTATCTCTATCTTGCGATATTAGATGGAAGATAAATCGATTTATAGAATTGCTACATTGCTCAGTCCTTATGTCAAGTCTATTTTCCATTAATATTATAAAATTATATATTTTTTAAAGAATGAGATTTTGAGTACTTAAATCAATTTTAGAAACATTGAATTATATTTTCACACTTATGTAAATTTAAAAAATATGTAGGGAAAATAATTATAATAAAGTTTATATATATACAGTAGAAGATCTTTATGACGTAAACCTAAAAACACAAGGTTTTGCGTTACATAGAATTTTGCATTATATAGATCACATTTCACAAATCATTAAACTTACCTTGTGCTTGTATACAAGGCAAAATATGTTGAAACATATCAAAACAGAGTATGGTATTTTTAAGTTACATTCATTGGAACAGAAGTTGGGTAGATCATAAGTTTCACTGTTAAATTTACTTTACAAATATAGTCTGTATATGCCTATATCAAATCATTCATTATTATATGTCTCATTTTCTCTCTCTCTCTCTCTCTCTCTCCCCCCCCCCCCCCCCCAAAAAAAAAAAAAAAAAAAGAAAAATAGTAATAATAGATATTTTTTTATTAAAAAGCTCTGAATTAAGGAAATAAAGAAAACAAATGTATCACACTAAGTTCTCTACAGAGTAACAGTTTTTTACAAAAAAATTGTTTATGCCTGAGAAGTTGTGCGTTGTATAGAGAATTGCATTATATAGAATTGGGTTATAAAGATCTTCTACTGTATTTGGTTTGACCTTTTATAATGAATATTTGGCTTCTGTTTTAAAAAATCAAGCCACTGCTAGCTTTTTCAAGTCAATGTTGATGAATTTTTTAATTCGATGTTCTCAATTGACAACATTGGCCATTGAATGATTAATTAGGTCTAAATTTGACTTTATGGAAGTAATAACAAAAGATTCAATGTGTATATTTTATTCACATGCAATTATCAGTTAATATTAATAAAATATGATAGAGAAATAGTTTTATAAAAAAAAATAATTCTTCAGTTTGACTTTAAAATTACAATGTTCTGGTGAATCTAAATAATTAAAAATCTAATGGGCTTTTCCCACCTGACGTCAGAGGTCACATGACATGTGAAAAACAAACAGGAAGTCTTTTACATCTATAGCGATTGCTGAAATAACATGTTTTCTATTTTTATTTTTTATCAATCGTATTTAATCTGTGCTATTTTTTTTATACATCATTTTTAATCCATTTTATATCATTATTCATCTTTTGTTTGCTGTATACATTTACAATCATCATTTAGCTTATATTTGTTATTGATGTTCATAGAGAACATGTTAAATACTCTGATTTTTGGTACTTAAATCATTGACAGTGCAACATTGTACCGTGTAAAGCCATTTAACACCTTTATGCAATTAAATTCAACTGAAAACATTTTAAGATTTCAATTTATAATCTATAAACATTCCACAAGAACAAGCTATTATTTATTGCTAGATCAATTAGTGCAACAGTTAAACTACAACATACAAAAATCGATTCTTACAGGTGAAAATAAATAAACGCACAAAATGTTTATTAAAAATTATTAAATTTACAAATACAATTATTCTACTGTTTACAAATCACAATATTACTTTTATTTTATTTTAAATATTAATACTTTTGTTCTTAAGAACAATATTTAATTGAATTCAATTTTATGTTATTCACATGATTGCGCAGATGATGCTGGGAAGAGCCCATTGTGATATTATATGTTATTTAAGTACGGATGTTTCATATTTCATAACTCGTAGTAGTTAATATTTAAAATATATCCTAACCAATCACCAGTGTCTTATATCACTTTGATGAAATTAACAGAATTCTTTAAAATATATTTTTTTTTTACTCTTAAAATATTGGTTCATTTGCATATTTAATTTTTTTTTTTTTTTTTTTTAAATTAGTTGAAAGATGCCACAAAACGAACATATTGAACTTCATCGCAAAAGATATGGATATCGATTTGATTATCATGAAAGGAAAAGGAAGAAAGAGGGGAGATTGCCTCATGAATTGGCACAGAAAGCGAAGAAACTCAGAGGCTTAAAAGCGAAGATGTACAATAAACAGAGATTTGCAGAAAAGGTCCAGATGAAGAAAACTTTGCGAATGCATGAAGAAAAGCAAACAAAAAAGAGAGACCCAGAGAAAGTGCCAGAAGGCGCTGTACCAGCTTATTTACTTGACCGTGAAGGACAATTGAGAGCCAAGATTCTTTCCAATACAATAAAGCAGAAACGTAAGGAAAAAGCTGGAAAGTGGGCTGTGCCTTTGCCAAAAGTTAGAGGAGTAAGTGAAGCTGAAATCTTTAAGGTTATCAAAACTGGAAAACGGAAGAAGAAAGCTTGGAAAAGAATGGTGACTAAAGTATGCTATGTTGGAGAAGGATTCACACGGAAACCTCCAAAATATGAAAGGTTTATTCGGCCAATGGGTTTAAGGTTTAATAAAGCTCATGTTACCCATCCAGAATTGAAAGCTACATTTTATTTACCGATAATTGGAGTTAAAAAGAATCCCAATTCAGCTTTATTTACAAATTTAGGCGTGATAACTAAAGGTACAGTAATAGAAGTAAATATTAGTGAGCTTGGTCTTGTTACTCAAGGTGGCAAAGTAATATGGGGAAAATATGCCCAAGTAACTAATAACCCAGAAAATGATGGATGTATAAATGCAGTTTTATTGGTGTAATATCTAAGGATAAATAAAATAGTTGATTATGTACAATGTTTAATTTTTATTTCAAAAAGTGTAAACACAATAGTCTTGAAAATTTTCTTCTTTAAAATTTATTTCTTTAATTTCTTAGAAGAATTTTCAGCTGTTGCACCTAAAGAAAATAAAGAAAAGTGTAAGAATGGAAATAAGATCAGAATAGAATAATCACGCTCTTATAAAATAATCTGCTTCATGTTTAATATATAATTTGAAAATCACTTTAATAGAATTCAAAGAGTTTAATACAAATGTTTAATTATATATGTATATACATATACACAATAAAACCTTTCTAAAAGTCCACCTCTCTTGAAGGACCATTGTCTTTTAGAGCAAGTTTTTCTAGGTCCTAAACTATCACAAAAAGACTTGATGCTAATCTAGCTACTTTAAAGCCCATGTAACAATTCTGTACTTCTCTTAAATGTCATATTTTGCAATGATAGATTATTTTATTTTTGCTTGATAATATTGTTACAATGTATTGAAGATATTTTCTACATGTGCAATGTATATGATTCAAAGCTACACAGATTTCATGTTATTTTTAAAAAAATTTGAAAAACATCAGTCTCTTCTCCTAACATAAGACTTGTTTCAATATATATATATTATTAATTAATTTTTTTTCTTAAATATTACTTAAAGATCATAATTTGCATCCTCAGAAGATAAGTTGTTAGTATTATAACTTGTTTCATTATTTAATTTGAAAAATTATACTAACAAGGAGAGGTCACGACATGGAAAATTCAGATTGGGACGAAACTCCGCAGAATTGTAGTATACTATGAGGGTAACAACATATTAAAGCAGTAGGACCCATTATCCACAAAATTTCGAGAAAAAAGCATTTAAAGTTTCAGTAATCTTTAAATACAAGTTATTTCACAAGCGCCGCAGTGGTGTGATCCTAAAGCGCGAGTCTGCTAGCCAGACGACTTACGTTCGAGGCTACCTCTAGACTACTTTTTTTTTCTTTAACTTTTTATGTAATCTAAACTTTTTATTTATTTCTACTTTATTTTATAATTCAATTCAAAATTTGAAAATTTTAATAAAATATTATTTAATTTTTTTGAATATAAAGTAAATAAATTTTTCTATTTTTAATATTTATAACTTAAATACAATAAATTTCTATAACTTAAAAAAATAAATTTTAGTTTTATTTTAACTGTAAAATAAGGTAAAACTAAAGAAACTGTTTTTGATTATTTATCGAAATATTTTTTATTATTTTTTTTATTTTAGGTATGCTTGAAACAATAGTACATTTTGTTTTTTAAATTAAAAAAATAATAATAATACAGAGAAATGATCATTTTAATTGCATATATAATTACTATCCAAATTAAATAATTACTTCTCCAATCAATACAGTTTCCTGAAAAATTATAGTATAGGATTACAATGCTATTAAATTATTACAGGTAAAGAAATGTTATCTTTAAATGTAGATTTTAAATGTTAATGAACATTGTTTCTTTTTCGATAACAACTTCCTTTTTTTTATCCTTCCTTGCACAAAATAAAATTCCACCTGCCCTTTATTACAGGGTTGGCAAGTTTCTTCCAAGGCGGAAAAAACCATGGAAAAAACCGGCCGGAAGAAATAGGTTTCTTCCAAGTGGAAGAAATGGAAGAAACTGTTTTTCTTAAAAATTTATCCTATAAATTGCAGATTTGTAAGATACAATGGATGCATTTGTCTTATAAACAACTTTAAGTAACTTTAATTATACCTATAAAAATTTAATTACATATTTAATTAATAATTATGAGATTTTTACCGAAGTAATCTTCGGTATCTGATAATCACATTCCAAAATACTCAAAATCCAGTAAAAAAATCAATTTCAATTTAAAAAGCGTAAAGTTTTATAATTTATTATTTAGACAATTTTATTTCTTTAACTGGTAATAAATAATAGTTTGTATCACTTGCTTATACTTTCTGATAAAACAGCTCTTAACAAACATTCAGTTAATTAAAAGAGCCAGTATTCAATAATTACTGTATTACAAAATGTCATCAAAAACTTCATTTTCCTAATACAGTACAGTGAAAAAGAAATTTACATCTCATATTTCAAATAAATTCACATTTCTCACATTTTTACTTTTTTTTTAATCACATTTTTAGCTTAATCCTTGCTTTGAAACTCAACCTGGGAGGGGGGGGGGGTAACATTCTTGTATTTATTATCCTGCAATTCATACAGACTAGTGCTTAAAACAAATCACTATTACATCAATGTTTAACAAAATTAATCAGTGATGACTATTATTTCCAAACTTTCAAAAATATTTAGTTTCATATTTTTTAAATATGTTTGTTTACATTTTATAGGTACCTATTATTTGGATATGCTTAAATTATTTATCACATGTGAATGTGATCGATTAGTTTTATTAATATTGAAGAAATACTTTATTCTAAAATTTATTAGAAATCGTCTTTCCATTCTGATGTCTATTCTCAAGAATTAATAATAACTGACTCTGTATCTGCAAAAGAAAACTGTAAACAAAGGCAATGATCTCTAATCTACAAATTCCTATAATCCGCACAACCTCTAGACAAAATTTTTGAGAGTTAGAGTTAAAAACTGTAAAACAAATGAAATGTTTTTTAGAGTAGTTCAATACTGCACTTTATTTTTCAACTTTAAATAGATAAATACAAACTATGCTTTTTTTTTTTTAATCCTAGAGAACTTGCAGGAGAGTTTAAAAGTAGGTATATTGCTTATAGATACAGTTTACCAGCTTTGAGTTTATACAAAAAATTGTATCCTTTAAAAAAAAAAGTGCAAATATTATGGTTAATTCTGTAATTATTATCACTTGTACTGTCTGAATGTATACTAATATGAGATAGTATATATGCAAAAAGTTCTAAAAATATCAGCATTGAAAAGTAAAAACCCATCACCTATATATATTTAGTGTTTGTTATAAAATAACTTATTTTTCTAACAATATTTTTAATATTAATTGGATTATAGTTTAGATTTGACATTATATTTATGCTTTGAGTTTATATAGTTCATAAATTTTAATTTCGAACAGCTGTTTTGTCTTATGGTTAGTTTCTTCCATTTCATCCAGTTTCTTCCGGTTTTTTCCAGTTTCTTCCACTGTCCTGGAAGAAACTAGTTTCTTCCGGAAGAAACCCAACCCTGCTTTATTATTAACAAGCTAGAAGCATTTACGCAATTTATACACATTCAAAGAAAATCAGGAAGCTCAAACCAAGATTTAAGTAACACCTGCTAACTATTTTACACTTTGTTTACAGCTTGCTTATTATTTAAATATTTGTCTGTTTTTCTTTGTTTCTCATTTAGGGTTTTGTAAAACTAAACTTTATTTTTTAAGTTATAGAAATTTATTGTATTTTTAAGTTATAAATATTAAAAATAGAAAAAGTTATTTTATACTCAAGGAAATTAAATAATTTATTAAAATTTTCAAATTTTGAATTGAATTGTAAAATAAAGTAAAAATAAATAAAAAGTTTAGATTACGTAAAAAGTTAAAGAAGAAAAAAAAAGTTGTCTCGAGGTAGCCTCGAACCCAAGTCGTCTGGCTATAGCAGACTTGCGCTTTAAGATCACAACTGGGGCCCTTGCTCGCTTACGAAATAACTTATATTTAAAGATTACTGAAACTTTTTAAATGCTTTTTTCTCGAAATTTTGTGGATAGTGGGTCCTACTGCTTTAATATGTTGTTACCCTCATAGTATACTACAATCCTGAGCAATTTCGTCCCGATTTGAATTTTTCATGTCGTGACCTCTTCTTGTAAGATATAAAAAAATAAAATAAAACCTAGAAGTTTAATCAGGCATGAGAGTGGGAAAAGGACAAAAAGTCTGAAAATATGCATATAAACTCAAATTTCACACACACACAAAAAAGAAGGAAAATGACGTGGCACCAACATATTTTGCATTAAAAAGAAAAATATTTAAGAACTATATATCGTTCGGGTAAATTACAAAGCAGTTTTAAGAGTAAAATAAAAATGCAAATAATTTCTGATAAAAATTTAACAATACACTATGAAGCCGAAAATCTGGAATCGTCGGGACAGCGGCAATTCCGGATTTTTGGTCATGCCTAAAGAGTATTATATTTTGGTTTAAGTACTTGGATAATATGCAAATTCAAGTAAAAAATAATGTATTACGATTTTAAATATATTCTGTTACTTTTTTTTAATTATATATAAACTTTAACAATCTATAATAATAAAAGAAGATGTCTGTCTGTCTGAGCATCTATACGTTCAGCCCCTACTGAACGCAGAAGCAGGGTTGGCACGGTTTAAAACAACTGGTTTTTTCCCCATAAAAACCAATTGGTTTTTTCCCTTTTCAAAAAATTCAAAATTTTTATTCTGTTGTCCCCTTTTTTAAATGAAATTTATAAATTATTTTTATGTAAATGATGTTTACTTTTAATTCAATTTATTTCACTTGTAATATTGCTTCAGAGAAGGTTTTAGTTATGTGTTTTAAGTGTGACTGGCTGGCTGTATTAAAAGTTATGTATGTAATGTACAACAATAACAACAAAAGATCTATAAATTGTAAAAGAAAAAAGTCTATATTAATTATCTTAAAATAATATAAATGAAATTGTCTAAAGCTAAATGCAGTAAAGTAAAATAAAATAAATAACTGTGGAAAAAGCACACTTATTTTATACAAGACATAAGGTGAAAATTGTATAATTAAAAAAAACTGCTCTATCTTTGTTTTATTCAAGACTGAACAAAGTTGTCTTTAACTGGGTATTTGTTATAATACGGTAATCAATAGCAGCCCATTTTCTTATCTATACAGTAAATCTAAAAGCAACATATGCTGATTTTGAACTATTAAAAAAAAAAAAAAAAGTTGCATTAGATTGTAAAAATTTTAATATCTAAGTATAGGAAAATGTTAAAATAATTCTAATTGCAAAAGATTCTACAACCGGTGTAGTGTGTTTTCTTAAAATAAAAAATTTAATTTGAAAAAAGCTACAAAACTTGTAATTTTATTTGAAATATTAAATGTAAATTCTATTCAATAATTAACTTTCAAATGGATCACAGTATTCCATTACATAATCCAAAATAATAATTTTTTTCTTAAGTCTCTTACTATAACTTTTTAAATGTATTGAAGTTTTTTTTTTTTTTCCCAGTTCATTAAATTAAGAATTTTAATGTTATTAAGTTAATTTGTTATTATTAAATTGTAGGAAAAGGTATGTTAGATTTAACATTCATTCTGAAAAAACAAATTTTTGTCAACTCACAGTAATTCTGTTATTTCCATTTACATCATTTTAATGAAAAGTCAATACTGTTAATATGGAATATTTATAGAAATTTTGAATATAAAAGATTTTAGCTATAATAAAATTTAATGCACTTTGATAAAACGACAGTTCTTATTCAAGAATGAGATCGTCAAAAGTGTAAAAATAAATAACTTTATGAAAAAGCAAAATATAAGAATTCAGGTGGCAAAAGCCTGAATTACAGAAATAAATTATTTGATTGTTTTATCTTTAAACATAAAAATAAATAAATGTTTTATTAATATGGCTATGTGAAAACTTATTTAATTAGATGAGATATAACAGAAAGAAAATCACAACCTACAAAAAAGGCTTAAAAAATCTCATACCTGTTTATTGTTAGTAATTTAAATTATTTTTAAATGAAGTAATAATTAATATTAGAGTATTAACTACTTCTAAAAGTGGTAATTTAATTTACAAATATGTATAATATGAGTGAGAAACATATACTAATAAAAACCTGGTTTAAACCAAAAAAACGGGTTTTTTGGTTTTTTTGAAAAAAAAAAAAAAACCTGGTTTTTTGCCAACACTGCACAGAAGTATAAAATTTGACATACGGGTGCTCAGAAGCCTTCCCGAGGGGATAGTGAAAACAGAATTTAAAAATTTTAATTAGTTGCGAAGATATTAATTAAAATGTCGACCCATGTCGATCGAAAAATGACTGGGATTCAACGGTTAATTGCTTAAAAAAAAAAAAAAAAAAAAAAAACATTCTATCAGCAGACGTTTTTTTTTCGCTGTCTGGAATGGAAACAAAACATCTGGAAATCATTAATATCATATGTTCTTGAAGTGGGATTAAAAATTGCAAATTTCAAAATTCTTGAAATTTTCATTTATGTTACATTTAAATTAATATTCGGATTACGCAGCATATTATAAAGCTACTGTTCAATTTTCATGAAAATATATTAATAAACAAAAAAATTACATTTTTATTGGGAAAAGATTAAGTTTTCTTTTATATTTTGCAGTACTTTGAATTGAGATATGCTGTTGAAATTTCGTAGTATTTTGTTTTAATGCCTGATAATTTGATTGTGAATATATTTGAAAGAATAGAATTATTAGGGAGGGGGGAAAGGGGCAAAAAAAAAAAAAATTACAGTGTTTGAAATTGGTATATTTAGGTTTTAAAGCAAGTTAAATCGATTGCAGATATTTTCGAGTGTAAAATTATTAGTAGGAACGGAAAGGGGGGGGGGGGAGGGGCAAAGGTGTAGAAAAGGAACGGGAGTTTCGGGGAAAACCCAGAACACCTTTATTTTTTAATATTTTGCAGAGTTTCGAATTTCAATTTCTGCTCGCATATCGTACTAAGGAATTTTAACGTTATATAGCCCGGAATTATGCAAGTTCCGGAGAAAACCATGAATAAGTCGAACACAAATCTTTTTATAAAAATGTTTATATTAGTTTTGTATCTCAGCTTCTAATTAACATAATTTCATAAATTGAGTCGTTGAAATTTTGTACAATTGTGTTTTAATGCCCATTGATTCGATTGTGAATATTTTTGAAAGTGTAGAATTATTAGGAAAGGCTTAAGGGGGAGGGGGAAAGAAAAAAAAAGTTTTACAGCGTTTGAAATTCGTATTATTAGGTTTTAAAGCAAGATAAATCAATTGCGGATATTTTCGAGTGTAAAATTATTAAGAGGGACGAAGGGGAAAAAATGTAGAAAATGAACAGGAATTTCGGAGAAAACAATAGAAAACCCAGAATGCCTTTATTCTTTTATATTTTGCAGAGATTCGAATTTTTTCGCTCACATTTCGTACTAAGAATTTTTAATGCTATACAGCCCAGCATTCTGCAATTATTATAAAAAAACATGGATGAGTCAGACACAAATCTTTTTATAAAGATGTTAATATTATCTTTGTATCTCAGCTTCTAATTAACACAATTTCATAAGTAATAAATCATTTTAAAAGTTATTTGAATTGGAATCTATGAGTATGTTGCAAATCTCTGTCACCAGAGGGCGGTTTGATATTTTAGTAATTCAATATCTAGAATTCTAATTATGATTAAATTAGTTATAACACATCATTTGAAATATTGCGGACTTTTAAACCGACAGAAGCTGTTAAATTCTGTACGGGAGTTTCAGAGAAAAACACAGAAAAGCCAGAACACCTTGAAAGCTTTGTTGATTTGGAATTGAACAGTAGATTACAGAAATTTCTACCGCCAGATGGCGCTGTAATATTTTAAAATATCAATAATTCAAATTCTAATGAGCGAGGAAGGTGTTGTAAGTTCAAAAATGGGGATATGTCGCCACCGAGAGGGGCTTTGCTAAAGTCAGAAATTTTAAAGATCATAAAATGGTGAGCGAACAGGCTGTTTCAGATATTGAAGCGGGAAGAGGGCGTCGCAGGCGCAACCAAGCGGGAATTTATTGCGATTAAATTTTTCAATAAAGCTATTTTCACTATATGTCAATAAGCTGTTGTAAGACTTGAAACGGGAAAAAGGCGCCACCAAGCTGGAGTTTTGTAAAGTCGGATTTTTCAAGGATCGCGAACCAGCTGGTCGCCGAAGGCGGCTAGTAAATAAATAAAATTAAAAATTAAACTTGAAAAACTAAACAGAAATATTGAAATGAATGTATACAAAAATTAGTACAGGTTACAATAAAAAGAAAATAAATAAGAAAAACATACTATTTTAAAAACATTTCCATGATTTTTTTTTTTTAGTACTTTAGGTTTTTCATATAAAAGTTTGAGCATAATTGAAATAGAATATAGAATTTAGTTCTCAATTAGATAAATGTCTAAGAATTGTTACTGTTATTATAATCTTCTTTTCCCTCCTCTTTCAAACTTTGCAAATGTTGGTTTTGAAGATTACTAAGAAATAAAATACTTTTTCGATTCTTTATTTAGGTATATTATACCTTAAAAAAATTGCTGTTGATGGTGATGATCAACGTCGGTGAAATTGTCCGGATTTTCGGTGACATACTGTAATACAAACCTGCCAACCTTATAAAACAAAAAATCCTACTCTCAACAGAAAAAAATGTACTAACAAAACAGCGTAAAGAAAGCATGATAAAAACAAAACATGCAATCAACAGCATAATATTTAAAATTATTTCAACTTTTTCATGGTTATTTATATATATATATATTAACTACCCTACGGCAAAATCATGAAACTATTCAGTGTAAATTCTAAAGAAAATTTCTTTATATCAAATTTCACATTTTGAAAGGATAACATAATATTGAAATTATAAGCAATGCAAAAAAAAAAAAAAGAAATCGCTTAAACAAAGATTTATTTAACCAAATATACTTATGTAGGCAGATTTTGCTGTTTTAAGAAAATCAATTGAAAATTTCTGATTGAACATTCTCCAATAAGACCAGACTTTGCTCCCAGACAGTCGAAAAGCACTGATAAAGTAGAGAGGAGGAAAGAGGTTTTATAAAACCTAACTGGTTTCCTGTGATATCGGCTGTTTTTTCCCCAGATCGCTGAATTGTAGTGTAGACAGCGAAGTCAGAAATATTTAATGCTCTTATAAAAATTATACATTTATTCAAGATAAATATATTCAGAGAAATTTTATTCATGAATTCATCAGCCGTGAATATTCATTTTAAGTAAATTGGAGTGTAAAGGTTGATATTTTTTATTTACCAACTATGTGAAAAATACCAGAGCCGGGAATTGAATGACATTGTGAATTATATACGCTCTTTCTTAATTTTAGAAACATGCATTGTTATACTGTTACTGATAAAGAGAAATTTTGTCAGATATTATTAATTGTTATAATTAATGTAATTAATAATTAATTTTCTATGTTACTTGAAACTAGATAAGACAATTGTCTTCATTTAAGTATAATCTTTTTCTTAATTACTCTGAAAAATCTTAATTTAATGATAATTAAAAATAGAGGATTTTTTCAAATGATTAAAATTTTTTAAAAATTGAATTTTTATATGTTCAACTAGCCGAATAATTTGATATTCGCAGGGTTGCCAACTTTTCAAAAACAGTTTGAGGAGTATTCAGAGAAATTTTGAGGAGCATTTTGGCTACTTTGAGGAGCAATTTTAAAAATACATAAAAAAAAAAATAAATAAAAGAAATAAATAAAAGAAATAAACTACTCACAAAAATAAATTAACAATAATCATATGAAATTTAGAAATATTTATTGATAATCAAATATATTTAGCAAAACAGTGAAGAGAGATAAGAAAGTCTGAATATAAGCTTAAAACCCAAAAGTAATTTGTTTTTTGCATAATGGCATATTTTCCATACATAAATAAAGGCAATATATGAATGAAAATAGATTATTCAGTTACATTAAAAAAAAAAAAAAAAGAAAGAGAAGCACAAAGGGAAAAAAATTAATTTCCAACAATTTTCATGAATGTCAAAATAATTATACTATCACATAAAAATCTAAAAACGAAATCATATAAATGTGTAAATGATCTCATCTCTAAGTCAACTCCCTCTAATCTGCATAGCTTGGGACCATATATTTTGTAAACTTTAGAATTTTGCAGATTATTGGTAGCTTTGAATCCATTATTTTTATCGATAAATAATTAAAATAAACATTTTTTTTTCTTTCTTTCTCCCTTTCAGCTTGTAGTTTTAATTAAACACGCTCTTAGCTAATGTAAACAAATACTTGTTCCTGTTCTGAGTCAGCAATATTTCGATCACTAGAATGTTTTCTTTCTTTCATTTTTTTTTTTCCACTATTATTTATGAGTATTGTAGGATGAAGCGTGTGGTTCTTCAGCTAAATTGTAAAAGTTAGTTTTATTTTTTTTTATTTTCAAGATAAGTTGAAGCGCTATTATAGATAAAAAATAAAATTCAAAGAATAATGTTTTATGCGGCAACTGTTGGAAATGCAAAATCAAAAGTTGATGAAGATTGGATAGCGATTTCTGCCTAGATGTGTGCAAGGAAAAAAAAATAAAAGAAAGAAAGAAAGAAAAAAGAAAAAAAATTTTTTTTTTTTTCAGTGTCTGCCACTATTCAATTTTATGTATTTAATAAAAAATATTTAATTAGGTGGTCAAGACTGAATTTGCGGTGCATAAACATTACTTCGCGGAATTGCGGATTTTTTAAATTTTTCCGGAGAAACTCCGCAAAAATCGGAGCAGTTGGTAACCAAGTATTCGGCCAAACCAAATATTCGGTGCAAAGTATTCAGTAAAACCAAAAAGAGTATGAAGTCTTTTGAACTGGCTGTATATATTTTATTTGATTTTGCGTATTACACTTGTTTTACATGTGGTAGGGGATCATTAAAAAAAAGTGTGTGTGTATATATTATATTTTTGCGTAAAATAATTAGGTCCCTTAAGTCCTTTTTTTTTTCAATTTTGGTCCCTAAAGTCCCTATTTTTTTTAGGGAGGTGTGCTAAATGCCCTGTGAAAGTGACATTATCAATGTTGAACTAATTAACCAACCAATCACGTTAGCGAAAAATTTTCAGCTAATTTCTAATTGTCTGTATTTGTAAATTTCTTGAAAATAAATTTTTTTCTGCAAAATGCAATTACTGACTTAAATTTTAAAAGTCTCACTTAAATTTTGAAAATCCAACTTAATTTTTTTGTCAGAGTGCGAGAATCCCATTCATTTTTTTCCCTTTAGTGCGAACCCTGTACATATAATATAGTTATTCTGCATCTTTTTTTTTTCAAGTATTTATCATTGTTCTGATAATATATGTAGCGAGAGATACATATAACAATTATAGTATACAAAGCAAAAACATCATTATTGAAACTTTAATGAAAAAATTATGAATAATTGTGTTTCAAATATTGACGTTTATAACACTTAAAAAAAAAAAAAAAAAAAAATATGTTTACATACACGTAATATATAAATAATATAATATACTTTTTAAAAATATGTGTATAAGAATTAGAAATACGGGTCTTAAAAATAATATATAAAATTTTCAGTGATGCTTTGCTATTAATTAAAGAAAACATAATTTTATTACTTGAATCATTTTATCCATGAAGCAATTTAATTAACAAAACCATTAAGATATACAACCTTTTACTTATCTTCACGTTACATCTTTGGTAGACTAGTTTCATCTGGGGCGCCCCAGCTTGGTCACTACCTTGCTTTGGTGTTCGAAACTGTGGTCTTCTTGTTCTTTTAAAGACTTTACACCATTGGCGGTTAAGGATAGCACCCTCGTTGCCATTACAACAGTCAGAATTTGCCAAAATTTCAACAGACTCCCTGATCGCTGCGTATCCGTGGTTGTGGTAGTTGGCCAACTTTTTTACTTCATCAAATTTGATATTAATTTCTTCGTTTTTGTTTACTTGGGTTAAGGCTGTGGTTAATTTACCTGTTTTTATATCGTGTTTATGCTCTTTGATACGGGTCTTTATTTTTCTTTTTGTTTTTCCTATATAACATTTTTCTTTATCTTGTTCGTTATTGTATGGTATTTTATATATTCCTGCAGTTTCTAAAGGTTTAGTTTTATCTTTGTCACTTCTTATTAATTGAAAAATGTTAGGGTTAGGTTTTATGGGTACATTTATATTATGTTTTGCTGCAATTTTCTTCATTTTATTAGATATTCCACGGTCATAAGGTATGGAGGTAGTATATTTAAGCTTTGGTTTTTGAAAATTATTGATTTCATTAAGAGTTTTTAATCTTTTTCTAAATAATTTATCTATTAATTTATTAGAATATCCTGCAGTTTCGAACACCAAAGCAAGGTAGTGACCAAGCTGGGGCGCCCCAGATGAAACTAGTCTACCAAAGATGTAACGTGAAGATAAGTAAAAGGTTGTATATCTTAATGGTTTTGATAATTTTATTATTTAATTTATTTTCAACAAAACATGGCAAACTCAACTGTTGACCAGAAAACAATTACATATGAAAGCATATCTAATAAGCAGTTAATATGGCGAGTGCAAAAAAAAAAAAAAAAAATTCATACAGCTGTTTTGCGAGAACCGTAAACTGACCTACTTATACAGAAAGTCTATCAATTTTTCTGAGCTAATCAACTAATATATATGAAAGGACATCTAAGACAGTGTTTATATATGTCTTACATAGAGATGTAAAATTTCCGGTAATTTTGAGGCAGTGGAAAAAGAAGTTTTTTTTTTCCGGTTTTTTTATGGGAAAAATTATTTTTACAGATAAAAATAGGGTTTCTTCATAGTTATAATATCTTAGAAAATATAAAGTGTTTAAAATACATTTAAAAATACATGCAATCCATATTATTTTTTCTTAACAGAAATATACAAAGAGCTTTTACTTTTAAAAAAATGAGCCAGTACCTTTCCTTGTACAAAACACCAAAAACTAGTCAAATGATCATTCAAACATTAATGTTCATCTCCCGGCAGCATTGATACAATGAATTTAGACTAGAATCAAACGGACAAAATAAAAAACAAATTCGGCGACTTAAACCCAATTTCTTTATATCCAAAACTCAAAAAAATTTAATGATTCATTTGAAAGTCATGCAAAAATTTTTAAAGTTATAAAATAAAATTTTTAGTGCCACAGAGTTTATAAATTATTAAAAACTTTTTTTTAAATGGAGTTACTGATACACTAAGTTAAAAATTTAAAAATATGAAAAATGGATTAATAATTTTTACCCATTTATATGTGTAGTGTACTTCAAGAATATAAAAATTTGCCTTAAGTTTAGTATATATATATATATATATATATATATATATATTTCTCATAATCTTAGGTTTCAGACAGTTTAGGACTCTACGAGTATACAATACCTATTCTCACCAACAACCAAAGCCATGTTATTCTATGGAGAAATTTTTTATCAGAATTACTCACTTAATGTATTGTTTAAAATTTTGTTCTCACATTCAGAGAAATTAACATATGTTAAATTGGTAATTGTTTTCTAAAAATCGATTTTTAATATTTTATTTTATAGCTAAAAATTGTAAAAAATGCGCATTTTTAAACTCAAAAATAAAATTTTAAAAGTCAGTTTTCAAAAACAAGTACCTACTAATTTAATGGATGTGAATTTTCTGAATGTTTTTATATACTAGAATAACATGGGCTTTGGTTGTTAGCAGAGACAGGGGTGGCAGCAGCTCGAGTAATCTGTGCCTCCCCATTGGGGCATATTTAAAAAATCTGTTGCGTAAAAAATAACAATGTTTTCAATTTTTCTCTTTTTAGCAACATTTTTTTCCTTAATAAATTTGGAACATTCCAGTTTTATTTTTTTTTTCAGAGAATCTTTTTAATTTATTATACAAAGTAAAGGAAATACCATAATCCCGATTAACAAAATGTATGTTGTATCATTTATAACTTAAAAATGACCAGCCATAGAATGTTGAAATTGTGTACATTTTATTATCCACTACCAATTTTTCTCTACTTGAACTTGATTGCCAACCTTAGAGATTTCTGAGTTTTGTCATGCGATGTACCTGTATATTCACCTAAAAAGTTTAAATTCAATGGCAGCTAACTGTAAGATGTCATCTTTTTATGTGAAAATAAAAATAACTAAGATTAAAAATTAAACTTAGTTAAGTTTAATTTTAAGTTAAGAATAAAAATGAAAAACTAAAATTAGTATTTCTTTTACATAAATTTAAGTGATATATAGATTATTAGAGAAATATTTCTATTCAGAAATGATGCTAAGCTAAAAAATCTGTTGCAGTATGTAAAAATAAATCGTGGAAAAGAAAACCAGAATTTAATCAAACTAATAAGATTATATGAAAGCTATATCAATAAATAATGTAAATTAGAACAATTAAAACTATTTAATTTATGGAATTTTCGGTCTCTAAATTACGATTTTCTTAGCAACCCCTATTAAAAGGCCACCTCTCTGAAGGGCACAATGGGAAGTTTCAAAGTACATATTTGTGATCATTGCATACGAAGATAAAATGTTTTTAAGTGCATTCCTTCATGCACCTTCTACATATTTCATTCTAGGGAATGAAAATAGTATAAGCTCAACTTAGAGAATGGCGCAGTGATCTCCAGAACTGCAAAAAAAAACAAATAAAATGGCAAAATTAATAATAATAATATTGCTGCAATATATAATGCCATGGTGGACACAGAAATAGCATAATATGGTATAAATCAGGGTTGGGTTTTTGCCGGCAAAAATGCATTTTTGCCAGGACAGCGGCAAAAAGTGGAAAAAACCAGGCAAAAAGCGGCAAAAATGGAAAAAATTGGCAAAAATGGAAAAAATTGGGAAAAGTGGAAAAATAAAATTTTAACAACACAATCCCTTTCAATTTTCACCCTTTACACTTTGGCACCTCAATGAAAAAAATGATTGAAGATTTTTTAATTTAAAAAGTAATTATAATTAGTTAATTAATAATAATATATAACCAGTGTCCGACAAATTCCGGGTGCCAGGGTGACTATAAATATCCATTGGTGACCAGTTACGGCAGACTGACAAAAAAATTTCATGCATTTACAATATTTTTTATGTATATTTTTGTTTTCCCTCCCACCTTCTTGTTTTGGTATAAAAGATGACATTGCTGATGTATTGAATGAATAGTATGAGTTTAATGTTTTCTGAAAAATTTAACAATTAGGAACAGATGCTGTATAATCCACCGTTTGGCACCAATTTTCAAAATGGCGCCGGAATCACGCCAAAATGCCGTTTTCCAAAATCGACGCCATTTTTTATCACCCGCGATTACCGGAGTGTTTTTTTTAACCACAACATTAATTTCAACAAAAAATAATGAATTACAGTTGCATTTTTTAACCCTTATTTTTTATTAAAATTAATGAAGTGGTGAAAAAAACTCCGGAAATCAAGGATAAGAAACTACATCGATTTTGAAAAACGATATTAATTTAACAAAAAAAGGAAATTTAAATTTAAAAAAAAAAAAAAAACTTTACAAAATAAAATAAGGAATAAATAAAAATTAATATGAATTTTAAGCAAAAAAAATTTAGTTTTTCAGGGGGGAGACCCCCCCTGAACCCCCCCTTGTTTTAAACATTAAAATTATACAGCATCTGTTCCAAATTAATATGAATTTTAAGCAAAAAAAATTTAGTTTTTCAGGGGGGGAGACCCCCCCCCCTGAACCCCCCCTTGTTTTAAAAATTAAAATTAAATAATTATGCAAATTATTACAAAATAAAATAGATTAAATAAAAAATAATATGATATTTAAGCAAAAAAATTTAGTTTTTCAGGGGGGGAGACCCCCCCTTGTTTTAAAAATTAAAATTAAATAATTATGCAAATTACTACAAAATAAAATAGATTAAATAAAAAATAATATGATATTTAAGCAAAAAAATTTAGTTTTTCAGGGGGGGAGACCCCCCCTGAACCCCCCCTTGTTTTAAACATTAAAATTAAATAATTATGCAAATTACTACAAAATAAAATAGATTAAATAAAAATTAATATGAATTTTAAGCAAAAAAAATTTAGTTTTTCAGGGGGGGAGACCCCCCCCTGAACCCCCCCCCTTGTTTTAAACATTAAAATTAAATAAATAGAAATTATCGCATCTATTAATTTTAAGCAAATTTTTTTTTTTTTTTTTTTTTTTAAATTAAGGATCAGATAACTTGTTAAATGCACTGGATAAATCAATATGTGCATATAACTTTATCATCATATCCTAAATTTTTCCTTTTCAGAAATAACCTATAAAGTAATCACATTTATAAATTATTTACATAATGCAAAATACAAAATTAATTACAAATAAAAGGTTCATCATATCAAAAAAAATTTTATACATTTTTTTATTTTTTATTTTTTTTATTACATTTTTTCATTTTTTTATTACATTTTTTCATTTTTTATTTTTTTTTATTACATTTTTTCATTTTTTACTTTTTTATAACATTTTTTCATTTTAAATTTTTTTTTTACATTTTTATTTTTATCTTTTTTTCCCTAAACGAACCAAATTGAAAGAAAATGGCGACATAAATATATAAACGAAAATCACTCTTTATTAACATTAACTGTGATTTTATAATTTTCCCAATGAATTTCCCTGACAATTTCTAAAAATTTATTAAAACAGCTTTCCCCCTTAATATGGCAAATCTGCCGAAACATATACACTGCCAAATAAAACTCATAATCAGCTTGCCGATTGTAACTCGGCAAGGAAGCTTTCACGTGCCGCCACGTGCTTTCAATTTGGTTCGTGTGGCATCCTGTATCAGGATCCACAAAATTCAATGAGTGATTAACTTTTAAATGATCAAAACCCTCCTCCCCCAATCTATCATAAGCCTTCCACGAATCAGAGTAAACAGTCGTTCCCTCATAAACCCATTGTTTTAGAACACTAACCAAAGTTCCCGCAGTTCTATCGTGCACCGCTACCAAAAAAACCCTCCCAGAACCCCTCTCAACCCCGCCAAAAACCCACTGTCCCTCAACATAATGCCCCCTATTATATTTTCGTTTCCCAAATTTTGACTCATCAATTTCTACAATTTTTCCAACACCCCCAATTTTTTCAGATTTTGACTCTACAAATTCTAAAATAGTCTCATGAACAAATTGCCTCCAATTACAAACAGTGTGACTAGAAAAAAAAAATTGATTCATTATATCTGTACTCCTAGTTCCCAAAATAATTTCATAAGTCAAAAGAAAAATTTCCCCCAAATTTAACCTACTAGTGGAAAACCACGATCCATAACGAAAAGACCTCTGATGGTTACACTTACTTTCGCGTCTACGGCAAGAATAAATGAAGCCATCAGACAAAGCAGTTTTTACTGAGAGATTCATGGGATTATTGCAATTAACGCAAACAGGTTGTTTAAGTAATTTACTCTCTTTCAAGAAATCCAAAAATAAGTCGTGTTTTTCCACTAGCTTAAAAAAAAAATACCTATTTCCCACCCCTTTTTTTCCATATGTAGACCTACCACCTGAAAACTTAAACCCCGGCAAAGCATTAAATTTATTTTGCAAATCTACAATACATTCATCAATAGGTTTAGATAACGCCATAATAAAGAATAAAACTCAAAAAATAATACACACACAATAAACAAATTAAAATAAAAAAAGAATTATACGACCTGATCGAGTTCAAGGAACACGTGCTCAAAAAATCAGCTCCGCTGAAAACAGTACGTCCAACACGTACAAGAAAAAAGCAGGAAATGAATCGGGTATCAAATCAACGGGGACGATCACGGAACGTAAAACACAGGGGTTGCCACAATAAAAAGCGCGCCACATTTGGCGAAAAATCGGTTCGCTTGGCGGTAAAAACGAACTTGGCGACCTGGTGGATTATACAGCATCTGCGCCAACAAGGATTTCTGTTTTTGAAAGATGTTTTTCTATGAAAGATAAATTCCCATATTTGATAAATCTTCTTACTACTATACTGGTACTTTCCATGTCAACATCTTTGTGTTACAAGATTCAAGCATCATAAACACTATCTAAAGCAAACTATGTGCGAATTTAGAACGAGAAAGTTTAAATAGTATGATATTTATCAAATGGATTCTCTTTAAAGGAATTCTGTCCTGAAAAATTAATAGACAAATAGTATTTTAAAGCCAAAACTTAAACGCTCTTAATATATTTGATGATTATATTAAAGGTAAAAATAATATTTATTTCTGTGGATTTTTCCCCCCCGATAGTTTATAAATAAAAAATAGTTATTTTCTTAAAATTTCCTTAGTTCACATTTTTAACTGAATAGTTCATTTATTCAATGTAAAATAATATGTGATGCCCTGCATTAATTATACAATTATGAAATATTATTAAGTTTTACTGTGAGTACTGTCATAGAAATAATTCGCTATTTCTGGCTCCTAAGATATTGAAACTTTGTCAGTCCCTGAACATAACCATAAAAATAAAACAACAAATTATATTTTTATTTTATTGAAGTAAAAAAATCTTAAGTAAGACATATTCAGAGAGAGAGAGTTTACTTGAAATTTACATTTCAATTCCAAAAAATGCTGTCAATAATTGACTCAATATTTGACTTTTCCCCACTGTAAACAAAAATATGTAATACATTGAAAAACACAATATTCTAGTAATTAATTATTGAAGAATATTTTTTAGATAGGTAATTTAAATATTTTTAAAAATGAAAAAAAATTATGTTAATTGTTGATGTTAAAAATTTCATTTTAAAGAAATTTTAGAATGCATTATTTTAATGATTAACATAAGAATCAGTTGATCAAGAGTGTAATTAAATCTCTGGTTTTAATTTGTTAAAATTGTGATTTAAACATTAAAATTGTGTAAATAAAATCCTTAAAACCCTGTTTGAAATACTGGTAATTTTTGCCACTGGCAAAAATTGTGGCAAAAACTATTTTTGCCGGGGCGGTTTTTTCCGTGGTTTTTACCATGGTTTTTTCCACTTCGGCAAAAATTGGCCAACCCTGGTATAAATAGTCGTAGATAAACTCTATATATAGTGTCTCTCTGTTGGGGAAGACGTGTCCCTTTGTTGGGGAATTTTCAGTGTCACTACAGGGCAGAGATAGGTATTGTATGCTCTGAAATGAACAAATTACAACTAGTTAATTAACTAGAACTATCAGACTATTCCATGAAATAGGTCTGAAGAAAGCAAGTAAATGGAATAATTCCTTGAACTGAAAGCTTCATTGCTTTTTTCTATATATTCATTTTCATTAAAAAAATAAAATATTTTTGAAAATTTTATCATCATTTTTTGTAGAATTTCACTATTTTTAGGGGTTATAATACTGCATTTTATTTGTGGACGTATAATTGTAAAGCTATTCCACAGAATTACATGAATCTTAATAAATTTCTAAAATTAACAATATTCTGGATTGAAATACATTGAATATAAGCCTTCATCAAAGTAGAAAAATAGCATGAGTGAAGCATGAAAAAATGACAATTATATATACTGTGTTTTAAAAAAATTTTGACCTTGGCTTTAATATTTCTTAAATATTTATCTTAAACCTATATTATAAATGAGTGTGACCTGAGTTTAAATTCAAGACCTCTCATCCACCACTTAGAGACCAGAATCTCTTGTTATTGGTTGGCTTGAAATTCCTGAGTAAAGTTGATATATAAGTGTAACATGTAAGTGAATTTTTAAAGGTATGCAAGTAGAGGGCTAAACTACATCTTTTTAAAAAAAAATTATCCTAATGAATGGAATTCATAAAAAATATGCATCAAAGAAAGGAATGTAAATAAATAGATTAAAAAAAAAAAAAAAATTGCACACACACAGTAAAAATATAGAATTTTCACATTGTGTATATTTAATTTGCCTCATAGTGTATTACTAACTCTTCCTTTGGCATTCAATTCTGAATTACAAATACTAGTTTTCAGGATTTTTGTACCTTAAGTGTTTCCCCCCCTGATCCCCGTCAAAATGAAGATTAGTTTGAGTTATTGATAGCATGAACTACTGATAACATGAACACATTTTTTATTCCCCTTGCGATTCACGTTAACGAGGTTTGACTGTATTTAAACTCTGTTAAACATAAATCTAAAATCTCAATTCAAAACTGACTTGTATGATACATAAGAGATTGAATTACTACACAAAAGCATTAAAATGCTAATGGAATTATGAACCCTTCTGACATGTAATGTATGACAAGAGTTCTTTTTTTTGTTTCAAACAAATATTTCCTTATCCCTACAACAATACATTTATCTTTATTTCTTACTTTTTCCAGAAGAAAGTTTTGGATTTGTGAAATGGATATTTAGTATTCAGCTGAATAGTTAATAATACATAAGTACAATGTAATAAATACGTAAAAAGTTCTTTAAAAGAAATTGCATATTTGACAAGTATACAAATATTTTCACTGTGATTATGATAGCATCAGGTATAATTGAAAGTTGCTAGGCAGTAAACAAAAACACAGTCTTGACGCAGTTAAGTGTGCAATATACAATTATAAAGAAAATATCAAAATGCAAATGAAACTAAAACATTAAATATTGATATATTGAATTTTATTAAAAAACATGTTTGAATGAAGAAAAAATCAGATATCTCCTATTCTCAAACATCTGCACATACGCAGATTTCAAATGAATTAATTCAGTCATTTTTCTGTTTATTGACAGGATTTTTGAAATTTGGCAATAAACTAGCTTGGATATTTACCGCCAAAGTCTTTATTTAAGCAATTGTAATGGTCATTTTAATTTCTCCACAAAATGTAAAAGTCACTAAAGGGGTCCTATACTAAGCTGTACTGTTAAGTATAAACACAAGATTTAAATTTTTTTTACAGATGAGAAAATGTTTTGCAACTGGTGTCCAGTTAAGAATGAGCAACGGTCGCCAAATGGGTGATAAGCGCACTAAATGTGGTGGTCTTTTACATGCCAAATCGAACATGAGGAAAACACGACGTCCTGTTGGCATTGTTGAAATTTGACATTGTGCCAAGGATGTTATTCATTCTTAACTAGTCCCACTAATGTGGTGGTCTTTTACACGCCAAATCGAACATGAGGAAAACACGACATCCTGTATGTTGGCATCGTTGAAATTTGACATTGCACCAAGGACGTTATTCATTCTTAACTAGTCCAAAAGTAACTTTTCTATAATCAGAGTCAGGGGTCAAAGTTTAACGTAATACAAGATATATGCCGAGAACAATGCGATTTAAAAGAAATAATTATATATTAACAGGTGCTCAAAATCCAGTCTGTTCCAATAAATCATTTTTCCAGTAATCCCCAACCGTTGCTGATGGATTTTATTTTAGAATACTTTTGGAAACTTATTTCAAAACATTTAATTTTAGTAAGAAAGTAAAAGTTACCAAATTTTGTCTGAGTTACCTCCAGATCTTTTTTTATTACAATCCACAATTTCAGTTAAAAGAGAATTGACGTCATCTTGAACCTTTTTTAGAGATCTACTCAAAGATAAGTAATAGTTTTCACCCCCTAATTCTTCTACATCTTCGATTATTTCATTTTCAGTCTTTGATTTTATTAGTCGAACTGTTATTCGTTTCATTTTAATGAGAATAAAGGGTAATAATTACAAAAAAAAAAAAGTTTAAAAAAATCTATTGTTTACTTCAGATGCAAGGAAACAACAGCAATGTATTTTAAATTTAAAAACGATTACAATACAATCTATTTTGCAATGCACTTTCAAACCCGACACTTTCAATTGATCAAGTTGGTTGGTTGGAAGGTTATGGGATGGGGTGAATTTGACTATGTTAGATCGCGCCCATCACAAAAGCTCCAGCTTGCACCTTACCTTCTACACCACGGATTAAAAGAGAAGGATGTATTACTAATGTTACGGAAAGCTAGTAATTTTCATCTTACAGATAGAGGGCGACCAAATCTCGAAAATACACCAATCAGCGCGTTTTTACATTTCTGGCTGTTCCTTCGTTGGATGACTGAAGCCGAAGGGACGGGTTTTCCCTTTCTTCCGATGAGTTTCAAAGATACTACACCAGGCGGCGATCGGATCGCTTACTCTGTTCGGCTGAATTAATGCGGAAAATAAAGCTCCGTTCCCCACGCTGACCGCCCTATCTAGTTTATCATCCTGTATCCTAATCCGTGTTCTACACTAACGAGCATGCGCGTCTCCTCTACTGAATGGAGTTCTCTGTACGGATATGGCAAAATTTTGGCAACACTCTTTTTAACTTTTATTTTAACTGTGACCGAGCGCAAAAGTTTATTTTGATTTGCTGTTTGTTTCTTTTTCTGCTAAGTTTTGTAAAAGGCTTGTGTTTTTGGTGTATTTCATTATGGATTTATTTCCAACCAAGTTTAGTGCGTTTATCTTTATTGCTTACATGGCACTATTTACAAATCAAGGTTAGTTTTTTAAGTAAATATTTTTAGTTTTAGAATTATGCATTATTGTTGCCGGTGTTTGAAGATCTATGAGAGTGCTTTAGTGCAGAAACACGGCCATTTAGCTTTAAATTATACTAGTTTCACAACAAATCAATTTCATGAAATATTGTCAGATAGTGATAAAGCTTTGTTCTTAATACAATTAAAAATAATGCCTTAGGTTCATGTCATAATTATTTGTGGCTACAAAATTGGAATTAATGTTGCTCTAAAAAAGAGCCGATTTGATGTGAACACAAATCTTGAAATATGACGTATGATTACAGTTAATTTTAGATTATTGACTTAGTAAAACAAAATATTATCGAGGTAATTTTTTTAGTTTTAATTTTCCGAATGTAAAACTTAGCAAATATATATACTGCATATTTGTTAAGGTGATTGTATTTGTTTAATACTTCTTGTATTTTGAAACTTGTTCACACTCGTGGCTGTCCCGAGTTACCTACTATCGATTTAGAAAGTCTTTTTTCATAAGCAGAAATCACCTGTTAATGAAATTGCAGTTTAAAAACACCTTACAAATATATTCCCCCACCCCCTGAAATTTCTAGAAGTAACAAGGTTTCAAATTTAAGCTCATGGAAGGATTTACAAGTCGAATTCTCTTTATTTCTGGGAGATTTTAATTTTCTGTTTCAGCATATGAAAAATCTGCAGCAGAGACTCATTGAATGCTCTCAGATACTTATGGCAGGACTGCTGTTAATGGAAGAACATATTGTGAGTGGTTTCAGTGTTTCAAGAGCAGTGATTTTGATATTGAAGACTAGCATGACAGTGCTAAAAAAGATTTTCAAAGATGTTGAATTGGGGGGCATCATTTCAATAAGATTCAGTCAAATGGAAGAAGAATAGCAGAATCATTAAGTATGACTCAACAAACCATTTCAAAACACATCAAAGCCATGGGAATGATTCAGAAACAAGGAAATTGGGTACCATATGAATTGAAACCAAGAAATATAGAATGGTGTTTGTTTGCTTATGAACAGCTGCTTAAAAAGCAAAGACAGAAGAGATTTCTGCATTGCATTGTGACTGGGGATAAAAAATGGTTTCATTACGATATTCCCAAGTACAGAAAAACATGGGGACTTCCTTGCAATGCTTCCACATCAATGGCGAAAAATAAATATTCACAGCTCCAAGGTTATGCTTTGTATTTGGTGAGACTAGTTCATGGTTGAAAGTTTTCAGTCTGTTGACTGAATTCAGTCTTTTTTTATGTGTTATAATACAGATAGGCCAATTTTATGGAATTAATCTTTGTTAGGGGCAAATAAAGGTCCCAATTTTTTTTTCTGAATCAGCCCCTATTAATGTTAATTCAATTATATTAATAAATAATTTTCAGGGTTCCCCTTTGAGCCTTTGAGAAGGGCGTCGCGCCCTGCCTGCCCTTTAAATTTTTATGAGCGCCCTAACTGCCCTTTAAAGTACAAAAATGCGCCCTCCTTGCCCAAAAAACGCACCCTTTATGCCCGAAAATCGCGCCCTTCTTGCTCCCAAATTTAACCACCACGACCCAAAATAGCGCATTTTTTCTCCTTTTTAAATATTCTTAGTGCTTTATTAATACAAATTTTCTTTCTAGAAGCTTTTTCACTTTTCTGTGTGTTCTACTTATTGCAAAAGCGAGTTGACACTTAGCAGGTGTATAAACTATTTATCAGCGTAAACATAGTTGCCGTCGAACTTCTTTAAATGACCCTGCAGCCTGCAGGCTATAAGGGTGGGGTGGGGAACAGACAAATAAGTGCCTCCCCGGTGTTAGCAAAAAAAGAACGGGAAAGTATGGAAGATATTGCTCTTTTCTTATATTCCAATAATCCTTTTGCATCATAAATCATGTTTTTTTTTTTTTTTTTTTTTTTTTTTAATCTTTAAAATCACGTTAACAAAAATAGCAAATCTAATTACTTTTATGATCTAGCTGAAGAACCACAAAAATCATCGTTAAGTTCAATCTCATAAGTAAGTAAAAAAAAAAAAAAATGACTCAGGAAAGAGAAGAGTTTGTTTACATTAGATGAAAAACCACAATCAATTAGAATCAAAAGCTGAAAGAAGGGGGAATGAAAAGGAAATCTAGATTGTGCAGTGCTTTGGTTTTTATTTACACGATAAGCACAGACAAGGATATTCTTTTTATCTGTGACAATAAAAAAAGTTCATTTATTTTAATGATATTTTGAAATTTGTGTAAAAATGCTCTCGCATTTCGGTAATTAGTCACAAAATTATTACAAATATCACAAATTATTAAAAAAAAAAAAAATAATAATAATAATTACATCGATTAGCGTAAAATTAAAGCCTATCTTAGGTATTGCTATTAAACATAAATTTTGATAATTAACGGCAAAATGATTAAATACTTCCGCTATCGGCTAAAAAAAATATTGTGAATTTAGAAAGTCAGCTTTTTATAAAAGTACGGATTTTATTAACATCGGAATAATAAAGTATTTCATAAATAGTTGCAATTAAACGTAAATTTTCGAAAGTTAGCGGTGAAATCGAAATGATCCTGTATTTCCGAAATCGGCTGCAAAATTACTGCATATTTTGAGATTAAACAATAAAAATAACTCAAATTTTATCGATTAATGACGGAATAGATAATTATTTGGAAATTTAGCTTTGAAAACAATGTGATTTTAATCTTAGCAGCAAAATAATAGAGTATTTCGATTCTTACAGTTTCCTTTTTACTTTCTTCTATATTTAATAGAAGAAAGTACTGGATTCGTAAAAATTTTTGACTTCCGGTTTTCGACGGATTTACACGTTTTGAGAGGTCTAGAACATGATTTGACCATTTTTAGACAATGTCTGTCTGTGTGTGTATGTGTGATAAAAATTTTGTGGCAACTGTATCTCTGGAAATACAGCTCAGAATTGTATATAAATTTATATGTCGATACACCTTGACCTAAATTAGTACCTATCAACTTTTGGTGAAAATCGCTCAACAGGTGGCGCTGCTATACAGCGATTTCCGAAATTTAAAGGAGGCTATATCTCAGGTTCTATTGCATATAATCGAACAAAACTTGATTTTTAAGGTCTTTATGAGACATTATGATGATTCAATGTAAATGTTTATCAGCCAACAGGTGGCGCTGCTATACATTAATTTCTGCAATTTATGGGAAGACTATTTCAGGAACTACTGCACAAAATTGCATATAAATTTATATGTAGATGCACC
The DNA here is from genome assembly GCA_963930645.1 of Salticus scenicus. Taxonomy (NCBI): domain Eukaryota; kingdom Metazoa; phylum Arthropoda; class Arachnida; order Araneae; family Salticidae; genus Salticus; species Salticus scenicus. Next base: position 253,853,033 of record OZ005654.1, read on the forward strand.
TTGACATAAATTAGTATCTATCAACTTTTAGTGTCAACCACTCAACAGGTAGCGCTGCTGCACAGTGTTTTCTGCAATTTAAGGAAAGGCTATATCTCAGGTTCTATTGTGTATAATCAAACAAAATTTGACATGTGTAAAGGCCATTATGAGACATTATGCTGATTCAAATTTGATGCTTTCAACCAATAGATGGCGCTGCTACACTGGAAATTTCCTTGATAATGGGAAGGCTATATCTCAGTTTGTATGGCATATAACTGTACAAAATGTGATATGTGAGATACTCATTATAAAAGCATATTTTTAAGATGTTATTTATAGACAATAAAACTTTCTCTGGATATTTAGTGTTAGCTTTCTCTAAGATGAAAATCATTTGCATTCATCATGTTAGATAATTTTAATAAATAATAGTTTTAATAAATTATTTGCCCTTAGTGAATTTGTATAGGAAAATATAGAAGAAAGTCTTGTGGTGACCACAACATACTATTCCCCCCCCCCCCACACACACATACACAAAATAAATATATTAACCTGTGATACTCTTTGATGGTTAGATAATGCAGAGTTCAAAATTTAGCAACCTCTGATTTTCATGCTAGTTATTTTGTTTTTATAGAAACTTCTCATTTTGGGTGTTAAATTTGCCTTATATGTATAAGAACTTTATAAATTTAACTCATTATAGGTACAAATAAGTACTTTTAATAATAACCTATATAAGTAATCCATCCTCCATTATTCATTCTACAGCCAAGTAGTAACAGTTTCCAGGGATTTTGCATGTTGGGTAGTTTCATCCCTAATAGTTGTAGGAGCTACATTTTTAGAGATCAAATTTCAAAAGAATATTTCATTTACCATTATTGAAATCCAGCAAACAAAGTGAGTAAATTCCAAGGATATATTAAATTTACTAACTGATTGTAACATTAGAAATTAGCAATAATACATAAAAAATTGGAAACTATTAAAAAAAATATCATTAATTAATTAAATCGAACTTTTTATCAAACTATTTGATTAGAATGTTTAATATTTTTCTTTAATAATCACTAAAAAAGGTCTTTGGTTTTCATTTTAAGAAATTTGCGAAAATCTTATTAAAGATAATTTTTATTATAGTTCTTTACTTTCATTTCAACATTTATAAGATTTTCAAGAGCTTTTTACATATTTTTCAGGAAGCAATTTTAATACTTTTTATTAGGTTTAATAGAACTATAGTTAAAGATAAAAGAATGTGAAAAAATAAATTTATTTATTTAATTTTTGCTGACTAATTTGTACATTTAGTGGGGGGGGGGGGGGGATTGCTGATTGCTTAGCAACTGCATTTATAAATATAATAAAATTGATTGTAATTTTTGAGGCTATTTTTTGCGAAGCGATATGCCCTTTTTATAAAATGTGCCCTTTTTCATTCTCCACAAATGTGCCCTCTTTTTATAGCACCCTCCTGCCCCTTTTTCCTTGGTAGCAGCACCCTGCCCTTTTTCAAACCTAGGGGGAACTCTGAATTTTGCTAAGTTTTCATACTTATACTTATTAATGTAACCTTTGGAAATGTATATTTTGAATATCTACATACATTATGTATGAGTTTATTACAAAAAAATATATATATATATACTTCAGTCCAGCAAAAATTTTATACTTTCACTAGCTTAATATAGTGTATTATCAGCTGTTAAAACAGACAAATACAGTCTGTATCAAAAGCAATTAATGCTTTTAAATTAAACTTTTAAAATGAAATACATTAATAAAAATATAAAAACACATTTAAAAAACTAAATATTAACGAAATATTTTTAAACATGAATAAATAGAAAAAAACCTTTATTATATTTCATGCTCAGTCAGAATATTTTCAGCTGGGCACCCAGCTCTTTTCAACGACTTCTTCTGTATTGGAGCTCTTGGAATGTTGATCTTGTATAGTTGTTGCCATAAGGCGGCACCACATTCGATCTGTTGTACATTGCATAATTGTAATTATTATAATTCGCAAGTTTTTCAGTTTTTTTCAAAATCTATTTTAATTTCCTCATTGTTAAATGTTTTGGCTAATGCTGTATTAATTTTCCCGGTTTTTATATCGTTTTTATGTTCTTTAACTCTGGTTTTAGTTTTTGTTTACAATCGGTTGAAATTTTGGGGGGGGGGGGGGTGTTTGACCTCTTGTAAACAAAAATGAAGCTCCCACTTACTGTCTTAAAAAATATGTGGCTAATATATATATATCGTAAAATTATTCCCCCCTCACAACATTCTTTGGAATCTACCGAAGACTTTATTAAAAAATAAAAATGACTACCATTTTCTCAGTTTCGACGTAACCAATCGTTACCCATCCATAAATATTGCAGAAGCTAGCCAAATTGTTAATAAAGTAATGGAAGAAAAATTCCCTGATCCTAGAATAGCCCAAACCCTTACTGAAACTACAAATTTCCTATTAAATGAGAATTATTTTGTTTAACAATAGAATATATATCAACAAAAAAAGGGGGTCCCAATGGGATCGCCCATTTCGGGCTTTAATGCCGAATTCAAACTAAGATCACTGGTAAAAGAAATTCTTGAAAATTCTAAAGAAAAGGTATTTTTTAGTATAGGTACTTTGATGACATTTTCGCCGTCATCAATAAAAATTATGATATTAAACAAAACTTAGATGAAATAAATAGCTTTGTTTGACACCAATATCCAATTCACGTATGAAGAGGAAATAGACTGGCAAATAAATTTTTTAGTTGTTAATATTGTTCGGGCCGAAAATAAAATTAAAACTACAGTTTACCGTAAACCAACTAATAGCAACGAAATTATCCATTATAATTCTAAAGCCCTTTTCCGTTACAAAATTAATGCAGTTTGTTCCTATATAAATCGTGCCATATTACGTAATATGTAATGATCCTGTTGACCTAAATAATGAATTAAATTTAATCAAAGAATTTACCAAAAAAGCATGTTACCCCAATAAAATAGTTAAAAAACTAATTAAAAATAGATTAAAAGCCATTAACAATGTACTCAATTTTCAAAAACCTCCTCCAAAGTTTACCTCTTCCATCCCATTCGATCGCGAAGCCTCAAGTGAAATAAAAAATACAGCAAGTAAAATTGGTATAAATATAAATATCCCTTTTAAACCTGACCCGAATATCTTTCAATTAATACATAATGATAAAGACCCCATCCTCCCTTTAGAAACTGCTGGAATCTACAGAATACCTTTCACTAATCAAAACAGTAGACCTGGTTCAAACATCGGTGTAACAAAAGAAAACTTAAAACCAGAGTTAAAGAACATAAAAACCGGGAAAATTAAAACAGCATTAACCAAAGCATTTAACAATGAGGAAATTAAAATAGATTTTAAAAAAACTAAAACTAGCGAATTATAATAATTACAATTATGTAATGTACAGGGAAGCCATTGAAATTGCGACAAACTTGGACGTGTGTAACGACAGCGGCACAATGGCACCAGATCGAATGTGGCGCCGCCTTATAGCGACAACTATACAATACAAGATCAACATTCCAAGAGCTCCAGTACTGAAGAAATCAATGAAAAGAGCTGGGCGCCCAGCCGAAAATATTCCGACTGAGCATGAAGTATAATAAAGGTTTTTTTCTATTTATTTAATTATATATGGCGGGGAGTGGAAGAAATGATGCGCAGAACTGAACTCTTTTGTGACAGCGCTGAGCAGATTGTTGTCAGTCGCTCATTCGAATCGAGAGAGAGATGCGATGCATCTTAAACCGAGAAACCCAAACTCATTCTAAATCATAAAACTTATTCATCCTTATTGAATTTACATAACATAAGTTATGGATGTAACAATAAAATGTATGTAGTAAGCAGATATTAGATTTCAGAGTCTATATGTGTAGCCATAGTCGTTTAATCTCCGGGAAAGCAGGCAGAGGGTAAGTAAATTTAAACTTATTCCTTAATTATTCTAATGTATTCTATTTTGATTCAATAATCGACTTAGAGTGGTGTTTAGGGTAAAATCGTAAGGAAAATTATTCATAGAAATTCTAGGTTTTACTATAAACTAAATCGAAATTCATGAAAATGAAATTTAGTCGTATATTCTTCTTTTGGCTTCAAAGCCATTAGTGGTCCGTCATTACACGGAGCCCAATTATCTATTAATTAGATAATTAATCGTAATTCGTTAAATAAAAAAAAAAATTTTTTTTTTGAAAATTGAAAAAATTCTTTTGTTTACGTAATATAAAACTCGCTGTATAAGAACTTTAGGGGAAGTTAAAATTAATTTGTTGAAATAAATCACTAATACGAAGTTAAATTGTTTTGATATAAAACGTAATTCAAAGTAGTTTGGATTTGATGCATACGTAGGAGTTTTGGTTTGGGAGAAAACGTAATTCAAAATAGTTTGGGTTTCAAACCGGAACAATTTCGGTTTGGGAATGTAAGAAATAAACAGTCATATTAAATAATGGTTGAATAAATAAGTGTATGAAAATGAAAAAAGTACATTTAATATTTTATTAGATTATTTATTTCAGTAAAAAAAAAAAAAAAACTATTCTATATGTGTTGTTTTTTTTCATTTGTTCTTATTTTTTTTGTTTTGTTTTACTTCCTGATCTGCAGAATAATAATTTAATTTGATCGATTAATTCATATTTAAATTTAATTATTTGTAATTAGTTTGCTCAAAAGATGAGTAGAAAAGGGAGAGGGCGAATGACGCGGAACAGAGTGCGTTGTTCCCAAAATCTAATGAAGTGATGAAATTTGAAACTGTGATTAAAGAGATAGATTTTATAAAATCGAAAGTCAATATTTGTGATAAAGGCGATCAAGCCAGATTAAAGATCCTAAAGGATAAGGTAAATGTACTGCAGGTAAAATTCGAGGAAATAGTTACAAATTTTTCCGAAGAGGAAAACGATGAAAACTTTGAAGAAGTGATGAAAAATCGGGCCATTCTGTTAGAATTATCTGTAGTGTTAGAGAGTAAATCGCAATCAAATACTCCAAATGTAAATAATGATGCACGTACCAAACCAGGGACTTCTGTTAATTCGCATATTAGTCTCCCTAAACTTGAAATTCCTTATTTTTATGGGGATAATGAATCTTGGTTGTCATTTAAAAATTTATTTAAATCATCTATTCTGGATAATGACAGCCTTAGTGAGGTTGAAAAGCTACAATACCTCCAATCGTTTGTAAGAGGTAGTGCATCAAAACTTATTCGTGGATTTGCGTTACAATCGGAAAATCTTAAACACTGTTGGGAAATCCTTACTCAGCGCTATGAAAATAAACGCCAATTATCTGTAACTCAAATAAATAAAATCTTTTCGGTAAAGGTAAACAAAGCGGATGATCCTAAATCGTTTTTCAATTTAATAGATACTTGTAACGGTAAAAATGTGCTTTACGGTCCTTCTTGGTGATTTTTTGGTGAGTTTTTTCCGAACTCGCCGAGTCTGCGCGGTGTTTTTTTTCTCTCCCGTCCTTTCCAAAATGGCGGACAGGAAGCACAGTTTCCCAGTTTTTATAACCGTTCCAAGAAGGCCGATTTACGCAATTTAAAGCGATTATGTAAACATAAAGCGTCAGAAATATCTTACAAATACTTGAGTAAAGAAAAATACAATTTAGCGTCAGAAATATCTTACAAATACTTGAGTAAAGAAAAATACAAATTTTTCCGGACTGGAAGCACGGTTTTCATACCCATCCTTTCGAAAAGGGCCGATTTACGTACTTTAAAGCAATTATGTAAACATAAAGCGTCAGAAATATCTTACAAATACTTGAGTAAAGAAAAATACAAATTTTTCACAATTGTTATCAACTAAATCTAAGAAATATTACAAAACAAAAACAGCACAAGTAACTTAATATACATAAATAAGCATTTAAATAAAAAAGAAAGTTTATTTACTTACCCGTTTTATAATTTCCTTAAAAAGTAGCATTTTCCTCGAAAAAAAGAAATATCCCCTCTGCATATAACTATATAATCATGTACACCAACCACTCTAGCATCACTCTAAACACTAATCCAAAGCTTTTTTTCAGCATAAACATTGAATTGTACAAAACCAATAAACGCTACTCAAAAGCTTTTTTTTTAAGATACTCAATCTAAATATTTAATTTTACAAAACCAACAAATGACAATTTTACCTAAATAAGAAAAGCGGCACACTGAAAACACATTACTCTTGGAAAAACGAAGAAAATAATCTCTGGAGATTTCGATTTTATCATGTACACCAACCACATCAACACAATTTCAAACCGTACTCAAACGTATTTCTTATGATATTCAACACAAATAATCAATTTAAAATAAATCGCAATTTCTCAGAAGAAAAACAACAAACAACGTGTGCGTCCCTTGCCTGAGACATGATGCAATGAAACGGCCTACTGTTGCCAAAATTCAAAAAACAAAAGAAACAAATCGAAATACCAGACTCTTTCTGAAAGGACCAAAAAAAAAAAAAAAAAAACAGAGAATAAAACAATAGCCTTAAATATAACCCAGATAAGCAGAGTGCATTTAACGTCACACTACTACTGCGTTATGGGCGATAATCTCGGAGATTCGCAAGTAATGTTGCATTTAACATCGCACTAGCACTACCCTTCGGCGACAATCTCGGAGATACGCCAGTAAGGTAAGGTGACCATATTTTCAAACTTCAAACACTGATTTGAGGACAAATTACCGTTTGTCCCCAAATCAAAGTAAATGTCGAGGACCTTGAAAACTGTATTTGGGGACTTTTTCGAGGACACGATAGACCAATATCTATATGCATTATTAATAAAAAGAACTCTGATTTATACATTACAAAATGCTTTGAATCACTTTTTTCTATGAAAAATTGCTGAGCCTAAGGTAAGTTTATGCAAATTAAACTATCCCAGCATTATTAAAATAATCAAGTCTATAGAACCCATTTACACTTTATTATGTATGATGATAGGAGAAAACACAAAATAGCACCATTTCATTTTAATCTTTAGAATCCCCACTCCCTGAAATGCAGAAATTATACACGATTATATAACTACAAGAAATAATTTCATTAAGCAAATTTTATTTTTCACTTAACATAAATCGGGCAAGATAGAATTTATATACTGATTAGTAGTGCATGATTCTTTCTCTGCTCATGAAGTATGAGGGTCTTTATTTCAAAGTTCCGTTGATTTTCAAGATAATCCAATTATTAGACTGCGATTTTGATTGGATTGGAATAGATGGGTTTTACGTCTCATTAGTGCTGTACAATGGGCAATTGGCGACAGTCTAGCACTTACCCCCACAGGTAGTCCGGAGACATGCCATCACAATTTTGATCCTCCACGGAATGGACTGTGATTTTGAAAAAATACACGCAAATATTTAAATTTCGGGACATTTAGCGTCCCCGAGTAGTCAAAGAATTTTTGGGGACAAAAAATAGAAAAGGCCAAAATTCGAGGACAGTCCTCGAATTTCGCGGACGTATGGTCACCTTACAGTAAGGTAGCATTTAACTTCGCACTAGCACTGCGCTTCAGCAACAATCTCGGAGATACGCCAGTAAGGTAGCATTTAACTTCGCACTAGCACTGTGCTTCGGTGACTTTTCGCAGGAATGAGTAATATGCACGTTTGTACGGTCCGCGTATATGAAACCAAAAAAAAAAAAAACACTGGATACCACACCCGCATTGTGCATGAATGTATAAAACCTACGAAATTTTGTTTTGCAGCAATCAGTAAAATTAAAAAAATCCCTTTATTTTGCTTCGTTACTCATGTCATAAAGCTTTTTCGCCGGAGGGCCCTCTGGCGAAAAAGTTTTATGACATGAGTAACAAAGCAAAATAAAGGGATTTTTTTAATTTTACTGATTGCTGCAAAACAAAATTTACTGCTTCATAAAGCTTTTTCGCCGGAGGGCCCTCCGGCGGAAAAGCTTTATGGCATGAGTAACGAAGCATTCGTTTTGCAGGGAACAGTAATATGCACGTCTGTACGCTCCGCGTACATGAACCCCCCTCCCCCCCAAAAAAAGCACTGCCCCCCCAAAAAAAAACATTGCCCCCTTCCAAAAAATCACTGCTCCCCCCAAAAAAAACACACTGCCCCCCCCCCCAAAAAAATCACTGCCCCCTCCCTCCCCCCCAAAAAAAACACTGCTCCCTCCCAAAAAAAAAACACACTGCCCCCCCCCCCCCAAAAAAAAAAAAAAAAAAAAAAAAAAAAAAAACACTGCCCCCCCCCCCCCCCCCACAAAAAAAAAAAACAAACAAAAACACAGCCCCCCCCACAAAAAAAAAAAAAAAAAAAAAACACTGCCTCCCCCCCCCCCCCCCCAAAAAAAAAAAAAACTGCCTCCCACACACATACAAAAAAAAAAAAATCACCCCCCCCCCCCCCACACACACACAAAAAAAAAAAAAAAATCACTGCCCCCCCCCCCACACACACAAAAAAAAAAAAAATTCACTCCCCCCTCCAGAAAAGAAAAAATAAATCACTGCCTCCCCCCCACACACACACAAAAAAAATCACTGCCTTAAAAGCACATTTTATCCAAATGATAAAATGCAGCGACCAGTAATATGCACGTAAGTACGCGGAGCGTACATGAAAACCACAAACAAAACATCACTCTATACCTCACCCGCATTCTGCATGAATCTCTTAAACATACGAAATTTCGTTTCGCATCGATCAGTAAAGCGTACATAAAAACCAAAGAAATATCACTAAATATGTCTCACACAAACTCCATGAATCTTTAAAACGTAGGAAATTTCGTTTCGCATCGATCAGTAACCCGTATATAAAAACCAAAAAAAAAAATATTACTAAATACGTCTCACACAAACTCCATGAGTCTTTAAAATGCACGAAATTCGTTTGGCAACAATAACGTACGCGAAAATCATAGTTTCAAAACATCATGGGGAGGTTACCACATTTCAAACATCGATCGTTCAGCGGCGCATAAACACCGTGGTTACTAAGGTTGGCATCTTTATCCGCGAGTCGCCAAGAAGGACCGTAAAGCACATTCCAACCCTTGTAACAAAGCGGTGCGAAATTTATCGATCCTCGGATTGGAATCTAATCCTCTTAGCGATCTTATTCTTATAAATTTCATGATTTCAAAATTGGATTCATCTGTTAGGCATAGGTGGGAGCTCAGTCTAGAGAATACGCAAACTATTCCCGATTTAAACTCGTTTCGTACATTCATTGAAAGGGAGGCGTCAAGTCAAACAAAACTTGAAAATAAACCAGGGATGTTTAAGAAGCCAGTAGAAGGTAGTAGTGTAAAAAAATCTTGTGTCAATAATTCAATAATAGTCAAAGAAAATAAATGCGTCGCCTGTTCTCAAGTACATCAATTGTTTAAATGTCCCAAATTCATTCGAATTAGTGTTCAGGAGCGATGGGACTTAGTTAAATCTAAAGGATTGTGTGAAAATTGTTTGCGAACTAATCATCAAGTGCGACAATGTAGAATTAATATTAAATGTAAGGTATGTGCAGGTTCACATCACACTCTTCTGCACATTTAATACACAGAATTCTGCAGATCAGGGAGGTGGCCTTGTTACTACGTCGGTGGCCAATAGTTCACAATCTAATGCAAATTTTAATAATCAAAAGGTGTTATTGTCTACTGCCCTTATAAAGGTTAGGTCACCTAACGGCAGAGATATTGCTAGGATTTTTTCTTAAGAGTGAAAACACTCCTTGATCTTTTTTGAAGGAGTAACTTTGGCATTATTAAGAGTACAAAATAGTGGAAGAAAAAAAAACTTGATCTTTCGTGAATTCATGCTAAATTTTACTTCTTTTACAATAAGTTCAAAAATAAAATATATGTATATGAATGAACTCACGTTATAATTTTCAGTTATGAGTTCAAGTTGTACTAAAGGGACTGACTAATTGTTGTATTATTCCTTTCATCATCATTTGTACAATATAATATCAGAACTTAGAATATGAACATAATGTGACTCAGTATGTAAATTAAAATGAACACTGAAAGATGAACCATATATGAAACTAAGAAATTCTATTATTGATGCAAATGTTTACAGTTTTACTCAAAATAATTTTAATTATGAAAACTTTTTATTGATAAGAGACGATATTAATTAATTTAAATTAATATATATATATATATATATGAAGATCACTGAATTATAGAAAGAATATAAACTTTTTCAAACACATTTAATAAAATAAAATAAATTTAACATAAAAATACAGAGCGTGAAAATAATCGTGGTTAAAATTTTAAGGAGTATTTTTAGATTTTAATGCCTAAAAAACGCTTGTGGAGGAGTTGAAAATATCTCTGCCTAACGGTAAAATTATTCAATGTCGGGCGTTAGTTGATAGTGCCTCACAAAATAGTCTCATAACAAAGGAGTGCGTTGAGAAACTAAATTTGCCTTTGTTTGGCACTTCTCATCGACTTGTAGGCATAAACGGTCTGTCCGCAGAAACTGTCTTAAATTTTACGGAATTCTCATTCTCGCCATATTTCGCTAACGAGTATAGTAACTTGAAAGCGCTAGTAGTAAATAGGGTTACTGCCCCTCTGCCAAATTTCCGGGTGAGGACGACGTCTTGGCCACACACAAGAAATCTTCAGTTGGCAGACATTCATTTCTCAAAGCCACAACAAATAGATGTGCTGCTGGGAGCAGACATTTTTTCCTCATTAATTTGTGGCAAACCAGTACATGGAAGGCCAGGAGAACCCTCCGCTATTCCCAGTTCACTCGGTTATTTACTGAGTGGCCCCCTCTCAAGGGATGGAAGGGAGCCAGAAAGTGAATCTTTACAGTGCTTAAACTTTAACGAATTTTTCAACAGTGATCCAATAATATCTTCTAAGGGTGGTAATGACGAAGCCGATCCGGCAGAAATACTATACCAAGCGCAATCCCCGAAGGGCGCTATGTTGTGAAATTACCCCTCCATGATGAGATAGATTTAGGTGAAAGTGCCAACTGTGCACTAAAAATGTTTAAAAGGCTCGAATCTCGATTTGGTCAGAACCCTAATCTAAAAAAAGAGTATTGTAAGTTTATGTGCGAATACTCTGAGCTAGGTCATATGACTCTACTAAGAGCTGAAGAACTTAACAGTAAACCAAATTATTACATGCCTCATCATGGAGTTATAAATGAAAATAGTAGCACTACCAAACTACGGGTAGTGTTTAACGCATCGGTCTTAACTACAAATGGCAAATCCCTGAACTCCAATTTGCATAAAGGGCCAAAACTTCAGTCCAGTATATTTAGCAATTTGATTAGATTTCGGTTAAATAAAGTCGCCCTCTCGAGCGACATAGAAAAGATGTTCCGGCAAATTCTAGTCGCAGAGCATGATAGGAATTTCCAAAGAATATTTTGGAGGGCCAATGTGTTAGACCCACTTCGTGTGTACCAATTGAACACTGTTACTTATGGCACAGCCTGTGCACCATTTTTAGCCCTGCGTACTATACAACAATTATTAACTGATGAGGAAACTCATTTTCCCGTAGCTGTGCAGGCTGCCCGAAATAACCTGTATATGGACGATCTCCTTGGAGGGGCTGAAACAATCGAGGCCGCTCAAGCCTTGGTCACAGACCTTCAGGCTTTATTCAATGCTGGGGGCTTCAAGCTGCGAAAGTGGGCTTCAAATTATGTGGAAGCTCTAGTTCATGTTCCGGAAACTTTAAAATCAACAAATCAGGAATTATCCTTAAACCCCGATCAATCCCAACATATTTTAGGACTAAACTGGAATTTAACATCGGATACCCTACAGGTTGGAGTTAACACCGAAGAAAGCGTAACAACAAAAAGACAATTATTGTCCGTAATTTCATGCATCTTCGACCCTTTGGGTCTGTTATCCCCTGCCACTATTCTTTTAAAATTGCTACTACAAGATGTTTGGAAGCAAAAACTTGGTTGGGATGATCCTTTACCACCAGACATTCAAAACAGGTGGAACGAATTTTATGAAAAAATTGCCTCCTTTAAGGCCATGTCAGTACCCGGATTTTTAGATTTGAAATCCAAATCGATTTACCAGATACAGGGATTTTGTGATGCGTCAACAAAGGCATATGCTGCCGTAATTTATATACGTCCAAGTCAGAACTCATCTTTAAAATTGATTGCAGCTAAAACCCATGTACCTCCTTTAAAACCCATTACCTTGCCTAGGTTGGAGCTATGCACGGCTGTATTGTTATCGGAACTTTTGTCAGTCGTCCAGAACTCGCTAGATTCTCAGGTGGAGGAAATTCTCCTATGGACAGACTCCACAATCGCCTGTAGTTGGATCTTAAATCCACCCTTAAAGGGCAACACATACGTCCTAAACCAAGTCAACAAAATCAAATCTCTGACAGACCCATCAACATGGCATCACTTACCAAGCAAACATAACCCAGCGGACTGTGCAACCCGTGGGCTGTTACCAGACAAATTAAAACATTTTAACTTGTGGTGGTCTGGACCTGATTGGCCAAAGATCCCGGCCTCAGAACCCGATTCAAAGATTGTGAGCTCAGCCCCATGTACAGTTGTGGAAATTCCTGGACTAATAGAGTCAACCCCAATGAATGACTCCGTTATAGAGGATTTAGTTTCAAAATTTTCTACAAGTACTAAACTTTTTCGTGTAATTGCATTTATGAAGCGGTTTATCAATAGTCAAAATCCTACAAAGTTGAAGGGACCAGTCTCAGTACAGGAAATTTCAGAGGCTAAAAAAACTGTGATTAAATTTGTCCAACAAAGGTCCTTTGCTTCAGAAATCGCCCTTTTGCAGTGTGGCCAACCCGTTGCAAACAACAGTAAATTAAAACCTCTCAATGTGTTTATTGATTCAGAAAATCTATTGAGAGTGGGAGGTAGAATTGACAAAGCCAGGACCCTTCCCTATGACACTAGGCATCAGTTATTAATCCCTAAAAATCACCCTTTTACCTCCCTTATAATCAGACATTTTCATGTGAATAGTCTGCATGGAGGTGTCGACCTAGTGTTAAACCTAATTCGCCAGTCTTACTGGATTCCTGATGGGAGATCCACTGTGAAAAAGCAGCTTCGACAATGTGTCACTTGCGCCAAAATCCAACCAACCCCCATTCAGCAAATGATGGGTGACTTACCCAGTGCCAGAGTCAACCCTTGTCGACCATTCCAACATGTTGGCCTTGATTATGCAGGCCCTATTCAAACGAAATGTGACCACAAACAGAAAAGTATGAACTTTAAGTCTTATATTTGCCTTTTTATTTGTATGTGTACTAAGGCAATTCATCTTGAATTAGTCACTAGTTTATCCACTGAACACTTTTTATATGCTCTACAAAGATTCATAGGGCGTCGCGGCTATCCTACGGACATATACTCCGATAACGGACGAAATTTTGTTGGTGCCCATGCCCATTTAAAGAAACTCGTGACACTTTCAACAACCAACACTATTCAAGATTATGTCGCAAATAGACAAATTCATTGGCATTTTATGCCACCTTACGGGCCTAACTTTGGCGGCCTATGGGAATCTTCCGTTAAATTGGCTAACGCCATTTAATTAAAATTTGTAAAGGCAGTTGCCTGACGTTTGAGGAATGTGATACTATTCTCACCAATATTGAGGCATGTTTAAAATCACGTCCCTTAGTTCCACTTTCCACCGAGCCCAATAATTTAATGGTACTTACACCAGGACACTTCCTAATTGGGGCTCCGCTTCTTCAGCTTCCTGAACATTCTAATAACCCTACTAATAAAATATGTACTAGTTTTTCTTCCAGATGGAACCTCCTTCAACAGATTAAGACAAAATTTTGGAAGATATGGCAAAAACCTACCTTACCTCTCTCCAGTCCAGGGCAAAATGGAAAAGGGGTGCCACTCAACTTCAACCGGGTCAGCTCGTCCTAGTTTTGGAACCCTCGATTCAGCCAGCACAATGGACCTTAGCCCGCATTCTGGACGTCCATCCTGGTGATGACGGCATCATTAGAGTAGTAACACTGAAAACGCCAGCTGGAATCATGAAACGACCTGTCAATCGAATCGCCAGTCTGCCATGCTCAGCCCCCCCCCCCCTACTGATGGCGGGGAGTGGAAGAAATTATGCACAGAACTGAACTCTTTTGTGACGGCGCTGAGCATATTGTTGTCAGTTGCTCATTCGAATCGAGAGAGACTATCCTAGTAGTAGAAATTTTTTCTGTCAAACTGCGACAACTATTTATGCATTAGAAAATAATCTGCAGCAGAATTTCAAAGTGAGTTATGGAAAAAAAAAGTTACCAGATTCAGTAAGCATATTTTTATCACAAGTTTGCATTTATCTAATGTTATTAAACTGTTAGATATGTCAAAGCATTGTAGTTATAGAATTTTAATTACATATAGCTAGGTAAAGAGTTGGCATTAGCAATTATCTTTCATATTGTATAAGAACTACTGTTTTGTTTATGATTTCATTCGTACAGGCTCTAGTAAAATACTTGTAGGAGACCCTAAACGTTGAAGTTAATGCAACTTTCTAAAATTTTCTGGTTCCTGTGTAACCAGATGGAGGGACATTAAGACGTATAAACTTTCTTTTATCAACAATTACAGTTTGTTCATCATTGCCATCTGCACATCTTAATTGCATTTTGCTCACCTTCTCAATATCAGAGTCCCAACTTTCACAGAAAATTTATCATACTGTAATTGAAACTGCGAATTTAATCCAGTAGGTGCCAAAGCTCCTGCTGCAGGAACATTTTATTAAGAATGTTTTTCTCCACAATAATTAAGATAAATATATTTTTTTTTAATTGAACGTTAAAGTACCCTTCGCTGGTAATTTTTTCAAAAAGTTTGTAATGCAAATAGTATTTTTATTTATTTATTTTTTTAATTATTCAGACAAAATCGTCTGTTTCTACTGCAAAAGAAAAGAAAATCGCTAAAAATAACTGATTATTCAAGTGCAGGGGTTTAAAACAATGGATATAAATTTAAAAAATCATTTCTTAAATTATAGCAAACAGGGACCAAGAAAATTAATTTAAAAGAGTTATGCAGTTTATCAACATCTATTCTACCTCCATTTAGGTGCCAAGTCTCCCATTTTAGAACTACACCATACCTTCAAACAAAATAATTGTTTTTTTACATTATTTAAACTACATATGATTAGGGATGCATTTTGTAACCCAAATCGTACGAAAATGCAAAATTTTTCAGTGAGATTCATATAGCGGCGTTCAATGGGTTAAGTAACTTAAGAGGCCTCTCCACTAACCATCCTCAGAAACCAGAGCCAATGTTATTCTATGGAGAATTTTGTCCTCTCATAACTCATTAACTAATACATATTTTTAAATTCCGTTTTCACATTCAGAAAATTCACAACTGTTTAAAAGTATCGCTTTCTAAAATTTTACCTTTTAAATTTTTATATTTTATTTTGAGGTTGAAAAATACGAATTTTCACAATGTGAAAATTTTCATTTTTGAGCTTAAAATTAAATCTTAAAAATAAAAAAAAATCAATTTTTAGAAAGCGATAAATTGTTTAGTAGTTATGAATATTCGGAAAGTGGAAATGGAATTTAAAAATATATATTAGCTAATGAATTATAATGGGGCAAAATTTCCCATAGAATAACATTGCCTTCGGCTTTCGGAAACGATAGGTAGAGAGTCCCCTTAATAAGTTCAGGTATTTTCTTTGACAGCTCAATAAAAGACTTTCCGAATAAAACCTGTGGCCCTTTCAGATCCAATTTCTTTTTCTATAGAGCTAGCGATCCATTTATAAAAATACTGGAATTCAAACGAAATTGTGTCAAAATCCTCAAATTTTGAAATCGATACAAAATCTAGTATATTTTTAAAGATGCAATAACAAAAATTACATGAGTAGTCAGTGATATTGAACAATTCTACCTCTAAATAGGTTCTGTAATTTAATGAAGCAAATTTAAACAGAGTATTGACAGTTAAGCTGCATATAGAGAAAGAATGAGAATCTCAACACTTCTGCAGGGAGTTTCGTTAACGATCAGAAGGATAAATCAGAAGGTTTCATTAACGATACCAAATGGTAAAGGGGGGGGGGGGTCCCAAAATATTATATGAATGGGAGATATTGAACAATTCTATTTCCTTATAGGCTTCAGAATATAATAAAGTAAGTTTAAAATGAACATTGACATTTATACTCTGGATGGAAAAAGATCGGAAATCACAATGCTTCTATGAAGCGTTTGATTGCCGATAGTTTGTGGGTGGGTGGGTGGGGGGTAAAAGCAAAGATACAAGTGAGAGATCATACGATACGTTAGGATAATAAAATCTATATAATATTTCTCTAACGTGGACTAATTTCAGAGCTGCCAACCTAATCCGGCAAATTGCAGGGGTGTTTGTGTTCAGGGTTTACTCCTGATTTCAGGGTTTTTACTCTACTTTTTAATTTTCATCTTTCCTATAAAGTTATTACTTTCTCTTACCCATAAGGTAGAGAAAGTATTGTTTTTGGGTCAAATTTTCAAACGTGAGATTTTGTTATATTTACACATTTTGAGGTACCTTGAATACGAAAATCATGTTTTTAGCAAATGGTCTGTATGTCTGTGTGTGTGTCTGTATGTCTGTGTGTGTGTCTGTCTGTTATCAGCATATCTCAAAAACAAATTATCGCAGAAAGTTCAAACTTGGTATTCTAAATGTGTATCATATACGGATGCTACAGTAAGCTTTTCGTTAAGATCAAGCAAATGGTTTGTGTACAGAGACAATCAAGAGAATTCTAATACATTACGTCTATGGGGGAAATTGCAGGTAAGTAGAGTTTAACGTCTATAGACTGCACTAAACCAAATGAAACGAATATATATTTTTTGTAATAGAGATAGTTAACTGGGAAAATTTTTTTGTGTTTGTAGGAGCCTCGCCTTCCCCCCCTCGAGGGGAGTAAATTTTCATGATGGGTATTGTTCAAAAGAGCTCGCTAATACCTTTAAAACAAATGGTTGAACCATCGATCTGCGATAATTTAAAACAAAGTTATCGATTTTTTTTACTTTTAACGAAAAAAAACTTAGAAAAAAAATCGTATTTTCTTTTTTAAATATTGAGAATAAAATGGACTTTTTTTTATATTTGGTGTTATACTATTCTCTAAGATGGAAATCGTCTGCATTATCATAAAAGATAATTTTTTAAAATAATAATTTTAATAAATTATTTTTAAAAAAAGAATTATTTTTTAATAACCGAATTAAATTCTATATAAATGTAGGTGCATTAATGAAACGGGGGGTTGAGGGGGCGGTAGCCCCCCTCATGTAGAACTAATTATCATATAAAACTCTTCAGAAGCCTAATATGAATTGTTCAACAC